>JARQOD010000001.1:7310925-7423658 GCA_033576555.1 Oophaga sylvatica | reverse complement strand
AAAGGTAGGGGGGGAAAAAATTTTTTGGGTTTGGGTTTGAGCCTTAGTAGGGATACATGAAAGACAGGGTGGATTCTCATAGTCTGGGCAGTTGAAGGGGACAAGCAACAGCACTTATAATCTTATTGATTTTTAAGGTCCAATGTACTTATGTCCCAATTTTAGACGATGGAATCCTTAACTTAAGATTTCTGGTTGACAGCCAGACCAAGTCTCCTACCTTGAAAGCTGGTGCAGGTTTACGAAATTTATCTGCTGCTTTCTTGTCCCTTTTCCCTGAGCCAATTCCAGATTTTTCCTTTAGAAGATCCATATTCTTTTGTAAAGACGTGATTCTTTCAGCCACTGCTGGCAAGGGCGTTTCTATGGGAAATCGAGAAAGAATGTTAGGATGTAACCTAAATTGGAGTAAAAAGGAGACTGCTTAGTGGAGGCGCTTTTGAGAGTTGTTATAAGAAAACTCAGCCAGTGGAAGTAGATCCACCCAATCATCCTGTAGGTGGCAGATAAAGCAGGGGAGATACTGCTCCAGGGTGATTTGTTCGTTCTGTCTGTCCATTAGTCTGGGGATGAAAAGAAAGAAAGGTTTACTTTATGTCCAATGCGGCTCAAAAAAATTTTGCCAAAACCTTGAAGTGAATTGCACCCCTCGATTCGAAATGACCTCATCGGTACTCCTGAAAGCGAAACATATTCTTAATCATCAAATCTGATGTTGTTTTGCAGTGGGTAAGCCGACACAAGGGATAAAATGAGCTGCCTTTGTTAAACGTTTCAACCACCACTAGAATGGTGTTCTTCCCTTGAGAGGTTGGTAACTCCACAATGAAGTCCATAGAAATGGACCCCCACGGGCGGGACGGGGTGGGAAAGGGGTTGCAACAGACCAGTTGGTGAGGAGCGAGGTGTTTTGCATCTTGCACGACTTCACATGAAGGACATAGTTTAAAACATCTTTCCTGTAAGTGGGCCACCAAAAGAAACGAGAAAGAAATTCCTGTGTCTTTAGAAATTTCCCCTATGCCCAGCTATCTTGGAATCGTGGATGAGTTGCCCAAAACTCTCAATTGACTGTTTCAGGTATATCAGAAAGTTGTCCCTTAATCCACACACCATTCTTAAAGACAAAACTTACGTCCCCTTGGGGTTGTGCCAACAAGGAATCCGCATGGGATCGTTCCTTGATGTCTTAAGTAGGTCTTGATTATGAATCACTCCCAGGAATTTTAGAGTCAGGAAGATAGTTTAGGAGAAGTAAGTGGACGGGTCTCTGCTGAATGAATCCTAGAGAGTGCATCAGCCTTTCCATTGCGCGATCCTGGCCTATAAGAAATTACAAAATTAAATTGGTTTAGGAAAAGATTCCAGCGAGCCTGGCGAGGAGTCAGGCACTTAGCCGACCTGATAAATTCAAGGTTACGATGGTCTGTCAGGACGACTATTTGCTGTGCAGCACCCTGAAGAAGGTGTCTCCATTCTTTGAAGGCGGCAATAATGGCCAACAACTCTCTATTGCCCACATCGTAGTTCCTCTCAGCCGAAGACAACTGCTAGGAAAAGAAGGCACAGGGATGCAAGACATTCTTCTCACCTGTTCTCTGAGAGAGTATAGCTCCAACGGCACAGTCTGAAGCATCTACCTCTATTATGAAGGCAAGTTCGGGGTTGGGATGTACTAAGATAGGTGCGGTGGTAAATTTATCCTTTAGACGGGAAAATGCTTCCTGGGCTTGGGGGGTCCAGGAGAACCTAGACTCTTTCCGGGTAAGTTGGGTGATAGGTGACACTACCTCAGAGAAATTCCTAATGAAACGTCTATAGAAGTTGGCAAACCCGATGAAGCGCTGCACCTCCTTCACATTTCTAGGAATTGGCCAATCCTTGATGGCTTGGGTCTTGCTTCCATACATACTAATCCCTTGTGTAGACAGTACATACCCCAGAAATTGAATTTCGGTCCTATGGAATTCACACTTTTCAAGTTTGATGTAAAGATGGTTTTGTCTTAGACGTTCTAAGACCATTCTCACATGTCCATGATGTTCCTCTGTGGAGTTAGAAAAAATTAGAATATCATCCAGATAAATCACCACGAATGTATCTAGGAGATCCCTGAAGATGTCATTCACCAAGTGTTGGAATGTGGCTGGGGCGGTACTCAGACCAAAAGGCATAACTAGATATTCAAAGTGTCCATAGCGTGACCTGAATGCAGTCTTCCATTCATCCCCAGGTGTAATACGGACCAAGTTATAGGCCCCACGGAGATCCAGTTTAGAGAAAATTTTGGCATGCCGCACTCTCTCCAATAACTCAGGGATTAAAGGCAATGGATAACGGTTTCTAATAGTAACCTTATTGAGTTCCCTATAGTCTAACGCAGGGTCTCAGAGATCCATCTTTCTTCTTCACAAAGAAGATGGGTGCACCTGCAGGAGATGAAGAGGGGCGTATGAAGCCCTTGGCTAGATTTTCGTCTATGTAATCCTTTAAAGCCTTTAGCTCGGGCCCCGCCAGAGAGTAGATCTTACCAAAAGGTATCTCTGCTCCAGGCAATAATTCAATTGGACAATCATATGGACGGTGAGGGGGAAGCTGGTCAGCGTTCTTCTTGTCACATAAATCCACATAGTCCTGGTATACAGCTGGTAGTTCAGGGACTGACATGGTTCCTTTAGGAACAGAGCAAGCTGAAACTTCTGGACTCATCTGTTTCTCTGGAAAGTGTAATTCCTTGGTCTCCCAGTTAATGGTAGGGTTCTGAGCCTGCAGCCATGGTAGCCCTAGAATAATGGGAAAGTGGGGAGAAGAGATAAGCATAAAGGACAGTTTCTCTTGATGATCTTTACCCATAAGGACCCTCAAAGGCTCCGTTTCCTGATCCACTGGTCCAGAGGTCAGCAGGGAACCATCCACAGTCTCCATCTGTACTGGAGTAGCCTTCTTCACTGAACGTATCCCCCGTTTCAGAGCAAAGGAGATATCCATAAAATTTCCACTTGCCCCTGAGTCGATCATTGCTGAGCTAGACACCCAGACTGAGTCAACCCAGAGTTTGATGGAAAGGAAGCAATGAGAATTGTTTTTCTTACAACTCAGCTGGGACACCGCTGAGGAAACTTGAAAAATTGCAGCGTTTACACAGTCATCGTCCTCAGAAGTGACGGAGTTTAAGTCCGAGAAATCAATATCTGTTGCTGCAGATCTCTCTGGAGCCTGAGGCTCGGACCTGACAGATCTCCTCTCGCAACACTCACAGTGAATGACTGCTGCAGTAGTCTTACGAGAACGGCTGGGGCAGTTTATAATGAAGTTGTCATGGGTGCATCGCCACGAGGATCGTCGCGATTGCACATTCTGACTTCTCGCAGCTGAGTTGCTGTTACTTTGTGTTTGGTGGTGAGGGAGTTAATTTTACCTAGCTCTTTGCTAAGACTATGTCCAGCCTCGCCGGCTGCTTTTTATTATTTACTAATTAGCTTCCTTTATATTCCTGCCAGTCTGTGTGTTAGATGCCGGTGAAAGCATTCATACAGACTGCAGATAGGATCGGTTCTGAGAAGACTTAAGCTAAGAGTTCCGTTGTTGTTTCTCCTCACCTTGCTTATAGTTTATCTCCTAGACCTTTGGTGTTCCCTCTGTGTTTATATGTTGTATGCAAGACAGTATTTACTTTATCCCCTGTGTTATGTTTCGGTAGCTGAGGAGTGCAGGTAAAAAAGGCAATACAACAGAGCAGTTGGAATCTATGGGATTGCAGTACCCTGACTAACCACCACAACTAGAGGCAGCCGTGGAGCGTTCCTACGTTGGTCCTAGACGCCTCGTCACAGCCTGAGAAACTAACTACACCTAAAGATAGAAATAGGAAAGCTATCTGCCCCGGAGCAGAACCCCAAAGATAATAGAAAGCCCCCAAACATGTAATGGCGGTTAGACAAGAGGAAATACTGACACAGAAAGAAAATAGAATGAGCAAACGCTGGGGCCCAAATTATCTAAATAGAAAAGGACAGGAAGGGTACTTACTGCAATCCCAGAAAACCCTGAAAAACACCAACTCTACTAATTTCAAAATCACCTGAGATCACACGACCTCTACCACCTAAATTAGCTCTCTGGTGTAACAAAATCAAAACAGCAGCCACTGAAAAAACTGGAAAAAGAAAAGAACAAAACTCAGTGGCTGAACTAAACTGAGAAGGCAGAAGCCCCCGGAGGGGACCCAGAGGCCCCCAAAGAAGTGCAGGACAAAAGCAAAAATATAGCAACAACACAAAAGAAGAAAAATTCTTATCTGGTAGCAGGAGATGCAGACACGACACAGCAGGCTACAAGGGAAACTGGAATGAAGGATTCAGACCAGAACAATTGATCACTGGCAACCCTGATGGGAAAATGACTCCCTTATATAAGACCAGTCAGTAACACCTGATTCCCAGTCCTCACAATCTTCACTAGTACCGCTTGTAACCACCAGAGGGAGCCTCTGCTCAGAACTCATCTCAAACCCATTCACAACAGTACCCCCCCTTGAGGAGGGGTCACCGAACCCTCATTTGAGCAACCAGGTCGGTCAGGATGAGTTCTATGATACGCACGGATAAGTCTCCTAGCATGGATGTCCGAAGCAAACACCCAAGAATTGTCTTCCTGACCATAACCTCTCCATTTAACCAAATACTGGAGTCTTCGTCTAGAAAAACGAGAATCCAATATTTTCTCAACCACATACTCCAGATTGCCCTCAACCAAAACAGGGTCAGGAGGCACAGTAGCAGGAACCACTGGCTCAACAAACCTCTTCAACAAGGACTTGTGGAACACGTTATGGATCTTAAATGTCCCTGGAAGAAGCAAACGAAAAGAAACAGGATTAATAATCTCCATGATCTTATAAGGTCCAATGAACCTAGGCTTAAATTTAGGAGATCCTACTCTCATAGGAATATTCTTTGAGGACAACCAGACCAAGTCCCCCACTTTAAACCGAGGACCATCAGTCCTATGCCGGTTAGCAAACCGCTGGGCCTTCTCCTGAGAGAGAGACAACCTCTCCACTACCTGGTCCCAAATCTGTTGCATACGCTCAACAACAGAGTCAACACCTGGACAGACAGAAGCTTCCGTCTGTCCTGAAGAAAATCGAGGGTGAAAACCAGAATTACAGAAAAACGGAGACATCAAAGTGGCAGAGCTAGCCCTATTATTAAGAGCAAACTCAGCCAAAGGCAAAAAAGAGACCCAGTCATCCTGATCAGCAGACACAAAGCATCTTAGATAAGTCTCTAATGTCTGGTTTGTTCTCTCAGTTTGACCATTGGTCTGAGGATGAAATGCCGAGGAGAAAGACAATTGAACACCCAGTTTAGAACAAAAAGTCCTCCAAAATCTGGAAACAAACTGGACTCCTCTGTCAGACACAATGTTCTCAGGAATGCCGTGTAAACGAACCACGTGCTGAAGAAACAACGGCACCAATTCAGAGGAGGAAGGCAACTTAGGTAATGGCACAAGATGTATCATTTTGGAAAACCTATCACAAATTACCCAGATGGTGGTCATTCTCTGAGAAACAGGAAGATCGGAAATGAAATCCATAGAGATATGGGTCCATGGTCTCTTGGGCACAGGCAATGGCATCAACAAACCACTAGAGCGAGAGCAAGGCTTGGAGCGAGAGCAAGTCCCGCAGGACTGCACAAATTCCCTGACATCGCGAGACAAGGTAGGCCACCAAAAGGACCGACTAACCAAGTCTCTGGTACCAAAAATTCCGGGATGCCCAGCCAATGCGGAACAATGAATCTCAGACATCACACTCTTTTTCCATTGGTCCGGGACAAACAACTTTCCAACAGGGCAGCGCTCGGGCCTATCCTCCTGACACCCCTCCAGAGCAAGTCTCAAATTGGGCGAGATGGCGGAAAGAACTACACCCTCTTTCAAAATAACAGAAGGATCAGATAACTCAGGAGAGTCCGCAAGGAAACTCCTCGAGAGGGCATCCGCCTTAACATTCTTAGTGCCAGGAAGAAAGGAAACCACAAAATTAAAACGTGTGAAAAACAAGGCCCCCCTGGCCTGTCTAGGATTGAGTCGCTTGGCAGATTCCAGATAGACCAGATTCTTATGGTCCGTAAGGACCACCACCTGATGTTTGGCTCCCTCCAGCCAATGTCTCCACTCTTCAAAAGCCCACTTCATGGCCAATAACTCCCGATTACCCACGTCATAATTACGTTCAGTAGGAGAAAATTTTCGAGAGAAAAAGGCACAAGGGTTACTTTTAGAGGTCTCTGGATCTTTTTGGGACAAAACGGCACCTGCCCCAATTTCAGAGGCATCAACCTCCACCTGAAATGGAGAGAAACATCAGGCTGCCGTAGAACAGGAGCAGAAGTGAATCTCTGCTTAAGTTCCTGAAATGCAGAGACTGCCTCAGGAGGCCAATTCACCACATCAGAACCCTTTCTGGTCAAATCAGTTAATGGTTTAACAATAACCGAGAAATTACCAATAAATTTACGATAAAAATTGGCAAAACCCAAAAATCTCTGAAGAGCCTTTAATGAAGTAGGTTGGACCCAATCACAGATGGCCTGAACCTTGACCGGGTCCATTTCAATAACAGATGGGGACAAAATGAATCCCAGAAATGAGATCTTCTGTACGCCAAAAAGACACTTTGATCCCTTCACATACAGAGCATTATCCCTCAAAATCTGGAACACAGTCCGAACATGTTTCACATGAGAGTCCCAGTCATTAGAAAAAATCAAGATATCATCCAAATAAACAATCAGAAATTTGTCCACAAAATCCCTGAAAATGTCATTCATGAAGGACTGGAAGACGGAAGGGGCATTAGTGAGCCCAAAGGGCATCACTAGGTACTCAAAATGCCCTTCAGGGGTATTGAATGCCGTCTTCCATTCATCCCCGTGCTTAATGCGAATAAGGTTATACGCCCCCCTGAGGTCAAGCTTGGTAAACCAAGTAGCACTTTTCACCCTGGAAAACAGGTCAGAAATCAAGGGTAACGGGTATTGATATTTCACAGTAATATTGTTCAAGAGACGATAATCAATACACGGCCTTAATGAACCATCTTTTTTGGCCACAAAGAAAAAACCGGCACCTAAGGGTGAAGAGGATGGTCTGATATGACCCTTCTCCAATGATTCCTTGATATAAGACCGCATAGCGTCATGTTCAGGTACAGACAAGTTAAAAAGGCGACCTTTAGGGAATTTACTACCCGGCACTAATTCAATAGCGCAGTCATAGCTCCTATGGGGAGGCAAGGATGCAGATTTACTTTCGCTAAACACATCAGAAAAATCAAACAAAAAGTCAGGAACATCCTGAGCTTGGGGGGAGGCAGAAAAAACAGGAGTGTTGGTATTAACACATTGGCAGCCCCAACTGGTTACAGACACAGATTTCCAATCCAAAACAGGATTATGAGACTGTAACCAAGGGAAACCCAGCACGACAATGTCATGCAGATTATATAGAACCAAAAATTTGCAGCACTCCTGGTGATCAGGTTCAACCCTCATTATCACCTGAGTAGAAAACTGGGGTTTATTCTCAGCCAAAGGGGTAGAATCGATCCCCAGTATGGGAATAGACTTCTGTAGGGGTATCAAGGGAAACCCACAACGTTTAGCAAAATCATAATCCATCAGGTTAATAGCTGCTCCAGAATCAACGAAAGCCTGAGCAGAAAATGAGGACAGAGAGCATATCAGAGTGACAGTTAATAAAAACTTAGTCTGAAGACTACCCAAGACAACTGAGCGTGCAAAAACGTCTTCCCCGCTTAGGGCAGACTGAAATAGCATGAGAGGCATCACCACAGTAGAAACATAACCTATTGCGCTTTCGAAACTCATGACGCTGTGCCCCAGACACCACTCAATCACACTGCATGGGCTCAGAAGCTGGCTCACAAGGCAACACCACTCCACACATACTTCTCCGCTCACGCAAACGTCTGTCAATTTGAATCGCTAATGACATAGAATCATTGAGACCAGAGGGGACAGGGAATCCCACCATAACATCCTTTACATTATCCGACAGACCCTTCCGGAAAAGGGCCGCCAAAGCGTCGTCATTCCATTTGGTCAGGACTGCCCACCTACGGAATCTCTGACAGTATAACTCAGCGTCATCAAGCCCCTGATTTAATGCCAACAAGGCTTTTTCAGCTTGATCAGTGACATTAGGCTCATCGTACAATAACCCCAAAGCCTGAAAAAACGCATCAACATCACTCAAAACAGGATCCCCAGGTATCAGGGAAAAAGCCCAATCCTGAGGATCGCCGCGCAGGAGAGAGATGATAATTTGAACCTGCTGCGCTGCGTTCCCTGAGGACTTAGATTTTAAGGCAAAAAACAATTTACAATTATTTTTGAAATTCTGAAACTTAGCTCGATCCCCTAAAAACAAATCTGGCATGGGGATCCTAGGTTCCACAACAGGCAACCCAGCAAGATAGATAGCAATACTCCGAACCTCAGTGGCAAGCTGATCCACACGGCCAGACAACTGTGCAAACTCCATTGGGAGAAAAGATCCTCCCCAGCACCCAGAGATACAGAGGGAAAAAAAAAAAAAAAAAAAATGCAACAAACAGAAAAATATCTCTGACAACTCTGACAACCTTTTTTCTATCACAATATTTTTTTCCCTTCTGTGAGTACCATACAATTTTTAATTTTGGGCCGGTGATACTGTTATGTTTCGGTAGCTGAGGAGTGCAGGTAAAAAAGGCAATACACCAGAGCAGTTGGAATCTATGGGATTGCAGTACCCTGACTAACCACCACAACTAGAGGCAGCCGTGGAGCGTTCCTACGTTGGTCCTAGACGCCTCGTCACAGCCTGAGAAACTAACTACACCTAAAGATAGAAATAGGAAAGCTATCTGCCCCGGAGCAGAACCCCAAAGATAATAGAAAGCCCCCAAACATGTAATGGCGGTTAGACAAGAGGAAATACTGACACAGAAAGAAAATAGAATGAGCAAACGCTGGGGCCCAAACTATCTAAATAGAAAAGGACAGGAAGGGTACTTACTGCAATCCAAGAAAACCCTGAAAAACACCAACTCTACTAATTTCAAAATCACCTGAGATCACACGACCTCTACCACCTAAATTAGCTCTCTGGTGTAACAAAATCAAAACAGCAGCCACTGAAAAAACTGGAAAAAGAAAAAGAACAAAACTCAGTGGCTGAACTAAACTGAGAAGGCAGAAGCCCCCGGAGGGGACCCAGAGGGCCCCCAAAGAAGTGCAGGACAAAAAGCAAAAATATAGCAACAACACAAAAGAAGAAAAATTCTTATCTGGTAGCAGGAGATGCAGACACGACACAGCAGGCTACAAGGGAAACTGGAATGAAGGATTCAGACCAGAACAATTGATCACCGGCAACCCTGATGGGAAAATGACTCCCTTATATAAGACCAGTCAGTAACACCTGATTCCCAGTCCTCACAATCTTCACTAGTACCGCTTGTAACCACCAGAGGGAGCCTCTGCTCAGAACTCATCTCAAACCCATTCACAACACCCCTGTCTGTCTCGTTTGTCTTTACTGTTGGTTAACCTTTACCTGTCCATTCCCTATGGTGGTAATCAGGGTCCTTCTGAGGACTAGATTACAGTGGTCAGGGATTTATAGGAGACAGGGTTTACGCTGGCGGCCTGGACCTCTGTACCATTAACAGTACCTCCAGGTAGAGGGACTAGTCAGGACCCCAGTTTAGGGTCAGCATAGACCCCGGTCCACCTCTAGCCAGAGACAGCGTGAAAAGGATTCAGTATTGACCCACAGGATATTATGTCAGGTAATACTATACTATATATACATGTTAATGTTATCTATTTATATGTTATATAGAATGTTGTCCCACTTGATAGATTACTGACATTATTTATATATATATCTGCTAGACAGCGTGACAGAAGTGCCCTGACTTACCACAGTAGAAACATAGATTTTCCTTTAAACGATGTTCTTTGCGTGCATCACTAACCCGTCTTTGTAAAGAGCCCACCTGCATGGGTTCCGGTTCAGGTTCCCGTGTGATCCTACTCAAAGGTTCCTTAGCTGGGGAGGAAGGTAGGAAAAGGTTAGTGCGATTACTTTCGAACCATCTCTCTTGCCTGCGTTCAGTCAGACGAGCATCAATACGGATGCAGTAGTTAATAAAGTCACCTAACGCAGTGGGAGGGTCGGCACGAGCAAGTTCATCCTTAATCAGTGGAGACAACCCTTTTCGAAAAATAGATTTTTTGGCGGAACTGTCCCAAGTGGTATCGAGGGCCCATCTCCTGAAATCCAAGGCATATTCGGCTACTGAGCGCTTACCTTGGCGCAAAGTTAACATGGCTGCTTCAGCTGTTGCACCTCGATTGGGGTCATCAAACACCTGCCCCATGGCTGAAATGAAAGCATCAAGATGATCCAAACATTCATCCTCAGTCTCAATCAGAGGGTTTGCCCACATCAAAGCCTTGTTGGTAAGCAACATGATTATAGTAAGCACTTTAGATCGTTCAGTGGGAAATTGTGAAGCATGTGCAGAAAAAAAAAGATTGCATTGGTTAATAAATCCCCTGAATTTCTCACGTTCACCGCCAAAATGAAAAGGGGGTAACTTGGGAATCCCAGAACTCGGGGTTATGGCAGGAGCCTGGACTCGTTCCTCTAGAACCTCAATCCTGGCTCGTAAATCCTGGGTAGTTTGTCCAAACACTTGCAAATTGTGATTAGTGAGGTCCTGTAGGTTTGCAAAACGGGTCTTTATAGTCTGTATATCTGCAAGGATTGTATCAGTCACTCCGCAAAGCTCCTTTATGCGAGCCTCCATCTTCCAGATCTTTTAAGACAGGAGTACTGGAAGGAGAAGAAAAAAAAAAAAAAAAAAAAAAACAATAGTGTTTACCTGTGGTAACACTGCAGAGTAAAATTAAGGGAATGTGCTCACCTGGAATGGTTGTGAGAAGTCACAACCACTGTCATCACAGAAAGTATAACCGGACATCTGATATCCACAGTCACAGCAGACACAGCCTTCCCAGACCCAGCAGACACTAACGTTTGGCTTCAGAATATTGTAATGTATGGTGTACAGTTCATATAGCGTCTTGTGCTTGGGTGCGAGGAAAACACATGAGACACAGGTTTGATATAGAAGGACTTGTATTACTTCATACAAGTGGCAAAAAGGGTCTCACAGTTTGCAGGTACAGAAGCAGGAGACACAGCAGGCCAGAGTAACTTAAGCTCAGCAATAACTCTCCACAACAGGTTCAGGATCTCTTCTCTGTTACCGTAATTCCATGCAAACGTGGATTTATCAAATAGCAGGTTTCCAGAGTCCACAAGTGTTCCAAAGTTCCTCAGTAAGAAATAGCTGGAGTACAAAGTTCAAGGTTTCCAGGAGTCAGGTCACAGGCTCACTGCAGGCTTGATTCTGAAGCACTGATTGCTCAGCTGAGGCTGCTTAAGAAGCAAGAGGGAGAGAATCAGGGCAGGAACATGAAAGCTGGAAACTCCATATTGACTGAGGGCAAGATAGCTGCAGCAAGACAGAAAGCAAAATGGCCGACGGAAAAACTGAGTTTCAAGAAACATGTACAAAGAACCTTACACTCCATCCAGCCCCCAAGCCCCATATGTCCTCCTATCCTGCCCCATATGATGTCCCATCCTGACTACATGTGCTTCCATCATGCCTCTAGACCACAAATGTCCTCTCATCCTGCCCCCATATGATGTACCATCATGTCCCCATGTTTCTTCACCTTGCCCCAGGTCCCATAAAATCTTCAATCCTGACCTCATACAAAAAATAAGAGTTTTTTGTTACCTGGCCACCCTTTCAGCACTACAATAGTTAACAGCCATATAAGCCATTCAAAGGCTTGCAGCCGATGTCGGCAAGCACTTCTCAGGCGTATGATGTCACTGCCAGGAAGAGGATGGACCTCTTCCTAACAGTGACATCATACGTCAGAGAAGTGTTGCGTTAGACCGAGTGGTAGGAGCTTCCGTCCCTCTGCCCCAACGTGCACTTTTCGCCCAGCACGTTTCGCCCGTGCACGTCGGGGCAGAGGGACGGAAGCTCCTACCACTCGGTCTAACGCTGCTGGGATCCAGGTAACGACTTTCAGTAACTCTCATATTATTTATGGACTGTATTTAGCCGGTGTTGTTTAGATAGGTGATCAATGGGGCTCTATATGACCCTGGTCGTCAGATGTTCACTGATTATGAGAGAGCTCAGATCGCATCTCAGAATGACTTGTTAGGGATATATTGTTAGCAGCCAGTGGGCTTGTTATCTTGACTATGCACTTTTTGTGTATGTTCGTTTGATCTGCTATAGACATTAGCTTGTCAGTAAAGTCCATCGCATTTTTGTACTTTGCCTAAACAAATTTTTTGAGAGCTATTGAGTCTTTACCATGCAGCATAATTGACTATTCAGGAAGCTTATACCATCTCTCTTTTATCCTGCACTTTTTTGTAATACTAACTATTGGAGAATTAATATGTCTTAAAGAATTTTTTGATAAATAAAAGCATATTTTCAATAAATCGATTTATTTTGCTCCTTTTTGTCTGTTTTTATCATGGACAGGGTATTTGGTGTTTATTAACAATTGTCTGGAGCAAATACTTCTGTTAAATAATAGGCATTTTGAGGTTATAATCTCCATTATAGCGGTGTACCGTATGGTCAATAGAAGATTGGAGAAGTCATCAGACCTGTAAATCTTTGTGGATTGATGGACCAGTTCCTATTTTAAAGATATTATTTTCTTAGACAATTCCTTAAAAAGGGATATTCTGATAATGATTATTTCGGTTTGTTCAAAAAGTGAGTGGCACTGGTGACGTCAGGTCTACAGATATCTGTCAGGACACGGGCACAATTAGTAGGTGTTATGCACCTGTCCTATGTGACTTGGCTGTTATCTTTAGGCCGGAGTCAGACACAACGTATAAAAAAATCGGTCCGATTTTGTCTGCTGAGAATTGCACAAATGTTCTCCGTATGGTGATCCGTGTGGAATCCGTTTTCAATGCGATGATGCGATTTCCTCCCATCCAAGTATCCGTGTGACATCCATATGCAGAGGCGTAGCTAGGGTCCCTAACCAGGTAAGATTGATTACAACTCAGTGACGCACCCTAAGGCCGGGATCACACATGCGACGAAAACGTCCGATGGTCGCATGTGAAATCCCAGCTCTGGCGCCGGCACTCGGGAGTGGAGTGCGCGGCTGCATGTAGTTATATGCAGCTGCGCACTCCACTCCCGAGTGCCGGCGCCTAATAGTGGATGTACAGGTCCTTCTCAAAAAATTAGCATATTGTGCAAAATTTCATCATTTTCCATAATGTAATGATTACAATTAAACTTTCATATATTTTGGATTCATTACACACCAACTGAAATTTGTCAGGTCTTTGAGGCTAAGTGCACACGTTGTGTTTTTTTCGCGGTTTTTTCCGTGATTTTCTGCGGTAAAAACGCGATAAAAACGCAAGCATTAAGCATCCTATACATGTTAATTGATTCCGCATGTTTTGGCCACATGTTGCGTTTTTTTCCGCGAAAAAAACGCTTCGCGGAAAAAATAGCAACATGTTCATTAATTTTGCGGAATGTAAGCGGTTCATGTGCGGTGGTACCCAGGGTCTGGAGGAGAGGAGACTCTCCTCCAGGCCCTGGGTACCATATCCCTGGTAAAACAATAATTAAAATAATAAATAATGACATTCTCACCTTCCGGCGGCCCCCGCAGCCTTCCCGCCTTCAGCGACGCTCCCGGCAACTCCCGGTCCCAGGAGTGCTTTGCGAGAATCACCCAGATGGCGTAGCGGTCTCGCGAGATGCTACGTCATCGGTGTGATTTGTCGCAAAGCACTCCTGGGACCGGAGTTGCCGGGAGCGTCGCTGAAGGCGGGAAGGCTGCGGGGGCCGCCGGAAGGTGAGAATGTCATTATTTATTATTTTAATTATTGTTTTACCAGGGATATGGTACCCAGGGCCTGGAGGAGAGTCTCCTCTCCTCCAGACCCTGGGTACCACCGCACATGAACCGCTTACATTCCGCAAAATTAATGAACATGTTGCTATTTTTTCCGCGAAGCGTTTTTTTCGCGGAAAAAAACGCAACATGTGGCCAAAACATTATTTTTACATTAGATCTTTTTACTATTGATGCGGCATAGGCGGCATCAATAGTAAAAAGTTGGTCACACGAGTCAAACACTATGTTTGACTCGTGTGACCAACCTGTCAATCAGTTTTCCAAGCGATGCTACAGATCGCTAGGAAAACGCTAGCATTCTGCAAGCTAATTACGCTTGCAAAACGCTATTATTCTGGTTGGAATACGCTTATAAAAAAGTGCGTATTTCCCGCGGGAGAAGTGCGGGATTGCCGCAGAAATTTCCGCGGCAATTCCGCAACGTGTGAACTTAGCCTTATTGTTTTAATACTGATGATTTTGGCATACAACTCCTGATAACCCAAAAAACCTGTCTCAAAAAATTAGCATATCAAGAAAAGGTTCTCTAAACGACCTATTACTAGTGTTGAGCGATACGATACCGCAAGTATCGGGTATCGGCCGATATTAGCTCTATCGGACTTTCGATACTTAGTTCCGATATTTTCGTCTTATCGGATACCGGAATCGGATTTGTCACTGTCACTGTCAGTGTCCGTCGGTCGGGCCTGTCAGGAGTCAGCGGCACTTACCTGGCAGAAGATCTCCGGCGGTCACGGGCTGGACTGCTTGATGGCCGCCATCATCTTTCCCCGGCGGTCACATGCAGTTTCTCGCGATAACTGCAGTGACTGCTGGGTAATCCCGGCCGTAAAGCAGTCAGTCCGATGACGTCACCGCCGGGGAAGCAGGTAATCAGCTGTGCTGCGTCGAGATGACAGGCTCTGCCTGTCATTGCGATGTAGCAGAGCTGGATCGTCGTGGGACTATCGTTACTATGGACTGCGTCGGAAAGGTATACTGTTGGTTTGTTTTTTTTCTTTTTTTACAGGAGATCGATGGCGTCGCAGGAATGAGTGTATAATAAAATTAATGAAAACTGTGTTGTCTCTTTTATTTCATTAAAATACTTTTTTCTTGCTGTGTCTTTTTTTTATACATTTAAAAACTTTGGGATTAATAATGGATCGGTGTCTTATTGACACCTCTCCATTATTAACCGGGCTTATTCTCACCGTGGAATCAACGGTGACATTAACCCCTTATTACCCCGCTTGCCACCGCTACAGGGCAGTGGGAAGAGCCGGGTAAAGTGCCACAATTGGCACATCTTTTGATGCGCCAAATGTGGGGCTGCTGTAGCCTGGTATTATCAGGCTGTTGAGGGTCAAAATCCATGGGCCTTGACAGTCTTTTAATACCAGGCCGCAGCAGTCTGCATTTTACTTGGCTGGTTAACAAAAATAGGGGGACCCCTACGCCGTTTTTTTTTCGAGGGGATCCTCTATTTTGTTAACCAGCCAAGCTAAGCAGACTGCTGTGGCCTGGTATTATCAGGCTGGCAAGGTCCATGGATATTGGATCCTTACCAGCCTGAAAAACCAGGCCTCAGCAGTCTGCTTCATCTGGCTGGTTAACAAAAATAGGGGGACCCCACGCCAAATTTTTTCGAGGGGATCCCCTATTTTTGTTAACCAGCCAAGATATGCAGACTGCTGTGGCCTGGTATTATCAGGGTCGGACTGAGGCACCGGGACACCGGAGAAACCTACGGTGGGCCCCAGCTCCTGTGTGGTGGGCCCTGATTTGAAAGGATAGGTCGCGGGGCAGAGGGGGCGGTGGCCCCGGGGCCCGCGCTCTGAGGGGGCCCACCCGGAGCTACGATACAGTTACATTCTGCGGCAGAGCAGGGAGAATCGCTCTCCCTGCTCTGCCGCCCGGAAGCTATGGGGCCTGAACAGGCGTTGGGGGGGCCTGGTGCCAACAGTGGGCCCCCCACCCGTCATCGGAGGGTTAGCTGTATCGGCATCCAGCCGATAAAGCTGACCGCATGGAGAGAGAAGGAGCGAGCGCTCCTTCTCTCCCATAATCCCCCTCTCAGCGTATGACAGCGGGCGCAATAACATCACCTGCCGGCGCCCGCTGTCAGACGCTGAGAGGGAGAACAGTGAGCAGCACAGGAGCCGGAAGGTGAGTTTTTTTTTAGTTTTTTTTTAATGGGGGTGCAGTCGAGTCCTGGCTGGAGAAGTCGTCATGTCGGTGTGGGCCAGATGGAAAAGACATGAAAAGTGAACAATTCCATTAGAAAGAACATCAGCGGTAAGTCATTATCTGTACCTATGCTGTAATCTATTATATGTTCTGTAGGACTGGTATTATTTAACACAGACCATATGGCGGTAATATCAATATTGGTCTTTTTATATATAGATTATTTTGGCCAACAGCGTGGTCATTTGCTGAGGTTCTCTGATGATGGGCCCACTCAGAAGTTTTGCCCCCACTAAACCAAAACCCTAGCTACGCCTATGGCTCTCTCTCTAGTCTTTCTTTCTCGCTCTCTGTTCTTTCCTTCTCGCTCTCTGTTCTTTTTTCTCTCTGTTCTTTCTTTCTCTCTTTTCTTTCTTTCCTCTCTTTCTTTCTCTGTTTGTTCTTTCTCTCTCGCTGCTCTTTCTTTCTTTTCCTCAGTACCAGCCACTGTGCCCTCATTACCAGTCAGTGTGATCAGCAGTGCTAAATGGTTACGCTTGGGGCGAGGATATGGGTGTGATTAGCTGTGAAATGGGTGGTGTCGGGGCGTGGCCTAAAATTTTCAGGCGCGCGCAACACGCGCCGCAGCCTTTAATCCTCTTTCCTGTCTTCCAAATTTGGGAGGTATGCTGTATGACCTCCCTACAACTTCTGGCCATGCTCCTGATGAGCGCGACGGATGGTCTCGTGAGGGATCTCCTCCCACACCTGGACTAAAGCATCCACCAACTCCTGGACAGTCTGTGGTGCAACGTGGCATGGCCTAAAATTTTCTGCAGCATGCACAGCGTGCCACAGCCTTTGTCCCTCTTTCCCTTATTCAAAGGTTGGGAAGTATGATGTTGGGCCGCAAGAATATATTTTCTCTGGTGGGCCCAAGGTACTCCAGTCCTACGCTGCTGGCAAGGTCCATGTATGTTGGCTCCTTAACAGCCTTAAATACCATGCCTCAGCAGCAGGGGCGTACATATAAATCATGGGGCCCCATAGCAAAAGTCTGAATGTTCCCCACCCCCCAAAAAAAAACCCAGAGGCATTGTAAATGTAAAGTGCCAGCACAGTGAGGGAAGTTGAGTCGCACAGAGACAGGGGTTTTGGGGGTACTCGGCACCGATCACGTCGACTTCTATGGGGGATGTCACGAGTAGCACAGCTCGGTCCGTGACCTGGGCGATCACTGGAATGTGGGATATTTCCAGGGGATGATAGAATGTTTGTGTAGTTTGTCGTGACGCCACCTGTAGTACCTGGTCAGGGTGACCAGCGCTGCTGTGCAGGTCCTCTGGCAGGGATGGTGTAGTGCAGCTAGGTGATAAGTCTTGTACAGGTAAGACGGTATCCTTCCAGGGCAGATAGATGTGAGATAGAGCAATGGTGCAGAGTGATGTGGCAGAGTGGAGTATGCGACGTAGTAAGAAAGCAGGAAAGGAAACAATTCTTACTACAAAGACATGCAGCATAAGGCTGCCTCAACCCCTCCCATCCAACTAGCTACACCCTGTTCTAACCAGCCTGAGCTAGACCATCCCATTGGGTCCGCCTACACTCAGCTGGCATAGTGTACTGTTGAATGCAGTGGTTGGAGTCAATGGGGTGTTTCCTCCTTACCTGAGAGTAAGTTGTCACACCGCTGGGTGCGATGCAACATATCTGTGGCGACTGGACCCTCGGGTGCTTCTGTCTTTTCAGAAATGCCGGCTTTACCCGGCAATTGAATCAGAGGCTATTTTACTATGTAGAAGTGAATAAACTATAAATATATGTATATATATATGTCACTGTTTGACTCACGCACCACAATTGTGGATACCAGGACTATGGGGTACTCGGAGACGAGCCCATCGATTTCCATGGGAGATGTCACTGGTAGCGGTGGCTCGGTCCGTGGCCCTGGCAGTCAATGCGATGGGGAAATATTTACAGGGGATTATTAGGATAGTTCGTGATGCCACCTGTGGTTTCTGGTAATTTGTACCAGCGCTGCTGTAAGGGTCTTCACAGGGGATGTTATGGGGCAGCTTGGTAGTAAGTCTCCCACAGGTGAGACGTGTCCCTGGAAGTCTATGGTGGTGATGATGCAGGGGTAGTAATAATTCAGTCACACACAGGGTAGCTCCTTTTCATACCTTTTACTGATGATGGTTCAAGCAGATCCCGGGGAGCTGGTCGGGGTGGAGAGTGCACTTTCAGGTAGCAGCCGAGCAGGTTAGAGGCCTCCTTAACTTCCATATAATGTGAGTCCAACTTGCCTGAAGCGAAGTTAACTCTAAAACTCCAGCTTTCTTTGTAGCTGTACTGCCCGGCCAACGTTGTGGTGAAGCCTTCTAGGTGATGGAACTAAGTCCTTACTTTTGCTTGGCCTAGCTCAAAGTCCCTGTTCCACCTAACTCCGGTTACGTATTGACACTTAGGGCTGCTCTCTGCGACCTGTAGTCCAGATGCCTCTGGTTTTCTTGTCACTATGCTTGAAACATTAGTGACGCTTCGGTCCCCAGTGACCGGTGATTTAGTGCAGGTAATCCAATACCTAAGGCACTGCTCTGTCTTCTCCACTGTGCCCTTCGCCCTGCTTTCCGCTCTTAACATAAGCACTGCTGCATAGAAGTCGAATCACAGATTCCCTGTTTGGGCTCGCTGAGCAGCTCTCAGTATTCTCCTAGTCCAGGACCTCTGTCGACTGAACTTCACTGTCCTGGGACAGGCGGCTGAAGTCTCTGCTCTGAACTCAGCAGGAAACCAATCTGACTGACTAACTCAGACAGGTAACTATCCAAGGGATGACTCACTCCTGAGCCTCCCGGAGCTAACTGCCTGACTCACTGTCCTAAGACAGGAAGCTGAAACACACTTTTCTATGCTGACACCCACCAAACTTATATACCCCTATGGGTGTGTCTAAATGTGAGTGACATGAGTGAATGCATATCAAGCTTTGGCTGTTACCTTTCAGTGCACTTTCCTGGATTTTCATGTGTGCCTGCGTAGTTGGGCTACACATCCCCCCTTGGTAAAACACAGCACTCCTGGGCTGTAAAAGACAAAAAGAATATTTTGTTTTGCATTAACAATAACATTATAACTCTTCCCATCTGGGAGGTAAGGATTTCTTGAACGTTACAATATGTACAGCAAGAAAATACAAAAGTATCAAAATATCAAGACATTTTCATATATACAAGATACTTGTGGAGGACCCGCACCAAAAACCTCCCACGTGGGTCCTGGGTGGGCTGCAGGACTTCTGACTGCAGACCTCACTCTAGGCCCACCATACGGGTTTTTCTTCAGAGGTAGATTGTATAGTGGTTTTATGTAAAACCAAGATAATGCACCGAAGCGCAACTATTTTACAGGATAAGTTCTGGGCTGGCACAGTCCTCAGCCTCTCAGTCCATGACATGGTTAAGGACACATATATTTATTTCACTTCAATATTCACATTCTTTTAACTTTCTTTACCCAACCAGGGTATTTTATGCAAAACTATGCAAAATAGGTAAACATCATTTTTCTTACCTTTTCTTTCTGGTACCCAGCCGGGTATTCTACTCCATATATCAAACTTCAATAAACTATAATAAAGTGCAATTGGCAAGTTATGTAAACATTACATACATTTCAAGTGCAATTATGCGAACTTTCTTTCTCAACTTTATACATGCTTCAATACGGTAAACCCTGTCTGGGTCCTACCGGTCTTCACATTTTCTTGCAGACTTCAATTACGTCTTCCACACCTGGGGCCGGAACGACGCGATGTTCTCTGGATCTCATAACAAACAGGTCGTGACCTGCTATCAATGTCTGGGTCGCTACAGTCCTTGTGAGAACCGCTAGGGGCACGCCGGGTGCTTCCTCTTTGTGAGACGCCGATTGCGTCGCTGTTTGCGTAGCAGGGGGCGATTCAGCTGTAACCGCAGTTTGCGATGTAGATTGGGTCGCCGATTGCGATACGGAGGTGTACGCAGGGGGCGATGCCGATGCACAATGCTGGTGTGATGCAGAGCAGGAAGCAGGTGTGCACAATGGCTCAGTTGGGGACGCACTAACCTGCTGCTGTCGCTGCTCCATCACAGACGGCTGGGTTTCCTCTGGTGTCCTTACCGGGGGACTGTAATCTGCTGCGGCCTCCATGCCTGGCTGGCACTCCGGAACGGGCAGGACCTCCTCAGCCTCCTTCCCCTCCACCTCCGCATCGGTGGGATCAGGTACAGCACTTTTGGTGGCAGCCTCCGGTCGTCCTTCAGCCTTCCTCAGCAGGGAACTTGGGAATTCAGGTGACGGCATTATGCTTGTAGGAGAGAACACTGCGTCCCACAGCGGCCGCTGTATCTGGGCACGCCAGCGTCTCTCTGTCTCCTGCAAGTCTGTGTGTCGACCCGCCACCACAATTGTGGGTTACCAGGGCAATGGGGTACTCAGAGCCGAGCCCATGGAAGTCTATGGGTTTGTCACAGGTAGCGGTGGCTCGGTCTGTGGCCCTGGCGGTCTGGCGTATGTTGGGGATATATTTACAGGGGATAGATTTATATACAGTTCGTGACGCCACCTGTAGTCTCTGGTAATTTGTACCAGCGCTGCTGTAGATCTCTGAGGGGATGGTGAGGCAGCTAGATGTCGGGTCCCCTACAGGTGGGACTCTTCCCTCAGGTCGGTAGTTAAAGCAGGGTTGTGCAGGCATGCAAATCAATAACTCAGTCTCACACGTCAGCGTCTTTCCATACCTTTTACTTGTAAGATGGTAAGGCAGGTCCCAGGGAGGCTGATGGGGTTGATGGAGGATGAGCTTTGAGGCAACGGTTAAGCAAGTTAGGGGCCTCCTTTACTTTCACAACGATGAGTACAACCAGCATGAAGCGTAGTTCCCTCTATAATTCCAGCTTTTTCCAAAGCTGTACTGCCCGGTCAGTTTTGTGGTCGGAGCCTTCCAATGAGAGAGCTGAGTTCCAATTCTTGCTGATCAGCTCAAGGTTCTCACTCTCCCTGACCCCAGATACGTACTGACTCTTCAGGGATGCTTGCCGCGACCTAAGGTCCGGTAAGCCTCTGGTTTCTTACCACTATGCATGAAGCTATAGTGATCCTTCGGTCCCCAGTGACCGGTTACAATGTGCAGGTATCCTATACCTATGGCACTTCTCTGTTCTCTTCCACTTGCCCTTCGATTTGCTCAACTCTAATAGATTCTCAGTCCGTTTTCCAGTGGGGCACAGCTCTGACCAGGCTGAGGTGACTAATCTCGCCCTTACTGGCCTCCACTTTCTGAACTGCTAAAAGGCTCAGACTGATCTATACTCTCCTCAAGTCCAGGCTAGACCGTCTCTTGAAGACGGACACTGACTGCTCACACTCCCTTCTACACCCCTGCTGGGTGTGTCCGAAGTGTACGTGATTCATGAAGAGCCCTTAACCATTACCTCTCCACTCATCCTCCTGGTATTGTGTACCAGGGCTACACATTCCCCCATGGTAAAAGACAGCACTCCCGGGCTGTAAAATACAAAGAGACAATTTTGTTTATGCATCAAACATCAACATTAAACATTAATTCGTCCCATCCGGGAGGTAAGGATGTCTTGAACGTTGCAAACAACACATTAAATATAGAAAAATACAAAAGTATTAAGCATCAAAACATTTCAATAAATACACAGTATTCTTGTGAAGGACCCGCACCAAACCTTCAACGTGGTCCTGGGTGGGTTGCAGGACATCCAAATGCAGACCTCACTCAGTGCCCACCACACGGGTTTTCTGTTCAGAGGTAAGTCAAGGCTTCGTGTGAAACCATTAAAAGGCACCTTAGTGCAACTATTTACAGGATACAGTTTTTGGGCTGGCTCAGTCCTCAGCCTCTGAGTCCATTATAAGACATAATAGGAAAAACACATATATATATATAGACTTTTTACAATATTCACATTAATTCGTTATAATCACTGCTGGTATCGAATGGGTAACTTCCCTTTGGTGGGTTCGCTCTGATCTACGTGGAGTAGCCTCAGGTATATTAAGTTGTGATCTGTCTGCACTGCGTAACGGCAAACTATAGAACTGCCTCAATCTTTCTATGGATCTGGCAAGCGTACTGATGGCTGGGCGGTGTGAGTCAGCTTCACCAGGGATCCCATAGTATGGGGCGCTGCTTCAGACGATCCTTCTTGAGATTCCATAGGTTGAGGTGTTGCTGGAATGGGTAACTCCTGAACGGCTCAACTGGCACCACGGGCACAACTGGAGGTAGAACTTCCTCTTGTGGCTGATAAAACTGCAACACCGGAACTATTACAGCATCTCCCAGTCTAGGCCAATCCGCAGGAAAATCTCCCAGATCCGTGTGTATGACCTCTTCCTTTCTTTCTTCTTGATTGATGACAGGGTTCTTTTCACAACGCTTTAAGGGTTCTGGACACAATTTCAAATGGTCTCTGGACACAGTGGTTATTGTTCTTCCTCCGTCCTTACTGATGATACAAACTTTTCTGTTGTCATATTTAGAATCTTGTACGACGTAGGGTTCTTGCTCCCACTGGTTATCCAATTTGTGCATCTTCCTTTTTCTTTTTAATACTACCTCTCCAGGCATCAAAGGCTTGGCAGGAGCATTTCTGTTGTAAACATCTTCCTGTTTCTCCCGTGCCTTGTTGAGACTTTCCTCTACGCAGACTTGCACTCGTCTGTACTGCTCTTGCCGATTGATGTCCCAGTTTTCAATGGCGTCGTCTGCCTCCGGTTCTACCACTCCAAGTTCTAGATCCATTGGTAGTCTTCCGGGCCTTGCTCTCATAAGATAGGCTGGAGTGCAGTTAGTTGAACTTACAGGTATATGGTTATACAAATCAACCAAATCAGGTAGTAAATCCGGCCATCGATTCCTGTCTTCCAACGGTATGGATCTCAACAAGTCAAGGACAATATGGTTCATTTTTTCGCAAAGACCGTTGGTTTGAGGGTGATATGGTGTTGTTCTAATTTTCTTACACCCGTACATGTGACAGAATTCCTTGAATAAATCGGCTTCGAAAGCAGGTCCTTGATCAGTTAATACCTGCTCCGGATACCCATGCGGTCTGCAGAAGCTTGCTTGAAAGGTCTTCGCTGCCGTCACTGCGGTCTGGTCCTTAACTGGAACAACCACCAGAAATCTGGAGTAATGGTCCACCATGGTCAAGGCGTATGAGTATCCAGATCTACTTGGCGACAATTTGACGTGGTCCAGGGCCACAATCTCCAGGGGACGAGTCGTCCGGATAGGTTGCAGGGGTGCCTTCTGACTACCGTAGTCCTTTCTTCTGAGACCACAGGGTCCACAGTTCCGACACCACCTCTCGATGGAGCTGCGCATCCCTACCCAGTAGAACCGGCACCTCAACAGGGTCTCCAGCTTTCTCCAGCCAAAGTGTCCTGCTTGATCGTGGTATGCTTCCAACACCATTGGGACGTCCGCCTTGGGGACCACTATCTGCCAGACCATCTCGTGGGTCCTGGGGTTTACGTATCTCCTGCACAACTTCTCACGGTATAGGAACAACCTGCTTTTCTCGTTCCACAGGAGCTTTGCTGACATAGGTGCATCCTTTTCCAAGGAGGAACCTTCCTGTCTTAACAACTCCTTGATACGGCTGACCACTGGATCGCTGTCCTGAGTCTCTTTCCAACTGTGATGGGGTAAAGGATTTAATGTTGCACCATACTGCTTTCTGTGGACTCGATGCTCGTGGACTACCCCATTTCGATGGAACGCAGGGAGCTCAATTTCTTCCAGGTCGTCCGATTCTTCTTCCGTGTCAGAGTCATGCGGCCTTCGGGACAACGCGTCAGCATTAGCATTCTTTCGACCTGCCCGGTACTTGATAGTAAACTGGTAATTGGACAACCGAGCCATCCATCGCTGCTCCATGGCACCCAGCTTGGCAGTTTCCAGGTGCGTTAACGGGTTGCTATCTGTAAACGCAGTGAACTGATTAGAGGCCAGATAATGCTTAAATCTTTCAGTAATGGCCCAGACCAGCGCCAGAAACTCCAGCTTGAAGCTGCTATAATTTTCCGGATTCCTCTCAGTTGGCCTGAGTTTTCTGCTGGCATATGCGATGACTTTTTCTTGGCCATTCTGCTTCTGGCTGAGAACTGCTCCCAAACCTTCATTACTGGCGTCGGTGTACAACAGGAACGGTTGGCTGTAATCAGGATAGGCCAAGATCTCATCACCTGTAAGGATCTCTTTCATCTTTTGGAATGCTTCAGCCTGTTCTTTACCCCAGTTAAAGGGAGGGTTTCTGCTCTTTAAGGATTGTCCTACCAGGAGGTCCTGTAAAGGAGCTGCCTTCTTCGTGTAATCTTTCACAAACCTTCTGTAGTAACCCGTTAGTCCCAGGAACTGTCGCACTTCCTTAAGGTTTTTCGGCTCCGGCCACTTCTGGATGGCGGTGACTTTCTCTGGGTCCGGCGCTACTCCTTCCGAACTGACGATGTGCCCCAAGTATTGTACCTTCTGTTTGAGTAGATGGCATTTTGAGGGTTTCAACTTCATCCCGTACCTGGACAGGGACTCAAATACTTCTGCCAGGTGCTTCAGATGGTCCTCATATGTCTTGGAATACACGATAACGTCGTCTAGGTATAGCAGCACGGTTTCAAAATTGAGATGTCCCAGACAGTTTTCCATCACTCTCTGAAATGTTCCTGGGGCACTACTGAGCCCAAACGGCATTCTGTCGAACTCACAGAGCCCCATTGGGGTGGTGAAAGCCGTTTTCTCACGATCCTCCTCAGCCACAGCCACTTGCCAGTAACCACTAGTCAGATCGAGGGTAGAAAAGTAGTTAGCCGTTTTCAGAGCAGCTAATGATTCCTCTATACGTGGTAGCGGGTAAGCATCCTTGTGTGTTATGCGGTTCACCTGCCTGTAATCCACACACATTCTCATACTACCATCTTTCTTTTTAACCAGAACTAGAGGGGCTGCCCAGGGGCTACAACTATCCCTTATCACCCCGGCTTTCTTCATATCATTCAACATTTCTTTAGCCTTCTGATAATGAGCTGGAGGTATGGGCCTATACCGCTCTTTGATGGGAGGATGACTGCCTGTAGGGATATGATGTTGTACTCCCTTAATTATCCCAAAATCAAGTGGATTCTTGCTAAACACTTGGGCGTACTCTTGCACCACCCGTAATACCCCTTGCTTCTGGTGAGCGGGAGTGGTGTCCGTCCCAACATGGAGTTGCTGACACCATTCCGCCACCTGGGTTGCTGAGTCATTGTCCTCCGCTATTTGACAGGAGTCTAAGGACTCAGCCGGGAGAATAGAATTATTGTCGACAGCATGAAGTTTAGCAATGGTTGCATAACGGGGTAAATTTACCTCATCATCTCCCCAATTGAGAAGCCGTACCGGTACTCTTCCATTCACCACTTCTACTACTTCTCTAGCAGTCATAAGTGTAGGTCTATGTTCTGAATGGTGGGGTTCTACTACAGCTTGGTAGTTCTGTCCTCTCAGACCTATGGCTGCCCTGCACCAGATGATCATTTCACTCATTGGGGGTATCACAATAGGATCCGAGTCAGTGACCCGTACATTACCAATTTCGCCATCTGTAAGCTTCGCTTGCTGCTGACACACCAGGGCCCGGATCTCTCTTTGGATTACTCCTTTCTGCCTTGGTCGGGCAATCTCAGCGAGCTGTTGGAGCAAGAACACAACTTCTCCCAAACAATTACCGATAATGTTAGTACCCAAAATTATATTTAAACCGTTCTCCTCATTTACAGTCTTTACTACCAGAAGCCCTGGTCCTTCAACTCCTCCCTGCCCACTTTTACATCTACACATTTTGTCCCGAGTACTTCTACAGGAAGACCATTAGAAGCATACACGGTAAAGTCAAGGCTCGGGGGTTTAAGACTGTCCATTGACCAGTACTTGGTATATAGGGCATCAGGTATTAGGGTCACCTGCGACCCAGTGTCTAACAATGCCGGAACAGCAATACCATCTAGAATAATAGACAGGTAGGGTCGCCCGCCCACATACCTGCGGTTCCAGTCTAGGGGGCCTGACGGGTATTCTCCTGGGTGTTGGCCCTTGGACCCAGGTTCTGCCCGTTTAAAGGACACTGTGGAGACAGATTACCTTTCCGGTTGCATCGGTAACAGATGATCTCTCGACGAGGAGGGTGTTGATCAGGGGTTGCTCCTGGGGGTGGCGTTGTCCTCCTCCGGGGGGGCGACGTCTTCTTTCTTCTCCGGTGCATCCACGGAACGTCTTCTGGGCAGTCAGCTAACAAGATCTTCCCTTCCTCCTCTTTCCGCAGCTGCAGGGCACTCATTACAGCAGCCAGATTTTTAGTCAGCTGGCGCACCTCTGAGCGCAGACAATCCAATTCACTGGGAGGTGTCACCTGCGCTTTGGCTTCGGCCACTAACGGGGAACAGGGGGTTACTGCCGGTTCCAAAGTGACTTCAGCCTGATGATGTTGGGTTGCCACCTCAGGTTTGCCCAGGGGCCGCAGCCCTTTTATTGCCATGTCCTTTAGGGCATCAAAGGTAGCATCCGGATGATCTAAGGACCACCAATTTACAGTTCTGCGTTCCTCTTGGGATCTCAATCCCTGTATAAATTGTTCTTTCAGCATTTTATTCTCATCGATAGCATTTAAATTGTTAATCTGCTTGAGGGCTCTCAGGGCTCCCTGTAGTCGGCAAGCGTAGTCCCGGATGCTGTCACCTGGCTGTTGTGAACAGTGATAGAAGGCCATCCGGAGATCCGTTTCTGTGCGGTCTTCAAATATGGCATGCAGCTTAAGGAAGATCGCAGGTACTGACTCCTGATCAACGGTATCCCAAGTCTCCACTTCCCTCTCAGCAGCGCCAGTTAGCTGCCCTATTAGCACAGCAGCTTTTTGTCTCTCAGGCATGGAGTACATTTCTAGGATGCTGCATAACTTCCGCTTGAAGCCTGCTAATGTGCCTGGCTCACCGCTGTACTGGGGAAGCCATTTCGCCCCTGGCATATATGGAAGCGTTAGTGGCATGATCGGGACTACCGGACTGGGTGCTGGACCTGCACCCCCATCTGGCGCTACAATACCAGGCGGTGCGGGATTGGGGCCTCCGGCCGGGGCCGCACTGTCAGCCGGTTGTTGTGACATCTTAGCGCCCCCTTGGTTAAACGGAGCCTACCGGTTTCAGACGCTGCTATTTCACAGGCACAGCAGTGGGAACAGGACCTTCGTCGCAGGCGCTCTGATGTCAGAGCGTTCACTTCCTGTTGCAGGACCTGCCGATGAGTCAGAGCCAGGGGCGTGTCCAAGACTCTGCGCGCTCTTTCAGGTACGCCCACCTTCTTCTCCAGCGCCTTAAGGTGCGAATCTGGCGGCAAATATGACGGTATTTGGCGCCAAACAACAGCAACAGTCTTTTTCACCAAAACACTCCACAGGCACACAGGGCTCGCAATGCTGCAAGTTTCGTATCCTGTTCGTGACGCCAAAGTTTTGTGTCGACCCGTCACCACAATTGTGGGTTACCAGGGCAATGGGGTACTCAGAGCCGAGCCCATGGAAGTCTATGGGGTTTGTCACAGGTAGCGGTGGCTCGGTCTGTGGCCCTGGCGGTCTGGCGTATGTTGGGGATATATTTACAGGGGATAGATTTATATACAGTTCGTGACGCCACCTGTAGTCTCTGGTAATTTGTACCAGCGCTGCTGTAGATCTCTGAGGGGATGGTGAGGCAGCTAGATGTCGGGTCCCCTACAGGTGGGACTCTTCCCTCAGGTCGGTAGTTAAAGCAGGGTTGTGCAGGCATGCAAATCAATAACTCAGTCTCACACGTCAGCGTCTTTCCATACCTTTTACTTGTAAGATGGTAAGGCAGGTCCCAGGGAGGCTGATGGGGTTGATGGAGGATGAGCTTTGAGGCAACGGTTAAGCAAGTTAGGGGCCTCCTTTACTTTCACAACGATGAGTACAACCAGCATGAAGCGTAGTTCCCTCTATAATTCCAGCTATTCCAAAGCTGTACTGCCCGGTCAGTTTTGTGGTCGGAGCCTTCCAATGAGAGAGCTGAGTTCCTATTTTTGCTGATCAGGCTCAAGGTTCTCACTCTCCCTGACCCCAGATACGTACTGACTCTTCAGGGATGCTTGCCGCGACCTAAGGTCCGGTAAGCCTCTGGTTTTCTTACCACTATGCTTGAAGCTATAGTGATCCTTCGGTCCCAGTGACCGGTTACAATGTGCAGGTATCCTATACCTATGGCACTTCTCTGTTCTCTTCCACTTTGCCCTTCGATTTGCTCAACTCTTAATAGATATCTCAGTCCGTTTTCCAGTGGGGCACAGCTCTGACCAGGCTGAGGTGATCTATATCTCGCCCTTACTGGCCTCCACTTTCTGAACTGCTAAAAAGGCTCAGACTGGATCTCTTACTCTCCTCAAGTCCAGGCTAGACCGTTCTCTCTGAAGACCGGACACTGACTGCTCACACTCCCTTCTACACCCCTGCTGGGTGTGTCCGAAGTGTACGTGATGTCATGAAGAGCCCTTAACCATTACCTCTCCACTCATCCTCCTGGTATTGTGTACCAGGGCTACACATCTGCATGACGCTGGATTAATCTTCTGAGCACTGCATTCTCCCTCTGCAGCTCCAGCATAGTTTGCTGAAGTTTCTGTATTAGGGATGGCTCTGGTTCAAGCAACAACTTCTCCGGGGAGCAGGGCCTGTGCTCCACTGCTCCACTGCATAGCTGCTCTTGTCCTTCTGCCACCTCGGTCCAGGTCTCACTGTGGTATCCAACAGGAACATTCTGGTCCTTTCCGTGGAGGCGGGATTTGCGTCTCCTCCTCTTCGCATAGAGGATGAAGAGGAGGCGTATTTCTTTAGCAGTGGGGCTGGATCTCACATTGTAGTAGTCCTTGGAGAGGGCGGCCATATCTTTCGCGCCTTAGGGGGGTGCACGCCCACAAATGCACACCCACCTTCTTCACCAGCGCCTCAGGGCGCCAACTTGGCGGTAAAATGGCGGTATTTGGCGCCAAAAGCAGCAAACAGTCTTTTCCACACAAACAGTTCAATATAGGCACACAGGGCTCACAATTGCGAGTTTCGCATCCTGTTCGTGACGCCAAGTTGTTTGACTCACGCACCACAATTGTGGATACCAGGACTATGGGGTACTCGGAGACGAGCCCATCGATTTCCATGGGAGATGTCACTGGTAGCGGTGGCTCGGTCCGTGGCCCTGGCAGTCAATGCGATGGGGAAATATTTACAGGGGATTATTAGGATAGTTCGTGACGCCACCTGTGGTTTCTGGTAATTTGTACCAGCGCTGCTGTAAGGGTCTTCACAGGGGATGTTATGGGGCAGCTTGGTAGTAAGTCTCCCACAGGTGAGACGTGTCCCTGGAAGTCTATGGTGGTGATGATGCAGGGGTAGTAATAATTCAGTCACACACAGGGTAGCTCCTTTTCATACCTTTTACTGATGATGGTTCAAGCAGATACCGGGGAGCTGGTCGGGGTGGAGAGTGCACTTTCAGGTAGCAGCCGAGCAGGTTAGAGGCCTCCTTAACTTCCATATAATGTGAGTCCAACTTGCCTGAAGCGAAGTTAACTCTAAAACTCCAGCTTTCTCTGTAGCTGTACTGCCCGGCCAACGTTGTGGTGAAGCCTTCTAGGTGATGGAACTAAGTCCTTACTTTTGCTTGGCCTAGCTCAAAGTCCCTGTTCCACCTGACTCCGGTTACGTATTGACACTTAGGGCTGCTCTCTGCGACCTGTAGTCCAGATGCCTCTGGTTTTCTTGTCACTATGCTTGAAACATTAGTGACGCTTCGGTCCCAGTGACCGGTGATTTAGTGCAGGTAATCCAATACCTAAGGCACTGCTCTGTCTTCTCCACTGTGCCCTTCGCCCTGCTTTCCGCTCTTAACATAAGCACTGCTGCATAGAAGTCGAATCACAGATTCCCTGTTTGGGCTCGCTGAGCAGCTCTCAGTATTCTCCTAGTCCAGGACCTCTGTCGACTGAACTTCACTGTCCTGGGACAGGCGGCTGAAGTCTCTGCTCTGAACTCAGCAGGAAACCAATCTGACTGACTAACTCAGACAGGTAACTATCCAAGGGATGACTCACTCCTGAGCCTCCCGGAGCTAACTGCCTGACTCACTGTCCTAAGACAGGAAGCTGAAACACACTTTTCTATGCTGACACCCACCAAACTTATATACCCCTATGGGTGTGTCTAAATGTGAGTGACATGAGTGAATGCATATCAAGCTTTGGCTGTTACCTTTCAGTGCACTTTCCTGGATTTTCATGTGTGCCTGCGTAGCTGGGCTACACATCACAATGACATGTATATATATATATATGTATTCTAAGTGTGTATATTTTGTGTTTACAAGGAAAGAAAGTGTTTTTTAGTTGCAATATTTTGTTCCCATAGACTTACATGGGACTTCCGGTATCGGAATCGGATATTGACGATATTTAGTGATATTGGCGATACCACTCCGATCCGATATTTTTAGATATCGAGCAGTATCGCTCAACACTACCTATTACCCTAATCTTCTGAATCAACTAATTAACTCTAAACACATGCAAAAGATTCCTGAGGCTTTTAAAAACTCCCTGCCTGGTTCATTACTCAAAACCCCCATCATGGGTAAGACTAGCGACCTTACTGATGTCAAGAAGGCCATCATTGACACCCTCAAGCAAGAGGGTAAGACCCAGAAAGAAATTTCTCAACAAATAGGCTGTTCTCAGAGTGCTGTATAAAGGCACCTCAATGGGAAGTCTGTTGGAAGGAAACAATGTGGCAGAAAACGCTGTACAATGAGAAGAGGTGACCGGACCTGAGGAAGATTGTGGAGAAGGACCGATTCCAGACCTTGGGGGACCTGAGGAAGCAGTGGACTGAGTCTGGTGTAGAAACATCCAGAGCCACTGTGCACAGGCGTGTGCAGGAAATGGGCTACAGGTGCCGCATTCCCCAGGTAAAGCCACTTTTGAACCATAAACAGCGGCAGAAGCGCCTGACCTGGGCTACAGAGAAGCAGCACTGGACTGTTGCTAAGTGGTTCCAAGTACTTTTTTCTGATGAAAGCAAATTTTGCATGTCATTTGGAAATCAAGGTGCCAGAGTCTGGAGGAAGACTGGGGAGAAGGAAATGCCAAAATGCCTGAAGTCCAGTGTCAAGTACCCACAGTCAGTGATGGTGTGGGGTGCCATGTCAGTTGCTGGTGTTGGTCCACTGTCAGGGGCGTAACTAGGAACGGCAGGGCCCCACAGCAAACTTCACAATGGGGCCCCCCCCTCGCGCGCGTTGCCAATCCCGGTCTACCCAAGTTGTGTTAAGAAAGATACCTTTATTATCCAAAATTAGAGGTTTTTGGAGTAATGATAGTGAAATAACAGAAAAGAACCAACTCCCAGGAAGCAACTGAGGTAGTGACGAAGGTAGGCTTTCTCCAGAGTAAATATGTGAAGAAACTTGTAATCCAGCCTGCAAATTGCTTTCAAAACGGATGATTTATTCAGTAGAACAACAGTCCGGTATACAGAATAATCTAAGATTGTTCTGTATACCGTACTTCTGCACCACGCCCTCACCAATTACACATGTGAGGAGTTGACAGCCTCAGCTCTGCTGCATGTGAGGAGTGACAGCCTCAGCTCTGCTACATGTGAGGAGTGACAGACTCAGTTCTGCTACATGTGAGGAGTGACAGCCTCAGCTCTGCTACATGTGAGGAGGAACAGCCTCAGCTCTGCTACATGTGAGTAGGGACAGCCTCAGCTCTGCTACATTCGAGGAGTGACAGCCTCAGCTCTGCTACATGTAAGGAGTGACAGCCTCATCTCTGCAACATGTGAGGAGTGACAGCCTCAGCTCTGCTACTTGTATAGCAAAGCTGAGGCTGTCACTCCGCGCATGTAGCAGAGATGAGGCTGTCACTCCTCGCATGTAGCAGAGCTGAGGTTGCTACTTGTCACATGTAGCAGAGCTGAGGTTGTTACTTGTCACATGTAGCAGAGCTGAGGTTGTTACTTGTCACATGTAGCAGAGCTGAGGTTGTTACTTGTCACATGAGCAGAGCTGAGGTTGTTACTTGTCACATGAGCAGAGCTGAGGTTGCTACTTGTCACATGTAGCAGAGCTGAGGTTGTTACATGTAGCAGAGCCGAGGTTGCTACTTGTCACATGTAGCAGAGCTGAGGTTGTTACTTGTCACATGTAGCAGAGCCGAGGTTGCTACTTGTCACATGTAGCAGAGCTGAGGTTGTTACTTGTCACATGAGCAGAGCTGAGGTTGTTACTTGTCACATGAGCAGAACTGAGGTTGCTTCTTGTCACATGTAGCAGAGCTGAGGTTGTTACTTGTCACATGTAGCAGAGCCGAGGTTGCTACTTGTCACATGTAGCAGAGCTGAGGTTGTTACTTGTCAAATGTAGCAGAGCTGAGGTTGTTACTTGTCACATGTAGCAGAGCTGAGGTTACTTGTCACATGTAGCAGAGCTGAGGTTGCTACTTGTCACATGTAGCAGAGCTGAGGTTACTTGTCACATGTAGCAGAGCCGAGGTTGCTACTTGTCACATGAGCAGAGCTGAGGTTGTTACTTGTTACATGTAGCAGAGCTGAGGTTGTTACTTGTCACATGTAGCAGAGATCAGGGTGTCACTCGTCACTTGTAGCAACCATGAGGCTGTTACTGGGCCAGGGGGATGCTACTGGTGACTGAGGTCCCGTGCCCAACAGGGCCCAGGGGGAGGTTAGTGGTGACTTGAGGCTTGCGTCAAACAGGGCCCAGGAGCCCGAGGCCCTGTTGGAATGCGGGCCCCTTGCTACCTGGGCCCTGTGTTGAATGTGGGCCCCCTGCACTGCAGCCTGGGGCCTGGGCCCTGTTGAATGTGGGCCCTGTTAGATCCTGCCTGCACCTGCCCTCCCAGTCACCATTGAGCAGCCAAGCCTCTTCTCACTGTTGAGAGACTCACGGTACTCACCCTGCTCGCCCGGGCTTCCACCTGCTTGTCCAGTCAGCCTGCTGCTTCATGTGGTCTGCCTGGCCGTCTGCTGTCCGCCCCACATGCACACACGCTGTGACAGACGGACCATAATGCACTGGGCCGCAGCTTAAAGCTACAGTGCTCATTTCTGTTCGCTGTCTGCATTTACAACACTGTAGTGTCTCTTTAAAACAACACAGTGTTGTTATGCATCAGCGTTCAGAGTCAGAAGCCTGAACAAAATGTTGGGAGGGGGCCCGAGCGCGGATCCATTTGCCAGCGTGCTCGGGCCCCCCTTTTTGCTCCTAAATCACAGGGCAGCTGCAGCAGGGACGGGCCCCCTTCTAGCCGGGCCCTGTGGCAGCTGCTTCCCTGCTTCCACTATAGTTCCGCCCCTGTCCACTGTGTTTCATCAAGGGCAGGGTCAATGCAGCTAGCTATCAGGAGATTTTGGAGCACTTCATGCTTCCATCGGCTGAAATGCTTTATGGAGATGAAGATTTCATTTTTCAGCACGACCTGGCACCTGCTCACAGTGCCAAAACCACTGGTAAATGGTTTACTGACCATGGTATTACTGTGCTCAATTGGCCTGCCAACTCTCCTGACCTGAACCCCATAGAGAATCTGTGGGATATTGTGAAGAGAAAGTTGAGAGACGCAAGACCCAACACTCTGGATGAGCTTAAGGCCGCTATCGAAGCATCCTGGGCCTCCATAACACCTCAGCAGTGTCACAGGCTGATTGCCTCCATGCCACGCCGCATTGAAGCAGTCATTTCTGCAAAAGGATTCCCGACCAAGTATTGAGTGCATAACTGAACTTTATTATTTGATGTTTTTTTTGTTTGTTTTTAAAAAACACTTTTATTTTATTGGACGGTTGAAATATGTTAATTTTTTGAGACAGGTTTTTTGGGTTATCAGGAGTTGTATGCCAAAATCATCAGTATTAAAACAATAAAAGACCTGACAAATTTCAGTTGGTGTGTAATGATTCTAAAATATATGAAAGTTTAATTGTAATCATTACATTATGGAAAATAATGAAATTTTGCACTATATGCTAATTTTTTGAGAAGGACCTGTAGATGACTGCACTGTTACTGAAAATAATCTCTATACAAAGACCAACATGGATATTACCGCCATATGGTCAGTGGTAAATATCAGTCCTACAAAATATATAAGTGATTACTGCACAGTTATAGATGGTGACTTACCGCTGACGTTCTTTTTGATGGAATCATTCACTTTTCCTGTCTTTTCCATCTGGCCCAGACCGACATGACAACTTCTCTAGCCAGGACTCGGCTGCAGAGATTACAAGAAAGACACATTTCACGTCTCATATTTTCTGCACTGTCACCATCTATCCCCAACCTGCACAAACTCCTCATCCTGCTGATACCCTAATACTGAGCCGCTGCTGCATTATGTGTCCCTATTACTGCACTTGCTGGTTCTCTGTGCCCTTTAAATTCTAAAGCACCCCTCTATAATATAGTAATGCAAGTGCCCTAGAAAACAGTGCCCACATTTTGTCCCCTAGAATATAATAATGCCCTGTGTGCCCTTTGACAGTCATAGTTCCCTATAACTGCCAACTTTACATTTAATGAGGTCCAGTGTCTCCCCCTGTGCCCAGCTCCCCTATACACAGTATGATGCTCTCTTATACACAGTATAATGCCCCCTCACTGCATACATACTGACTCCTTAGTATCCCCCAAACTGTTAGATGGCTCCAACACTGTGTGATGGCCCCCTCACTGTAATCTCCACACTGTATGATGGCCCCCTAGATAGTCCTCAATATAGTATAATGCACTCCCCATAGGCAGACTCTATAGTACAATGCAGCCCCCCATAAGTTGACTCTATAGTATAATGTAGCCCCCCATAAGCAGACTGTAATATAATACCCTCCATAGGCAAACTGTAGTATAATGCACCCCCAGGCAGACTCTAATATAAGGCAACCCCCTAGGCAAACTCTAATATAATGCAGCCCCCCGTAGGCAAACTCTAATATAAGGCAGCGCCCATAGGCAAACGCTAATATAATGCAGCCCCCCATAGGCAGAAGCTAATAAAATGCAGCCTCCCATAGGCAGACTCTAATATAAGACAGCCCCCCAGGCAGACTCTAATATAATGCAGCCCTCAGGCAGACACTAATATAATGCAGACCCCCAAGCAGACTCTAATATAATGCAGCCCCACAGGCAGACACTAATATAATGCAGCCCCCAGGCAGACTCTAATATAATGCAGCCCCCCATAGGCAGACGCTAATATAATTCAGCCCCCCAGGCAGACGCTAAATAATGCAGCCCCCAGGCAGACTCCAATATAATGCAGCCCCCCAGGCATACTCTAATATAATGCAGTCCCCCAGGCAGACTCTAATATAATTCAGCCCCCCAGGCAGATGCATATATAATGCAGCCCCCCAGGCAGATACTAATATAATGCAGTCCAAGGCAAACTCTAATACAATGCAGCCCCCAGGCAGACGCTAATATAATGCAGCCCCCAGGCAGACTCTAATATAATGCAGCCCCCAGGCAGATGCTAATATAGTGCAGTCCCCCAGGCAGACTCTAATATAATGCAGCCCCCCATAGGCAGACGCTAATGTAATGCAGCCCCCATAGGCAGACTGTAATATAATGCAGCCCCCCAAGCAGATTCTAATATAATGCAGCCCCCCATAGGCAGACTCTAATATAATGCAGCCCCCAAGCAGACACTAATTTAATGCAGCCCCATAGGCAGACACTAATATAACGCAGCCCCCCAGGCAGACTCTAATATAATGCAGCCCCCAAGGCAGACTCTAATATAATGCAGCCCCAGTAGTATAGGTACACCAGTATTCGTCAAACTCAAATCTGACAGGTCGACACGCCCCCTATCATTTAATCCGTCTCCCTGTCAGATTGATCCAGGTCGTCACGTCCCTGGCTGAACTTTGCTCAGGCTGTGAAATCTGGTCTGCTGGATTTGTGAATTTCAATCAAAGTGATTTATTCGTCTCTATTGATATTTTATCCACTGGATTAGATTAGTCTGTGGAGTTTTACTGTATTAAAGAGCGATTCTTGATTTTATAAGTCTCAGGAAGAAACTTTTAAGGCCCCAGTAAATGTATAAGGAGTTCTAGTTAAATACAGACTTCTGTATATAACTAGTATATAATGATTTTTAGTGAATTAAAGAGTGAATCTTGATCTTTTTTGTGGTGAGAAACTTTTAAGGACCCAGTAAATGCATGTAAAACACTATTGTGGTGGAATTTGGAATTATGACGCTCAACTTATAGTTTTATTCAGTATATATATTTTTAGCTTGGCAGTGTATCTACACTTATATCAGTACTGGGAAGAATGTACTTTTGTTACAGATCGGTAAGCTATTACCAAGCTGTGTATCTAAGGCTTGGGTTGTATTGAGAGGTGCATATTTTTCTATTTACTAACTAACATGGTACATAGATATACATCTTTACTGGCACATAGAAATGTAGTACAACAGTGTTGACATGAATTGTCAGAATGAGTGAAGGTCGATGCTACGGTAATTCATTTGCTAGAAATCACATATACTAAATAGCCCTGTATTGTGTCATGACCTGTAAGTACAATGAGAGAAGGTCGCATGCATTCATGAATTCATTTGTCTCTATTTACCTGTAAATGTGTGTAAAGTTGTTTTATCTGTGTGTCTGATACTGAGCTCTTTTAAGTCAACCAGTAAATGTATCCTATGACCACTCTATTGTGTGGGGAAAGTCAAGGCGAGGTCACATTATGAGATGGATATATTATGTACATGCAGATATTACAATATTACAGATTGGTTTATTAGTATTTTAAAAAAGCAATGACACGGTATTGTAAAAACAAGGTTACAAGATTTTATTGTAATAAATACAGCTCAAAGACATTTCAAGCATTGAACTAATTGTGAAACCAAAACGATATTGAACTAATTGTGACACCAAAACGACTCTACAAATGGCGATACAGTCCGATTATGCTGTTCTCTCTAGACAAGCGCAAGTTTGATGTATGTTCCAACAGAAGTAGTGCTGTGTTTTTAAATTTGATCTTCTCTCAGCAATAAAATTTCTCACAATTGTATCATTACGCGTTTTATCAGCCGAAAACTTCTTCAATATCTTACTGAACGGTATGTTCCGAGCTAAAAAATGTAAAAAGTACACGCAGTAGTGACCACAGACGGTGCTAAACGTGTCCTGGATCTGGTTGCTTTGATAATAATAAGTCTCACAATTCTTGTTCAGGAAAGTCACAAACTCGCTCGGAAAGATAGCGTTGTCAGCACATAATCCATAGCTATCAAAAAATATGGCGTTCTTGGCGTCACAGAGCACGATTAATATCCAGTGTCTGCCAGGTTGGTGTGCGGGGTCTGTATTTACGATGAATCCGACAGGGCGTTGATTTACCCGATGTGGTGGAAGCAAATCACACGGAAACACACCGCCAAACACACGCTCTGTAAAGCTATCCCCCTTCAGTATGGTCGTGAGTTGCAGGCTATCCATCACTAATTAAAATCGTACAAGATCTCTCTTCTATTATTAATTTCCAGAATGGCCGGGTTGATTGCAAAAACAAGCATGTTTATCGTTATGGGGTGTCGCTAGTGCAAACCGGACTTCAGCACGTAGGTTACCTGTTTTAATGAGGGAGAAATGGCCGCCGGGTTCCTGATCAGCTGATAAATCAAACGCAAACAGAGTGAATCCGGCCATAAACTCTTCACGATCCACGGCCATGGCACAATCAGCTTTCTGCTTGCCTGATATATGTGCGAGAGCCATATACTCTCTGACGGCTAAGTAGTCATTAAAGTTAGGGTTATAAGGCCTCGCAGGGATCTGTTGCCCGTCCAGGTAGAGGGCTGCGTGGTTGACATTGTAGTGATGGAAGAACAGGGGATTTCTGGCGTAAGACCCGCTAAATGCTTCATTATCTACAAATCCCAATATAACAGTTTTCGGTATCTGGCCTAGGAAGAGATTCTCGTGGTTCGTGATCCGTGTTCCAGCGGCTATACTGTACACTTTCATGCTTGTCCGGTCAATAGCGTACTTGGCTGTCGCTGCCAAGAGGGCTTGGCTGTGGCCTATTCGGACCGCTGGGACACTTGTACTCTCTTTACAAAGAGAGCGGCTTGCATGATTTGCACTTTCAGCGGATCGGCCTCAGCCGACATGAGGCAGAAAGCGTCCTTATTTCTCGTTAGCTTAACCTTAAGATCGAGTCCGTTCAATATTAGCTTTGGTTGATTAAATATATCACCAAAAATTGGACCAATGAGGTCCAGGTGTTTGGAGCGGTGGGTTGCAGCGGCTCTTTGAATAAATCCTGCATTTGGGCCATCCAAGCTTCGGTCATTATGGTGCCCAGCTGTGTCTTTATAGAACAATCCGGCAGTAAATTGCGAGGACAGCGTCTGTGAGCTGTAATTTAAGAGAGTCTCTATGTACGCTCTATAGCTGTAGAGATTGTCCGATTGTGAGATAACTCGGTCCCCCAGAGTAATATCGACCTGATTAAAGAGAGTGGCAAGAGGATAGTTATTTAGAGCTACACGGGCGTCATCGGCGATATTCGAATTATCCTGCTTGACGATGCGACAATTTATGTACAGCAGGGTGTTATTCAGGTCGTAATAATAATCCCCGCTACCCGATATGAAAAATTCCAGCGGGGCATTATCCGTCAGAGCGGCAACCGGTTGAACCTCTACAAATAGGGATTTCTCTATACTCGTCTGTGTCGGCGGTATGTCAAAAATATCCAGTTCAGATTTAGCGCACTCTACGGAAGCATCGTGTAGGAAAGCCATGCTGATCAGAAGATGTCCTCAGCAGTACGTCTCACTCGTTTCTGACGGGGTCGACGCTTGGTTGGTTTTTTATTCATAAGGATCGGGGGTAAAGCGGGGCATGAGCGACGGTTTCTTTTATGCGTTTTTTTAGCGACATAAACTAGACCAGCGCCACCTTGCTCGGGCTGTGTATTTATACGATTCATAAGCGCTGACGAGACAGATGTGACGGCGTCTTTAGCAATGTTTTTGACAGCCGTCTTCACGTGTGGTTTTACCAATTCTAAGCCTCTTCTGAAAAGCGGTACAGCACGCCGAAATAAGCCTTTAAATATCCCAGCCAGACCCGATCCGTACATGTACTCGCTCCCGCTGAACCCCTCTAATCCGTGCCCAGACTGTGCAATATAGTAGCGGGCATAAACAGCTGGGTCCCCGTACAGCCTCTGAGCCACCATGTTCTAGCGTGCTAATCGCGTCTCTTCCGGAAATGTAGTCTCACAATACACTTTCCGTACTTGAATTTAACGGGGGTGCCCTGGTCCGATAAGATGGAGATTGTTACAGAGTCAAAATGATGCTTGCATAAGGGCACGTAATCGGGTCGTGTGTATTGAAGCGTGGTAATTTCACCGCTCTTGCCACTTATTTGCGCCGTTCTCAGAAGTTGTACGTAGCTGCCGCCCACAAGCTGATGCTGGATGATGTCGCTGTAAATAAATAATGTATAAAAACCGGCTTTTATATCGGCATAAATCTTCTTCCGCTCAGTCTGGTTATTATCATACGCTTCGATGTATGGCTGGAGGCCTAAAATATGCCCCAATTTCTGACCCGGGGCAAACTGTATCGTGGGGGAATCCGGTAGGGTAACACTCGTCCGCACTTCGTCATAGCGCAGCTTAAATCCGTCGCTGGCAAGCTTCAAAATATCAATTCTCTCATTAATAGCACGTATGAGGTCCGGTATTGTGTTATAAAAACTGGGCTTCACATAATATTCCTGCATCACATCACCCGCTTGCCTATATAGAAGTTCCCTTCACCCCGCTCAAATGTGTACCATGTATGGGGGTATTGAATCTCAGTTAGAGCAACTTCGTACTGTCCTGAAAGCTGAACGGGTTTAGATAATTTTGTGGTATACTCGGCGATTGTGTTTTCAGGATATATATCGCCAGAAGCGTTGGAGGGAAGGGTGATAAAGAAGGATTCGGATTCCATGGTTATATGTCCGTCAGAGCCGACGCGGGTACCCACGAATTAAATTTATCAGGATAACCTTTCCATTTAATATAGCAGTGAATCGCCCCCCTGACACGTTTTTTTCTCAAAATTGCCTCAACGCGGTAGGCTCGGTTTTCATTGAAATGTATTTTTTGCAGCTCCTCCTTATAAAATGATCCCTCGATAGCGTCGCCCGCTAAATCGTTAATTTTATAGAGAGGCTTATGAAATTTATTGGAAATGGCGCTAATTAAAAATATCTCCTCGCTGAATGTCTGCTCATAACCCTTCGTAAAAGGGTTCTTAAAATGGGATATTCTGACATGATCTCCAATTTTTAAAGATGGCTTAATACGTTTTTTAGCCACGATACCGCTATAAATATTTTTCCATATCTGTAACGAGTTCTGCTTCGTCACATCGCACGGACGTGTCTGTATCGTGGTGTGAAAGGTGTGATTGTAACTGTGCACCAAACCTGGTAAAATGTCGATATACCTAAAGGTATTATGTTTCGTCAGATAGCGCCACATACGTGTTTTTAATGTACGATTAAATCGCTCAACTATAGCGGCCTTTACGGTATTGTTGGTGAAAAAATGGTGAATTTTATGCATTTTACAAACACGTTTCATGTGTGAATTCATAAATTCTTTGCCACGATCCGTCTGTAGTTTCTGCGGGGTGCGTCGGGCGTTTCCAAATATTAATTCGAACGAACGAGCTACAGTCACCCCGGTTTTGTTGTGCAGAGCAGCAACCCAGGCGTGTTTGGATAGTACGTCTATCACAGTCAGTAGATATTTCACGGCGTCATTTTCCCTAGAATATTCAATTAAGCTAACCAAATCAGCCTGCCACTGCGAATCAACGTCCGAGACAAAGATTTTATTGGTGGAGAATCTTGTCCTTACAGGCTTATGAAGGGTGTAAGCATCTTGTTTATTCAGCCAATCGACCACCTCATGTTGTTTTATACCACGCGTTCTAACCGATCTGTATAGATTTGTAACGCCGCTGAATGATGCCGGGGCTTCGGGCGTGAAATATTGCTTCTTTAATATTGATTCAAGACGGTTAGGGGCCATGATAGCTCTGTAAAACATGAATGGGATTTTTTTTTTTTCTTTCTCATCATTGGGGGCAGTGACAGTGGGCGTGCTCTCTCTGCTAGCCCTAATAAATACAGCACCTGATCCCAAGCGACACACAGCTCACCTGTAAGACTTCACAGCTCGCAGAACACACTCCAGATCTGAAGTGAGTATTTTTTATGGATTTCGTTTTCAATTATATTAAGTTTGTGTAGTATTTGCCTGAATAGCTTACTCATGTTTTAATAATATACTACGCTTGTGTTGGATAATAGCTGAATATTTAATTACTGTAGATTGACGCTAAAATTCATACAGTTAATTTTATTTTTAGATGTCTGAATTATATAGACACATCGGGGTGTTATAGTTAAGAGGCATTTTGCACATCATTTTTTATACCGCTTTATTCTTTAAGACCCGTGTATAATGAAGGTGTACGTATCTGATGGGATTTCATCTACCATGAAGCATTCTGATCCTGCCCCCACAATTTTACCCGAGGCTGCGTCTAGTAACGCTAATGATGGATGGAACGTGAGGGGTCAGGCGGCAGTGCCCAGCGCGGGTACGTTGTGTGGATGCGTGGTTGTGTGTGTGTGTGTGTGTGTGTGTATATATATATATATATATATATATATATATAGAGTTGTTTTGCATATTATTTTTGCTTTATTCTTTAAGAACCGTGTATAATGAGCTGCGATCTGCCTGATGAAGTTTTTGCCACCATGAACTATTCGTACCCCGAGGGCTGTATTTTACTGCTGCAGCGTGTAGTAACGCTAGTGATGCGTGGAGCGTGAGCGGTCAGGCGGCTCTGCACAGCGCGGGTACGTTGTGTGGATGCGTGGTTGTGTGTGTGTGTGTGTATATATATATATAGTTTTGCATATTATTTTTGCTTTATTCTTTAAGAACCGTGTATAATGAGCAGCTATCTGCCAGATGAGGTTTTCGCTACCTTGAACTATTTGGACCCCGAGGCTGTATTTCACCAGCTGTCGCTTGTAATGCTTCTAGTGCTGCCGCGCCATGGGATGGCCTTTCAGCACCGGGCAACGAGGGTACGCTGTGTTTCTGCGTGTCTGTATATATACAACTATATATAACACTTAACTATGTGAATTTAAGTGTGTAAGTGAATATTAACTCCTTACAGATGTCGCGATGATGGCGGAGCTGGACTCGCCCGAAATGCCTATGAACTCATGCACTAACAGAGCCCAAGAAGACGTCGCATTTTCTAAAGCTCCTAAAAAGCGGAGCCTGGCGGCTGTCAAAAAAGATAAAGGTACGTGCCGCATGAAAAACTGTTTTGCCCAAACGGCTGGAGAAATTGTTGATGGCCCTTCTAATGATTATTATTATTTATAGCGCGTAAAGTGAAACCTAGGAGCAGGATATTTACAAAAGAGAATATACATCTGCTAGTGGAGAACGCCTCAGATGTCCCAGAAACCCCGGCCACAACCGTGCAGGCATCATCGTTAAACGGTAAGTGTATATTTTGATATATTAGACTAGTCTTAATACATCGTATGTCACTCTTGTCACACCTAGGATCGTGATGTTACGCACGTATCCGCTACATGTAGAATCTCTCCTTAAAGATAGTTGTAAAGTCAGATTGACACATATACAATCTCATCCACAGATAAATCTAAAGTCGAGAGAAAATAACCACGACCCCTCTGCAAACACTACGTCTCAACGAGAACCACGCAGAGCCATTCTTGACGCGATACAGACACCTATGGGCAGTGATGGCCCACAGCCACAACAGCAGTTCTATCTGATGCCTGGCGTGCTGTCCCATTCAAGCGGTGCGCAACCATCCAGCGGCGCCACGAATGACGCTGAACTATACTCGAAGTACAGGAGCGGCCACGTAAACACGCGCAGAGAACTACGTGTGCTTCAGAAACATCACCAGTCACATTTTCCGCCATGAATACCACAACCCGACAGACTCGTGAGGCGCTTGACCGTGAGATTGATCAGCTCGCTGATGGTAAGAAGCGCACCGTAGAACCGATCATTATACGGACCACTCATGCTATACAGCCTTTACTGCCATCTGTAACTGAGTCCACTAATTCCACGGGTATTGAACTGATGGATACCATTAATTTACCCACCACATCTCACGCTGCTGTATCTAATCCAGTTAATGTTGTGATGGGGTTAAAGAGAGTGTTAACGACTAAGCATAAAGTGTGTAAAAAGCCGAGGCTTCATACAGATGTGTCTGTAGCTGTTAGCAATACGTGTTCTGCAGCCTCTGTACCTGTTAGCAGTGTGGATTCTGCGGTCTCTGTACCTGTTAGCAGTGTGGATTCTGCGGTCTCTGTACCTGTTAGCAGTGCGGATTCTGCGGTCTCTGTACCTGTTAGCAGTGCGGATTCTGCTGTCTCTGTACCTGTTAGCAGTGCGGATTCTGCTGGTCTCTGTACCTGTTAGCAGTGCGGATTCTGCTGTCTCTGTACCTGTTAGCAGTGCGGATTCTGCGGTCTCTGTACCTGTTAGCAGTGCGGATTCTGCGGTCTCTGTACCTGTTAGCAGTGCGGATTCTGCTGTCTCTGTACCTGTTAGCAGTGCGGATTCTGCGGTCTCTGTAGCTGTTAGCAGTGCGGGTTCTGTGGTCTCTGTACCTGTTAGCATTGCTGGTTCTGCAGCCACTCTAGCTGTTAACAGTGCGGATTCTGTATCTGCGATCGCTACAGCGCAGATGTATGACGCCATTGGGTGGGCCCCCGCCGGAGCCGCAGTGTTTAAGGAGCAGTTAGATCGTTACTTACGTTACAAAATCTGGCTACCCAAAATAGTGTTTTTCTGTAATACTTTTGAAAGATTGCTGTCTGAAGTAGTCACAACAGATGCCTGTAAGGCCGAGCTATACGCGCTTCGCCGGATGCAAGTAGACACCGAGATACCCGATGGTGCTAACCCGTTATGACTAAATATGATCGGATCGGGCCTGCATAAACCAACTAAAACAGCCCGTTATAATAGGTCCAGAGTTATAAAACGAGCTCTAAAACTACTGGTCAGTGCTCGACGCGCAATATGCGCTAGGCGGCGGGGTGGAATCACCTGTCCTGCTATACCACCACAGACACTCCCGGAGCCACCACACACAGATGCTCCTGTCTCACATAGCCATGATGCCCTGAAAATGACGGTCGTTCCGCTGCACAAAGCTCACAAGCCTCTGCTGCGGCTGCTAACTCTGCTGATGATGTGAGGGGATCGGATCATACAGTATTTTTACAACACTTCCATCATCACCAGAGGGACAACCGTAATTTCAGTGCGCGCATACATACCGATCATTTTAGATTTGTAAATTTGGAACGTGTACGATCGTTTGTCGAGGCTGTGAACATTGTTCACGTTAGTATTCAGTCATTACTTGATAGAGTCATTAGGGACATTGAACCTGGAGACTTTGTGCAGTTAAGGCTTGAAGGTGGTGACGCTTTAGACCCCATTTTCACTACAAAGCAGAGCCGTGAGGATTTTAATTCTGAATCTTTTTTAAATGCTGTTGCTCGCACGCTTCAAAGTAATGCTGAATGCTTGGCAAGCAATACCCTAAAACTAGTCATCACTACCGTTAAAAACCGCGAGGCGGTGTAAAAAACCAGCGAGTCGGTGTAAAAAGACGCTTGAAATCTATAGCGAGCAGCCGAATCATTAAACAAAAGATGCAGTGGCTGTATGATTTTAACAATTACAGTACAAATCTGTGTTTGGCCGCTAGTGTGTGCGCCCTGATTGAGGACGCGGATGTCAGTGATGCGGTTTTACTGAATCGCTCTAAAAACATACACACGACGCTGGGGATTCCAGATGATCGATTAGTGAGTTTTAGCGACATTCCAGCATTTGAGAACTATTTGGGTGTCACCATTAAAGTACTGTACTACAGTCAGGGTGATTGGCGCTACTTCCAGACCGACAATGCAGCTAGTGGTAAAATCGTATTCATACTGTTCCATGATAACCACTACTACGGTATCAAGAATATAAAAGGTTTTATCGGTGCTAAGTACTTTTGTGAGCTGTGCAATTCATTGTATACTAGGAAGAACATCCATTCATGTCAATATTTTTGTAAAGCTTGTCATAGAGTGGATTGTGTGGAGAGTGCAGGTGTACAACAAACACCGCGTTGCCCCGTATGTCGGGTTCATTGTCGCTCTAGTGAGTGTTTAGATCGTCACAAACAATTAGCTCTGGATGATCCACCGTTCTGCAGGCTTAAAATATTTTGTGATGAGTGCCATCGCTTTGTGTTCAGGAATAGCGAGGGCGTGCATGAATGTGCGGGGCTACGTTGCACCGTATGTCGTGCTCGTGTAAATAAATTTGACGCCCACCTCTGTTACATGCGGCGCTATGTACCGGAGGACGAGACAGATTGTTATATCTTTTACGATTTTGAATGTATGCAAGAGACAGGTACCCACATCCCAAATTACATTTATGCTACAACTCTGAGTGGTGAGCAGTCCTGGGAGTTTGAAGGTGATAGCTGCACGCATGACTTTTTACTGTTCTTTACCAGCGGGAAATTTTCAGGGTATACATTTATAGCCACAATGCAGGACGCTACGATTCTTACTTTATTGTTAAGGAGCTGATTTTTGAAAAACTACAGGTAAAGCTGATAGCCCAAGGTGGCCGCCTCCTGTGTGTGACGGTGCCCGATTTGTCTTTAAGGTTCATAGACTCGCTAAATTTTATTCCCATGAAGCTCAGTAAATTACCTCAGGCCATGGGCTTTTCAGGTGCCAAAGGTCATTTTCCACACTTTTTTAACACCCGAGAAAACCAAAACTATGTAGGTGCCATACCCGATGTAAAATATTATGGGTTAGAGTACATGGCCCCGGATGAGAAGGTAGAGTTCCTGGCGTGGCATGAGGGTGAGAAACATACAGTTTTTGACTTCAAGAGTAAAACTAAAATCATACTGCAAACAGGATGTTGAAATTTTGAGACGCGCCTGTGAGATCTATAGAGAGCGCATTATGGAAATGACGCTGAAAAGTGTTAAAAAATACTGTGACATTCAAAAAGAAATGGTTGTGGAGAGCAGCTGTATTGACCCTTTTGAATTCATCACCCTGGCCTCTGTATGTATGTCAATGTACGATTTAAATTTCTACCAGAAAAAACGATCGCCATTTTACCGGGTGATAATTATCACAAGGTGAAAAAGCGCTACTCATCCGCCGCTATACAGTGGCTCATGTATGTAGCGCATACCGAGAACATTGACATTCAGCATGCCTTAAGAGGGGGTGAGAAACAACTCGGCCAGTATTTTCTAGATGGTTATGCCTATGTTAACGGTCAGCACATAGCTTTTGAATTTCAAGGCTGTTTTTTCCAGGGTGCCCGTCGTGCTTTAATGAGAATGATACAAATAAAGTTACAAACACCACCTACGGTCAGTTATATCACGCCTTTTTAGCTAAAAAGCGCTACCTGCAGCTGCGCGGGTACACCATAAGAGTGATATGGGAGCACGAGTGGCGTGAAATGGCTAAAAACGATTCTAACCTCCAGGCATTTCTCCAGCAAATGGATTTCCCTGCTCCCTTAGACCCCGCGATGCGCTTTATGGGGGTCGAACTAACGCTATTAAGCTCTATCACCAGGTGGAAGCTGGTGAGACTTTACATTACTACGACTTCACAAGCCTGTACCCCTTTGTAAACAAAACTAAAACATACCCTGTAGGTCACCCCGACATCATCTATGACAACTTTGGTTTCATTAAAAAATACTTTGGCTTAGCTAGAGTCAAGGTCTATCCCCGAGAGATTTATTTTTTCCCGTTCTACCGGTAAAACTCAACAAAAAATTGATGTTCCCCCTTTGCTATACGTGCGCTGTAAATTCACAATCCGAGGAATGCAGGCATAGTGATGAAGAACGCTCCCTGACAGGTACCTATGCACTATAGAGCTCGAGCTGGCTATAGATAAAGGGTACCGGATCGCACGCATCTATGAAATATGGCATTTCCCAAACACCAGCGATGATCCCGTTTGCCCCTACATTAAATTACACCTTAGGGATAAGCAGGAGGCGTCAGGGTATCCTAGCTGGTGCACGGATGATACCAAGAAAAAGCAGTACATTGACAATTTTCTTGAAAAGAGGGTGTGCGGTTACGACCTGAAAATATAGCCGTCAACCCGCTAAAAGGCAGATCTCCAAACTTTTCTTAAATTCTTTATGGGGGAAGTTTGCTCAGCGGGCCAATCTACCAAGCACCAAGATTGTTAGGGATCCTGATGAGCTTTTTAGGTATCTCTTCCTGCCCTACTATGACATTTCTACGCTAGATTTTATCGATGATGAAACCGCTACCATTAACTGGAAATATGCGGAGGGGCACCACACAGTCAATAAAAACACAAACATCTTTATAGCCTGCTTTACCACAGCGTATGCGCGGCTAGAGCTCTATTCTCTGCTGGACAGGCTGCAGGAGAGGTGCCTTTATCACGACACAGATTCAGTAATTTTTGTGCACAGGGAAGGTGAGTGGCAGCCGCCTCTAGGAGATTACCTGGGGGAATTGACGAGTGAGATACCCGAGGGCACATACATCACAGAGTTTGTTTCTGCAGGGCCCAAAACTTACGGGTACAAGCTCAACACAGGGAAGACTGTCTTAAAAGTGAAGGGGATAACGCTAAATGTTGGTAACTCCCAATCTATCAATTTTAGCAGTCTGAAAGATCTAGTTCTGGACTACCCCGTAATTCAGACGCAGAAAACTCAGAAGCGCATCGTCGTACAGCAACAGGGCATTGTGAGAGATAAAAAATATTGGAATATTGAATCCCGTGTCCTACAAAAGACCCAGAAGTGTGTCTACACAAAGCGGCGACTACTAGACGAATTCACCACCCTGCCGTACGGCTATTAGCATAGTATTGTGATGGACACGAGGCTACAACACCCGCTCTCGTGCATACTAGCGGGGCCGTCTAATTCTGGAAAGAGTTATTTTGTAAAACAATTGCTGTATAATATTGAAAGTAGTTTTTCTCACAAGCCGGATAATATTGTTTGGTTTTATTCATGCTGGCAGAAACTATATGATGAAATCTCTCTCTCTTTTCCCAACACCAGATTTGTGGAGGGTCTGCCGCATACATTCGTAGATGATGAATTATTCCCACCGGGCAAGGTGAATTTGGCGATTGTTGATGATCTCATGGATAGCGCTAGCGATAATTGTGAGATAGAAAAAGCGTTCACCAAGTATGTGCACCACAGAAATCTCAGTATTTTCTACCTGGTACAAAACATATTTTGTCAGGGTAAGAAAAGCCGCACCATAAATTTAAACACAAAGTACATGGTTCTCTTTAATAATCCTCGAGATAAATTACAAATTTTAACACTAGCTCGGCAGATGTACCCCGGAAAAACACGTTTTTTCCTAGAAGCATTTGAGGATGCTACGCGGGAGCCTTATGGGTATTTGCTGGTCGATTTGAGAGCTAATACACCGGAGGATCACCGCTTACGGACGGGGTTGTTTCCACCGGCGTTACCAGCTGTCTATGTGCAGAAGAAAACCTCTTCTAAAAAGTGAATTTTATGCGGGCTCGCACATTCAACGCTGTGTGCGCTGTGCTGTAAAGATGTCCGAGAGACTCCGGCGTAACTGGGCTCTCTTAAAAACCCTGGTGAAGGCAACCTCATCCGTCCGGAAATCTATTTTGCGCAATGCGAGCGTGGATTTAATCACCGCTATAGGTGAGATTGCTTTAAACATCTTAAAAGGCAGAATCCCGTTGAAAGAGCGCCAAAAAGGCATACTGAAGAAGTGGCGTAAAGCTATAAGAACCATGAGCGATAGAGCGCAGTCCATAAAGAAAAAGAAACGGGTACTGAATCAGACCGGTGGCTTTATCGGTCCTCTTTTAGGTTTTGCAATACCCATAATAACGAGTCTGCTCGCGGGCAAATAATGGAGCATGCTGAGAAAATGTATCTAGTCCCCAAACAGGAGCTACATAAGCTAAGGACACCAATCCCGAGAGCATACGAGAAACTGCTATTCGACGCCTCGATGATGAAATTAACTCCGTTTTACAGCGACGCGACATCCCTGACGATGTGAAAATTAAAATGTATAGTTCCGTGCTGGAGCGCTACTTGGTACATACGAAACGCAGTTCGAAAGAATTAACAACTTTAAATCTCGTTAGCCCTCAGGCTCCTGAGCATCAACAGCCGCCAAATACAGACACCGATAAAAAAAATCACGAGATCGCTGAAATTGTAGGTCATATAAACCAAAGATATAAAAAGAATGCTGAATTTTTACTAAACAGACTACTCCAGAATAAGAGTGTGACAGACTGGAATGATAAAGACGAATTTATTTTCAAAGGCTCTGTAATACCCGGGTCTAACTTAGTGGATTTAGTACGTAGTACAACGCAGAGTCACGCTCTGACCGTCAGGAATTTACCTAGGGGTTGGGAATCGTTTATGCGGGCTATGGCCGAGCTGAATATACCCTCTACTGTTGTGGGTAATCACACTACTAGACAACATTTAGACGAATTAAAAATGACCTCCAGCGCTGGTGTATCTACACCGATGAGGTTAGACCCCGCACCCCGTACAATTCATTCCCTGCACTCGCCGTCATTAGGCACCACAAAGGGAACTCTACTACCTAAAAAAAGGTCTCTACCGATACTGCCAACCATGTGGCTCACGATGTAGCCTATGTACTTGTTAATTATCTATTTTATCGTGTGTGTGCTGCTATTTGTTAATTGTGCATGTGACACTTTTTATATCATTCTGTATGTACTTTTAAATGCTTGAAATGTCTTTGAGCTGTATTTATTACAATAAAATCTTGTAACCTTGTTTTTACAACACCGTGTCATTGCTTTTTTTTTTAAATACGAATAAACCATTCTGTAATATTGTAACACGGCCATATACATAATATGCCCGTACAATGAGACGTGGTTATAAGTCTCGTCAGTTTTAAACATGCCCCAACATGCCTGGGGCTATACACAACACAACACAAGCCTTAGATACACAGCTTGGTAATAGCTTACCGATCTGTAACAAAAGTACATTCTTCCCAGTACTGATATAAGTGTAGATACACTGCCAAGCTAAAAATATATATACTGAATAAAACTATAAGTTGAGCGTCATAATTCCAAATTCCACCACAATAGTGTTTTACATGCATTTACTGGGTCCTTAAAAGTTTCTCACCACAAAAAAGATCAAGATTCACTCTTTAATTCACTAAAAATCATTATATACTAGTTATATACAGAAGTCTGTATTTAACTAGAACTCCTTATACATTTACTGGGGCCTTAAAAGTTTCTTCCTGAGACTTATAAAATCAAGAATCGCTCTTTAATACAGTAAAACTCCACAGACTAATCTAATCCAGTGGATAAAATATCAATAGAGACGAATAAATCACTTTGATTGAAATTCACAAATCCAGCAGACCAGATTTCACAGCCTGAGCAAAGTTCAGCCAGGGGACGTGACGACCTGGATCAATCTGACAGGGAGACGGATTAAATGATAGGGGGCGTGTCGACCTGTCAGATTTGAGTTTGACGAATACTGGTGTACCTATACTACTAGCCCCCATAGGCAGGCTCTAATATAATGCAACCCCCCATAGGCAGACGCTAATGTAATGCAGCCCCCATAGGCAGACTGTAATATAATGCAGCCCCATAGGCAGACTCTAATATAATGCAGCCCCAAGGCAGATTCTAATATAATGCAGCCCCCATAGGCAGACACTAATATAATACAGCCCCCCCAAGCAGACTCTAATATAATGCAGCCCCACAGGCAGAGTCTAATATAATGCAGCCCCCCCATATGCAGACGCTAACACCCCCTCAGACCTCTATAGTATGATGCACCTCCAGAAAAAAAATAATCCAATAATCGCCTCTCTTCCTCCTGGCTCTTGCACTGCTCCGAGCTCCCGCTCATCTCCTGACAGCGGGCACCGGACAGTGACGTCATAGCGCCCGCTGACAGTGTCTGCATCAGACGCTGACAGGGGGATGATGGGAGAAGGAGCATATCGCTCCTTCTCTCATCATTTGCCATGACGGGGGGCCCACTGCTGGCATTGGGCCCCCGCGCCTGCTCAGGGGCCCCATAGCGGCTGGGCGGCAGTGCAGGGAGATTGATTCTCCCTGCTTTGCCGTAGAATGTAAATCTATGGGAGCGATGTGCACACCGATACAGTTACAATAGCGTAGCTCTGGGTGCCCAGAGTGCAGGGCCCGGAGCCATGGCACCCTCTGCCCCCAGTAGCTACGCTACTATCTGTATGGCATCCGTATGGCTTTTCATTTCTCACTGCTTTTCTCTTTTGAATTTAATGGCTCAATGGGCTGTAATGATGAAAATGCTTGCGTATTTCTCGCAAGTCACATTGATGGTCTGTGTGGTGTCCGTTTTTTTCTCGCACCCATAGATTTGCATTGACGAAACTCGGCCGATATACGCCGCAAATAGCAGCATGCTGCGATTTCACACCCACGTATAATACGGATGAGAAAAAAACGGATGATGGGAGCTGCCCCATAGATTAACATTGGTCCGAGTGCTATGCGATTTTTTCTTCCATAGCACTCGTCCGTATTCTACGGTAGTGTGACTCCGGCCTTAGACATCACTTCCTAGCGTGTAAGTAAGTAGCACCGGAGTAACCCTTTAAATAAAAGACAAAAACACTGCCAATGCTCCCAACCACCGGAACAGGAGAGTATGCTTGCTCCCAACCATGAAATAAGAGCTGCAGACAATCTGTGCTGCGCCCTAATTCACCGCGGGCACACTGATGCTCCTATACTTGGTTTTCCACCATAACTTATACTATGTCGTTGGCAGTGATTGGGATTATATTTTAGGATTGAGTTTTATTTTATAAATCAACATTAAAAAGTTGTTAATATGGCAAATACTATTTTTATGATATGTAGGAACTCTTCAATTGTAATATAGTGTAATTAACAGAGAAATTCTCCGAACTTTACGAGTAGAGTCGCAATTGATTTTATCATATAGAGGCAATAAAATAATGCTGGCAGTGGTGAAGGAAACCATATCTTACTGCTTCACATCAACCACACGTCAATATTCATAAGAAGGTGCCAAATCAGTCTATCTATCTATCCAGAAGATAAAAAAATGGAGGCAGCACACCAGTTAAAGGTGAAAAAAAGGTATTATTTAATAGCCCAAAGTGGCGACGTTTGGGCTATTAAATAATATCTTCTTTCACCTTATCCTGGTGTGCTGCCTCCATTTTTTATCTTCTATATAGAGGTTTGGTCAATACCTTGGAGGCACTGCTTTCTGCTTTTTTTTCCTCTTTATCTATCTATAATCTATTATATATCCATAATTTATCTAATAGCGATCTTCAATCTATTATATATTATCTACTGTATCTGTCTATCTATTTTCTATCTAATATATATCTATTATCTACCTATCTCTCTATCTCATATATATTAGGGATGAGCGATCACTAAAATGCTTGGATGCTCGTTTCGAGTAACGTGTATAATGAAAATCAATGGAAAATCTGAGCATTTTTCTGGCAGACCCTACAAGGAGATCTTGGGGGCATTGAAAATGTTGAAATGGATGGAAAAAGTGCTGAATGGAAGGAGAACAGCAGGGGAAGACCCCTGTAAGCATCTCTGACTCCCAAATCGCTGCTGAGAACAATAGTGTCACATTTTTACTCCACAGGGATTGACAATAATATATTGAAAATCGATGAGAAATTGGAGTCTACTGGAAAAAAATGTCATATAAATTCAGGCTTTGTTCATTTTTATCAGAATGAGCCTGTCAGCATTTTTTGTTCACATCCGAAAGCGCTTGTGTGGCACCCCAGGAGTTTGGTTGCCACAGCGACCTTGCCTCCCTCCAGGGGGGGAGTGATGTCATGCCTGAAAGCAAGTAAGGATCCCTTTAACAGGTAACATACAGCATACAGCACTTTTCCTACTCCAGACCAGAAGGGGGAGCTCTAACACCTGATTTTCAGGGGAGCCTCCCTAGAATATTCTGGCTGGGGAAGAGTTAGTTAGTGGCTGAGAAGAGTTGAGGAAGGACGTGTGGGAGGCAAGCTGGGGGACAGGAGCTATAGATGAGCTCACCCCCAGGTCTGAGCGCCAGAAACCGAACCCCGGAATCCGAAGCTGAGTGGGTAAACTAAAGCCCCAGCAGCAGAATCCGGAGGGCAGGAGACAGCAGGTTCTCTGCCCCAACTAATACTCGACTACACAGCAGCACGTGTGAGCCGGAAACTCCAGAGAGGAGCGATCCCTGAAGCAGGCAACAGCTGCCTGTTATGCGAGTTCTACTTAAAAGTAACAGAGAGAGGAACTTGAACAGAGTTTACAACAGCAAGTACCTCAGAGAATAGCGCTAGAAAGGGGGCCTCACATCCTACCTGAATAGGAGATTCTAAATTGCTTTCAGGCTGACCAACTCCAGCACCATCTGTAACCTGAGCCCTGGACACTTTGCCTGCAGAACTGTGAGTAAAGCTTTGGAAACTGCATCTGACGGTGTCCTCTCAAGTTCTTCCTGCAACACCCACTCAACACTGCTACATCCCTTGCTAAATACTACATCTTTACCATCTACAACATACAACTGCCCTGGGACAGCACGTTCTGCCTGTGGAGAGCTATTCCAACTCTGCTGCATCACACCACCAGTCCCAGAGGTTCTGCACTGCAGCGCTGGTCATTCTGACCAGAAACCCCAGGTGGTGTCACGAACACTTTACTACAAACTCTATTCCCCTTTTTATTGGAAGCCCAGGGCCACGGACCTGGTCACTGCTGCCGTGACACATCCCTTTAAGACACCGCCCGGTACCGAGTACCCCACTGCACTGGTGGGCGATCCACTTGTCTGTTATGACCACCCTGGCAGCACTAAAAACACGCTCATACAGACGCTAGCAGCAGGGCAGCACAAAACCTCCAAGGAATAGAGTGACAGCTCAAGCCAGATGTCCAGCTTTGAGACCCAATAGAGGAATTAGGGAGTACACTGGTTTTGTTGGCCAGGTATTGGGTGACCATTTTTAAAAACTTTTCCCTCCTTGTCAAAAATACCCTATCATTAGGGCCTGAATTCTGGGAGGGTGTCATGAAATTGTCCCAGGCCTTTGACAGTGTACCCCTGCCTCTGCTATACACTGTGTGTGTATTACTCGCCTCTCCTCCTTGGTTGGCCAAAGAAGCTTGCCTGCTACTGCTAACATTGTCTGATGGGAATTTTTTCAACATATTTTCCACAATGACCTTCTGGTATAGCACCATTTTAGTAGACCTCTCCACCTCAGGAAGGCGAGATGCAAGGTTCTACATGTAGCATGAGTCTAGCAGGGAGAAACAACCAGTACCCTGTTTTTGCCAAGGTGAATGTAATGCAAGGGTCATGGGAAAGGCAACGGTACATAAAGTTGGCCATATGTGCCAAGCTCCCTACAGCCAACACTTTCCTGTCTCCACCATGGTGACTACTTTTCCATCCCCTTCTCCTCTTCCACCTCTTTCTCCTCATTCTCCTCCTCTGCCCATCCACGTAGAGGAGAAGGGACGAAATTTGTGTGGGTACTAGCCTCTGCCGAGCTAGAAACAAGCTCCTGTTCCTGCACTGACTTAACGTCATCACTGTTATCCAATCCGCACTGAGCAAATGAGATAAGGCTGAGCTGGGTAGTATCTCCCTGTCTCATGTCTTCCTCCATCTCCACATAGTACGCATGCAAAGATTCAGCTGTAATTGTGATCAGCGACTGTTTAAGTAGGCACAGAAGGGGGATTGTTGTTCTGATTATGACATCAACGCCGCTCACCATCTTTGTGGAGTCATCAAAGTCTTGGAGAACTGGACAAATGTATACATCCATCCTAGAAATGGAAAGAAATATCCAGCTCCAAGACATAAAATCCAAAAATCTTTAATAATATTCAATAAAAATTCAGCCACAAAAACATACAGAAACCGGTTATACCAGTGAAAAAGTGCCCGTTTCCAAAAACTGGGCGTGCTTCAAACAACTCAGTGTTCTTAGATTCCAATCCAATCTATGAACACTGAGCTGTTCGAAGCACGCCCAGTTTTTGGAAACATGTACTTTTTCACCGGTATAACCGGTTTCTGTATGTTTTTGTGGCTGAATTTTTATTAAACATCATTCAAGATTTTTAGATTTTATGTCTTGAAGCTGGATCCTTCTTTCCATTTCTATGTTGCAAAGACGTCTGACAGAGATGTGAACTCGTGCTCAGGACACTGTGGACCTACAAGTGGATTTATTGGGGTGAGCTGAAATCTTACTTTTTTTGTCTATACATCCATTCCCACTCTTCAGTTATGTGCGAAGGCTGCCCAGAATACCTACAGTCGTGTTGGAGCTGAATTTCAACAACTGACCACTGCTGCTCACAAAGTCTTGCCAGCATGGGCAGTGTGACGTTCCAGTGCGTGGTAAGGTCGCACACCAGTCGGTGAACTGGCACTTGCATGAGCTGCTGCAGCACTGCCAGAGAGGCTGTAGCTGTAGCTGACTTGTTGAAATGGGCGCTGATGCAGCGTACCTTGACCAGAAGTTTTGAAAAATCAGGATAGGTTTTCAGAAACCACTGAACCACCAAATTGAGCATATGGGTCAAGCATGGTATGTGTGTGAGCTTGCCAAGCTTCACAGTCACCACCAGGTTTTTTCCACACACAGCCATGTCTGGCAGGAGGTTCAGCAGTGAGAGCCACAGACCTGGTTGGTGTGGTCAATAACTTCGCAGTGGTGTGTAGTTTGTCTCCTAAACAAATTAGCTTCAACAGAGCCTGTTGCCACTTCGCTGAGGCAGTGATGCAGAGCTTCCAGCTTCTGACTGATGTGGATGACGTGCTCTGAGATACTAAATTGGAGATGGATGAGAAGGAAGAGCAGGAAAGGGTGCAGGAACTGTTGGAAGTGGAGGAAACCCTGATCCATGCAATCTTTGGCATCAGTAGTGCATGTGCTGTTCCAGGGTATGACTCAGCCCTGACCTTCACAATGTTCACCCAGTGTGCTGTCAGGAAATTGTAGCGTCCCTGGCAACAAGCACTTGTCCAAGTGTCAGTTGAGGGTAAAATCCCAGTAACGGCGTTGATAAGGGCACAAGTGATGTTCCTGGACACGTACTGGCACAAGACAGGGATGCCACAATGGGAGAAAAGTAGTGGCTGGGAACAGAGTACCGAGAGACGTCTTCTGCCATGAGTCTGCAGAAATCCTCCACGTCAACAAGCCTAAATGGCAACATTTTCACCACAAGCAGCCTGGAAATGTGCCATTTAGCATTTGTTCTTTGGGTGAGTGGCTGGGAACTTTCTTTTTCGTTCCAAGTCCTGAGCGCTGTGCTGGATACGTTTTTGTCAGTGCCTGAAGATGTTGCCTCTGAATGTGCAAGTACAGGAGCAGGGCAGAAGGCATCTACACCAGTGTCAAAGACAAGGGATTTGGAAGCAACTAGCACAGGCAAAGTGGCAGTGGTGTCATCTTCTGGCACCAATCATGGACCCAGATGTTCGGGTCACTGAGTTGGATGCTTAGATGACGTACCTGATCATGCTGGTGGTTAGACTCTTAGTAGTCAGGCCCCTGCCGATCTTGGCATGGCACAGGTTGCAAATGACCATTTATTCTGTCTCAGAACGCTCTTTAAAAAAGACTGAGGAACACCTAAATCTTTGATGGAGAAATTCATGAGTTTTGGGGCTATGCAAAACAGTTGCTCTTCTTCTCCATCTGGTCACCACACTGATATTCCTGCCTGTTTTGGTGCTACCAATCTCTCCCCCCAGCGCTGCTGGCCTCGATCTGCATGCCAGTTCCCAGGTTGAATCAGTGACTTTTTCATCTAACACCTCGTCTTCCACCTCCGCACCCTGGTTCTCCTGACTTGGTGACTTACCAACCTGACTTATCGGCAACTGAGTCTCATCATCTACCATCTTAGACAAAATTTTACATTCCCCACCATCATCTTCTTATGCTGTGGCTGTTTTAAGTTTTGTGGTTTTGTTCATCAAATAGCATTTTCTCCTGTCCCTCTTGGAACACAATCAAGGGTACAATCAAGAAATTATGTTGTAGAGAGCTCCATTGAGTTTCCTAGTGTGACATCACTGGTCTCTTGGGACTCATTATGGTAGGAGTAAGGAGGATCAGGGTGAGGTTTAAGTGATCCAGCTGGTGAGACTGGACAGTGTGGAAGACTGGGAGGTGCTGGGAATCATGCTGGAAGCATTATCTTCTATCCAACCAAACACCTGTTTGCACTGGTGTGGCTTCATAAGTGGTGTGCCAAGGCTCCCTAAAAGTGGGACAGGAAGCTGTGTCTGGGCGTGTTTCTTCTGCTCGCACCTGCCACACATTCTCAGAATCTGCGTGTACCGTCATCAGCACTTCCATTTCCTCATCTCTTACTGCACTTTCTAATTGCTAGGTCTCGGGAAACCAACTTTACTTTTAATTTAAAAAAATTGGTCACCGGCAGTAGGCAAAGCTTTTTTTTAAAATTTAATACCACCATAATGTAACACAAAGCATGTAATACTCTATGGATATCAAATCCCCCTAAATGTTTGAACAATTCAATCCAGAAAAATTTGTGAATGCTTTTTTTGAGTGTAATGATCAACTGAAATGTAAGACAAAGCATGTAATACTCCATGGATAGCAGTGACTCATCACTACTCGTCACTCGCTCAAGCGTTAATGTGCTAGAGATGCTCATTACTCTGTGAGTATTTTTTGAATGTTCGAGGGGAGCTCAATCCCAGCCCCGCATGTTTGACGCTTTGCAGACAGCCAATGAACATGTGGGGATTTCCTGCCAGTTACTGTAATTACGTAGCCATCTTGATTGTGGCATTACTGTGATTGGCTGGCCGCATACCGTCATCAGGTCTATATAACAGTCATGGCGCTATGCTCGGCACACTGTTCCGCTGACACAGGCAGTGTAGGGTAAGGTGCTGGTGAGAGAGGGACAGAATTGTACAGTGGATATGGAAAGTATTCTGACCCCTTTAAATTTTTCACTCTTTGTTTCATTGCAGCCATTTGGTAAATTCAAAAAAAGTTCATTTTTTTTCTAATTAATGTACACTCTGCACCCCATCTTGACTGAAAAAAACAAAATTGTAGAAATTTTTGCAAATTTATTAAAAAAGAAAAAATTAAATATCACATGGTCATAAGTATTCAGACCCTTCAGACACTCATATTTAAGTCACATATTGTCCATTTCCTTGTGATCCTCCTTGAGATGGTTCTATCCCTTCATTGGAGTCCAGCTGTGATTAATTAATCTGATAGGACTTGATTTGTAAAGGCGCACACCTGTCTATATAAGACACAAAATGAGAATCATGAGGTCAGAGGAACTGGCTAAGGGGCTCAGAGACAGAATTGTGGCAAGGCACAGATCTGGCAAAGGTTACAAAAGAATTTCTGCAGTACTCACGGTTCCTAAGAGCACAGTGGCCTCCATAATCCTTAAATGGAAGAAGTTTGGTACAACCAGAAGTCTTCCTAGACCTGACTGTACAGCCAAACTAAGCAATCGTGGGAGAAGAGCCTTGGTGAGAAAGGTAAAAAAGAACCCCAAGATCAATGTGGCTGAGCTCCACAGATGCAGTAGGGAGATGGGAGAAAGTTCCACAAAGTCAACTATCACTGTAACCCTCCACTAGTCGGGCCTTTATGGCAGGTGGCCGTGAAGCCTCTTCTCAGTGCAAGACATATGAAAACCAGCTTACAGTTTGCTAAAAACACATGAAGGACTCCTAGACTATGAGAAATAAGATTCATTGGTCTGATGAGACGAAAATATAACTTTTTGGTGAAAATTCTAAGTGGCATGTGGGGAGAAAGCCAAGCACTGCTTATCACCTACAGTACAGACCAAAAGTTTGGACACACTTTCTCATTTAAATTTTTTCTTTTTTTCATGACTATGAAAATTGTAAATTCACACTGAAGGCATCAAAACTATGAATTGACACTTGTGGAATTATATACTTAACAAAAAAGTGTGAAACAACTGAAATGATGTCTTATATTCTAGGTTCTTCAAAGTAGCCACCTTTTGCTTTGATGACTGCTTTGCACACTCTTGGCATTCTCTTGATGAGCTTCAAGAGATAGTCACCGGGAATAGTTTTCACTTCACAGCTGTGCCCTGTCAGGCTTAATAAGTGGGATTTCTGGCCTTATAAATGGGGTTGGTACCATCAGTTGTGTTGTGCAAAAGTCTGGTGGATACACAGCTGATAGTCCTACTGAATAGACTTTTAGAATTTGTATTATGGCAAGAAAAAAGCAGCTAAGTAAAGAAAAATGAGTGGCCATCATTACTTTAAGAAATGTCAGTCAGTCCGAAAAATTGGGAAAACTTTGAAAGTGTCCCCAAGTGCAGTTGCAAAAACCATCAAGCGCTACAAAGAAACTGGGTCACATGAGGACCGCCCCAGGAAAGGAAGACCAAGAGTCACCTCTGCTTCTGAGGATAAGTTTATCCGAGTCACCAGCCTCAGAAATCGCAGGTTTACAGCAGCTCAGATTAGAGACCAGGTCAATGCCACACAGAGTTCTAGCAGCAGACACATCTCTACAACAACTGTTAAGAGGAGACTTTGTGCAGCAGGCCTTCATGGTAAAATAGCTGCTAGGAAAGAAACCATTGCTAAGGACAGGCAACAAGCAGAAGAGACTTGTTTTATGCTAAAGAACACAAGGAATGGACATTATACCAGTGGAAATCTGTGCTTTTGTCTGATGAGTCCAAATTTGAGATCTTTGGTTCCAACCACCGTGTCTTTGTGCGATGCAGAAAAGGTGAACGGATGGACTCTACATGCCTGGTTCCCACCGTGAAGCATGGAGGAGGTGGTGTGATGGTGTGGGGGTGCTTTGCTGGTGACACTGTTGGGGATTTATTCAAAATTGAAGGCATACTGAACCAGCATAGCTACCACAGCATCTTGCAGCAGCATGCTATTCCATCTGGTTTGCGTTTAGTTGAACCATCATTTATTTTCCAACAGGACAATGACCCCAAAAACACCTCCAGGCTGTGTAAGGGCTATTTGACCAAGAAGGAGAGTGATGGCGTGCTACACCAGATGACTTGGCCTCCACAGTCACCAGACCTGAACCCAATCGAGATGGTTTGGGATGAGCTGGACCGCAGAGTGAAGGCAAAAGGGCCAACAAGTGCTAAGCATCTCTGGGAACTCCTTCAAGATTGTTGGAAGACCATTACCGGTGACTACCTCTTGAAGCTCATCAAGAGAATCCCAAGAGTGTGCAAAGCAGTCATCAAAGCAAAAGGTGGCTACTTTGAAGAACCTAGAATATAAGACATATTTTCAGTTGTTTCACACTTTTTTGTAAAGTGTAATGTATAATTCCACATGTGATAATTCATAGTTTTGATGCCTTCAGTGTGAATGTACAATTTTCATAGTCATGAAAATACAGAAAAATCTTTAAATGAGAAGGTGTGTCCAAGCTTTTGGTCTGTACTGTACATATCAAAAAAGTCCTAAATTAATAAATACCACCTCCAAAGACTAATCATTAACCATATCCAACATAATTAAATGGAAGAAAAGAGGCAACGGTGAATCACAAATTCATTAAAATTATCAAAAATTTATTGAACATTGAATCCATAAAAATAAAACAAGACATTGACACTTAGATACTGTGGGTACAGCATAAGCCACGGACCGTTTAGGGATATATGGTTATAAAAAAGCACAATGCCATTTAACCAAATGTCTACTATTCTGTAAACAATATTCCATAAAGTGCCCAGTGCAGTTAGTTAATCACAGAAAAACATGTCATTGAAGGCTAAAGTGCAAAGATTTTCCATAAAACATGATGTCACTGTTAACATGCTGCATATAAAACGCTAGCCATTATAACCAGAGAAATCCTCTACTTACACATATATAGTTCCTGGCACAGCCACCCACAGCTACCCCGACAGTGCCATTTTGCCACACAGGCTTCCTCAAACGGGGGGCATGTGTGTTTTTCTGTGACTTCCTGTGCCTCGTGCATGGAACGCAAGCGTGAAACGCTACGCGTCACTACAGGGAGCGAGGCAGGAAATCACAAGGTCATCCTGACCGGCGCATCCGCTAACCGGGTGCCGAGATATTGCTGATGCAAACCAATAATTACTAAGGGAAAGCAGCGCAGCATTGGTAAATGGAAATATTAAATCCAATGAGGGGCCACATACATATAAAGTGAAAATATAAAAATAAATAATAAATAATAATTATAAAAATAATTATTTATTTTTATACTTTCACTTTATATGTATGTGGCCCCTCATTGGATTTAATATTTCCATGTACCAATGCTGCACTGCTTTCCCTTAGTAACTATTGGTTTACATCACCAATATGTCGGTGCCCGGTTAGTGCATGCGCCGGTCAGGACGACCTGACCTCAGCTGCAGGGACAGGACGACTGGTTGCAATTGAAGGAAACATGAATACAGCCAAGTACAGAGATATTCTGGATGAAAACCTCTTCCAGAGTTCTCTGGATCTCAGACTTGGCCAAAGGTTCACCTTCCAACAAGACAATGACCCTAAGCACACAGCTAAAATAACAAAGGAGTGGCTTCAGAACAACTCTGTGAACATTCTTGACTGGCCCAGCCAGAGCCCTGACCTAAACCCAATTGAGCATCTCTGGAGAGACCTGAAAATGTCTGTCCACCAACTTTCACTATCCAACCTGATGGAACTGGAAAGGATCTGCAAAGAAGAATGGCAGAGAATCCCCAAATCCAGGTGTGAAAAACATTAGCAGAATGGAGGGCATGGGTAGGGTGGTAGGCTGAGACAGGGAGGAGATGTAGGGTGGTGCTGAGCCATGGAGTGTTTGTGGGTGAGGGTAATAAGTTTGTACTGGATTCTGGAGTGGATGGGTAACCAGTGTAATGACTGGCACAAGGTAGAGGCATTGGTATAACGATTGGTGAGGAATATAATCCTGGCTGCAGCATTCAAGACAGATTGGAGAGGGGAAAGATTGGTAAGAGGGAGACCGATTAGTAGAGAGTTACAATAGTCCAGACGAGAATGAATAAGAGAAACATTAAGAGTTTTTGCAAAGTCGAAAGTAAGAAATGGTCGAATTCTAGAAATGTTTTTGAGGTGGAGATAACAAGAGCGAGCCAGTGATCAGATTTGGGTGGTGAATGAAAGCTCGGAATCAAGTATGACCCAAGACAGCGGGCATGTTGCTAGGGAGTAATGGTGGAACCACATATGGAAATGGCAATGTTGGGTATAGGTATATTAGTAGATGGAGGAAACACAAGGAGTTCAGTTTTTGACAGGTTCAGTTTCAGATAGAGGAAGGACATGATGTTAGAGACAGCAGTAAGACAACCACTGGTGTTTTCTAAAAAGGCAGGCATGATATCGTGAGAAGTATATAATTGGGTGTCATCAGCATGTCATCAGCATAGAGATGGTACTGGAAACCAAATCTACTGAATGTCTATACAATAGGGGCGGTATACAAAAAGAAGAGGAGGGGCCTAGGACTGATCCTTGAGGAACCCCAACAGTTAGGGGAAGATGTGAGTAGGAGGAACCAGCAAAAGATACATTGAAGGAACGCTCACAGAGATAGGAGGAGAACCAGGAGAGAACGGTGTCCTTGAGGCCGATGGAGCGGAGCATAGTAAGGAGGAGCTGATGGTCCACTGTCGAATGCTGCAGAGAGATCCAAGAGAATTAGCATGGAGTAGTGACCATTAGATTTAGCAGTTAGTAGATCATTAGAGACTTTAGTGAGGGCAGTTTCAGTAAAGTGTAAAGAGCGGAAACCAGATTGAAGAGGATAAAGAAGAGAGTTATCTGAGAGATAGCGGATAAAACGGGTGTGGACCAGGGGTTCCAGGAGTTTAGAGATGAAGGTAAGATTAGAGACAGGTCTTTAGTTAGCGGCACAGTTTTGGTAGGGGATGGTTTTTTAAGTAATGTATGTATGATGGCATTTTTAAATGAGGAGGCAAAGATACCAGAAGAGAGAGAAAGGTTGAATATTTTTGTTAGGTGAGAGGTGACAGAAGGGGAAAGGGACTGGAGGAGATGTGATGGAATGGGGTCACTGGTGCAAGTGGTAGGGCGAGAAGATGCAAGGAGCCTGATTACTTCTTCTTCTGTGACTGGTTCAAAATCAGAGAGTGAGCTGGATGCAATGAGGGAGGGAGGACAGTGCGTGGTGTGAGGGGATTGGGAGATAATTTCCTGTCGAATATGGTCAATTTTTTCTTTGAAATAATTGCGGAGATCTGTGATTGGGGCGTGCACTTTTGGGTTGAGTAGGGAATGAAAAGTATCAAAGAGACATTTAGGGTTATTGGATAGTGAGGTGATGAGGGTGTTGACATAGGTTTGTTTGGAGAGGTGAAGGGCAGAGTTGTATGTTTTAAGCATAAAATTAAAATTGATGAAATCTTTGGGTAGATTAGATTTTCTCAACAGACGTTTGATACACCTGGAGGAAACGTGTTTATTTGCTGATAAGTGTGACTGTACCACAATATTAACAGAAAGGATTCTTATTCAGAAATGTGGGCCAGTGTCTGGACCACACTATTAGCAGAAAGGAGTTAGATTCTGAAATGTGGCCTCTTGTCTGCAACACAATATTAGCACAAACAATTTAAATTAGGAAATGTGGACTCCTGCCTGCACCACAGTATTAGCAAAAACAATTTAGATTAGGAAATGTGGCCTCCTGCGTGCACCCCAGTATTAGCACAAACAATTTTGATTAGGAAATGTGGCCTCCTGTGTGCACCACAGTATTAGCCAAAATGATTTAGATTAAGAAATGTGGCCTCTTGCCTGCACCACAATATTACCACAAACGTGTTAGATTAGGAAATGTGGCCTCCTGCGTGCACCACAGTATTAGCCCAAACAATTTAGATTAAGAAATATGGCATCCTGCCTGCACTGCAATATTAGTCCAAACGATTTTAATTAAGAAACGTGGCCTTCTGCCTGCAGCACAATGTTAGCGCAAACTATTTAGATTATTAAATGTGGTCTCCTGCATGCACCACAGTATTAGCCAAAACGATTTAGACAAGGAAATGTGGCCCCCTGTGATGGATGGCACAGGGAAAGGGGTGTGTTGACTTCACTCACCTCTGGGGAGGGGAGAGAAGAACCCAGCAGGAATCAGTTCTCTGGCGCCACCACTTGCCTCTTGTCAGTCAGGGAACTGCAGAAAATAGTTGCCAGAGAGGCTTTCACTATATTTACTAGTTATTGAGGAGCTACCAGTGAGGGAGGATATATATCACCAGTCCAGGCTGGGGACATATATATAAACCTCCTGGCTGTCACTGTCAGAGTTCCTCACTAAGATAGTACCACTGTCACCAGTTCCTCATTCGATATACAAGCCCTGCCCGACAACAGGCTTATATCGGGTCAGAAACCAACCCCGGGGGTAGGGTATAATATAACCAAACAAGCTTGCAGATGTGGGGATTCGTGAATCGAGATAAAAGAGCAGCCCAAGATTAATTTTATATTTAATCGCCGAAAAGGCGCACTAGAAAAATAAAGGTATATATACAAGAACAAATATACAAGTTTACAATTAGGAGTGAAGTACAAGGGTAGTGTACAGATAGGTTACAATTGATGTGTTATGTAGCATGTGATCACAGGGAGGCGCTGATGGATCACAGGTCTAAATCTTAGTTACATGGTTCCCTTGGCTGCATCAGGTAATTGACTTCCTGCCAGTAGAAGAACTCCAAATGGGTCAGCGGCACCGCCACTGGGTTCCACTGGACTTTATCTGTGCAATGGAGACCAAATACGGCTACTGTATTTAACTCCTGGTAGCTATGCTTTATAACTCCATAACGCAGGGTTCTGGAGGTGGCTAAATGGTATGGGCGTGTGAGAAAAGGAAAGCTGATTCTGATTATGTGCTCAGCTAGTATCAGAGACATTCCATTCTGTTATTATAGGTCATTTTCCTGATTCAATACCTCAAAGCCTTGCTGTGACCTGTGGTGCCTCGATGACTCCATGTGCTTGAGTCAGACATAGTAATCCAGTTTGGCTGTAGCTGCACAAGAGTTCACAGCCTTGTGTTAACTGCTGGGCACGGAGATTCAAAAGGCTTGTTCCTGGAGTTAATTAAAGGTAAACATTGATACTGGGGAATGAATGCCAAGGGAGGGGCTGAATGGTATGAAGCAAGTATTTTTGGGCCAAACTGTATTTTGATGAGGAATTCCATCAGAAATCAAAATGATATAATTTAGATATCATTTTCCCATATCTCACACCCCCTACCTACAACACACTATTAGCACAGACTAGTTAGATCCTGGAAGGTCGATTTCACCTAGGATCCTATCTAGCTAAAGTAGCTGACAATAAACCGCCTATCTAACTACATGACAATTTGCAGGAGCAGCCTATCTGTGCTGTAACATTGACAAAATGCCGCCATCAAAACAACATATCCACTTTTTATATGGAGAGGGACATGTGACTTCGGTATCCAATGAAAGAAGCCCTTGTGTCTAGACGATGCGGATGGTTTCTGCACCTTGAATCTCCACACAAAAAGTAAAAAAAAAATGAATAACGGTCTGCTGCTCCTCTGACCTCTCTCCACCCCCTCCCTTATAAAACACTACTCATCATACAGTACCACTATCCTAGCCAAAGTTCTAACAAAAGCATTAGTGGAAACATGATCATTTACCGAACGGTGCCCGACTTTTGCCGACTTTGAGGGAAAATGCTCAGGAATCCGAACATGAATCTGAATGATTCGTTTATACTAAATTTGAGATTGGCAAACATTTTCCAAACAAGTTCATTCATCTCTACTCAAAACCTACCCAGATCTGCCTGAGTCAGTTGTGAAAGTACGCCGCGTATTCTGTCCCCGGGGCCTGTGGCTGTAAATATGGCTCCGTGAGATGCCGCATCTCTTTCACCTTACTTACAATTGGCGACGATCGCAGATAGCTTAACTCAGCTGCCGGCACACATGTTATGAAGAATCCAGAAGAGACTTTAATTTCTTTAAGAATTCTTGTTGAATGCATACAAACAGCAGCAGGTAAAAAAGACTTTCTTCAGACAGACTGAAAACACATGTGAATCTGATAAAATCAAGATGGAGAATGAAACACAGGAGAAAGAAGAAGGAAATGACATCATACCAGAAGAGGGAGACAGAGAGACAGGAGGGACAAACTTGATGTAAAGGGAGGATTTCAGCTATGCAAACACAGGGACACATAGCAACAGTAAACAATATGAGAGACTGCAATACAGCATGTAAAATGCACAGGACAGTCTGTAAAATGTCTCATTCATGGGACATAACACTCCCCTCTGAAATCTATAGATTTCATAATTTTATGATGTCCACTGGAGATGTCACTGTAGACCTGAAAGACATAAAGTAGAAACACAACATGCGGAAATAAACTGTAACAGTTGTAAGTCCAATTCTTGGTTGATGACGTGAAGTCCTCAGTGGTTGGATAAACCAAGTTATGGAAGAACCCATCTTCAGATTGGGGAAGCTGCAACATGCAAACGCCTCCACCAACCCAAACAATCAAAAGACGAAAGTTCAAGTTAACAAAGGAAAGTTCAAAGTTCATTCAGATGCTGATAGTTCTGCATACTAGCAAGGCAGTAGTATGCAGAGAAATGCTCCCCGCCGTGGCAGAGTTCAGAGACGAAGCTAAGATCATGTGACTCCTGCTCGAAGGAGCCAGCAGATGATTTGCCTGAAATGTATGTCAGCAGATAGGATGGCTGACCAGCTGAAAGGATGTCCAGGGTAAAGAGAGCTCAGCTTCTGTACCTTTTTGCCGGTTTCTGAAGCGCTGGGAGAGGCTCCTGCAGCTGTAGTCTTCGTAGACACGTCATAGGAAAGGTAGACTTGTCTCTTGATGACGGTTGAAAGAGTCTTTACAGAACTACGGGGCAGGACTTGTTGTAAGGCCTTTAGAGACTTCTTCGCCGTCTCCCATCTTTGCTGTCTCTGAGATGGTAACATAGTGTTCCCGTTGATATCCGGAGTAGCAAGCTGTCTCAGTGGTACCCTGCCTAGAACTGCGATGGGTGTCTTAAACCCAAGAGGACCGTCGATGCTGTTTTCAACAGGCGAGGCTCCTCGTTCGATAGCAAGTTCCTTACAGGGTGATGCTTGGGAAGTGAACGTGTCTTGTTCAACATCCGCCAGTGAGCTGAGGCTGAATTGCGTGGGGAAAACGCTGGCACCATCGGTCAGAGGAAGGCTGTTGAGAGAGGGGATCTCACTCTGAGCACTGAAGTCTAGCATGGCTTCGGTTTGACCAGGCTTGTGATGGAGATGGGTATCAAAGGTTGGGAACTTAGCAGTTACTTGCTGTGGATCCCTTGGCAACTTAGTCTTTGCTGGAAAAGAAGGTGAGGGAGCTACCCAGTTGTTATAGTTGTCTTCGGTGGGTTTGACGCTCATGACCCTGATTGTAAGGTTCTGTGTACATGTTCCTGAAACTCAGTTTGTTCGTCAGCCATTTTACTTTCTGTCTTGCTGCAGCTATCTTGCCCTCAGTCAAAATGGAGTTTCCAGCTTGCATGTTCCCGCCCTGATTCTCTCCTTTTGCTTCTTAAGCAGCCACAGCTGAGCAATCAGTGCTTCAGAATCTAGCCTGCAGTGAACCTGTGACCTGACTCCTAAAGCCTTGGACCTTGTACTCCAGCTATTCCTACTGAGGAACTCTGAAGCACTTGTGGACTCTGAACCCTGCTCTTTGAAAGACCCACGTTTGCATGGACTTACGGTAACAGAGAAGAAGATCCTGAACCTGTTGTGGAGAGTGATTGCTGAGCTTAGATTACTCTGGCCTGCTGTGTCTCCTGCTTCTGTGTCTGCAAACTGTGTGACTATTTTTGCCAACTTGTATGAAGTAATACAAGACTTTCTATATCAAACCTGTGTCTCATGTATTTTCATCGCACCCAAGCACAAGACGCTATATGAACTGTACCACATACATTACAAGATTCTGAAGCCAAAACGTTAGTGTCTGCTGGGTCTGGAAAGGCTGTGTCTGCTGTAACTGTGGATATCGGATGTCCGGTTGTACTTTCTGTGATGACAGTGGTTGTGACTTCTCACAACCATTCCAGGTGAGCAATTCCCTTAAGTGTTTTTTTTTTCTGCAGTGTTACCACAGGTAAACACTATTGTTTTTTTTTTCTTTTCTCTTTTTTGTCTGCTGTAACTGTGGATATCAGATGTCCGGGTGAACTTTCTGTGATGATAGTGGTTGTGACTTCTCACAACCATTCCAGGTGAGCAGTTCCCTTAATTTTTTTTTCTCTCTGCAGTGTTACCACAGGTAAACACTATTGTTTTTTTTTTTTTTTTTTTTCTCCTCTCCTCTTCTTCCAGTACTCCTGTCTTAAAAGATCTGGAAAATGGAGGCTCGCATAAAGGAACTTTGCGGAGTGACTGATAATATCCTTGCAGATTTGCAGAATATAAAGACCCGTTTTTCAAGCCTACAGGACCTCACTAATCACAATTTGCAAGTGTTTGGACAGACTGCCCAGGATTTGCGAGCCAGGATTGAGGTTCTAGAAGAGCGAGTCCAGGCTCCTGCCGTAGCCCCGAGTTCTGGGATTCCCAAGTTGCCCCCTTTTCGTTTTGGCGGTGAACGTGAGAAATTCAGGGGATTTATTAATCAATGCAATCTTTTTTTTTCTGCACATGCTTCACAATTTCCCACTGAACGATCTAAGGTGCTTACTATAATTATGTTGCTTACCAACAAGGCTTTGATGTGGGCAAACCCTCTGATTGAGACTGAGGATGATTGTTTGAATCACCTTGATGCTTTTATTTCAGCCATGGGGCAGGTGTTTGATGACCCCAATCGAGGTGCAACAGCTGAAGCAGCCATGTTAGCTTTGCGCCAAGGTAAGCACTCGGTAGCTGAATATGCCTTGGAGTTCAGGAGATGGGCCCTTGATACCACCTGGGACTGTTCCGCCAAAAAATCTATTTTTCGAAAGGGGTTATCTCCACTGATTAAGGATGAACTTGCTCGTGCCGACCCTCCCACTGCGTTAGGTGACTTTATTAACTACTGCATCCGTATTGATACTCGTCTGACTGAACGCAGGCAAGAGAGATGGTTCGAAAGCAATCGCACTAACCTTTTCCTACCTTCCTCTCCAGCTAAGGAACCTTTGAGTAGGATTACACGGGAACCTGAACCTGAACCCATGCAGGTAGACTCTTTACAACGACGGGTTAGTGATGCACGCAAGGAACATCGTTTTAAGGAGAATCTATGTTTCTATTGTGGTAAGTCAGGGCACTTCATTATAAACTGCCCCAGCCGTTCTCGTAAGACTACTGCAGCACTCATTCATTGTGAGTGTTGCGAGAGGGGATCTGTCAGGTTCCGAGCCTCAGGCTCCAGAGAGATCTGCAGCAACAGATCTTGATTTCTCGGACTTAAACTCCGTTACCTCTGAGGACGTTGACTGTGTAAACGCTGCCATTTTTCAAGTTTCCTCAGCGGTGTCCCAGCTGAGTTGTAAGAAAAACAATTCTCATTGCTTTCTTTCCATCAAACTCTGGGTTGACTCAGCTTGGGTGTCTAGCTCTGCTATGATCGACTCAGGGGCAAGTGGAAATTTTATGGATGTCTCCTTTGCTCTGAAACAGGGGATACGTTCAGTGAAGAAGGCTACTCCAGTACAGATGGAAACTGTGGATGGCTCCCTGCTGACCTCTGGACCAGTGGATCAGGAAACAGAGCCTTTGAGGGTTCTTATGGGTAAAGATCATCAAGAGAAACTGTCCTTTATGCTTATCTCTTCTCCCCACTTTCCCATTATTCTAGGGCTACCATGGCTGCAGGCTCAGAATCCTACCATTAACTGGGAGACCAAGGAATTACACTTTCCAGAGAAACAGATGAGTCCAAAAGTTTCAGCTTGCTCTGTTCCTAAAGGAACCATGTCAGTCCCTGAACTACCAGCTGTATACCAGGACTATGTGGATTTATGTGACAAGAAGAACGCTGACCAGCTTCCTCCTCACCGTCCATATGATTGTCCAATTGAATTATTGCCTGGAGCGGAGATACCTTTTGGTAAGATCTACCCCCTGGCGGGGCCCGAGCTAAAGGCTTTAAAGGATTACATAGACGAAAATCTAGCCAAGGGCTTCATACGCCCCTCTTCATCTCCTGCAGGTGCACCCATCTTCTTTGTAAAGAAGAAAGATGGATCTCTGAGACCATGCGTAGACTATAGGGAACTCAATAAGGTTACTATTAGAAACCGTTATCCATTGCCTTTAATCCCTGAGTTATTGGAGAGAGTGCGACATGCCAACATTTTCTCTAAACTAGATCTTCGTGGGGCCTATAACTTAGTCCGTATTAGACCTGGGGATGAATGGAAGACTGCATTCAGGTCACGCTATGGACACTTTGAATATCTAGTTATGCCTTTTGGTCTGAGTACCGCCCCAGCCACTTTCCAACACTTGGTGAATGACATCTTCAGGGATCTCCTAGATACATTCGTGGTAATTTATTTGGATGATATTCTAATTTTTTCTAACTCCACAGAGGAACATCATGGACATGTGAGAATGGTCTTGGAACGTCTAAGACAAAATCATCTTTACATCAAACTTGAAAAGTGTGAATTCCATAGGACCGAAATTCAATTTCTGGGGTATGTACTGTCTACACAAGGAATTAGTATGGATGGAAGCAAAACCCAAGCCATCAAGGATTGGCCAAGTCCTAGAAATGTGAAGGAGGTACAGCGCTTCATCGGGTTTGCCAACTTCTATAGACGTTTCATTAGAAATTTCTCTGAGGTAGTGTCACCTATCACCCAACTTACCCGGAAAGAGTCTAGGTTCTCCTGGACTCCCCAAGCCCAGGAAGCATTTTCCCGTCTAAAAGATAAATTTACCACTGCACCTATCCTAGTACATCCCAACCCTGAGCTTGCCTTCATAATAGAGGTGGATGCTTCAGACTGTGCCGTTGGAGCTATACTCTCTCAGAGAACAGGTGAGAAGAATGTCTTGCATCCCTGTGCCTTCTTTTCCCAGCAGTTGTCTTCGGCTGAGAGGAACTACGATGTGGGCAATAGAGAGTTGTTGGCCATTATTGCCGCCTTCAAAGAATGGAGACACCTTCTTCAGGGTGCTGCACAGCAAATAGTCGTCCTGACAGACCATCGTAACCTTGAGTTTATCAGGTCGGCTAAGTGCCTGACTCCTCGCCAGGCTCGCTGGAATCTTTTCTTAAACCAATTTAATTTTATCATTTCTTATAGACCAGGATCGCGCAATGGAAAGGCTGATGCACTCTCTAGGATTTACTCAGCAGAGACACGTCCATTTACTCCTCCTAAGACTATTCTTCCTGACTCTAGATTCCTAGGAGTAATTCATAATCAAGACCTACTTAAGGACATCAAGGAAGCATACCATGCGGATTCCTTTTTGGCACAACCCCCAAGGGACGTAAGTCTTGTCTTTAAGAATGGTGTGTGGATTCAGGGACAACGCCTGTATATTCCTGAAACAGTCAGATTGAGAGTATTGCAACTCATTCACGATTCCAAGATAGCTGGGCATAGAGGAATTCTAAAGACACAGGAATTTCTCTCTCGTTTCTTTTGGTGGCCCACTTGCAGGAAGGATGTTTTAAACTATGTCACTTCATGTGAAGTCTGTGCAAGATGCAAAACACCTCGCTCCTCACCAACTGGTCTGTTACAGCCTCTTCCCACCCCGTCCCGCCCATGGGGATCCATTTCTATGGACTTCATTGTGGAGTTACCAACCTCTCAAGGGAAGAACACCATTCTAGTGGTGGTTGACCGTCTAACAAAGGCAGCTCATTTTTATCCCTTGTGTCGGCTTACCCACTGCAAAACAGACATCAGATTTGATGATTAAAGATGTGTTTCGCTTACATGGAGTACCGGATGAGGTTATTTCGGATCAAAGGGTGCAATTCACTTCTAGGTTTGGCAAATTTCTGTGCAGCATTGGACATTAAAGTAAACCTTTCTTCTGCTTTTCATCCTCAGACTAATGGACAGACCGAACGAACCAATCAAACCCTGGAGCAGTATCTCCGCTGCTTTATCTGCCACCTACAGGATGATTGGGTGGATCTACTTCCATTAGCTGAGTTCTTGTATAACAACTCTCAGAGTGCCTCCACTAAGCAGTCTCCTTTTTACTCTAATCTAGGTTATCATCCTAACATTCTACCACGATTTCCCATAGAAACGCCTTTACCAGCAGTGGCTGAAAGAATCACATCTTTACAGAAGAATATAGATCTTCTAAAGGAGAATCTGGAATCGGCTCAGGAAAGGTACAAGAAAGCAGCAGATAAATTTGTAAACCTGCACCAGCTTTCAAGGTAGGAGACTTGGTCTGGCTGTCAACCAGAAATCTTAAGTTAAGGATTCCATCGTCTAAGTTGGGACATAAGTACATTGGACCCTATAAAATCAGTAAAATTATAAGTGCCGTTGCTTGTCGTCTTCAACTGCCCAGAACTATGAGAATTCACCCTGTCTTTCATGTTTCCCTACTAAAGGCTGCGACACCCAATACGTTTCCTGGACGTTCTTCTCCTTGCCCTGACCCAGTGCTAGTCGATGGTCAGGAAGAATTTGTGGTGGAAAGGATTTTAGATTCCAGGTTGTATAGAAATCAGTTACAATATCTGATTAAATGGCAGGGCTACTCAGTGGAGGACAACTCATGGGAACCAGTCAATAACGTTAATGCTCCTCGCTTGCTCTGTCAGTTTCATCAGAGGTACCCACACAAGCCTGGCCTGAGGTCATCCAGAGGTTGTCCCTAAGGGGGGAGTAATGTAAGGTTCTGTGTACATGTTCCTGAAACTCAGTTTGTTCGTCAGCCATTTTACTTTCTGTCTTGCTGCAGCTATCTTGCCCTCAGTCAAAATGGAGTTTCCAGCTTGCATGTTCCCGCCCTGATTCTCTCCTTTTGCTTCTTAAGCAGCCACAGCTGAGCAATCAGTGCTTCAGAATCTAGCCTGCAGTGAACCTGTGACCTGACTCCTAAAGCCTTGGACCTTGTACTCCAGCTATTCCTACTGAGGAACTCTGAAGCACTTGTGGACTCTGAACCCTGCTCTTTGAAAGACCCACGTTTGCATGGACTTACGGTAACAGAGAAGAAGATCCTGAACCTGTTGTGGAGAGTGATTGCTGAGCTTAGATTACTCTGGCCTGCTGTGTCTCCTGCTTCTGTGTCTGCAAACTGTGTGACTATTTTTGCCAACTTGTATGAAGTAATACAAGACTTTCTATATCAAACCTGTGTCTCATGTATTTTCATCGCACCCAAGCACAAGACGCTATATGAACTGTACCACATACATTACACTGATGATCACTTTGTCTCCCTCTGTAGGTAGTGAGTTGTTGTCCTTGGTTGAAGGATCGAATGCTGTTATCTCGAGGTTGTAGTCTCGAGGATAAAGCGGACTTGAAATATCGGATGGTTGCCGTTGACACTAGTGTCGTTTGACTTCTCCTTCATCCATTGGTGACGTGAGTATGACAGGGAGGACAAGTCGTTGTCATCCGACGTGATAACGGTTTTGTAAGAGGAGATGTCGTTCTGATTCTTTGTCTGGTCACTACAGACGTTGCCAATGATGACCCAGCCCAGCTCGAGGCGCTGGGCATATGGTTCATTGAGTAGTCCGTGGATTTGTTGACGCATCTTGTGCAGTCGTATAATGTCTCTGCCGAGGAGAATTAGGATGTCTGCCTTATCATCCAGGGGTGGCATCTCTTTGGCTAGCTTTTCTGAGATGAGGATGCTGAAAAGCGACTTCTGGTGTTGGGATTTCTTCCCTATTGAATGGTATTTGGTTACACCCTACAAGCGTGGGTAGTGGTATCTCCGTGGCGCCTTTCTCAAGAGAAGTTATTATGAGGCCACTGGCCCTTCTTCCAGAGGTTTGTAAAACGCCGCTGCAGGTGCCCAAGGTGTAGGGATAGACGTCTCCTTTTAAGTCAAACAAGTCAAAGAGTTCTGACCTGGCTAATGATTTGTTGCTCTGGTCATCCAGGCTAACGTACACCTTGACTGCCTTCTCTGGATGGCCCTTGGGATACACCCATGACAGGCAAATCTTCGCACAGGACTTGTCTCGAAGACCTTCTCCACAGACATCGGTGCATGAGGAAGATACTGCAACATGGCTTGTCACTTGGTCTGTACTCTCCCCGCCATGGCTTGTGGTGGGAGAAGGTGAAGACGCAGAGTCAGGCTGTGATGGATGGAGCGCCTGTACGTGGTCTTCGCTGTCGCACTCTAGACACTTGATGGGGATGACACAGTCCTTAGCAAGATGTTCGGTAGAGGCGCAGCACCTGAAGCATACTCCAAACTTCTTCAAGAGCTCCTTTCGTTCTTGAAGGGGCTTCTTCCTGAAGCCGATGCACTTCTTCAGGGGATGTGGCAGTTTGTGAATTGGACACTGGCGATTAGGATTCTCAACCTTCTCACCTTTGTCGCTCTTATCTTGTGATACTGAAGGTGCCGGAAGAACATCAGTCTTCTTGATGGACATTGGAGCTTGGTGGTTCCTGTAGTTAAGACGTGGACTGTCGTGTTTTGTAGATGAAACAGGGTCGCTGTGTTCTCCATAGGAAAAACTTGGATCGGTCTTACACTCTGCGATATTTTCGATGAACTCGCAGAAGTAGGAAAATGGAGGGAAGGAGACTTGGTTTTCCCTTTTGTATTTTGATCCAAGCATAGCCCACTTATTTTGGATATTGGGTGGCAGCTTGGAAACTATTGGGGTTACCCCATGAGCAGTGTCCAGGTAGCTGAGGCCAGGAAGGTACGGGTCTGCTTTGGCCAGCTGAAGCTCTAACAGGAGGTCGCTGAGCTCTTGGAACCTTGTACTGTCCTTATTAGATACCTTTGGAAAATCCTCTAGTCGTTTGAACAGGGCCCTTTCTATGACCTCAGGACTGCCATAGCTTCTTTCTAGCCTCTTCCATGCGGCAGTGAGACCAGCAATGGGATTACTGATGTGGACAGATTTAAGTCTCTTGACCCGATCCGTGGATTATGGCCCAAGCCACCTGATTAGCAGGTCTAGCTCTTCAGCGGCGGTGATGCCGAGATCACTGATCGTGGTTTCAAAGGTACACTTCCAACCCCTGTAGTTCTCAGGTTTATCGTCAAACTCTGTAAGACCGGTCTTAGTTAGATCACGCCGAATCATGTACCTTGCGAGGCCAGTCATATCAGCATTCTCCGATTTTGGAAGGACCGATGCTGGCTGGATAGCTTTGTTCATACAGTCTGTGATTTGACCTGGGAATGCAGGTATATATGGGGCAGCGTAGGCGTTCAGTCCATTAACTGGCTTAATGAGCTTAGTTTCTGACACACATGGGACTGGAATTGTGTGATTGACCGGAGTGTGGTGACTGGCCTGCATATTGGCCTGTACGTAGGATTCTGAGTATAAGATTTGGTGATTTGCAGGTTTCTGGTACATTTCGGTGCACAGAGGTGGATCAGGATACAAGATTGGCAGCGTATTGTAATTGTACTGACCTTGGGTGCAGGATGGGGATAAACGCTCTGTGTCCTGTTGTCTCAGGGGAGCATCAGTGTGGTCAGGAAGGATTGCAGGAGCAGGGATAGCGCTGTGTTGGCTTTGTACATAGTCTCTAGTACGCTTAAGAGGGTCTTCAGTATCAAAACCCTGATGTTTCAGGGGAGCATCTGTGTGGTCAGGAAGGATTGCAGGAGCAGGGATAGCACTGTGTTGGCTTTGTACATAGTCTCTAGTACGCTTAAGAGGGTCTTCAGTATCAAAACCACTTAAACTGATGCTGTCTCTTTGGCTCCCACTGATGGCTTGTTCCAGGACCTTTAACTTTGCCATGCTATGGCGTGTTGGCATTCCTTCTCTAGGGCCTCTAGGGCAGCTTGTATTTTAGTGCTCAGTTTCACTCAGTTTCTCTGGGCCTCTGCAGCTGTATTTAGTGGCCTCAGTTTCATTCATTTCTCTCTAGGGCCTCTAGGGCAGCTTGTATTTTAGTTGCCTCAGTTTTCATTTCAGTTTCCTTTTGAGCAAAGGCAGCTTGTATTTTAGTGGCCTCAGCTTCCGCACGTGCTTTTATGAGCTGTTCGCTGAGGGTTGAGGATTTTGAAGAGCGTGACTTAGATGGTCGCTTTGACTGTCTGGCAGAGCCAGAAATGCAAGATGACATCTCGGCTATTAGTGCAATTCTTGCCTCTGTTTTGGCTTTTATATCGCGCACCATGCTTTCTCTCTCAGAGTTAAGTTTTTGGAAAGCTTGCAGCTCTTTGCAGGTAACTGATGGGTTAAGTCTTTTTAACACTGCGATATATTGGTCTGTTATTTTTGCATAACATTGATAATCTGAACACAGTTGTGCGAGAGCTCCCTCCAGTGGTCGTTGGAGAGAAGCAGGCTGAGACAGGCTATTTATGTGGCATAAGAGTTTTTGCCATAGCTCTGCTGTTGCACGGAGAAGATCATGTTTACTGGATTCTAGATTCTCCCTTATTTTCCATGTTGGCTTTGTGACACGTCTAGCCTTCTCACTAAATGGTGGATCAGGGTCTATGCACTCTTCCTCTGACAATGGGTCTGGCAGAGACCGTGTAGTCATTCCTTCAGCCATCCTGATTCACAGGGAGAAGGGGAGCTGTATACACTCTTATATGTTGAGAGCGGATGCTCTGCAGGAAGTTCTGTAGCTTTATAGAAGCTGTGGGTTTTACAGATGAATCTGAAGAGTCTTTTTTACTATTCTGTCCCCGGGGCCTGTGGCTGTAAATATGGCTCTGTGAGATGCCGGATCTCTTTCACCTTACTTACAATTGGCTACGATCGCAGATAGCTTAACTCAGCTGCCGGCACACATGTTATGAAGAATCCAGAAGAGACTTTCATTTCTTTAAGAATTCTTGTTGAATGCACACAAACAGCAGCAGGTAAAAAAGACTTTCTTCAGACAGACTGAAAACACATGTGAATCTGATAAAATCAAGATGGAGAATGAAACACAGGGAGAAAGAAGAAGGAAATGACATCATACCAGAAGAGGGAGACAGAGAGACAGGAAGGACAAACTTGATGTAAAGGGAGGATTTCAGCTATGCAAACACAGGGACACATAGCAACAGTAAACAATATGAGAGACTGCAATACAGCATGTAAAATGCACAGGACAGTCTGTAAAATGTCTCATTCATGGGACATAACACCGCGTGTGCACACATTTCTACAAGTCAGATACAGCTGCCATTGCCCTGGGAGAGCTGCAGTAGCATTTGTAACATCCAACTCACCGACCAATGTGCAATATCACCACACGTTGGAATTCACCGTTGCATATATTGGCAAGGCTTTGTGAGACTTTAGTAAGACAGTAATTGAATACCAGCGACACCATGCACGTCGGTATTCCAGTCAGCTTCCTCACATAAGAGCTAATGAGTGGGCATGGATGTCTGTCATATGTGCGGTTTTGAGAACTCAACCAAGATGGTGAGCGGCGATGATGTCATAATCACCATCACCATCCCTCTTTGTTTACTGAAACACATGCTCCTCATAATTAAAGAAGAGGCTTTGCAGTCAGAGCAAGTTGAGGTGGAGCAAGAAACTATACTGGGTGATGCTACACAACCCAGCCTCTTCTCATCTTCTTAACACGGATTGGGTGACAATGAGGAGGGGGAGGTGGATCAGAAGCTTGTTGCCTGCGCTACAGACGTTAGTACCCACACCACCTTCATCCCGCCTGTTCAGCGTGGATTGCCTGAAAACGAGGAGATGGAGGATGAGGAAGACAAAGAGGAAGACAACATAGACAGTTGCCCTCTTGGTGGGGACAGGGAAGTCTTGGCTGTTGGCAGTCTGGCACACATGGACGACTTTATTTTCCATTGTTTTTCCTGTCACCCTCGCATTGTACGAATTTTGGCCACAACTAATTACTGGTTGGTCACCCTTCTAGACTAACGCTACAAAGAGAACTTTACGTCTCTCCTTCCTGGCCGCAGAGGTAATAGTTCCTTGAACAACCAAGGAGTGGAGATTAGGTAGACACACACCAGATGCAGCAGATGCAGGGGAACTCTCTCAAAGGTCTGGGACAGTTTTCTTAGACCCAGACCCTCCCAGCTCCCAGGCCCTGAAGAGCGGGGTACTCTTACAAGTAGGGAAAAGTTTTGGAAGATGCTGAAGGAGTACCTTACTGACCATACCAATGTCATTTGTGATTCCTCTGTGCCTTACAACTATAGGGTATCCAAGCTAGACACGTGGCATGAACTGTCTCTCAACATCTTGGAGGTGCTGGCTTGCATTGCCACTAGCATTTTGTCATAGCTGGTTTTTAGTGCCGTCAGAGCTATTATAACTGGTAGGCCCATCCGCCTGTCAACAGAAAATGCTGACAGGCTGACTCTTAACAAAATTAACAAGGGCTGGACTGGGCCAGACTTTTGTACACCACAGGATGACAGAAGCTGAACATAAACTCAAATCCAGTGTTTTTTATCTGGTGTATTCGAAAGGAACCCATTACCAACCAGATATGCATTTACGCTTCAGGATTTCGTCCTTTTTGTTCCGTCCTCCTCCACCACCATCTAAACAGGGTGAGTAAGACTGCTTAGTGCAGTCGAAACGCGTCAACTGGGTCATGTCGACCATGAAAATTTTTTTTGTATGCACTATAATTTCTTTTGAAAAAGAAAAAGAAAAGGAAAATCCAGTCCTGTTGAGCTGGACTCCAATTTTTTCTATTATCCTTGTTGTGAGGCCAGGGCGAGGATGGTGTGTGAGCCCCAGGTGGATGAGGATAGAGCAACTGGGTGAGCAGCAATTAAGTTTTCAGAATGTGGAATGCCGACCACAGGAGGTAGTAATGGCAGACACTATGACAGCTTTTAAAAAAGGGTTGGAGAGTTCCTCAGTGCACACAACATTGCTGGTTATAGTTAACTTAGTGATGAAATGAACAATTGGAGGAGAAAGGTTGAACTTGATGGACCAAGGTTTTTTTTTCAACCTATGTAACTATACGTATGTAACTATGTATTTATTATGAACTATGCTTTCCTAATTCCTGATTAAAGGAGTTTAACCTATATATACCTTATTTATATACTGTGAATGTTTATACATGGGTGAATAAAGACCATAGATTTTATCTAACATCTGGAGTGCTGTCATGTTTTGCCATATGTATATGGAGGATACTGGGTTGATACCCTGAATCTTGCACCTGTTTGCTGTATCACTTTTGTAAAGTCCTTCTTTCTTTTGAGAATCTCTCATCTATTCTATTATTTCTAAACACTGTTTTTCGGTGATTACTTTGTATCTCCGTTCATACTGCACCCACACACACAAATGATACACCATTGAATGGTAAACTTGCCCCCTTCAGCAAGAAAATAGCCAAAAAAAACACACATCCACGATTTGATCACAAAATACAGTTTAAACAATAATTTTAATAATCCTGCAGAAAGGAAAAATTACCTACAGGTGGCACCACAGTACCCCAAAGCACACTACCACAAAGCTGCTTACAGACATCACAAACAAATCCAAACATTTGCCTTGGGGGCTTTCCAGCTTGCCGAACTGCTTGCCCAGCCTATTTTAGCCAAATTGGAGGCTTGCACACTTCACTGCAGGTGAGGCACATATGCAAACACATTTGTAAACATGTGCTGCCTATTGAATTGCACACTGGCTCCGTTCATACTCCACCCACACAAACAAATGATACACCATTTGAAAGGTCAAATTGCCTGCAGGTGGCAGCACACTACCCCAAAGCACACTACCACAAAGCTGCTTACAGACATCACAAACAAATCCAAACATTTGCCTTGGGGTCTTTCCCGCTTGCTCAAGTACTTGCTCAGCTTATTTCAGGCACATTGGAGGATTGCACACTTCACTGCAGGTGAGTCACATATGCAAACACATTTGTATACATGCACTGCTTTTTCGCTGATTACTTCGCCCCACACACACAAATGATACACCATTTGAAAGGTAAATTTGCCCCTTTCAGCAAGAAAAGAGCCAAACAAACCACACATTCACGATTTTATCACTAAACACAGTTTAAAAATTCATTTTCATAAACCTACAGAGAGACACAATGACCTGCAGGTGGCACCTCAACCGGAAGACATTTTTTGGCCTCTACTTATCAAACCAATTTATTGTATTACCAATCTACATATATAAATACCTGTCTGTGTTCATCATCTCATGAAATACATTTACATTTGACCAGCTTGCTTTTTCTGAAATTGTCTGCGCCCCCAAACGACCAATGTGTGAAAATTTCACACGGGCCAAGCTAGTATCTATATATTGTCTATCAACCTATCTATTGTTATGGTTAATATTTTGTACCTTGCTTTGATTATCATTTAAACAATTTATATTTATATAGTTTTAATAAGTTTGTGTTTGTGTTTTAGCTTGATAAGTATTATTCAGAAAAGGAATGACACGGGGAGTTAGCTTTGCATAAAAGTTGCTGAAGACCTTGAGAGCTGGATAAAACTAGTTTGAAATAATTCAGCAGAATCCATGATTTGTGCGTCTTTGACTCTAAATTTGCATATCTTTTAGGCAAAGTACTAAGCCATCCCCTTAACTTCCTGTGGATGTAATCAAATACTTGTGCCTTTGGATCTGAGGTCAGACTAGCCTTGTACACTGATAGATACTTGCTGTGTGTGTTCTTGTCTCCAATGGATCGCTAATAATTGCAAAAACATTGGCCAATCTGGAGATCCCGTGTGTCTCACCCCAAATTAGCTCTCCCTAGAAAGGGGTTTCCATGACAGTACTTATCTATTTGTTATCTTTCAAACTATTATCTTTCTATCCATCTATTGATCTACATACAAAAAAGTGTTTAAACGGCCATCTTTACATCCATATGTACAGTCATGGCCAAAAGTTTTGAGAATGACACAAATATTATATTTTCACATGATCTGCTGCCCTCTGGTTTTTATGTGTGTTTGACAGATGTTTTTATCACAGACAGAAATATAATAATTGCAAAAATTTGAGTAACAAAAGCTTATATTGACAGTTAGAATGAGTTAATGCAGCAAGTCAATATTTGCAGTGTTGACCCTTCTTCTTCAGGACCTCTGCAATTCTCCCTGGCATGCTCTCAATCAACTTCTGGACCAAATCCTGACTGATAGCAGTCCATTCTTGCACAATCAATGCTTTCATTTTGTCAGAATTTTTAGGTTTTTGTTTGTCCTCCCCTCTCTTGATGATTGACCACAAGTTCTCAATGGGATTAAGATCTGGGGAGTTTCCAGGCCATGGACCCAAAATCTCTATGTTTTGTTCCCTGAGCCATTTAGTTATCACCTTTGCTTTATGGCAAGGTGCTCCATCATGCTGGAAAAGGCATTGTTGATCGCCAAACTGCTCTTGGAGGGTTGGGAGAAGTTGCTCTTTTTGGACATTCTGGTACCATTCTTTATTCATGGCTGTGATTTTAGGCAAGACTGTGAGAGAGCCGATTCCCTTGGCTGAGAAGCAACCCCACACATGAATGGTTTCAGGATGCTTAACAGTTGGCATGAGACAAGACTGGTGGTAGCGCTCACCTTGTCTTCTCCGAATGAGGCGTTTTCCTGATGTCCCAAACAATCGAAAAGGGGATTCATCAGAGAAAATAACTTTACCCCTGTCCTCAGCAGTCCACTGCCTGTACCTTTTGCAGAATATCAGTCTGTCCATGATGTTTTTTCTGGAGAGAAGTGGCTTCTTTGCTGCCCTCCTTGAGACCAAGCCTTGCTCCAAGAGTCTCCGCCTCACAGTGCGTGCAGATGCACTCACACCTGCCTGCTGCCATTCCTGAGCAAGCTCTGCACTGCTGGTAGCGCGATCCCGCAGTTGAAACACTTTTAAGAGATGGTCCTGGCGCTTGCTGGTCTTTTTTGGGCACCCTGAAGCCTTTTTGGCAACAATGGAACCTCTCTCCTTGAAGTTCTTGATGATGCGATAGATTGTTGACTGAGGTGCAATCTTTCTAGCTGCGATACTCTTCCCTGTTAGGCCATTTTTGTGCATTGCAATGATGACTGCACGTGTTTCTTTAGATATAACCATGGTTAACAGAAGAGAAACAATGATGCCAAGCACCAGCCTCCTTTTAAAGTGTCCAGTGGTGTCATTCTTACTTAATCATGACAGATTGTTCTCCAGCCATGTCCTCATCAACACCCACACCTGTGTTAATGGAGCAATCACTGAAAAGAGGTTAGCTGGTCCTTTTAAGGCAGGGCTGCAATGATGTTGAAATGTGTTTTGGGGGATAAAGTTCATTTTCTAGCCAAATATTGACTTTGCAAGTAATTGCTGTTAAGCTGATCACTCTTTATAACATTCTGGAGTATATGCAAATTGCCATTAGAAAAATGAAGCAGTAGACTTTGTAAAAATTAATATTTGTGTCATTCTCAAAACTTTTGGCCATGACTGTATGTACCAGCACCTCCCAAATGAAGGAAGCAAATGGAAACCGCTACTGTAACTGCATTATATATATACTAAAAAGTGTGAGCACAATGATATAAGTACAGTCTATAAATCAGTAATGCAGTTTAATATTCCTATCTTTAATGTTGGCATACATCTTGCTGCACAGCGTGTCTGATGCACACTTTTTGGTATGTCGTATATTACGGTCACAGCAGTTTGCACCCATACATAGTTGAAATACACCTTTAAATTCAAGCAATGTAAAAATACGCAACACTTAAAGGGGTTGTCCCCCTTTAATTAAATGTCTTCCGTGGCTGCAGTTTGCTATAAAAAAAAAGCAAACCGCACTGTACTCCCCTTCCACCAGTGGCTGTTTAGATGGAAAGTCCCGTTCAGAGCCGTTGAGCTCACTGATTGGCTGTTGTCAGCCCTGCAGCCAATGCCAGACACCAGAAATGGTGTAAAAGACTCACCGGTGGACCAGGAAAGGTGAGTACAGGGCGATTTGTGACTCCACCCTGCCTATTGAGTCACACAGAAGGCATATTTGGCAGGACTTCATTGCACTTGGCCAGGTTGTTTTCACTCTCAGCTGTATCCAAAGGCTAAAGACATGGATACAATTGGATGCATAATGGACTCTACCCAGTATCCTTTTTACTGGTTCTCCAATATGGATGTTGCTTTAAGAACTGGTTCGGACGAACAAGGGAAAACCAGTTCAGTGGAAATGAAGTCCCATAGAAAAGTGTACTCATTTATGTCTTTAGTACAGTAAAGAGGCATGCAGAGGCATAACCGCATGGATCACGATGGAATTAGTCCCTTGAAGCATTGTTTTCAGGGAGATTACCTCCACAACATGGTGCTCTATGGCCGTACAGTGCAGCGTTATATGGCTCCATTGTACAGACTCTGCGCACACAACTCATAATTGAAGTCAATGAATAATATTAATAAAAAATAACATCTGGCAAAAACAATAAACCTAAACTAATCTTCATACAAAGCCCAGAGCCTCAGCGATGTTCTCACCTAATTATTGCAGTCATTATTTCCTGGAGAATGTCTAGTTCCACTGCAAACTAACAAATAACAGTAAATGCGGCTTTGCCCCAAGCCACAAATCTTCTCAATGTTTATAAATCAGCTGTAAAAATATTAATTTGCTCTTCTTTTATCTCCGCTATATCTGCATTTTCAATCTGTTTGTGTAGTGATACTTCACTGCTTTTACTTTATTAATAATGAATCCACTTACTGAAATTTCGCAGAACTATCACTGTAATTTTTGGTAGTTATTAGAGATGAGCGACTTTGCCTTTTTTAGGGTCGAGTCGGGTTTCATGGAACCAGACTTTCTCAAAAGTCGAGTCGAACGAAATCGGCCGACTATCGGGAAAAGTCGGAGGTCCGACTGAAACACGAAACCCAATGCAAGTCTATGGGGAAGCAAAGTCGGCAGGAAGTGGAGGACTGTTATGTTTTGGTAGCTGAGGAGCCAGGAGCAAAAAACCGCATAGGCAGCCAAACACCAGAGAGGTTGGAAACTAATAGGTTGCAGACCCCTAAACTAACCGCACAACTAGAAGCAGCCCTAGACGCCTCGTCACAGCCGGAGAGATTAGCTATCCCTGAAGATGGAAAGAGGAAAGCTAACTGCCACGGAGTAGAGCCCCAAAAGAATAGGAAGCCCCCAAACATATAATGTCGGTTAGACAAGATGAAAACACGAACACAGACATAAAATAGATTGAGCAAGCACTGGGGCCCAAAACTGCCTAGATAGGACAGCACAGGAGAGAATACTGTCTGCAACCCAGAAAAACCCTAGGAAAAACTCCAACACTTCTGAATCCAAAAATACTGAGACCACACAGTCTCGACCACCTATATCATATCTCTGGTGTGAGCAAGCAGGTGTTATGTTCTGCTACAAACACTAAGGAAAGATGGGAGATCTGTCCCTACAATAGAACTAAGCTGGATCCCTACTAAGTAACTGGGAACCTGATCCTGCAATCAGACCCGCTAAAGTCCTCAGCTAGTCTGAACGAAGACCTATAGATGCGAGGAAGGGATCCCTACAAGAACTAGTGACTGGGAGAAAAGATGGACACCTCCTAGCAGAAATTGTAGCAGTAAAAGAAAAACAAAATAGAACACAGAGGTCCGAAGACCAAGCAAAACTGACTGAGTAAGGTAACAAAGCACTTGGCTAGCTTAAGAGTAGAAATTACAATGAAGTCCAGCAAAGCAAGAAGGGCGGAGCAGGATTAAATAGGTCACAAAGGTCATGTGACCAGCAAGATAAAAAAAAAACCTAACAGGAGAGTTCTAACGGCAGGTACCCAGCAGTAAAATATTACAAGAACTGAGCAAATGAACAAATGCAAAAAGAGAATAGAGGCCAGCACAAGCCCCCAAAGGGGACCCGGCTGAACTCAAAAGCAAGGCAGCAAAAACAAAGAAAATCAAACCACAGAAAAAAAAACAGAGAGGAACTTATCTGAATGATAGCAGGAGACAGCAGAAAAGCAAGCTGAATTCCAACCTAGACCAGGAAGAACAATTAATCACCGACAAGGATCATGGAGGTCAGCTCACATATCAGGCCAGTCCGTCCCACCTGATAACCAATCATCAGTTGCAGGTGGTGAAATTTTGCTGTTCAACATAGGTTCAATACCCTCAGCAACCACCAGAGGGAGCTTCAGCTCCGAAGTAATCTCCAACACGTTCACAACAGAGGACAGTAAACACACCTACAGTGCCCATTTCAATGCCAACAACATAAATTCTTATTACTGAAGCTTGTCAACCTTAATTAACTTTATAATAATAGTTGGTTATTTGGCTAAACTTGTGGGGGGGTAGGGCTGGCTCCCAGTTTTTGTGTGCCACGGGCCAAAGAGTATCAGTGGGCCCCTTTAACACATACCACAATTCATGATGCTCCGATATGGCACAGAAATATAGGTATAGTACAATGAAAAATATTTCACTTCTTACATGACATAACTGATATCTATGTTAAAATCTACAATAGCTCAAAAACCGGACAGTATATTCCTCCATACAGTATTATGGCCACCACATAGTGCGCCATACAGAATAATGAGCCCCATATATTGCTCCATACATAATTGGTCCCATATAATGTTCCATACAGTATATGATGAGCTCCACATAATGCTCCAGTATATGATAGTCCCCATATAATGTGCCATAAAGTATAGGACGGTCCCCATAGAGTAGAATGAGCCCCATATATTGCTCTATACAGTATAATGAGTCGCATATAAAGCTCCATACAGTATATGATGGGCCCCATATATTGCTCCATACAGAATGGGCTCCATATAATGCTCCATACAGAATAGGCCCCATATGTACCCCATATGATGCTCCATACCCTATATGATGCCCCATAAATAATGAACCCCATATGATTCTCCAGTATATGATGGGCCCCGTGGATGATGCTCCAGTGTCTTATGGGCCAAAATAATGCTCCATATATAATGGGCCCCATTTATAAAGCTCCATTGTATAATGGTCCACGTAAATGCTGCTCCAGTGTCTGTTTTCCCCCTTTTAGAATGCTCCAGCATATGATGGGCCCCATGGATGCTGCTCCAGTGTCTGATCTGCCCCATTTAGAATGTTCCAGTATATGATGGGCCCCATGGATGATGCTCCAGTGTCTGATTTGCCCCATTTATAATGCTCCAGTATATGATGGGCCCCATGAATGATGCTCCAGTGCATGATGTGCCAATATAATGCTCCATATATAATGGACCCCATTTATAATGATCCAGTGTATAATGATCCCCGTAAATGCTGCTCCAGTGTCTATTTTCCCACTTTTAGAATGCTCCAGTATATGATGGGCCCCATGAATGATGCTCCAGTGTCTGATCTGCACCATTTAGAATGCTCCAGTATATGATGGGCCCCATGGATGATGCTCCAGTGTATGATGGGCCAATATAATGCTCCATATATAATGGGCCCCATTTATAATGATCCAGTGTATAATGGTCCCCGTAAATGCTGTTCCAGTGGGTTTTTTTTTTCCCTCTTTTAGAATGCTCTGGTATATGATGGTCCCCGTAAATGCTGCTCCAGTGTCTGTTTTCCCCCTTTTAGAATGCTCCAGTATATGATGGGCCCCATGGATGATGCTCCAGTGTCTGATCTGCCCCATTTAGAATGCTCCAGTATATGATGGGCCCCATGGATGATGCTCCAGTGTATGATGGGCCAATATATTGCTCCATATATAATGGGCCCCATTTATAATGATCCAGTGTATAATGGACCTCGTAAATGCTGCTCCAGTGTCTGATGTCCCCCATTTAGAATGCTCCAGTATATCATGGGCCCCATGGATGATGCTCCAGTGTCTTATGGGCCAAAATAATGCTCCATATATAGTGGGCCCCATGTATAATGCTCCAGTGTATAATGGACCCGTAAATGCTGCTCCAGTACATGATGGGCCCCATATATAATTCTCCAGTGTAAAATATATTGCTCCAAACATTAAAAAAAATGAAATACCTCTCCTCGCTGTGCACTGCTCTACTCTGGACTCTTCAGCGTCGTCATCTTACAGCTCTCTGCACTCAGACTGTTTAGACAGAGGGCGTACAGACGTGACGTCATCGTGCTCTCTAACCTGAATGTCACTGTCAGGAAACGCGGAAGACGTCACAGCGGTGGAGCAGGGAGAGGTAAGTATTGCAAGTGCTGGGGCCCTGAGCAAGCTGGGGGGACCTACTCATGGGCGACAGCACTGGCACAGGGCCCCTCATAGTTCACCGTTATGTCTGACGGCGAGTGGGCCCCACCACCGTTAGAGACACTTTTTTGTACTATGAGGACCCCTGTGCCAGTGCCGTTGCCCATGAGTCTGCCCCCCATCTGCTCAGGGAACCGGCACTTGCACGGGTGCACCAGGTGCTGACTCCGGCCCTGGGGGGGGTATTTGTAGGTTTTGTAGTCCATCAACGCTTGCAAGTGCATGTTCATGAAATGTCTAAGCATGCAACTGGTATTCAAATTTCTGAGATTTTTTCCTCAGCTAAAGGTCCTTCTGCACTGCTTACAGGTAACCTTTGCCTCATCAATAGGATTTTGGTCAAAAAAGTGCCACACTGGACTCTTCCTACTATGGGATAAATTTTCAGGGCTTGCACGCTGTGCTAATTTGACCGTCTGGCCAAGCTGTCCTGCAACTCTTTTTGTTTTTTTAAGACGTTTTTGTACTGCTATGGGCCTGCCAGATAACCGCTGCTGCGATGTCGATGTCTGCTGTGAATCCTTCTCCTCTTCTGAGCTATTGCCAGCGGCACCCTCTTCCCCCAATGGATGCTAATCCGGGTCAACAACTGGGTCATCCATCACCTCCTCTTCAATTTCATCTGCACCTTCCTCTGTGTCACTGTGTAAGGTGGTATAGTATGCGGGAAGGGGCACCTGAGTTTCATCAGGGTCACATTCTGGCTCAGTAGACTGCGAGGGAAATGTAGTGCTCTGAGTGAATGTACAAGCAGAATCATCTAGCAGTGGCTGTGCATCACTGCACTCCATCTCTCATTCATGTTGGACTGGGGAATTCAGGATTTGACTTGATAACCCAGACATGGTATGTGAAAAGAGCACCATGGAGTAATCTGAAGTGTGGGCTGCCGCATCCTTCACTTTTGGTGGGGTGAAGCATACAAGGAAAGGTGTTGTTCCTGACCAGGAGCCTGCACTGACGACTCAGTGCTTGCATTTTTTGAAAGTTCAGATGAGGAGGCGATAGAGCTGGAGGCTGTTTCGGCAATGTAAGCCAAAACCTGTTCCTGATACTCTGGCTTTAAAAGCAGTTTACCTACTCCCTGTAAAGGGAGCCTTCCAGGCCTTCTTGAGCCAGACGATAATGCCGGCTCAACACCTCCTGCTTTAGGTGCTATTGTGCTTATGGCACTTCCAGTAGATGCACCATCACCACCATCAGTACCAGCTGGCCCCCCATGCCCACTGCCTCTTCCACCATACTTCCTCATTTTTGTGAAAATGTAACCAAAATACCAGCAGATATATGTTACTGTATCAGAAGCGTACAGCTGTATACAGTCTAGAGATAATTGTAAATCTCCGTAAATATTTCAGGAGATCAGCAGATACCAGGTATATATAGTATAGTGAAAATATTCTAAATCTCCGTATATATTTCAGGAGGCAGACACAGACGCTCTCAGGCTCAGTATGGATTAAACAAGAATATAACAAGAAGAAAAAGGGGTACTGTATCACCAGATACCAGGTATATATAATATAGTGAAATTATTGGAAATCTCCGTATATATTTCAAGAGTCAGACACAGACGCTCTCAGGCTCAGTATAGATTACACCAGAATATAAAAAGTAGAATAAGGGTAATGTATTAGAAGCGTACAGCTGTATACAGTGTTGGGGCAATTTTTAAATCTCCGCATATATTTCCGGAGTAACAGAAAGACGCTCACAGGCTCAGTATGTAACTAGACCACAATATAAAAAGTAGAAAAATGATAATGTATTAGAAGCGTACAGCTGTATACAGTGTTGGGGTAATTGTAAATCTCCGTATTTATTTCCGGAGTAACAGACAGACGCTCACAGGCTCAGTATGAATTAGACCAGAATATAAAAAGTAGAAAAAGGGTAATGTATTAGAAGCGTACAGCTGTATGCACTGTTGGGGAAATTTTTAAATCTCCGTATATATTTCCGGAGTAACAGACAGATGCTCTCAGGCTCAGTATGGATTAGACCAGAATATAAAAAGCTGAAACAGGGTACTGTATCACCAGATACCAGGTGTATATAGTATAGTGAAAATATTGTAAATCTCCATATATATTTCAGGAGTCAGGCACACACGCTCCCAGGCTCAGTATGGATTAGACAAGAATATAAAAAGCTGAAACAGCATACTGTATCACCAGATACCAGGTGTATATAGTATAGTGAAAATATTTTAAATCTCTGTATATATTTCAGGAGTGAGACAAAGACGCTCACAAGCTCAGTATGGATTAGACAAGAATATAAAAAGCAGATCTGCAAGAAATAATCACACATGTAGGCCAATGTTCCAGGTGTCAATGATGCACTTACAATGGTGGGGGGAGGAGGACTTTCTGGCAAAAAGGGTACTGTATCACAAGCGTACAGCTGTATACAGTCTAGGGGTAATTGTAAATCTCCGTATTTTTTTCCAGAGTGAGACACAGACTCTCACAGGCTCAGTATGGATTACACGAGAATATAAAAAGTAAAAAAAGGATAATGCATTAGAAGCGTACAGCTGTATACAGTGTTGGGGAAATTTTAAATCTCCGTATATTTTTCCAGAGTCAGACACAGACTCTCACAGGCTCAGTATGGATTACACCAGAATATAAAAAGAAGAAAAAGGCTAATGCATTAGAAGCGTACAACTGTATACAGTGTTGGGGTAATTTTAAATCTTCGTATATATTTCAGTCTCAGTAAGCCAGTCCAGACTCTCCGCTACAGGAAACTAGATGGATACAAGTACAGACTGAAAGTAGAGTGATTGCATAAATTTGAGAATTCCTAATCACGGGAAAACCTCCCTGTCGAATTCGCAGAGGCGATGCTGACCCTCAATTACTTTGTCTGTGGAGACAGCGAAAACGGTTCTTTGTGAAGAAAGGGTTGCTGTATTGCAGTAGCTTGGATCCCATCACCGTTAGACATCTCCATCAAATTGTGCTCCCAAGGAGAGATGTAGACATGGTCCTCACTGCCTATCATGATCAATCTGGTCACTTTGGAGTGCAAAAGACAGAAGCCAGAGGCCGTAGGCGATTCTATTGGATTGGCATGAGAGGAGACATTGAAAAATGGTGCCAGGAATGTCACACATCTGTGACTAGGAAAACTGTGAAAGCTGATCAGAAATCACCACTGCATCCGATTGTGAGTCGACGTCCATTAGAAATGGTAGCCATTGATCATTTGAAGGTAGAGCCCAGCAGGACAGGCCATAGCTAGGTCTTAACCATCATCGATCAGTTCACCAAATTTGTAGTGCCTGTCCCTGTGAAGGATTTAACTGCCCAGACTCCACAGCGGTGGAGCAGGGATAGGTAAGTATTGCAAGTGCTGGGGCCCTGAGCAAGCAGGAGGAGCCGACTGGTGGGAGCCGGTACTGGCACAGGGCCCCTCATAGTACGCCGGTGTGTCTGACGGTGAGTGGGCCCCCCCGCCATCAGAGACACTTTGTTGTACTATGAGGGGCCCTGTGCCAGTGCCGTCACCCAAGAGTGGGCCCCCCCACCTGCTCAGGGCACCGACTCTAGCCAGGGTGCGCCAGGTGGTGACCCCGGCCCTGGGGGGGGTACAGCCCAGTTAGGGAGGTGGAAAAACTGGCATATGTTGAGGTGTAGGCTGGACGTTCAGCAGCTGCAAATGGAGGAATTGGAGAAGTCCGAGGAAGAGGAGGACAAAGCGAGCCATATTGCTGGCAACCTATGTGTCATCAGGGGAAGGTGGGACAAAATCCTTTGAAACCCAAGCATGGTTCATTTTAATGAAGGTTAGATCATCAACATTTTGGGTCGACAGACAGGTCCTTCTTTCTGTAAGGATTGATCCAGCAGCACTGAAGACTCTTTCTGATAGCACACTACCAGCAGGGCAAGCACGCTCCTGTAAGGTATATTGTGCCAATTCAGGCCAGGTGTCCAGTTTGCAGGCCCAATAGTCAAAGTGGAATGACCTGTGAGGGAGAACATCGGTAGGGGAGGAGAAGTAATTTTTAACCATAGTTGACAACTGCTGTCTCCTGTCTGTTGCAAACGATTCAGTATTACCAGTCGTGTGAGCGGTACTCGAGAAATCAGTCCACAACATGGTCATGAAACCCCTGTCTCCAACGCCACTTCGGCTGTGTGCACCGCGAACACCTCTTCCATTTGGCCCAGTACAGCTCGTGGTAGAACCTGCACGGCTGCTGTGTGCTGGGAATGCCTCTAACAAACAGTTTACCAGAGTTGCTTGTTTGTTCACCAATATTAGCTCTAGGTTCTCCTGTGGCATGATCTTCTGTAATTTGCCTTTATAGCATGGATCGAGGATGCTGTCCAACCAGTAGTCGTCATCCTTCATCATTTTGGCAATGCGGGGGTCCCTTTTTAGGATCCGCAATACATAATCACAAATGTGGGCCAATGTTCCAGGTGTCAATAATGCACTGCCAGTGGTGGGTGGAGGAGCACTTTCTGCCAAATCCACATCCCTCCAGTCACGCACAAACCCTGTACCTGACCTTGGCAAGCAAACATTTTCTCTTGCCCCCTGAGAAGCATCCTCCTCCCCAAAATAATCATCCCCCTCATCCTCCTCCTCCTCTTCCTCTTCTTCCTCCACCTCGTCCAGGACAGTTCCCTGAGCAGACAATGGCTGACTGTCATCAACGGTTCCCTCCTCCTCTTCCTCCGCTGCAGACATCTGATTCTTAATGTGCGTCAAAGTTTGCATGAGCAGACGCATAAGTGGGATGCTCATGCTTATGATGGCACTTACCAGCCGTGTGCATTCCTCAAAACTCTGAAGGACTTTACAGAGGTCTTTCAGCTTTGACCAATGCACACCAGACAACTCCATGTCTGCCCTCAAACTGCCTGCCCGTGTATCCTCCCATAAATGCATTTCAGCCTGCCTCTGTTCGCACAGCCTCTCAACCGTGTGCATGGTGGAGTTCCACCTTGCTGCAACGTCTATGATAGGCGGTGCTTGGGGAGGAGGAGCGATCGCTGCAGCCTCTGCATACGACTGGAGTCTACGGGCGAGTGACGGATGTGCGAGCACAGTCTTCAGACTTTATGGAGCAGGGCTGTTAACTCCGGATAATTATTTAAGAAGCACTGCACCACCAGGTTCAAGGTGTGAGCCAGGCAAGGTATGTGTCTGAGTTTTGCCAGGGCTATGGCCACCACAAAATTACGGCGGTTATCACTGACTATCTTGCCTGGCTCAAGATGCATACTGCCCAGCCATGACTCAGTTTCTCGCTGCAAGTAGTCGGCCAGCACCTCCGCGGTGTGTCTGTTGTCGCCCAAAGACATCATTTTTAAAACAGCCTGCTGACGCTTACCACTAGCTGTTCGATAGTGGGACACCTCGTGTGCAACACTGGCAGCTGCGGATGGAGTGCTCGTTCGACTGCGCTCTGTTGACTAGCTTTCGCTTCTGGAGGTGGAGGAGGGTCGAACGCCTACAGCCAACTGTTGACTATACCGTGGGCTAGGCAGCACTGTCCCAACGCCGCTGTCCCCTGTGGAAACCTGCATCCACCACACTAACCCAGTGCACAGTGATGGACACGTAACGGCCCTGGCTATGCCTACTGGCCCATGCATCTGTTGTGAGGTGCACCTTTCCACTCACTTATTGTTTGAGTGCATGGACAATGCGGTCTTTCACATGCAGGTGGAGGGCAGGGATGGCTTTTCAAGAAAAGAAGTGCCGACTGGGTAGGTCATAGCATGGGACTGCGTAGGCCATGATGTCTCTGAACGCTGTGCTTTCAACCAAACGGAAGGGCATCATCTCTAATGAGATCAGTTTGGCAATGTAGGCGTTTAAAGCCAGTGTATGCGGATGAGAGGATGAGTACTTTCTTGTCCTACTCAGAGTGTCTGCTAGGGTGAGCTGGACTTGAGAGCTGCATATGGGGGTACTAGCGGTGGACATGACGGACTAAGAGGGGGTTAGTGATGGTGGTGGTGGTGGTGGTGGCCTAGATGCAGTCTTTCGTTGCAAAAACATTGTGATTCCCTGACTGCTTTGGCCTTGCGACGACACCTCAACATTTCTTGCTGGTGGGCTTACAGTGGGGGAAGCGATGGAGCGTTGCTGGCTAACTTCAGTCGGATCAGGTGCACATGTGCTACCTGAGGTTTTGTATTCCGTCCACGCTTGACTCTTCAATAGGATTTTGGTCAAAAAAGTGCCACACCGGACTCTTCCTACTATGGTATAAATTTTCAGGGCTTGCAAGCTGTGCTAATTTGAACGTCTGGCCAAGCTGTCCTGCAACTCTTTTTGTTTTTTTAACACCTTTTTGGACTGCTATGGGCCTGCCAGATAACCGCTGCTGTGATGTCGATACCTGCTGCGGATCCTCCTCCTCTTCTGAGCTATTGCCAGCGCCACCCTCTTCCCCCAATGGATGCCAATCTGGGTCAACAACTGGGTCATCCATCACCTCCTCTTCAATTTCATCTGCACCATCCTCTGTGTCACCGTGTAAGGTGGTATAGTATGCAGGAAGGGGCACCTGAGTTTCATCAGGGTCACATTCTGGCTCAGTAGACTGCGAGGGCAATGTAGTGCTCTGGTTGAATGTACCAGCAGAATCATCTAGCAGTGGCTGTGCATCAGTGCACTCCATGTCATATTCATCTTGGACTGGGGAATTCAGGATTTCACTTGATAACTTAGGCATGGTACGTGAAAAGAGCTCCATGGAGTAATCTGAAGTGTGGCCTGCCGCATCCTTCACTTTTGGTGGGGGTGAAGGACACAAGGAAAGAGGTTGTTCCTGACCAGAAGCCTACACTGACGACTCAGTGCTTGGAGTTTTTGAAACTTCAGAAGAGGAGGCGATAGAGCTGGAGGCTGTTTCGGCAATGTAAGCCAAAATCTGTTCCTGATGAACCGGCTTTAAAAGCGGTTTACATACTCCCAGAAAAGGAAGCCTTCCAGCCAGCCAGATGATGACGCAGGATCAACACCTCCTGCCTTAGGTGCTATTGTGCTTTTGGCACTACCAGCAGATGTGAGTCGCCCGTAGCCAGGGCCTGTGGGGTACTCGGCACCGAGCCCGTTCACTTCAATGGGGGATGTCACGGGTAGCGCAGCTCGGTCCGTGGCCCTGGGGGCTCACCTCAATAAAAGGGGAATATTTACAGGGGATTATAGGTTTGTAGAAATGTTCGTGACGCCACCTGTGGTTCCTGGTCGCTGCAGGGTAGATCCTCTGAGGGGTTCTTACTGGGCAGCAAGGTGTTAAGTCTTCCACAGGCAAGACTGATCCCTCAGGGTATATGGCGGTGTAGGGGTGCAGGAGCAATAAGGCAGACACACACAAGAAAGTCTCTTTCTGTACCTTTACTGATGGTAGATGCAGGCACGTCCTGGGAAGCTGTCAGGGTGGAGGATGCATGTCCAGTAATCCCACTGAGTAGGTGTAGGGCCTCCGTACTCCTGTATGTGTGTGAGTTTCTGACCTGTATAAAATGAAGTCTAACTCTGTCTTCTCATATACGCCCGGCTGACTTTGTGGTGAAGCCTTCTTGTGGACAGAACAGTGTCTCTGTATGCAGCGTCCTGCTAGACCCCCGTCTTCCTGACCTCGGTTACGTATCAGAACTGCTGGGCCCCTGCGACCTGAAGTCCAGCAGGGTCTCCGGTATCTCCTACTAGTCGTGTAGATGCTAGCAAGCTCGGACCCGGTGTCCGGTGGTGCAGAGTAGAGGTAAGCGATCAATGCTATTTCAACCTCTGTCACTCTCTTCTTTCTTCCACTCGCCTTTCGTCCTACTCTCACCTTTAACATAAGCACACTCTAGCAGCAGATGGCAGTTTCTCCTTCTCTTCACCGCTCTCAAAGCGTCGGCACGCTTGCTCACTAACAATACCTCAGTTGACTCAGTTTTGACCAGGCTAGGTGGCAATCTCTCCCACCATTACTGGACTCCACACAGAATAAACTAAGTCCAAGCTGTAAACTTCGGTCTTCCAAACACTGCAGTTCCCTTTCCTTCACTTCCTTCTGAGGCTCTGTCCGAAGTAGCTATCAGGACCTTCCGTCAGACTGATCTACGCTCACTTCGAGAGCTACTTTCCACTTTCCTAGGGAACTATCAGCTTGTCACGTTCTAAGGTAACTTTTCCTCTCAGCTCATCTGAGGTACAACCAACAACTAGCTAACTCTCAGCTAGACTGCCTTCATCTCACTGACTACTGTCTCTCCACTACCCTTATATATATGCATACTCTCCAAGGGCTCCCTCTGGTGGCTCCAGGGAAATGTGAAGGTGTGAATGAATATCAGGTTTGTAAGTGTGGGTTTACCTTCTGTGCATCCTCCAGGGTACATGTGGCTCCAGAGTGCAGCTGGGCTACACAGATGCACCACCACCACCATCAGTACCAACTGCCCCCCCCAAACACGTCTGCGGCCTCTTCCACCATACTTCCTCATGTTTGTGAAAATGTACCCAAAATACCAGCAGATATATGGTATTGTATCAGAAGCGTACAGCTGTATAAGTTGTAGGTGAAAAATTTTAATCTCCATATATATTTGCGGAGTAACAGACACAGACGCTCACAGGCTCAGTATGGAGTAGACCAGAATGTGTAAAGCATAAAAAGTGTACTGTATCAGTAGCGTACAGCTGTATACAGTGATGGGGTAATTTTTAATCTCCGTATATATTTCAGGAGTAACATACAGACGCTCTCTCAGTATGGATTTGACCGTAATACAGAAGGGAGAAAAACGGTATTGTATCAGAAGATACCAGTTGTATACAGTTTTGGGGAAAATTGAAATCTCCGTATATATTTCCGGAGTCACACACAGATAGTCAGCATGTATTTGTCCGTAATACCAGCCGGTACACAGTAGTGTGTGAGGAGCGTACAGCTCTATATGGTGTGGGAAAAAATGAACGCTCGGTAACTGTGCAGAAAAAAAGAATAAAAGTATTAGTGCTGTGTAAAAAGCAGTCTGCACAGCAGTGTACACACAGCAATACAGCTATCAGGCAGCCTAATAATCAGCTCTGCTGCTGCACACAAGAAATTCCTCCCCTGTCACTGGCAGGCAGCCTAATAATCAGCTCTGCTGCTGCACACAAGAAATTCCTCCCCTGTCACTGGCAGGCAGCCTAATAATCAGCTCTGCTGCTGCACACAAGCAATTCCTCCCCTGTCACTGGCAGGCAGCCAAAGGACAGGCGCTGCTGCACACAACAAAATCCTCCTCCCCTGTCACTGCACACTAACTGTACAGCTAATCGCTATCAGCACGAGCTCAGAATTAGTTTTTTTTTCCTGCCTAACGCTCTCCCTATTGAGAACCAGCATCAGCAACCTCTCCCTACCCTAAGATCGGCAGAAGTAAAATGGCGGTCGGCGGTGAGGGCTTTTATAGCCACTGTGACGCCACACAAAGCAAGCCAATCACTGCAATGCCCTTCTCTAAGATGGTGGTGGCCGCTGCCCATGTCATCGCGTTGCCCACAGTGTGCCTCCTTGCTCATTGACTGAGAAAAGGCCCTTCAAGCATTATAGGATAACCGACTTTGGCGCTGGGGTCACCGAACGCATGGCCGACCTCACGCTATGGCTTTGGCGAAAGTCAGTGTTTTTTTAATCCGACCTGTTTCGCTCAACTCTAGTAGTTATTCTTTTCATTTTTGTCATTGCAGTTAGATCCACAAATGATCATTATTAGCACCTTCTTGTACCTTGACCTAACACAGTATTTGTTACTCTCCTGTCCCATTTCCAACGACAAGCTGCAGACTGGTACCATTACATCCTTCATTCTTCAGCAACCTGATATAGTACCATGATGTCATGCACCTAGGTAATTTAATACAGCAAGATGCCACCTGAGCAGTAAAGTAGTTGGCATCCTTCCATTACTTTTCACTACAAATAGTACTCTGATATTCCATTTATTGGTGTTCCAGTACTGCCACATCGCAGGATATTGCAAAAATAACTCTACTATTCCAGTCATCAGCATTCAAATACTGGCACATAAGCCACAACTGCTACTGAGTCGCACGTACCAGGGCTTTGGGGTACTCGGCACCGAGCCCGTTCACTTCACTGGGGGATGTCACGGGTAGCGCAGCTCGGTCCGTTGCCCTGGGCGCTCACTAAAAAGGGGATATTTACAGGGGATGATAGAATGTTCGTGACGCCACCTGTGGTTCCTGGTCAGGGTGACCAGCGCTGCAGGGTAGATCCTCTGAGGGTTTGGGCAGCAAGATGTTAAGTCTCCCACAGGCGAGACTGATCCCTCGGAGTATATGGCGGTGTAGGGGTGCAGGGCAATAAGGCAGACACACACAAAGAGTCTCTTTCTGTACCTTTACTGGTGGTAGATTCAGGCACGTCCCGGGAAGCTGCTCAGGGTGGAGGATGCACGTCCAGTAATCACTGAGTAGGTGTGGGGCCTCCTTACGTCTTCATATGTGTGAGATTCTGACTTGCATGAAACAAAGCCTAACTCCGTGTGAAACAGCTACACCCGGCTGACATTGTGGTGGAGCCTTCTTTTGGACAGAACTAAGCCTCTATCTGCAGCGTCCTGCTAGACTCCTGTTCTTCCTGACCCGGTTACGTATCAGCACTGTTGGGCCCCTCTGAGACCTGTAGTCCAGCAGGGTCTCCGGTTTTTCCCACTAGCCGTGAAGGTACTAGCAAGCTCGGACCCGGTGTCCGGTAGTGCAGAGTGGAGGTAAGCTATCATTGCTATTACTCCTCAGTCACTCTCTTTCCCTTTTTCCACTTGCCTGTCGTCCTACTCACACCTTTAACATAAGCACAGGCAGCAGTAGGTGTCAGCTTTCTCTGTCTTCACCGCTCTCCAAGCGTCGGCACGCTTAACTTCTGAAACGCTCTCTGTTGGACTCTCAGTGGACTCAACCTTGACCAGACCAAGTGGCAATCCTTCCCACTACACTGGACTCCACGATATAAGCTGAGTGTTTGCTGAAGTCCTCAGGCTTTCAGATAAGTCTTTCTTTCTGGCTAGAGTTCCCTCTCAGAATGTCTGAGGTAACTAGCTCGTCTGCTCTCCAACACGCTCTGACACAGACTAGTGTAATCTGAGCTCTGAGCTAGAATGTCTAGAATGTCTACTGCTCTATCTCTCCACACCCTTATATACCTGCGTAATCTAAAGGGCTCCCTCTGGTGGTACCAGGAAAATGTGGAGTGTGAATGAATATCGGGTGATTGTGAATTACCTTTCATGCATCCTCCAGGGTAACATGTGGCACCAAGCGCAGCTGGGCTACACATCCCCCCCTAGTTAATATCAGCACTCCCGGGCTGAAAAGAGAAAACAATTTTATAATAACAACAATAACATAACTCTTCCCTTGCGGGAGGTAAGGACACTTGAACGTTACAATGTATACAAATTAGCAATAGAAAATATCAAATACTTTCACACAATAAATACAGGATTCTTGTGGAGGACCCGCACCAAACCTCCCACGGTGGTCCTGGGTTGGCTGCAGGACTTCTCTGCTGAAAACCTCACTCAAGGCCACACCATACGGGTTTTGCTTCTGAGGTAGAATGGCTTACGTAAAACCAAGATGGGGCACAGAGTGCCAACTATTTACAATTAAGTTCTGTGCTGCAAGAGTCCTCAGCACGCAGTCCTTCAAAATAGCATTTCACATATCACATTAACACTTTACCCAACTGGGGTACCATACTTCGAGCATGTAAACATCATCATATAACATTTTCAATAAAGTGCAATTCTTCATAACTTTCTACAGTTCAGTAAACCCTGTCCGGGTCATACAGCGGCATCGCCATATCTTCTCTGAACATAGCGGCATCTTCCATACCGGCGTCTGGAAGCATACTGTGCGTTCTGTAACGCATCACAATAAGATCGTGTCCTGCTACCGGTGTCTGTGTAGCTACAGTTCTCGTTTCAACTTTGCGATTTCCTGGAGACCTGACAGGTGCCTCACTTATGCTTAGGCTCTGCAGCGTTTCCAATGGTGACGCAGATGTGCGATCTGGCTCAGTTGAGAGCGCACTTGCAGTCGCTGCGCTCTTTAGCGTTGCAGAATGGAACGCAGGTGCACGGAGTGGCTCAGTAGAGGGCGCATTTGCAATCGTTGCGCTCTTTAGCATGGCAGAATGGAACGCAGGTGCGCGGCCGGGCGCTGGTGTGGCTGGGGCCTGGGACGCTGAGACGCGGGGTGTGTTTCCGGCTTCAGGGACTGGGTCGCTGACTCGGGAGACATTCAGGGCATACCACCCCTTAAGACCCCAGTGCCGCGTGTAAGTGACAACATCCCCTTTTAGCAGGTTAGACCCTACATCACAGCAATGAACGAAGATCTTCTGAGAGAGCCCTGGCTCGCATATGAACCCCCAACCTCCTCGGAACATAGAGGCACACACCTTCCCCTGGCGCCGCGGTTCCCGGAGCATACCTTTGTCTCGCCGGACGATCTCCTAGTCAGCAAGATCTTTCTCCCGGTAACTCTGGCAAAGCTGCTGCGCCTCTCGCTGCTCCCGCTGCTCCCGCTCACGGCGTCTCCACTCGTTCTCCTTCTGGGCGGCGTATTCCACGTCGTCCAGGTGCTCCATTTCCTCCCAGTCAATCTCCATCGCTTGCGGCTGGGTTTCATCCGTCGTCGTCCCTTCCGGGGGACTGCATTCCGCTGCTGCCGCTGGTTCCAGGCCTGGCTGGCATTCCGGTCCCGGCAGGGCCTCCTCAGCCCCCTCTCTTCCAGCCGCGTCTTCTGCGGGGTCAGGTACAGCTCTTTTGGGGCTGGCCTCCGGTTCTTCCTCAGCCGCTGGTTCCAGTGGTGGTGCGGGTGGCATTTGCGCATCCTGGGGGGAGAGCAACTGGTCCCACAGCAGCCGCTGTTTCAGGGCACGCCAGCTCTGCTCCATCGCCTCCATCTCTGCGCGGTGTCGGGCCATATCCATCAGCGCCGCATCCACCTCCTCCACACGGTACATCATTTCTTCGTCCTCCCGACCTGGGGAAGGTTCGATTACAGGCTGCACTTCTTCAGGGGAACGGGGTCTGCGCACCGCCATTCCCCCACACAGTGACTCCTGTCCTTCCGCCATCTCACTCCAGGCCAGACTGTATGTTTCATCTGGAACACTCTGGATTTTTCCATGGAGGCGGGACTTTCGCTTTCTCTTCTTAGCATAGAGGATGAAGAGGAGGCGGATCTCCCTTGGAGTGGGGCAGGCTCGGACATTGTAGTAACATTTAGACAGGGCGCCCATTACTTTCGCGCCACAGGGGGGGGTACGCCCACGAATACACACCCTCTTCTTCACCAGCGCCTCAGGGCACGAATATGGCGGCAAAATGGCGGAAAAATGGCGGCAAAAATCACAAACACGTAACACAGTCTTTTTGCACAAAACAGTCCACTTTAGGCACACAGGACTCACATATTGCGAGCTTCGGATCCTGTTCGTGATGCCAAAAATGAGTCGCACGTACCAGGGCTTTGGGGTACTCGGCACCGAGCCCGTTCACTTCACTGGGGGATGTCACGGGTAGCGCAGCTCGGTCCTTGCCCTTGGGCGCTCACTAAAAAGGGGATATTTACAGGGGATGATAGAATGTTCGTGACACCACCTGTGGTTCCTGGTCAGGGTGACCAGCGCTGCAGGGTAGATCCTCTGAGGGTTTGGGCAGCAAGATGTTAAGTCTCCACAGGCGAGACTGATCCCTCGGAGTATATGGCGGTGTAGGGGTGCAGGGCAATAAGGCAGACACACACAAAGAGTCTCTTTCTGTACCTTTACTGGTGGTAGATTCAGGCACGTCCCGGGAAGCTGCTCAGGGTGGAGGATGCACATCCAGTAATCACTGAGTAGGTGTAGGGCCTCCTTATGTCTTCATATGTGTGAGTTTCTGACTTGCATGAAACAAAGCCTAACTCCGTGTGAAACAGCTACGCCCGGCTGACATTGTGGTGGAGCCTTCTTTTGGACAGAACTAAGCCTCTATCTGCAGCGTCCTGCTAGACTCCTGTTCTTCCTGACCCGGTTACGTATCAGCACTGTTGGGCCCCTCTGAGACCTGTAGTCCAGCAGGGTCTCCGGTTTTTCCCACTAGCCGTGAAGGTACTAGCAAGCTCGGACCCGGTGTCCGATAGTGCAGAGTGGAGGTAAGCTATCGTTGCTATTACTCCTCAGTCACTCTCTTTCCCTTTTTCCACTTGCCTGTCGTCCTACTCACACCTTTAACATAAGCACAGGCAGCAGTAGGTGTCAGCTTTCTCTGTCTTCACCGCTCTCCAAGCGTCGGCACGCTTAACTTCTGAAACGCTCTCTGTTGGACTCTCAGTGGACTCAACCTTGACCAGACCAAGTGGCAATCCTTCCCACTACACTGGACTCCACGATATAAGCTGAGTGTTTGCTGAAGTCCTCAGGCTTTCAGATAAGTCTTTCTTTCTGGCTAGAGTTCCCTCTCAGAATGTCTGAGGTAACTAGCTCGTCTGCTCTCCAACACGCTCTGACACAGACTAGTGTAATCTGAGCTCTGAGCTAGAATGTCTAGAATGTCTACTGCTCTATCTCTCCACACCCTTATATACCTGCGTAATCTAAAGGGCTCCCTCTGGTGGTACCAGGAAAATGTGGAGTGTGAATGAATATCGGCTGATTGTGAATTACCTTTCATGCATCCTCCAGGGTAACATGTGGCACCAAGCGCAGCTGGGCTACACACTACAACTGTCCTATATCAGCATCTTCTGTACTAGTCAACACTTTTTTAGCTTTGCTACATCAGTTTTTGCTGCTTCAGCTTTGCTTCGTCAGTCATCACTGTTCCAGCTCTTTGCTTTTCCAGATTTGCTTCACCAGTCATTGCTATTCTTGCTCTGCTACATCAGTCCTTGGTGTTCCAGCCCTTCTATATCAGTCTTTGGTGTCCCAGCCCTTCTGTGTCAGTCTTTGATGCCCCAGCCCTTTTACATCAGGCTTTGCTGTTCCAGTACTTCTACATCAGCCTTTCCTGCACCAGCTATGCTTCACCAGTCATTTTTGATCTACCTCTGCTACATCAGCTCAACTCTTCCACTACAGCTCACTCTTCCATCCAGCTTCTCTTCCGTTCCTGGAGTTTTGAGGATCTGTCTCACCATGTGAGATATAATAATAATTGAGACCATTCTGTCAAAGTGATCACATGGAACTGTTCCTGACAGTTATCCTATTTTTTGCTACAATCAATCAATGAAGATGTGGTAGATACTCCATATGCATGCCATAACAGGCAACGATGCATAATTCTATGTGCAGGCACAATATGGCATGAAACTTATGTACATTACATTAAAAAAAAAAAACTAACACTATAAAGGTGTGTTCCCACCTAAGTGATTGCATGTTTCAAGGGGATGCCATCACTTAAAAACGACCTTTCATCAGTTTGAACATGTTAAACTGCTCACATCATGGACTGTGGCTGCAGAGCAGTATAAAATGCTGTTTTTATTTTTTAACTTCTTATCTCCATTGCAGAATTGTTAGCGTATAAAGTTTAGATTCTAATTTCCAATTTTCAACCAAAGGGGGCGTTAGCTGAGATTCACTTCTGGGGGCAGTTTATCACGAACACCACACTGCACTTGCTCACTGAGCCAGTGCACGTGTCCTGAATAAGACAGACTGCACTCAAAGATACCTGTGGAGCGAGGCAGTCGCGGTGAAGATGCGTGCTTCAGACTAACAGGACCCTAAGCACGTGACTGCCAAGGGGCGGCGCCGGCCACAGGTCTCTCAGAGAAAGCAGTAACAGACAGAGAATGCTTCAGGCCAGAGGACCTTAAGCACGTGACTGCTGATGGGCGTGGCCTAAGCTCCAGAGAGCTATGAGCAGAAGGAAAACTCCTAGAAAGGTAACTACGGGACAGAGTTACCAAGGGGCATAGACAAAACGGATAGTCAGGATAGCTAGGTCATACACAGAGGGAGCAACGCAGTACAAGAGGAGCAGGCAGAGAATAACCAGAACGTAGCCAAGGGATCAGAAAACCATAACGGGCAAATACACAGTACCAAGACAGTAGACAAACTCACAATGAAGAGACGGACCGGGTCAAAACCAAACAAGCAACAAGATCAGGCACAAGGCACAGGCACACAGGAGGTCAACTAACTCAGCCGAGGGCAGGAGTATAACTGACACCAGACCTAGGTCAATTGGCAACTAAATAGCCGCCTTCTGCCAGAGAGAGGCTGAAACCATTAACCCCAGTCTGGTCAGGATGGGACAAAGACCAAACCCCGTCCTGGGTCATGACACAGTTACTCTTTCTCCTGCATCACATTGATGAATCTTAAGCAGAAGATGTCATGCAGGAGATAGCATGCCCCTAGAAAAGCTTAGAACAAGCTTTTTCTGTGTGAGACATGTAATGGCAATAAAAAATTAAAAAAAAGTGGGGTGAAAAAGTGGAACAAAATGGTGAAAAATATTCAATGCTACCAAAGATTTTTTAGGGATTTCATTTTTACGATGTTTAGGACTGGCAATTTGATTAGTTCAGTCCTACTATGGCTACATCAATCTTATATAGTTTTTGTAGATTTTATTGATTAGAACATTTTGAGTTATGAAAATAAAAATGGTTTGTGTCGCCATTTACTGAGACCCACAAATTAATTTTTCATGTTTTGTTAATGTTCTGTGATTGATTGTATTTTCATTTTATTTGATTTTTTATTCAATATTATTTCGGGGCTGTGAGACGACCAAAGGATTTCTGAATGTTTTCTGTTCGGTCCCTTGGCCCTATTCCACTAGATAAAATTTATATTTGTAGTTTTTGGGCTATATTTATTTTCATTTTTTTTGTATTTTGCATGACTCTTTTTGTAAAGCTTATCATTGGATTTAAAAGTTTAATGAAGACTAGTAGCAAAAAAATAAGTAAAAATAATCTACAATTTTACAACTGCATTTTTTGTAGAAAATTCTCTGCATTTATTAGTTTAAGCAAAGTGCATGAGATTTAATGAAAACTCATGCCCATTGGAAATTTAAATACGCTGTTGTGTATTTTTGGTTGCTTGTTTTTTCCTCATTGGCTTCTATAGCAAGACAGTAAAATATGCTCGTAACAAGACAATAGGCTTTTCTATACTAAAAAAAAAACATCAAAAATCCCTGCTTCAAAACTGCAAAAAAAATGCTTAACCCCTTCACCCCCAAGGGTGGTTTGCACGTTAATGACCGGGCCAATTTTTACAATTCTGACCACTGTCTCTTTATGAGGTTATAACTCTGGAACGCTTCAACAGATATTCGCGATTCTGAGAATGTTTTCTCGTGACATATTGTACTTCACGTTAGAAGTAAAATTTCTTCGATATAACTTGTGTTTATTTTTGAAAAAAACGCAAATATGGCGAAAATTTTTAAAATTTTGCAATTTTCAAACTTTGAATTTTTATTCCCTTAAAACAGAGAAATATATCACACAAAATAGTTAAGAAATAACATTTTCCACATGTCTACTTTACATCAGCACAATTTTGGAACCAAAATTTTTTTTTGTTAGGAAGTTATAAGGGTTAAAAGTTGACCAGTAGTGTTGAGCATTCCGATACCGCAAGTATCGGGTATCGGCCGATATTCGCGTTATCGGAATTCCGATACTTAATTCCGATACTTTTTCAATATCGTATACCGGAATCGGAAGTTCCCATAATTCTTTGAGAGGCAATGTGATTTTAGTCAGCCAATGAGGAATCCTACGAAGTGTGGGCACATCCTGTAATGATGCGGTCATCTTAACTAATGGCATGGCTGTGATTGGCTGCTGAAATGATGTCAGAATGCACTATAAAAGGCGCCGCAGCCATTTTAGCGTCACTGTGCTGTGAACTCAGTTAGGGACAGAACGCTGCTGTGCTGACTCTGAGGGACAGTTAGATATTGCGATTTTGTGTACTACTGTGCTTGAGGCAGGCTAGTTTACCAACCGCTGTGTAAAGCTTCATTTTGCCAGTGTTGTTTTAACAGCTCTGTGCAAGGTGTGTGTGTGACAGTGCAGGTGACGCTGCAGTTTGCTCTGCATCCACCGCTGTTTGTAGGCATCTGCACGTGTCACTGACTCTTTTTTTATTTTATTTAGTGGAATTGGTGCAGCTCCATTATATTAGAAAAAAATCAAATCTATTAGTGTGACGTGCTTCCATCCGTATACAATACATTGGTTGCAAACACTATAGAAGTACAGAAAGGAGCTTTTCACAGATAGTGAATAGTTGTGTTTCAGTGTTCACTGCAGTCTTGTGAGGTTTTGATTTTTTGAGTGCAGATCACGCTCCAGTTAGTTCTTCAACCACTGCTGGTTGTAGTCTGCTGAGCGTGTGTCACTGCCTCATCCTTCACATTTTTCTCTAATTGGTGCTGCTCCATTTTAGTGGAAAAAAATCTAATCTATTAGTGTGACGCGCTTCCATCCGTATACAATACATTGGTTGCAAACACTATAGAAGTACACAAAGGGTAGCCTTTCACAGATTGTGGACAGTTGTGTTTCAGTGTTCACTTCAGTCTGTGTTTTTTACTTTTTTGAGTGCACATCACGCTCCAGTTACTTGTTCAAGCTGCTGCTTGTACTCTGCTGAGCGTGTCTCAGTGGCTCATCCTTTTCATTTATCTCCAATTGGTTCTGCTACATCCATTTAAAATAAATCTAATCTATTAGTGTGACGCGCTTCCATCCGTATACAATACATTGGTTGCAAACACTATAGAAGTACACAAAGGAGTAGCCTTTCACAGATTGTGGACAGTTGTGTTTCAGTGTTCACTTCAGTCTGTGTTTTTTACTTTTTTGAGTGCACATCACGCTCCAGTTACTTGTTCAAGCACTGCTGCTTGTACTCTGCTGAGCGTGTCTCAGTGGCTCATCCTTTTCATTTATCTCCAATTGGTTCTGCTACATTCCATTTAAAATAAATCTAATCTATTAGTGTGACGCGCTTCCATCCGTATACAATACATTGGTTGCAAACACTATAGAAGTACACAAAGGAGTAGCCTTTCACAGATTGTGAATAGTTGTGTTTCAGTGTTCACTGCAGTCTGTGAGGTATTTTTATTATTTTTTTTTTTTTAAAATGCAGATCACGCTCCATTTACTTCTTCAACCACCGCTGCGTGTACTCTGCTGAGTGTCTGTCACTGGCTCATCCTTGTCATTTTTCTAAAATTGGTGCTGCTTTATTCTATTTAAAATAATTCAAATCTATTACAGTGACGTGCTTCCATCCGTATACAATACATTGGTTGCAAACAATATAGAAGTACACAAACGGGCCTTTCACAGCTACTGAACATGGGTTTTTAATTTTTAACTAAAATATGTATTTTTTCAAATGACACAAATATAAGTAATGTTGAAGAGGAAATAGTCCTACATCCATTGTTTGCACAATATTACAGGTGTACATCATGTCCCTTAATCAACAATGTATTATTATATTTACTTGTATGCTTTTATTTAAAAGCCAAGAACACAGAAGGATAACCTTCGCACTGCAGCTGTTGTCAAAGTTCAAACCCACATTATGCACTTCCAACATTGCAGCATTTGAGGCATGATGTGAGTTGGATTGGTCAAAGTTATGGAGTGAGAAGGTTCACCATCAGTACCCTATAGCATAAGTAGCTTTTGTGTTAGCATTTGTGTTAGACATGTGGATATCTGCCATAATATGTCACAATTATTTAGTTACAGATTTGTTACCAACACTAATCATTGAATGGTTTTAAATTTGACGTTTCACTTGTTTACAGCTTAGAAATAAGGGTGTAGCCTGATATCTATGTGTAGCACTAGCCACTTTAACATGTCATGTTTTTTTCAACATGTGTAGCTAGGTAGCAGTAATTTTTGCCGGACCCACAGCAGGGGAACAGCAGGCGTTACTGAACCCCACTATCACTATAGCTTGTGTATTGGTCTGTGGACACGACACTTCTGAGCAGCAACTGGCAGTGTTGTAGCCCAGGGAGTATAGCTCAGGTGGTAGAAAGATGAACATAACAGGAGACATGGAAAACGTTGCCAACCAGTTAGTTAATCTGAAACCGGACAGGCAAATTCAGGCGAGATCCATGCCTAGTTCATTTTCAGAAAAGTAAGCCGTTTCTACATTATCGTAGGATAGTCGCATGCAACGGTCTGTTAGTACACCACCTGCAGCAGTAAAGACGCGCTCCGATAATACACTGGCAGCAGATCAAGCCAGCACCTCCAATGCATACTGGCTAAGCTCTGGCCATGTATCCCGCTTAGAGACACAAAACTTGAATGGGAAGAGCCATCTGAGAGTACACTGAGAGGGCAAGACATGTAGTCTGTCACCATCTTACGGAAATGTTGCCTCCTGCTGACTGGAGCCGTCTCGGATGGGTAGACATTGGTGGCGCTGCCACAAAACTTCGACACATTTGGAACATACTGTTCTTGCCCTGTGCAGAGGCGCTGCTTGTGCTCCCTCTTGTTGCAGAGCTGTCTCCACTGCCTCGACGCACAGAGCTGCTTTGTAAATCAGTAGCAGCAGCAGTGCTCTCGCTGGAATGGAGAACATATGGATTGCACCATGTGTCTTGGTACTTCCGCATTTTACGCTCCCGTTTCAACGGGGTGATGAGGCTTTGTAAGTTGTCCCGGGTTAGCGAGGGCTAGAGGGTGTACACCCAATAATCAGACGTGGTGTGAATGTGTTCGATGCGGCGGCGTTTCTCAGCACTGCAGCATGAAATCAACCATGTGCTGCAGACTCCCAACTGGCCAAGAAACTTGTCCCCTGCAAGAGGCTCATCTCCGCCTGCTGTGCATCACCCCACCCTTGGTCTACATACTGACTAGAGCATTGTTCTACCTCCCTCGGAGCGATGTCTTCTCCTCCTTGACTCCTCCTCATCCTCCTCACAAAAGTCCTTCAAATAATATAAATTTTTCAAAATTTAAAACTCAAAATTTAAAAACTTTGTATCATAATTCTGTAAATCAGTTTTTGGAAACAACAATGCATTACAAAAGGATGACAAAAAATTTTACATTTTGTGCTTTGAAATACATTAAAAGTTTTAATGGTTATGAAAATATAGACGCGACTCTGGAGGTTCAATTGTTGTACAGCATGGAAATTTGAAAGTCCTCCACCCTTTGTGAGGAACCACGTTGCGCTGACTGTCCAGAAGGGATGGAATTTGTGATCCTCATTCCACCTCTTCAAAACCTCATGCCTTGGCTTGCAGTGTTTTTTGAAGCAGGCAGAAAGGGGGGGCAGTCAGGCTGATATGCATCATCTGCACTCGCCATCCGCCCTTGACTCATCAAACCACGCAAAACGGGCAGATACCTTTAAAGTTATTCCCAATCATTACACTGGCAGTGGTGCCCATTCATTATGGATCCAATTTAATTACTGGTTTCACCAACAAAGCTCTCCACAGGAGCACCCCCCTACTCTCCTCCTTATTTATATTTATCGGCCTAAACCGACTGCGCACTCTTCAAACGACCTTCGACAACCTTGCACTAATCCGTACCTCCCACTCCCAACTCCAAACTTACCCGCCCCTGCGCCAAACCTCTGGAATGCTCTACCCCAAAAATTAGGATTCCGCAATTTGATGGTTTCAGGGTCCCCAAAACCATTTGTTCACAGTGGCCTTCACTTTCCCAAACAAAGTATTCTAGTGTAATTCTGTGTGTGTACCCCTTCACTATCTCAGCTCCCTCACTCCTTAAAATGGCGGCCCCTCATTGTAAAAACACCTTGTAAAAAACCCCTGTACTTTGTATCTCCCCACTAAATGTGTTGGGGGGTTTCCCCCGCGGGGGGCTGTTTTTTCTTTAATTATTGTATTGTTAACTTTTTACTTAGACTTGTGTTTTGAAACTGTTAAACTTAAAGCACGGGGGGAATATTAGGCCTATAAAATAAATAATATAATATTCCCCTTATTTTAAGGCCCCCTCAAGGGGTTAAGTGTGAACGGCGAAATTCGAGTTGAGGGGCCTGAGAGCTGAACTTTATTTTTGGCTGTGCTCACACAACCCTCCCATAGTAACGAGGAATTCCCCCGTGGGTACGCACATAGATGCATTTCATGAAGGTAAAAACTGCGTTCAGAGCTCAATCAGCGACGGGCCCAAAGCTAAAAAGGGCAAGTAGCGACTCTAGGCGGACCTTGTGCGCAGTGCTCAAGACCGGAAGTCCCTCAAAAAACCTGCACCCCAGTTGGCACATATACAACAGGATGGAGTGATTTTCCAAGGGCCCAGGCTGACCCAAAATTTTCGCCATTGTACACACTCCAAAACTGCCTGATTTTCTCTTCCAAAAACCACCGTCCTCTCCTGCTTTTTGGTTTACGGGCTCCTCGCTGGGGGGAAAAATTTTCCCCAGGAAAAATTTAATTTCGGGGGGGCCTTTGACTTTTGGACAGGCTGTTGAAAAACGGCCAACAGGAAAAACGTTCAGGGGGTCCTGGGGGGTTTTAAACCCGGACGGCTCTGCAGCAGATTCTGGGAAGAATAGGGGAGGAACATGTGTACAATTGTTCCCCAAAATCCCTTGGATTGGCAAACCTACGCGCCACTGCAAGACAGTACCCGGCGAAACTTCCCCAATGGCAGGGGGGAAAAAGGTACCCCCTGGCCAGGGTGTTGAACCCTTTTGTTGGTTTTGTTTCATTTTTTGGTCACATGCCTTTTTTTCCCATTTAGCGGCTCCCCCCTTTGCTTTGCTTGCTTCATTGTATTTTACTTTTTGCAGCCGGGTGCTTAGGTCCTTTAAACGTCATTTTGCTTGATGTTGGATCACAAAGTATTATTTTTTTTTTTAAAAATTTTCCATGCTAAATTTAAAGTTAGGGGGGGCCACCTTTTCCCCAGCCTAGATCTTTAGGGATTTTTCCCCCAAATATAGGCTTTTTTCACACTAATGAGGACTTTTTGGGGGCGTCGCGGATCGGTTCCCCCAAAACGTGGGGTGTTTTTGTTTTTTGTGGGGGGAAATTCCCCTTTTTCCTCTGGTTTTTCGATATAACAAGGGGAGGTCCAGCAGGTGGTCAGGGGACCTGCTTGAGGGTTTTGTAGCGCATTTAAATTTTTTTTCCCCAACATGCTTTGCGCCCGGGGGGCTTCCTGCGAAATGAAATCGGTTGGCACATTATTGTGGGATTGACAAGATATCGTTACGGAAACTGTCTGCTCCACCGCCTGAACACGCATTTCAAGGGAAGGGGTTTTGCAAAGCCACTTAGACCCCTGCCGTGCAGGTTTTGGGGGGGAGGCCTTTTTTTTCCCCCTGCCGTGTCCCCAGGTTTTTTGGGCCCGGATGTGAGGGTGCGGGAAAAATTGCTGCTGTGTGGGGAATAACTTTTTTTCTCGGGGGCAAAAAGTGGCCCGGGGGCTTCCTGGGACCCCGTGAGGAACATAACCACTGTGTGAGCCGATAAAAAGGGTAAAAAAAAACTGAAGAGTGGTGTGCGAGGTTGCCCACACCTATGGTCTTTGTAACAATACGTGCTTTGTCCGCACATGTTTTTTCCCAAAATTTGGTATTGAGGTACTGACACTTTTTTCTATTTTAATTTTTATTCACACTTGCATTTAAAGCAAATATCATGTGCAATTGTGAAAAAAGGACCACGCATTCAAGCCGGAGCGCCGTTTTACTTTTAAGACAATCTCCGAACAGTGCCAACTGGGGCTACAGGGAACCGAGTCTGCAGCCTAACTCCCCTCCCCTTTTTTCCCCGGGGGAAAGTCTTCCTTATCTTTTCCTTTTTATCCCCTAAATTTCCTAGGCCCCTTTCCCGCTTTCAACCAAAGACTGGTTCCACCCACAAAGCTCTCCACAGTGCAGACCCCCCCAACCCTCCCTCTTTCTATTATCGGCCTAAAACCACTGCTGCGCTCTGAAAGACTTTCATAACCTCTGCACTAAACTACCTCCCACTCCCGACCCAAAAATTCCCCGCTCTACGCCCCAACTTGGAAGCTGTACCCCAAAAAAATTTGGGGACCAAATTTCATGGGGTTTAGGGCCCCTCAAAACCATTTTTCAGAGCGGCCTACACATTTTCTAATCAAAGTCATTTAGTATTCGTTAAGTGTGTGTGTCTCTACCCATTACTATTCCATCCTCAGTCCCCCCTTTAAATGGCTGGGAACATCATTGTAAAGCCCATTTAATAAAACCTATACTTTTTTTCCCCCATCTCTTTTTTCAATTGTAAACTGTCACGACAGGGGGCTTTTTTTTGCTTAAATTATTGTATTGTTAACGTTGTTACTTATGACTTTGTTCGAAACTTAAACTGAAAGCGCGCGGAATATGATGGCGCAATAAATAAATATTTTATTATTCCCCCGAGCTTTTCCCCCACCCCCTGTTCCTCATGCCATTTGGGGGGTTGGACCTCTCATCTTCCTACCCCTTCCCACTGCGTTGGGTGGTCGGCCAGCACCAGTCAACAAAACTGGCACCTGGGT
>JARQOD010000001.1:7248487-7310825 GCA_033576555.1 Oophaga sylvatica | reverse complement strand
AGGCTCTGAATGCTGGCATTGCAAAACTCCTGTCCCTTGAAATGCTGTCATTCAGGCTGGTGGAGACTGACAGTTTCAGGAACTTTATGGCATTGGCAGTCCCACAATATAATGTGCCAAGCCGATTTTATTTCAGCAGGCAAGCCGTCCCTGCTCTGCAAAAACTTGTCGAGGGAAACATTAAACATGCGCTACTAAACGCCGTCAGTAGCAGGGTCCACCTGACCACCGATGCGTGGACCAGTACCCATGGCCAGGGACGATACTTTTTCCCTCACTGCCCATTGGGTCAATGTTGTGGAGCCGGGTACAGATCTTGCCAGTGGCGCTGTACGTGTTCTGCCAACTCCAAGGATTGCAGGAATCCAGTCTGTACACATTGATTCCTCCTCCTACTCCAGTTCCTCAGAATCATCGCTGCACGAGCCGTCACGGTATACCTCCACATGGACCCGTGAACGCTTACCTGTTGCGACCGATATGAGCACAGCCGTGGCCAAACGTCAACAGGCCGTCCTGAAATTAATTTCCATGGGGAATCGAAGCCACACAGCGCAGGAGCTCTGGGATGCCATCAAGCAGGAGAGCGACGTGTGGTTTTTGTCAGCTAATCTCCAGCCAGGCTTGGTAGTGTGTGACAATGGCCGAAATCTGGTGGCAGCTCTGGGCCTTGGCAACCTCACTCACATACCATGTCTGGCACATGTGCTCAACTTGGTCGTGCAGAGTTTTTTGAGGGACTATCCGGATCTTGATGCACTGCTGCACAAGGTCCGCCTAGAGTGCGCTCACTTGCGACGTTCCAGCATGGCCAGATCGCGCATTGCAGCTCTGCAAGTCAGATTTCGCCTTCCTGAACATCGCATCATATGTGACGTACCCACCAGGTGGAATTCCACGTTACATATGTTGGAGCGGTTGTGTGAGCAGCAGCCAGCAGTAATGGAGTATCAGCTGCAACAGGCGCAATCAACTCGCCATTTGCGCCGTTCACAGTTCACCACTACTGAGTGGGCCTCTATGAAGGACATCTGCGACGTTTTGCGTGCGTTTGATGTCTCAACGCGGATGGCGAGTGCAGATGATGCACTAGTCAGCATGACTGTCCCCCTTATCTGCCTGCTTCAGAAATCACTGAAAGCACTAAAGGAAGAGGTTTTGGAAGAGGTGGAGGATGAGGAGTCACAAATTCAATTACCTTCAGGACAGTCATCGCAACGTGGTTCCTCACAAAGGGCTGGGCGGGGCTCACTTTGTGAGGAGGATGAGGAGGAGGAGGAGTCAATGGAGGAGGAAGAAATCCCTACAGAGGGAGGTACACAACGCTCTAGTCAGTATGTAGAGCGAGGGTGGGGTGATGCAGAGGAGGCAGAGATGACGCCTCTTCCAGAGGACAGCCTTTGTTGGCCAGTTGGGAGTCTGCAGCACATGGTTGATTTCATGCTTCAGTGCCTGAGAAACGACCGCCGCATCGCCCACATTCTCACCACGTCAGATTATTGGGTGTACACCCTCCTAGACCCTCGCTACCGGGACAACTTACAAACCCTCATCACACCGGTGAACCGGGACCGTAAAATGCAGGAGTACCAAGACACACTGGTGCAATCCATACTGTTGTACATTCCAGCCGAGAGAGCTGCTGCTGCTGCTACTGCTTTACAAAGCAGCTCTGTGCGTCGAGGCAGTGTAGACACCTCTACAACAAGAGGGAGCACAAGCAGCGCCTCTGCACAGGGCAAGAGCTGTATGTTACAAATGTGGCGAAGTTTTGTGACAGCGCCAGCAAGGTCTACACCATCCGAGACGGCTCCAGTCACCAGGAAGAAACGTTTCCGTAAGATGGTGACAGACTACTTGGCTTTCCCTCTAAGTGTACTCCCAGATGCCTCTTCTCCTTTCAAATTTTGGGTCTCTAAGTTGGATACATGGCCAGAGCTTAGCCAGTATGCATTGGAGGTGCTGGCTTGCCCTGCTGCCAGTGTATTATCTGAGCGCGTCTTTAGTGCTGCAGGTGGTGTAGTAACAGACCGTCGCATGCGACTATCCTCAGAGAATGTAGACCGGCTTACTTTTCTGAAAATGAACAAGGCATGGATCTCACCTGAATTTGCCTGTCCGTTTTCAGATTAAATAACTGTTTGGCAACGTTTTCCATGTCTCCTGTTATGTTCATCTTTCTACCACCTGAACTCTACTCCCTGGGCTACAACACCGCCATTTGCTGCTCGTAAGTAATTGGCAGGGGTACTGACTCCTGGCCAGCCTGGTTACAGCACGACAGCTGTTTCCTGGCAGTATGAACGTCAATTATCCTCCAATAAGTTGTGCTGTCGTGTTGCATTCGGGTTAGCCGACTCTATGGTGCCTGCAGTTTAGGTGATTCCTATGTGTGCTGTGGGATATGTAAATAAAGGCTGTTTCCATTGTGACAATAGGACAAGCACCCACTGTAGGACTGTGTGATTCGGTAACTGCGGACGGCTTGCGTCCTGTCAACTTACATTTTCATGGGGCGTTCTGCTACCCGTCCGGGGTCCAGTACCGTCAACTGGTTCTCCCCAGTGCCTTTGGCCTAGGTGCCTCCATCTCCGTATCCGAGTTCCACCAACATCTGCTGGTCCTTGGTAGTGCTTTGGAGCACAGGTACCTCCTGCTTAGTAACCGTGTCACAGTAACGTCAGCTGGTACTCGGTTGTGACATTGCCTCTTTTCCTTCTGCTGCCCGTCCGGGTTCCAGCACAGTCAGCTGGTCCTCGTTACTTCCATTGTCTCTTGCTCCATCTGATACCCGTCAGGGTTCCAGTAACGTCAGCTGGTTCTCGGAAATTAGACGACCTTAAAGACCACCCAGAAGAAGATGACGACAACAAGGACGACGAGCATGAAGCCAACCAGCCTGAACACCATCACAAAGAAAAAATAAAAGATTACCCAGAAGAAGATCACCAACAGGACAGAGAAGGTTAAGACAAACTACAAGATACAGAACAAGAGACAGAAGAACAATAAGCAGAAGATGAAAAAGCAGAAGAACATGAAGTATAAGACCAAAATGAAGAGCAAAATATATGCTCTAAATTCTAAGCAGAAGAAGACTAAGCAGTGTATGGGGTGAGTCCGTTCCTCCTCGTGGTGCCCCTGGAAAATGCCTGCTGCTGCAGGCTAAACTGAACACGGACAAATACTGTTGTAATTTAAATCTTTTGTGACAGCAAGAACGGAAGGATGAACAATTCATACTTTTACAGATTACAAGTACAGGAATCTCTGTCACAAATAAGAATATGATGAAGAAGATGAAGAGGAAGAAGATGAAAATTTGAATATGAAGAAGATTAATTAGTTTAATAATAACAATATGAGTAATGTAAACAAAAACATGAATAGCAAGAAGTTTAAGAAGAAGATTAAGAAGTTGAAGATGAAGAATAATTTGATGAGAAAGATGATGCTGCTGAAGATTATGAAGGAGAAAGTGTGGCACTGGCAAAAGTTAAAAAGGTGAAGAGCATGGAAGTTGTGAAACATACATATTTGCCAAAATAGAAAAAAGGTTAACAACATTGTCAATTTGTTAGTCAATCCAAACGTATTTCCAAAAAAAAATATATTAATGCTATTCCAATGCATTGGGTTAAACATGTATGCCTTTATTGTCTCCTCAACCTCCCCCAATACATTCTACATTAGTCTTTGTTGTTTTCCTTCATGTACAATTAACCAACAAGGCAAGAATGGGTTTTTTTAATGTCGATATTTGGTTCCCATAGACTTACATGGGACTTCCGGTATCGAATCGGATATCGACGATATTTAGTGATATCGGCGATACCATTCCGATCCAATATTTTTAGATATCGAGCAGTATCGCTCAACACTAGTAATGGGTAGAAGTAATGTTATTCCTCATGTATACACAGGACTTCCTATTCTGAAAAGTTACCTGGAATGACCAGAACTTCTTTAAGGATTGTCCATTTTAAACTTTTATTTTTCTAAATGGCTTCAGATCCATAAAATTTCAAAGGGTGTGATCATTCACTCACCCTGGGTCCAGCGCTGCCTCTCCGCCACTTCTCTGGTCTTTCTTAATAGGCTGCTACAATGACATGACATATATAGCGCAAGTAGATGTTAATTTGGTCTTCTGCTCTCAGTATTATTGGCGAGCCCCGACTAGTCCCCGTGCCTGGGGTTAAGGCCCTAGTTACATTGCTTATTAAAAGAGTTGTCTCTCTAAGGTCTTTTTATCATTGATCTAGCCACAGAACAAGTGCTAAAATTCTGATTAGTACCAATTACAGGCTGCAACGATCACTTGTGCTATAAATGTGATGTCACCACTGCAGCTTATCAGCAAAACCGGATTGTCAGAGAAACAACGCTGGACACACGGAGGGTGAGTCTCACGGAGTGACTGTCACGGTATGACACGACACAACGGGTATGGAATAAGGGGAGGAAGGCCCTACCAATAAGGAATGAGGGATGGTCACCATCTGAGCTCAAACCTGAGCCTGTCCCTGCACTTCCCTAATGCCCTATGCAGGTCCTTCCCCCTGCCGCCATCAGGATGCCTCGTCCCTAGTTGTCACCTATAACTGCCCTGGCTAGTGCACTGGCCAGCAAGGAGCACTGGCCTCACCTCTACAGGTAATAAACACAGGGGGAAGTGACAGAAACCAAAGGGAAAAGGCAACAAAAATACCACACTTAGCTTTCTCTGCTGCAAAGCACCGAACAGCAGAATGAAGGCACCAGATAAGTGAACTCAGCAGAAGCACCACTGCACCCAGAGAGCTCCTTACTCCAGCTTGGTCACTGCAGATTGCTCGAACACTGACAGCTGATGCATCAGGTTACCTTTTAAAGGATGGTGGAAGTGGTCACCGCCCACATCAGCTGAACCAGCAGCAATGAAATTACACCAGATTGCCAGCGGGGAAAAACTGACATTTAACCCCCTCTGGCCTGAAAGGAATAAAGGTTTGACTCAATGGAACTTACACTGGCTGCCCATTCATTATAGGATCCAATTCAAAGTACTGGTTCTCACCCACAAAGCTCTCCACAGTGCAGCACCCCCCTACATCTCCTCCCTCATTTCTATCTATCGGCCTAACCGACTGCTGCGCTCTGCAAACGACTTTCGACTAACCTCTGCACTAATCCGTACCTCCCACTCCCGATTCCAAGACTTCTCCCGCGCTGCGCCAATCCTCTGGAATTCTCTACCCCAAGAAATTAGGACTATCCACAATTTGCATGGTTTCAGGCGCTCCCTCAAAACACATTTGTTCAGAGCGGCCTATCACATTCACTAATCAAAGTCATTCTATGTGTAAGTCTGTGTGTGTAGCCCATTCACTATCTCCATCCATCCCTCACTCCCTCAAGATGGCTGGACCATCATTGTAAATGCACCATTGTATATACACACCTGTACTTTGTATCTCCCCCACCTCATTGTAGATTGTAAGCTCTCACGAGCAGGGGCGGCTTATTTTGCTTTAATTATTGTATTGTTAACGTTGTTACTTATGACTTGTGTTTTGAAACTGTTAAACTGTAAAGCGCTGCGGAATATGATGGCGCTATATAAATAAAGATTATTATTATTATTATTTATTATTATGGAACCAGATCTGACTCAAATCCAAAAATGGATCGTGACAGTAACAGTTCTTTTTGCTATTTTACAGGTCTGCAACCTTATGGATAAGTAGAATTTTTGTGTAAATTAACTATAACCAATGCCTATTGTGTTCATTATTGTAATTAGTGGTGTGTAGCATATAACTATAAAACATAGATACTAATTTGTCATCAAAGAAAAAAAATTCCGTGCCGCTTTCTTTCTAACCCGCACCCACCTTGCTCAGGGGTTTATTCTATCAACGTTTATCACTACAGATAAGCAAATCCAATTTGAGTTGAATTCTTATTATTTGGATTGAACCATTCTTTGAGCATCCTATCTCTACATGATAAATATTTTCTGCTGGAATATCCCTTTACCCCCTTAAGGATATATGGCATTCTATGTCCATCATATGACGTCTATAATGCGGGCTTGCAAACTGAGCTCACATCTTTCTTGGCAGATGATGGCTGTGTTATTCATCTGTTAATCTATTTCATGCCACTGTCAATCACAGTACTCCTGTGAAATCCATCCCATGGCCGGCGTTCATAGAAGTCTATGATTTCAAATTACCCCTTTCTGCCCCAGCCCCATTAAATAATAAGAAATATATAAAAAAATACACGTATTTGGCATCGCTATGTGCATAAAAGTCTGATTTATCAAAGCATTAACTAAATTAATCCCATGGGTATCTGGCATAGCGAGAAAAAAATCAAAACGCACGAATTGAGATTTTTTGACCTCCACAACAACAAGATAAAAAAAAAAATGTATTAAGAGGTGATAAAAACATTGTATTCACCCCAAGATAATATCAATAAAAACATCTGTTCAGGGCACAAAGAAACAAACCCAAAAAGTCCCAAATACCGAAAGTTAAAAACGTTCCGACTCTTGGAAAATGGCGTCACAAGCAAAAAGTTTTTTCTTTACAAATTATAGATTTTTTTTACCACCTAATTATAACAAACTGTATATATGTTTGGAATCGCTGTACTGACCTGGATAATTATATTGCCAGGTCAGTTCAACAGTAAAACCAAGACTGTAAATAAAAAAAAAATGCTGAATTGCGCTTTTTTCAGCTGCAGATGAAGGAAGGGAGACACAGTCATTACTAGTGGGTAGGCGGAGCCCAGACGAGATAGACACCTCAGATTAAAAAGAGTGTTGACCGGCCCCTCCAGCTCGGGCTCCTCCTACTCCTCCAACCAGGATGGATGAACATAGAACTTAAACACATGCTAAAAAGGAAGAAAGAAATGTTTATCAAATGGAAAGAGGGAAGCATATCTAAAGAAGAATATAATGCCGTCTGCAGAACCTGCAGGGCACAAATCAGATTATCTAAAGCTGACAATGAATTAAGGCTTGCAAGTGACGTCAAAAGCAACAAAAAAGGATTTTGGGGATACGTCAAAAGTAAAAGAAAAGTCAAAGATGCTATAGGATTTTTACAGGATGAAAATGATGAAATGGTAAGTCAGGATGTTGAGAAGGCTGAACTTTTAAATTCCTATTTTGCATCTGTTTTCTCTCAGAAAGGAAATGTAACATCAACTGATCTTCACTGTCCTATTAAAGGAATAGAAGAATCCAGGATATCTATAAACAGAAAGACAGTGAGGAAACACTTAGCTAACCTAAATGAATTCAAGTCTCCAGGTCCAGATGAATTACACCCCAGGGTACTGAAGGAGATAGCAGAAGAAATTCTTGAACCACTGTCCATAATCTTTGAAAATTCTTGGAGAACAGGAGAAGTCCCAGAAGACTGGAGAAGAGCAAATGTTGTTCCTATCTTCAAAAAGGGGAAGAAGGTGGACCCAGGGAACTACAGGCCGGTGAGTCTGACTTCTATACCAGGAAAGATCTTTGAACAAATTATTAAAGAACATGTATGCAAGTACCTGGATAAGAATGAAGTGATTAAACAGAGTCAGCATGGGTTTGTAACTAATAAGTCATGTCAGACTAACTTAATTTCCTTCTATGACAGAATCACTGACTGGGTGGATCAGGGAAATGCTGTAGATATAGTATATCTTGACTTCAGCAAAGCATTTGACAAAGTATCTCACACAATCCTTATTGAAAAAATGACTAAGTATGGAATGGACAAGGCAACTGTTAGGTGGATTCATAACTGGCTTAGTGATCGGACCCAAAGAGTGGTTGTAAATGGCTGCACATCCAGTTGGAAGAATGTCTCAAGTGGGGTACCACAAGGCTCTGTTTTGGGCCCTGTATTGTTCAACATCTTTATCAATGATTTAGATGAAGGAATTGAGGGTAAACTGATCAAATTTGCTGATGACACAAAGCTAGGAGGGGTAGCTAATACTAGAGAAGAGAGAGAGAGGATTCAAAAAGATATACATAAACTGGAGCAGTGGGCAGCAACTAATAGAATGGATTTTAACAGGGAAAAATGCAAAGTACTACATCTGGGCAATAAAAATGAAAAAAGCATATACAAAATGGGAGGAATAGGGCTAAGTAACAGCACATGTGAAAAAGACTTGGGTATACTAATTGATCACAGACTTAACATGAGTCAACAGTGTGATGCAGCAGCAAAAAAGGCAAATGCAATTCTAGGATGTATCAACAGAAGCATACAGTCTAGATCACGTGAGGTCATTATTGCCCTCTACTCCTCTTTGGTCAGACCTCATCTGGAATACTGTGTCCAGTTTTGGGCACCACATTTTAAAAAAGACATCAACAAACTGGAGCAAGTTCAGAGAAGAGCCACCAGAATGGTGACCGGTCTGCAAACCATGTCCTATGAGGAACGGTTGCAGGATTTGGGAATGTTTAGCTTGCAAAAAAGAAGACTGAGAGGAGACTTAATAGCTGTCTACAAATATCTCAAGGGCTGTCACATTGTAGAAGGATCATCTTTATTCTCATTTGCGCAAGGAAAGACTAGAAGCAATGGGATGAAACTGAATGGGAGGAGACACAGATTAGATATTAGAAAAAACTTTTTGACAGTTAGGGTGATCAATGAGTGGAACAGGCTGCCACAAGAGGTGGTGAGTTCTCCTTCAATGGAAGTCTTCAAACAGAGGCTGGATAGACATCTGTCTGGGATGATTTAGAGAATCCTGCTTTGAGCAGGGGGTTGGACCAGATGACCCAGGAGGTCCCTTCCAACTCTACCATTCTATGATTCTATGATTCTATGATTCTACTCAGCTCTCCAGTTTTCAATTTGAGGTCAGAGAAGATAGTCGCTGCTGGAAGCAGCTCCTCAGAAGATTTTATTATTTTTTATCGGACAAGAGACTTGGATCACCAAATGTGGTCTAGAGGTCTCAGGGGTCTCAGCGCTGCTGGACCCCAACCTCTCCTTGGCGGATCTGTATTACCCTATATGGTGGTCCCTGCAGAACCCTGCCGGCCCGGGGGGATGAGGATGGCTTCCCTGGCGGGACGCAAACCGCGCTGCAGGGGTCACTGCGATCCCCGCCCTGGGGGAAGCATGGGCACGCGCCAGAAACCCCTGGGGGTCCCTGTGGCGCTTTCGGCTGGTGAGTACTCCACATTTAATATGTGTTTGAGTGTTTTCAGCGACTGCTGCGGCAGTCGCTGTTACAATAACATGCGTGACTGTGTGTTTTTTGTCCGCAGGTGGATGCCTGCAGGACATAGGAACGGGGGAGAGAGGATCTGCGCGCCTTTTTTTTTTGAATTTCACGCCGCTCTGAGCGCGCGCTTTACGGCAGTCTCCTTTTCCGGCTTCCCTCATGAAGCACACGGAGGCACAGCGCGGCGGCCATTAGCCGAGTAATGCTGACAGGCTGAAAGCTCCCTCGGACATCGCTCTCCTCCCCTCTCGGAGCGCTGCACCGCGACCAGATGGGTGAGTCGCTTCTACCCATCTAGGGCAGAAGCTTAACCCCTTCACCCCCACAGCGCGGGCGCCTTTCTGAGGCACAAATGGGTGGCAGACTGCGCTGCCTGCAGCTGTTATCTCAAAGCTCGCACACCTTTTCAATATAAGAGGTTGTGGGGAGTCTGCGACAGTAATACTGCCACTATACGTTCCTGCTAACGACGATGCATACTATGCGATCATTTGTGTGATCATTTTTAACCCCTTCACCCCCAAGGGTGGTTTGCACGTTAATGACCGGGCCAATTTTTACAATTCTGACCACTGTCTCTTTATGAGGTTATAACTCTGGAACGCTTCAACGGATCTTCGCGATTCTGAGATTGTTTTCTCGTGACATATTGTACTTCATGTTAGTGGTAAGATTTCTTCGATATAACTTGCGTTTATTTTTGAAAAAAACGCAAATATGGCGAAAATTTTAAAAATTTTGCAATTTTCAAACTTTGAATTTTTTTTCCCTTAAAACAGAGAAATATGTCACACAAAATAGTTAAGAAATAACATTTCCCACATGTCTACTTTACATCAGCACAATTTTGGAACCAAAATTTTTCTTTGTTAGGAAATTAGAAGGGTTAAAAGTTGACCAGTGATTTCTCATTTTTACAACAAAATTTACAAAGCCATTTTTTTAGGGACCACCTCACATTTGAAGTTACTTTGACGGGTCTATATGGCAGAAAATACCCAAAAGTGACACCATTATAAAAACTGCACCCCTCAAGGTACTCAAAACTACATTCAAGAAGTTTATTAACCCTTCAGGTGCTTCACAGGAGCTGAAGCAACGTGGATGGAAAAAATTAATATTTAACTTTTTAGCCACAAAACTGATCTTTTACAAACTTTTTTTTATTTTCACAAGGGTAAAAGGAGAAAATGGACAGATAAAGTTGTTGTGCAATTTCTCCTGAGTACGCCAATACCCATATGTGGGGGAAAACCACTGTTTGGGCACACGGCAGAGCTCGTAAGGGAAGGAGCGCCGTTTGACTTTTTCAAACTAAAATTGGCTGGAATTGAGATTGGACGCCATGTCGTGTTTGGAGAGCCCTGATACGCCTAAACAGTGGAAAACCCCCACAAGTGACACCATTTTGGAAACTAGACCCCCTAAGGACTATCTAGATCTGTTAGTTGACACTTGAACCCCAAGTGTTTCACAAAGTTATAATGCCTGGTGTGAAAAAAAAAATAAAACAATTTTCCACAAAAATGATTTTTTAGTCCAAATTTTTTGATTTTTCCCAAGGAAATTGGACCCCAAAACTTGTTGTCCAATTTGTCCTGAGTACGCTGATACCCCATATGTGGGGGGGAAACTGTTTGGGCGCACGGCAGGCTTGGAAAGAAGCAGTAACGTTTTGGAATGCAAACTTTGATGGGGGTCATGTTCCGTTTGTAGTGCCCCAGATGAGCCTAAACAGTGGAAACCCCCACAAGTGACCCCATTTTGGAAAGCTAGACCCCCTAAGGAACTTATCTAGATATTTGGTGAGCACTTTGAACCCCAAGTGCTTCACACAAGTTTATAATGCCGGGCATGAAAATAAAAAATCCTATTTTTTCCACAAAAATTATCTCTTAGTCACTAATTTTTATTTTTCCCAAGGTAACAGGAAAATTGGACCACAAAATTTGTTGTCCAATTTGTCCTGAGTACGCTGATACCCCATATGTGGGGGGGAACCACTGTTTGGGCGCATGGCAGAGCTCGAATGGAAGAGCACTATTTGACTTTTCCAACCAAAATTGCTGGATTGAGATTGGACGCCATGTTGCATTTGAGAGCCCCTGATGTGCCTAAACAGTGGAAACCCCCCACAAGTGACCCCATTTGGAAACTAGACCCCCTAAGGAACTTATCTAGATCTTTGGTGAGCAATTTGAACCCCCAAGTGCTTCACACAAGTTTATAACGTAGAGCCGTAAAATTAAAAAATTATATTTTTTCCACAAAATTGATCTTTTCACCCAATTTTTATTTTCCCAAGGGAAACAAGACTCCAAAAGTTATTGTGCAATTTGTCCTGAGTGCGCTGATACCCCATATGTGGGGGTAAACCACTGTTTGGGTGCATGGCAGAGTTGGAAGGGAAGGAGCGCCGTTTGACTTTTTCAACCAGAATTGGCTGGATGCCATGTCGTGTTTGGAGAGCTCCTGATCTGCCTAAACAGTGGAAACCCCCCACAAATGACACCATTTGGGAAACTAGACCCCTCAAGGAACTTATCTAGATTTGTGGTGAGCACTTTGAACCCCAAGTGCTTCACAAAGTTTATAACGTACAGCCGTAAAATAAAAAAATTCTTTTTTTTTTTTACAAAAATGATTTTTAGCCCCCAATATTTTATTTTCACAGGTAACAGGAAAATTGGACCCAAAAGTTGTTGTCAATTTGTCCTGAGTATGCTGATACCCAATTTATGGGAGTAAACTACTGTATTGGCGCACGTCGGGCTCAGAAGGGAAGTAGTGACGTTGGATTGCAGACTTTGAGAAATGGCTGGGGAGTCATGTCGCATTTGGAGAGCCCCTGATGCGCCTAAACAGTGGAAACCCCCCACAAATTGACCCATTTTGGAAAATAGACCCCACAAGGAACTTATCTAGATGTGTGGTGAGCACTTTGAACCCCGAAGTGCTTCACAGAAGTTTATAACGTACAGCCGTAAAAATAAAAAATCCTTTTTTTTTTTACAAAAATGATTTTTTATGCCCCCAATATTTTATTTTCACAAGGGTAACAGGAGAAATTGGACCCCAAAAGTTGTTGTCCAATTTGTCTTGAGTAGCTGATACCCATATTGGGAGTAAACTACTGTATGGCGCACGTCGGGGCTCGGAAGGGAAGTAGTGACGTTTTGGATTGCAGACTTTGATGGAATGGTCTGGGGGAGTCATGTCGCATTTGGAGAGCCCCTGATGCGCCTAAACAGTGGAAACCCCCACAAGTGACCCCATTTTGGAAAATAGACCCCACAAGGAACTTATCTAGATGTGTGGTGAGCACTTTGAACCCCGAAGTGCTTCACAGAAGTTTATAACGTAAGCCGTAAAAATAAAAAATCCTTTTTTTTTTTACAAAAATGATTTTTTTCGCCCCCAATATTTTATTTTCACAAGGGTAACAGGAGAAATTGGACCCCAAAAGTTGTTGTCCAATTTGTCTTGAGTACGCTGATACCCAATATGTGGGAGTAAACTACTGTATGGGCGCACGTCGGGGCTCGGAAGGGAAGTAGTGACGTTTTGGATTGCAGACTTTGATGGAATGGTCTGGGGGAGTCATGTCGCATTTGGAGAGCCCCTGATGCGCCTAAACAGTGGAAACCCCCCACAAGTGACCCCATTTTGGAAAATAGACCCCACAAGGAACTTATCTAGATGTGTGGTGAGCACTTTGAACCCCGAAGTGCTTCACAGAAGTTTATAACGTACAGCCGTAAAAATATAAAAATCCTTTTTTTTTTTACAAAAATGATTTTTTCGCCCCCAATATTTTATTTTCACAAGGGTAACAGGAGAAATTGGACCCCAAAAGTTGTTGTCCAATTTGTCCTGAGTACGCTGATACCCAATATGTGGGAGAAAACTACTGTATGGGCACACGTCGGGGCTCGGAAGGGAAGTAGTGACGTTTTGGATTGCAGACTTTGATGGAATGGTCTGGGGCGTCATGTCGCATTTGGAGAACCCCTGATGCGCCTAAACAGTGGAAACCCCCCACAAGTGACCCCATTTTGGAAAATAGACCCACAAGGAACTTATCTAGATGTGTGGTGAGCACTTTGAACCCCGAAGTGCTTCACAGAAGTTTATAACGTACAGCCGTAAAAATAAAAAATCCTTTTTTTTTTTACAAAAATGATTTTTTCGCCCCCAATATTTTATTTTCACAAGGGTAACAGTTGAAATTGGACCCCAAAAGTTGTTGTCCAAATTGTCCTGAGTACGCTGATACCCAATATGTGGGAGAAAACTACTGTATGGGCACACGTCGGGGCTCGGAAGGGAAGTAGTGACGTTTTGGATTGCAGACTTTGATGGAATGGTCTAGGGGCGTCATGTCGCATTTGGAGAGCCCCTGATGCGCCTAAACAGTGGAAACCCCCACAAGTGACCCCATTTTGGAAAATAGACCCACAAGGAACTTATCTAGAAGTGTGGTGAGCGCTATGAAACCCAAGTACTTCACAGAAGTTTTATAACATACAGCCGTAAAAACAAAAAAATACATTTTTTTTTTTACAAAAATGATTTTGTCGCCCCCAGTTTTTTATTTTCCCAAGGGTAATAGGAGAAATAGGCCAAATTGCACAATAACTCTTGGGGTCCAGAGTATGCTGATACCCCATATGTGGGGTAAACTACTGTTTGGGCGCACCATTTTTCAACGCAGAATTGGCTGGAATTGAGATCAGACGCCATGTCACATTTCGAGAGCTCCTGATGTGCCTAAACAGCAGAAACCCCCCAATTCTAACTCCAACCCTAACCCCAAACACCAATAACCCTAGTCCCAACCCTAACCACAAACCTAACCCTAACACACCCATAACCCTAATCCCAACCCTAATCCTAACGTTAGCGCCAACCCTAACCCTAATACTAACGTTAGCGCCAACCCTAACCCTAACTTTTAGCCGCAACCCTAACCCTAACGGGAAAATGGAAATAAATACATTTTTTTAATTTTATTATTTTTCCCTAACTAAGGGGGTGATAAAGGGGGTTTGATTTACTATTTATAGCGGGTTTTTGTGATTGGCAGCTGTCACGCTAAAAGACGCTTTTTATTGCAAAAAATAGTTTTTTGCATCACCACATTTTGAGAGCTATAATTTTTGCATATTTTGGCCCACAGAGACATGTGAGGTCTTATTTTTTGCGGGACGAGTTGACGTTTTTATTTGTACCATTTTTGAGCACGTGACATTTTTTGATCGCTTTTTATTTCGATTTTTGGGTGGTTAGAATGAACAAAAATCAGCAATTCATGAATTTCTTTTGGGGAGGCGTTTATACCGTTCCGCGTGTGGTAAAATTGATAAAGCAGTTTTATTCTACGGGTCAGTACGATTATGGCGATACCTCATTTATATCATTTTTTTAGGTTTTGGCGCTTTTATAGAATGAAAACAATTTTATATAAAAAATCATTATTTTTGCATCGCTTTATTCTGCGAGCTATAACTTTTTTATTTTTTCGCTCATGATGCTGTGTGATGGCTCGTTTTTTGCGGGACAAGATGACGTTTTCAGTGGTACCATGTTTATTTATATCGGTCTTTTTGATCGCGTGTTATTTCACTTTTTGTTCGGCGGTATGATGATAAAGCATTGATTTTTTGCTTCGTTTTTTTTTTTTTTTAAGGGGTTCACTAAAGGGGTTAACTAGTGGGACAGTTTTATAGGGGGGGTCGTTACGGATGCGGCGATACCAAATATGTGTACTTTTATTGTTTTGTTTTTTTTATTTACAGGAAAAAATGAATTTATTGGGGAATATTTTTTTTTTTTTTTTATGATTTTTTTTTACACTTTTTATTTTTACTTTTTTTACTTTTTTACTTTGTCCCAGGGTGGGACATCACTGTATTTTAGCAGATCGCTGGTGTGACAGTGTGCACAGCACTCTGTCACACCAGCGATCGCTCTGGCACTGCTGCAGGCTTCCCCAGCGCCTGCTCTCAGCAGGCACTGAGGAAGCCGCCTCCCTGCAGACCCCGGCGCCATCTTGGATCCGGGGACCTGGAGGGAGGACGGACCCTCGGAACAGCGCGACACATCGCGCTGCTCTGAGGGTCTCAGGGGAGCGCGCAGGGAGCCCCCTGCCTGCGCGATCTTCCCCTGTGCCCCGGGTACACCGCGATCATGTTTGATCGCGGTGTGCCAAGGGTTAATGTGCCGGGAGCGGTCCGTGACCGCTCCTGACACACAGTCACGGGTGTCAGCTGTGATAATCAGCTGACACCCGGCGGCGATCAGCTGCGCTCCCCCCGGGAGCGCAGCTGATCGCCCATGACGCACTATTCCGTCCATGGGAATTAGGTCCAGGGTCACATGGACGGAATAGTACGTCTGATGGCAGAGAGGAGTTAATGTCACTAGTAGCTGCCAATCTGGGCGATCTCATTAACAACGCATAGGCGGTTAGCGATCCCCTTAATGACTTTGGCGGTCATTGCGATTTACAAACAGCGCAATTTTTTAGCGATATTGTGAACGTTTCGTCTTGGCGGCCCTGTCGTGTTAAGTGTGGTATAGCTGTCCTATAGCTGCTGCCTTATAAGAGGCACTTGGGGCTCGCACACCGTTTTCATTATTAAGGTTGTGGGGAGTCTGCGACTTTAACCCCTTCTTAGGCGGTTAACTCTTAATGGGGGACAGCTGGGGTAGCTCTCTCCTTAAGAGCTTTAACCCTTCAGCGTTTCGTTTTTTCTTTAAGAAACCACACTTTCTAATTACTGACAGGTTTAACCTGCCATATTCTGTGCAACCGTCTCCCAGATCCGCTACAGGATCAGTCTCGCGTATCTGACGTGCAGACCTCGACGGCGTCAAGCGCAGCGGTCGGAGGTTCCAGTGGTGTCAGCCCTCGCTAGTTTCTATTGATGGCCTGTCTGATTTTCTATTATTGAGTGTCAGCTAGATCCTCTCATGTCAGGAAGCGACACAAGCCGGTGCCTTCCTTCCCGCGTAACGAAAATGTCCGATTCGGACAAGGAGGATCGGCAGGGACACTCTGCCTCTCTCTTGGGCCGTAAAGAGGTTTTTATTGGAGGCGTTACAGTTACCGGAGGAGGGTATCCGGACGTCCTAGTAAGTCGGCCCGGATGTTTTCAATCACGATCAAGCTTTACCATCACTGGATGAGCTTAATGGGGCAGTGGAGAAGGAGCGCCTGTGTCCAAAAAATTGAGACACCGTATCCGTGTTCTACGGAGTTGATGATAATTGGATCCTTCTCCTGAAGTGGATGTTCCTTTATCCCAGCTTAGCAAAATCCTCCTGTTAAGGGGAAGGCGAGTCTGCAGGACCCGCTGGACAAAAAACGTAGATGGCAGAAAAATCCATCTGCGAGGCCGCGGATCATGGATTCAGTATTAAGGATCCATGTGTGCTTGTAAAGTTTCCCTGAGCCGGTTGGACCGTCTACGGACGGCGTGGCAAGGTGGATCTCCTCTATCGAGGTAGATGGGCTTTTCCAGTTGTTGGAGGATACTGCGTCACTGCTATCCAGGGCGCAATCCTCGGCAGTCACAGTCAGAAGAGCACTGTGGCTTAGACAGTGGACCGGGGACGCGGTTTCCAAGCAGGGTTTGTTATCTTTAGCTTGCAAGGTGGTCAGCTATTTGGACCTGACCTCACGGAGCTGATTGCCAAGGTAAAGGCAAAAGAAACAGCTTTACCGCAGCGCAGAGCTGTGACTTCTGCGTCTGGCAGGACTAGTGCTGGTAGTTGTCGGCGGTCCTTTCGGTCCAGGGGATGATTCAGTCAGCCCTCTGGGGTTCGGGTCGTCCCTCTCTTTTTAAAAAAAAAAAAAAAAAAAAAAAGGGAATTCTCAGAAATTCCGCATACCCTGGAAACAGAACTTCCGTTAAGACAAGCGGGAAGCTGGTAGAAAGCCCGCTAAGGCGGACTGACGCCTGGGTCTCACTCGAGCGCTCTCGAGTGGGGGGTCGTTTACTCCAATTCAAACCGACTGGGGCTTCCCGCATGTCGGACGCCTGGGTGTCACGGGTTGTGTTGGCAGGCTACTTCATAGAGTCTCTTTCTCGACCACCAGACAGTTTTTTTGTCAACCTCACGTTCCGTCAGAGCCCAAGCTTTTTGCCGCTCTGCTGCGGGAGGTAGATTCCCTTCTGCAGAAAGTGTGGTGGTGCCGGTTCCGCCGGAGGGCCGGGGAAGGGGGTTTTATTCTAACCTCTTTGTGGTCCCCAAAAAAGAGGACAAATTTCGTCCCTTTCTGGATCTCAAAAGATTGAATCGGCATGTCCACGCCAGGAAATTCCGCATGGAGTCGCTTCGCTCCGTTTTGGCGGCCCTGTCGCAGAACGCTTTTTTGGTGTCAATCGACATTCGCGACGCTTATTTGCACTTCCCAATCGGAAGGGCCCACCAACGCTTCCTTCGTTTTGCCATAGGTCAGGACCATTACCAGTTTGTGGCTCTGCCATTCGGGTTGGCCTCAGCGCCCAGAGTTTTTACAAAAATTTCTGGCGCCTCTCATGGCATTTCTTCGAAGACAGGGGGTTTCGATTCTTCCCTACCTGGACGACCTTTTGATTGTGGCCCTCAAAGGAGGAGGCAGTGACTGCTTGCAATCTATCCCTTCAGCTCCTGGAGATCTTCGGGTGGCTGGTCAGTTGGGAGAAGTCGTCTCTGGAATCGTCGCAGTCAATCCTGTTTTTTTGGGGATGCATTTCGACACAGTACGAGCAGTGGTGTCTCTGCCTCCAGACAAGCAAGCATGTCTCCTTCGACATGTACAGGTTATGAAGTCTTCGACAGCGATGTCTCTTCGAGGGTGTATGCGCCTTCTGGGTTTGATGGTGGTCCATGGAGCCACTTCCGTTTGCGCAGTTTCATTCCAGGGCCCTCCAAAGGCTCATTCTGAGCCGTTGGGATCGATCGCAGACTTCGCTGGATTGCAGTCTCATCATCTCCCACAGGGTGTGAGAGTCTCTAGGATGGTGGTTACGTCCGGAAGCGTTATCCCTGGGGAAGTCTTTCCTCCCTCCGAGGTGGTCGGTCATAACCACCGATGCCAGCCTGATGGGCTGGGGAGGTGTCTGGACGATCTCTGGATTCAGGGAGTATTGTCGTCGGAGGAGTCTCCTGCCGATCAACATCCTGGAATTGAGGGCAATTTTCCTTTGCCTCCAACACTGGACGGTCCCTTTAAGAGGTCTGCCAGTCCGAGTGCAGACAGACAATGCGACGGCGGTCGTGTATATCGACCATCTAGGCGGGACAAGGAGTTCCAGGCTCATGGTGGAGGTTTCTCGGATCCTGGTATGGGCCGAGACCAGAGTGCCAGCCTTTTCTGCGATCCACATTTCAGGAGTTCAGAATCACGGCAGACTTTCTCAGTCGCGAGAAGATGGAGCCCGGAGAATGGAGTCTTCATCCGGAGATTTTTGCACTGCTGTGCTCCCGTTGGGGAACTCCCCAAGTGGATTTGATGGCATCCAGGTTCAATGCCAAGTTACCGACTTTCATGTCCAGGTACAAGGACCCGAAGGCTGTGACGGTGGATGCTCTGGTGGCTCCGTTGGACCAATTCGAGCTAATCTATGTGTTCCTGCCGATACCCTTATTTCCTCTGGGGTTGTGTCGGATCAGACTGGAGAGAATCTCGGCTATGTTGATAGCCCCAGATTGGCCAAGGAGGATGTGGTTCTCGACACTGGTGTCGCTTCTAACAGCGCCTCCTTTTCCACTTCCTCTTCGCCCGGACCTGTTAACCCAAGGGCCCGTTCGTCATCCGGACCTGAGGTCTCTGCGTTTGACGGGGTGGCTCTTGAGACCGAAATATTGAACGTCAAGGTTTTTCAGCCAAAATCATTGCCAGTTTGCGGGCTGCCAGAGGTCCGGCTACTACTAGGATTTATCACAAAGTCTTGGGAAGCCTTCTTTTTGTGGTGTTCGGGTTCTTCAAGGAACCCAAGGATTCTTTCCATTCCCAATTTGTTGGCCTTTTGCAGTACGGGCTGGACAAGGGTTTGGCAGTTAGCACTCTGTAGGGTCAGGTTCTGCCCTGCTTTTGCTTTTCGGAAGGCTATCGCCTCGCGTAGGGACGTACGTTCCTTTTTTCGCGGAGTAACCCGTCAGTTTCCGCCGCGGAGGCACCTGTGTCGCCTTGGCGGCTCAATCTTGTATTGGAATATCTTCAACATGGGCCTTTTGAGCCTATGGACTCTGCTAGCTTTTCTTTGCTATCTTGGAAGGTTGCCTTTCTAGTGGCGGTTACCTTTTTGAGAAAGGTTTTTCTGAGTTGGCGGCTCTTTCTTGCTTGCCTCCTTTCCTGGAGTTTCACTCGGATCGCGTAGTACTTCGCACACGGGGCGACTTCCTACCTAAGGTGCCCTCGCTCTGTCCGGAGCCGAGGAATGCGAAGGAACGGGCCTTGCACAAATTGGATTTGGTGCGGGCTTTGAAGTTCTATTTGTTTATTACTCAAAATTTTCGGAAGTCGGAACTCTCTGTGATTCCAGCAGGTCGTCAGCATGGTCAATGAGCTTCCAAGGACTCTATAGCTCGTTGGATTCGGTCCACCTTTTTAGAGGCTTACCGACTTAAAAGCGAACCTTGCCCGATTAAGATTCGAGTTCACTCCACGAGGGCTGTGGTTCCTCGTGGGCCTTTCATCAAGGGGCCTCGGCAGCTCAGCTCTGCCGAGCGGCGACCTGGCGTTCCGTCCACACGTTTATAAAGTTTTATAAGGTGGACGTCAGTGCTTCCGCTGCTGCGGCCTTAGGGTCCTGCAGGCGGCCGTAGCTAAAAGTTCTAGTTAACTTGTATTTGGCGCCTATTGCGCATTTTATCTAGGTTGTTGGGATTCTGCCTTTTCTGTTTTTTTCCCACCCTTAATTTTTGGACTGCTTTGGGACGTCCCACTAGTAATGACTGTGTCTCCCTTCCTTCATCTGCAGCTGAAAGACGGATTTTGGTAAGAACTTACCTGTAAAATCCTTTTCAGCGAAGAAGGAAGGGAGACACAGATCCCTCCCATGGCAGAAGTGTGTTGTTGTTTTCAGATGCGGCGTGACCCTTCTCTGATAGCGATTATCTGGGCTGAGGTCGACGCGCTAAGGCTCTGTTCCAGCATCGCCAGCTCATCGCAGTGGTCAGGTCCAGTGAGTAGTACCTGGAACTGTGTGGTTTTTTGCCTACATGCATGCATAACCTGTAGTCTTGTGTTTTTTTTCTCTGAATTCCTTCAGAAGGGGTTATGTTGCTCCGCTGGTGATATTGCTCTTCCTTAAGCTTGTGTACAACTGGAGAGCTGAGTAGGAGGAGCCCGAGCTGGAGGGGCCGGTCAACACTCTTTTTAATCTGAGGTGTCTATCTCATCTGGGCTCCGCCTACCCACTAGTAATGACTGTGTCTCCCTTCCTTCTTCGCTGAAAAGGATTTTACAGGTAAGTTTTTACCAAAATCCGTCTTTTTTTGCTATTTCGGTACAATTGGAATTTTTTTTTTCCGCTGTTCAATACAATCCCCTGATAAAATGGATGGTGTCTTTTAAAAAGGCAACTCACCCAGCAAATAACAAGTGTTCACATGGCTATGTCGATGGAAAAATAGAAGTTATGGCTCTTGGAAGAGGAGGAAAAAAACGAACCAAAAATGAAAAATCCCCCAGTCCTTAAATTCCAAATGATGTAAACAGTCAAAATAATCTTGTTTTTTTTCCAATTTTGTGGGCTATTTAATATAATAAATAGCTATTATCTGTCTTAGATCCATCATTCCACATGTTTAGGTATCTCACAATTTGTTCAGTATTCAGTTACTTTTCTCGCCTTTTTTCTCACTGAAGCCAGTATTGTAGGAAACATTTGGAACGTGATATTATTTGGCTAATTAACTGATCTTCTGCCTCATTCTGGTAGATCGTCGCTAATCTCCAAACTTATGTGGATTTTCAGATAATTAAACCCTTCACAATCATATTATTTCCTGGTTACTCATTCTTCTGAAAGTTCGCTCACTTCGAGGCGTTATGTTCGGAAGTTAATTTATTAAAACCAGCAAATATCAAATATTACAATTTTATTTAAAAACTATAAACTTTCAAAGTGGTTTTACAGGTTCATGATTTGGATTATTTATGATTAGGATCGGTAATAAACATTGGTTTAGTAGGAGTCCGACACCTGAATGTGCACAGTGAACTAAGCCAGTGGAATTCAGCTCCGATCACTGTGTAGTTGATGCTTTTTTATTGCCACTACTCAGTGAACGGAGCTGTGGTATTCTATTCCAGTACAATGTCCGCAGAACCATCCAATAATTGAGCAGTGAAGGTGCCACTTTTTAGACCCCACTTACCTGACATTGGTGACTTATCAAGATGCATCATCAATATAAACCATTAAGTTCAATAGTTCTTTGTCAACCTTGAAACTTGTCCCAACTCTACTTTTCCATACTTGCCAACAGTCTCAACTGTCCCGCGGACCAAACCACAATAGTGGCAGGGTTTGTGAAAAACTTCACTGCCAAAGTAGACAATTGGGGGGGGGTGGTTTGGAATTTTGGGAAAGTTCCAGAATTATGGTAATTCGCGGACAGGGCTTTAATATCCAAATTTTGGGAAGTGAAGTAATGGTAAGTATGGTCGTCTGTTCATAGTGTTCTTGTCTAGCCCTGACTACTCTACATGCTTAGGTTTAACATCTTAGCTATTTTGCTAAAAAGGGTAGACTTTTGAAGAATCTTTTACCAATCCAAGCACAGAATTAGCGCTAAACGTCTGTTTGCAAAGGGGCAACTGCTGAGATCCTCCAGTGATCACTAGAATGAGTCTCAAGCCGTTTTAATTTTATAGTGAAAAGGGGTTTCATTGGATCGTTAACTACCATGTGGCCCGCCATTCATGGGGAGTCACAAAACTCAACCTTGTTCTGGAAAACAGTGGTTCCAATGGTGGAGACCTCAGTGACCAGACTTGTCTCTTGTGGAACAACGTCTTTAACTATCTCTTCACATTCTTCATCTATTTCAGTATGGCTAACTAACCCAGAAAAGTTTCAGAGGATTTCAGCTCTGCCACAATAATGGGCACCAAAGAATTCGGAGATAACACGAGGACGTTTTATCTCTAGGATGGATTGGGATTTTTTCACCGTAAGAGCTGTGAAGCTACTGTCTACATCATGTGATGCAAATTGGTTTGGATGCCTTTGAAGAAAAACATGGTATGAACAGTTATACAGTATTTAGAGGTCAGCAAATTTTCCAAAATTCAATTCAGGCAAGTTTGCTCAAATTTTGCCTACAAGTTCGATTTGGTCAAATTAAATTTGATTTCAATAAAAACTTTCCCAACTTCCGTAAAAAACCTCCTTATACACATCTTTCCTCACCTCTTCTCACAGTCACATCTTCTCCACTTTTGAGCTTCCTGATCCTTAGTGTTGGCTTTTGTTCTTCCGATCTTCTGTTCCACAATTCCTGTGCGTGTGAAGTCAATTTGAGGTGATCAGATGGGGGAACAATGTTCATCAAGACATGCATCACAGCTGAGGTGATAATCAAAACCCTCAGATTGACCTGGAGGAAGGACAGAAGCCAGGAAAAACAGATGAGGAGAGTTTCATTTTTTGTTTGTCTTAACTCTTTCCGGGCCCAAGCGCATCCAGCAAAATGGCAATCTGGTGGGAATCAAATCTCTCAAAATTTTGGATTCTGCAAAATTGGCACTATCAAATTTTTTTTGGGGGGGAAAGTCAGAGTGTTTAGAACAGATTGTCTTTAGTTCTCTGTAATTTTAATCGAATGGCTGCCATTTTTTGAGAACAATACGGATACATTAATTTGTCCATACAGTTGTTTTTTAAATATTTTTCAATACTTTCTTGGAAGAATTTTATGCTATATGTGTCTATAGTTGGACATCCAGTGGTTGGGTTGAGAATTGCTATTATACCTGCCCTTGTACAAGTAATTATGCCCTTCTTTCGAAGCAGTTAACAAGGAGTGTCATTGCTTTGTGTGAAGGTCTTAGAAGGTGTGGGACACTCACCGATCCAGCATGGCACACTACATGCAACCATGTGACCTTACAGACACCTTATCTATGTAGTTATGGAAATAAGCAGATCCCCTTGTGGTAGGTTTGTGAATAGCAGTTCTTCAGTATTCTTTATCAGTGCTACCTCCCGCATCTGACATTGTACTGGAAATGATGTTTTATTAGCACCATATGGCAAAAACATAAAATGAGACTTGCATGTTGGTCTGGACTCCCTTATATACTCTCTAGAGAGAATAAATCAACCTTCAGTAATAATTGTAAAAAGTCTGCACCTCCATGTACTATACTTTTATTTATCTTGGAAATGGATTTTGACTCTATCCCTTTATGCCGACGACAACAAAATTTTCACGACTAGTTTTCAAGAATTATGACCCAACAGGTGGGTTTAATACCATTACATTCGAGGGTCAATAATTTTTCTTTTACTTTGGCTTTTAAGCATCCTCCTCCAACACATTCTGCAACCATAAGAGTTTCTGCCTTGTCCCTGTCTGTCCTCACTCCCACAAGGATATTTACTGTTGCTGCAGATTGCAGTTTTCCTACGGTAACTATTTTACTGAGCCCATGGTACGGCACTAAAATCCAGCTCGAGCAATTTGTTATGTTCCGTTTTCTCAGAGGAACCATTCGCTCCTATAAGTCATATTTACGAGAAATGATGTGCACTCACCAGAAACACTTGCAGCCTCGGCTCCATGAGCTTCGGATGGACAGGTCCGGCTCAATCAAAGGAGATGGATGTGAAATGGATTCTGCACGTAAACTAATACAAATATCCGGAAAGCAAAAGTAGGGAGTCAAAGATCACTCAAGCAAAAAGCGGAATAGGCATGGAGCACAATATCATGAAGAAGCCTCCGTGCCAGACGTCATTGACACATCAAGGATATGTAGCATTAGAGTTAAAGGGCTCAAAAATTAATTAAATAATGTTTACTCATCTTATACATCCTGTTCCATTTTGGATATCCGTGTGACCACTGAAGCCAATCACTTTCTGTAGCTCTTATGTGTTAGTCACATGCCCCTCTGGCCGCAACAGACAATACGAAGACCGGTGGAGAACTCAGTCAGAGCTGGGAGAGGAAGGAAGAGTGATTGCTAAGATGAGTATTTTTGCATTATTCTTTACCATGCTTGAAAGTTTAGAAAAAAACAGGTGGAAGACCCCTGTAAAAAAGATGAGCAAATTGATACTGAGTAGATCTAAGTCACCTAGGAATCCCCAAAACTCTCAGATTTTAGTAAATCCAAATTATGTGGGATGTGATTGGTGCACATCAAGCAGAATAAAGGCCAGTTCTCTGACGTTTTTCTGCATTTAATTGAGCTGGAAATGGGTTAAAAACAATAGAACATCATATCCAATTCGCCCCTCACAGGTCCCCATCCTCCAGCTCCCTGACTCTCACTCCCCCTCTCAATTCCTAAGGCACCAGCCCATGTTCTTCTCTTTTCTTTGCCAGAACTTTTGGCAATGGCTGGACCTCGATGCAGGTTCTGACTTGAGGAACACCCCTTGGGAGAACCAATAAAGTGATAGCTAGAGCCCCCCTTTCTCTGTTGACCACCGAAAATGCTGCAGTTGCTATTGACCAGAGCATCTAAGAAGTTTAAAAGCCTTGATTGGAATTATTTCTAATCCCAGATGTTAGAGAAGGTGGTTTGATGTATAGTACAGCCAGTTTGCATAAGTGATGGCGCAGACACAGCTTCTACTGTATGTCTGGTAATTGCCTAATGTTGAGTAATGTGAGGCTAATATAAGTCACATCCGTTAACTAGAGCACATCCGCAACTGGCACCAGCTTGTGCTTTCATGAGTGATAATAATGGTGCACCACAGGGGGGTAAATTAACCATTGTAATTCGGTGGCGCTCAGCTACAATAATTGTATCCAGACAGGACAATACTAGAGAGATGAAACACAATGGCAATCACCAGTCTGAGCCTTATAACCTCTATTTATTTCTGTTATACCAAGAGATTATACAATTGCAGAGGATGAGGAATATGCTGAACGAAGACTGCCTCTTGAGCCCAGCTATTTAAGCCCCAGACCACACCCTGAGTTGGAGATAAGGTGGACATCCTTCCACCCGCTCTATGGATGTCCAAATAAAAGAGGTGTTCTCTTCACTGATGAATCCCTGTTTTCACTGTACAGTGCAGATGGCAGACTGCTTGCATGGCATCGTGTGGGTAAGCAGTTTGCTGATGTAAACTTTGTGAATAGAGGTGGCATTGGGGTTATGGTATAGGCAGGTGTATGTTTTGGACAACGAACACAGGTACATTTTATTCAGGCCATTATGAGTGCGCAGAGATACCCTGACAAGATCCTGAGGCCCATTGTTGTGCCATTCATCCACAACCATCACCTCATGCAGAAGGATAATGCATGGTCCCATGGTGCAGCAGGATAATGCATGTGAGTCGCACGTACCAGGGCTTTGGGGTACTCTGCACCGAGCCCGTTAACTTCAATGGGGAATGTCACGGGTAGCGCAGCTCGGTCCGTTGCCCTGGGCGCTCATTCAAAGGGGGATATTTACAGGGGATTTAGAGATTGTTCGTGATGCCACCTGTGGTCTCTGATCAGGGTGACCAGCGCTGCAGGGTGAATCCTCAGAGGGGTTGTTACTGGGCAGCAAGGTGTTAAGTCTTCCACAGGTAAGACTGGTCCCTCGAGGTATATGGCGGTGCAGGGTGCAAGCAATAAGGCAGACACACACAATGAGTCTCTTTCCGTACCTTTACTGGTGATATTTGCAGGCACGTCCCGGGAGGCTGCTCAGGGTGGAAGATGCACGTCCAGTAATCACTGAGTAGGTTTAAGGCCTCCTTATTCTTGATGTGTGTGAGTTTCTAACCTGCATAAAGCCAAGTTTAACTCCGTGTGAAACAGCTACGCCCGGCTGACATTGTGGTGGAGCCTTCTTGTGGACAGAACTAAGTCTATGTGGCTGATCAGGCCTGACTCCTGTTCTTCCTGACCCCAGTTACGTATCAGCACTAAAGGGCCCCTCTGCGACCTGAAGTCCAGCAGGATCTCCGGTTTCTCCCACTAGCCGTGAAGGAACTAGCAAGCTCGGACCCGGTGTCCGGTTGTGCAGAGTGGAGGATAGCTATCGTTGCTATTTTTCCTCAGTCACTCTCTCTCTCTCTTTGTCCACTCGCCTGTCGCCCTACTCACACCTTTAACATAAGCACAGGCAACAGTAGTCGTAGTCGTCAGCTTCCTTCTATCCACCGCTCACTGACCGTTCCTCAGTCGATTCGTTGTTACAAATACTGTAGTTCCCTTCCTTCTTCTCCTTCATAGGCTCTGTCCAGAGTAGCTATCAGGACCTTCCGTCAGACTGATCTGTGCACACTCTGAGAGTCACTTTCCACGTTCATAGGGAACTAACAGTCAGCCTGTTCTGAGGTAACAGCTTGTCTTTCTTCCTCTGTCTCATCTGACAGGAATCACAACTCATCTGAACTCGCACTGGCTCAGACTGGCTAAGACCCCACTGCTACGTCTCCCACACCCTTATATACTCTAAAAGGTCTCCCTCTGGTGGAACTATAGGGAAGTGTGGAGTGTGAATGAATATCAGGTGAGTGTGATTTACCTTTCTGTGCATCCTCCTGGGTACATGTGGCACCAAGCGCAGCTGGGCTACACATCCCCCCTAGTTATATTCAGCACTCCCGGGCTGAAAAAGAAAACAATTTTTATAATAACAACAATAACATAACTCATCCCTTGCAGGAGGTAAGGACACTTTAAACGTTACATTGTGTACAAATGGCAATAGAAAAATATCAAATACTTTCACACAAATAAATACAAGATTCTTGTGGAGGACCCGTACCAAACCTCCCACGGTGGTCCTGGGTGGGCTGCAGGACTTCTCTGCTGCAAACCTCACTCAAGGCCACACCATACGGGTTTTTCTTCAGAGGTAGAATGACTTTTACGTAAAACCAAGATGGGGCACGAAAGTGCCAACTATTTACATTAAAGTTTTTGGGCTGGCAAAGTCCTCAGCCACGCAGTCCTTGGCATAAGAACATTTCACATATCACTTAATACTTCACTACACATTACCCAACTGGGGTAGACTTTGTATCATATTATGCAAACATCATCACATATCAATAAAGTGCAATTCTTCATAACTTTTTACAGTTACAGTAAACCCTGTCTGGGTCCTACTGTTCTTCTTTGAATATAGTGGTTACTCCTTCCATACCTGGGGCTGGAAGTATGCGGTGCGCTCTGGAACGCATCACCAGAAGATCATGTCCTGCTACCTGTGTCTGGGTAGCTACATTCCTCTTTTCAATTTTTACTTTGCAATTTGCTGGAGGCCTTACAGGTGCCTCTTCTAAGTACAGATTTGGCTCAATAGGGGTCGCACTAACAGTCACTGCGCTCCGTTGCGTTGCAGAATAGGACGCAGGATTAGATGCAGAATAGGACGCAGGATCAGTTGCAGGTAACGCGATCTGCGGACGCGATGGGCGGTGGGGGCTTGGGACACTGAGACACGGGGTACGTTTCCGGCTTCAGGAACGGGGTCGCTGACTCGGGAGACATTCAGGGCATACCACCCCTTAAGACCCCAGTGCCGCGTGTAGGTGACAACATCCCCTTTTAACAGGTTAGACCCCACATCGCAGCGGTGAACGAAGATCTCCTGAGAGAACCCGGGCTTGCATATGTAACCCCAAACTTCTCGGAACTTAGAGGCACACACCGTCCCCTGGCGCCGCTGTTCCCGGAGCGTACCTTTATCTCGCCGGACGATCTCCTTGTCTGCAAGATTCTGCTCCCGGTACCTCCAGTAAAGCTGCTGCACCTCTCGCTGCTCCTGCTGCTGCCACTGCTCCTGCTCACGGCGTCGCCACTCGTTCTCCTTCTGGGCGGTGTATTCCACGTCGTCCAGGTACTCCATCTCCTCCCAGTCTATCTCCATCACTTGCGGCTGGGTGTCTTCCGTCGTCGTCCCTACCGGGGGACTGCATTCCGCTGCGGCCTCTGGTTCCAGGCCTGGCTGGCGTTCTGGTCCGGGCAGGGCCTCCTCAGCCTCCTTCCCTCCCGCCACGTCCTCGGTGGAGTCAGGATCAGCTCTTTTGGGGCCGGCCTCCGGTGGTTCATCAGCCGCTAGGTCCAGGGGTGGCGCGGGTGACATTTGCGCATCCTGAGGGGAGAGCAGTGGGTCCCACAGCAGCCGCTGTTTCAGGGCACGCCAACTTCGCTCCATCGCCTCCATCTCTGCGCGGTGTCGGGCCATGTCCCTCAGCACCGCTTCCACCTCCTCCACTTTCTGTATTCTCCGGTCATCCGCCCGACCTGGGGACGGTTCAGGCACAGGCAGCAGCTCTTCAGGGGAACGGGGTCTGCGCACCGCCATTCCTCCACACAGCGTCTCCTGTCCTTCCGCCATCTCACTCCAGGCCAGACTGTGTTTTCTATCTGGAACAATCTGGTCTCTTCCGTGGAGGCGGGACTTTCGCTTTCTCTTCTTGGTATAGAGGATGAAGAGGAGGCGGATCTCTCTTGCAGTGGGGCAGGCTCGGACATTATAATAGCACTTAGACAGGGCGACCATCACTTTCGCACCACAGGGGGGGGGTACGCCCACGAAGGCACGCCCACATTCTTCACCCGCCTCAGGGCGCGAATATGGCGGCAAAATGGCGCCAAAAATCAAACAACAGCAACACAGTCTTTTTGCACAAAACAGTCCATTCCAGGCACACAGGACTCACATTTAGTAAGCTTCGGATCCTGTTCGTGACGCCAAGTAGATGAGTCGCACGTACCAGGGCTTTGGGGTACTCGGCACCGAGCCCGTTAACTTCAATGGGGAATGTCACGGGTAGCGCAGCTCGGTCCGTTGCCCTGGGCGCTCATTCAAAGGGGGAAATTTACAGGGGATTTAGAGATTGTTCGTGACGCCACCTGTGGTCTCTGATCAGGGTGACCAGCGCTGCAGTGTGAATCCTCAGAGGGGTTGTTACTGGGCAGCAAGGTGTTAAGTCTTCCACAGGTAAGACTGGTCCCTCGAGGTATATGGCGGTGCAGGGTGCAAGCAATAAGGCAGACACACACAATGAGTCTCTTTCCGTACCTTTACTGGTAATATTTGCAGGCACGTCCCGGGAGGCTGCTCAGGGTGGAGGATGCACGTCCAGTAATCACTGAGTAGGTTTAAGGCCTCCTTACTTCTTGATGTGTGTGAGTTTCTAACCTGCATAAAGCCAAGTTTAACTCCATGTGAAACAGCTACGCCCGGCTGACATTGTGGTGGAGCCTTCTTGTGGACAGAACTAAGTCTATGTGGCTGATCAGGCCTGACTCCTGTTCTTCCTGACTCCGGTTACGTATCAGCACTAAAGGGCCCCTCTGCGACCTGAAGTCCAGCAGGGTCTCCGGTTTCTCCCACTAGCCGTGAAGGAACTAGCAAGCTCGGACCCGATGTCCGGTTGTGCAGAGTGGAGGATAGCTATCGTTGCTATTTTTCCTCAGTCACTCTCTCTCTCTCTTTGTCCACTCGCCTGTCGCCCTACTCACACCTTTAACATAAGCACAGGCAACAGTAGTCGTAGTCGTCAGCTTCCTTCTATCCACCGCTCACTGACCGTTCCTCAGTCGACTCGTTGTTACAAATACTGTAGTTCCCTTCCTTCTTCTCCTTCATAGGCTCTGTCCAGAGTAGCTATCAGGACCTTCCGTCAGACTGATCTGTGCACACTCTGAGAGTCACTTTCCACGTTCATAGGGAACTAACAGTCAGCCTGTTCTGAGGTAACAGCTTGTCTTTCTTCCTCTGTCTCATCTGACAGGAATCACAACTCATCTGAACTCGCACTGGCTCAGACTGGCTAAGACCCCACTGCTACGTCTCCCACACCCTTATATACTCTAAAAGGGGCTTCCTCTGGTGGAACTATAGGGAAGTGTGGAGTGTGAATGAATATCAGGTGAGTGTGATTTACCTTTCTGTGCATCCTCCTGGGTACATGTGGCACCAAGCGCAGCTGGGCTACACACATGGACCCATGGTGCAGCAGGATAATGCATGGACCCATGGTGCAGCAGTATAATGCATGGCCCCATGGTGCAGCAGGATAATGCATGGCCCCATGGTGCAGCAGGATAATGCATGGCCCCATGGTGCAAGGATCTGTACACAATTCCTGGAAGCTGAAAACATCCCAGCTCTTGCATGGCCAGCATACTCACTGGACATGTCACCCATTGAGCATGTTTGGGAAAGCCCTGGATTGGCATAAACGAGATTGTGTTCAAGTTTCTGCCAATATCCAGTAACTTCGCAAAACAATTGACGAGAAGTAGACAAACATTCCACAGGCCACAAGCAACAACCTGATCAACTCTATTCGAAGGAGATGTATTGCACTGGGTCCTCTCTCTCCTGTAGAGTATAAGCTCTTATGGTCAGTGGAGTCCTCTCTCTCCTGTAAAGTGTAAGCTCTTATGGTCAGTGGGGTCCTCTCCTGTAGAGTGTAAGCTTTTATGGTCAGTGGACTCATCTCTCTCTCCTGTAGAATGTAAGCTCTTATGGTCAGTGGGCTCATCTCTCTCTCCTGTAGAGTGTAAGCTCTTATTGTCAGTGGGCTCATCTCTCTCTCCTGTAGAGTGTAAGCTCTTATGGTCAGTGGGGTCCTCTCTCTCCTGTAGAGTATAAGCTCTTATGGTCAGTGGGGTCCTCTCTCCTGTAGAGTGTAAGCTCTTATGGTCAGTGGGGTCCTCTCTCTCTCCTGTAGAGTGTAAGCTCTTATGGTCAGTGGGGTCCTCTCTCTCTCCTGTAGAGTATAAGCTGTTATGGTCAGTGGGGTCCTCTCTCTCTCCTGTAGAGTGTAAGCTCTTATGGTCAGTGGGGTCCTCTCTCCTGTAGAGTGTAAGCTCTTATGGTCAGTGGGGTCCTCTCTCCTGTAGAGTGTAAGCTCTTATGGTCAGTGGGGTCCTCTCTCTCTCTCCTGTAGAGTATAAGCTGTTATGGTCAGTGGGGTCCTCTCTCTCTCCTGTAGACTGTAAGCTCTTATGGTCAGTGGGGTCCTCTCTCCTGTAGAGTGTAAGCTCTTATGGTCAGTGTGGTCCTCTCTCTTCTGTAGAGCGTAAGCTCTTATAGTCAGTGGGGTCCTCTCTCTCTCCTGTAGAGTGTAAGCTCTTATTGTCAGTGGGGTTCTCTCTCTCTCCTGTAGAGTGTAAGCTCTTATTGTCAGTGGGCTCATCTCTCTCTCCTGTAGAGTGTAAACTCTTATGGTCAGCGGGGTCCTCTCTCTCTCCTGTAGAGTGTAAGCACTTATGGTCAGTGGGGTCCTCTCCTGTAGAGTGTAAGCTCTTATTGTCAGTGGGCTCATCTCTCTCTCCTGTAGAGTGTAAGCTCTTATGGTCAGTGGGGTCCTTTCTCTCCTGTAGAGTGTAAGCTCTTATGGTCAGTGGGGTCCTCTCTCTCTCTCCTGTGGAGTGTAAGCTCTTATGGTAAGCAGGATCCTCTCTCTCCTGTAGAGTGTAAGCTCTAATGGTCAGTGGGGTCCTCTCTCTCTCCTGTAGAGTATAAGCTGTTATGGTCAGTGGGGTCCTCTCTCTCTCCTGTAGAGTATAAGCTCTTATGGTCAGTGGGGTCCTCTCTCTCTCCTGTATAGTGTAAGCTCTTATGGTCAATGGGGTCCTCTCTCTCTCCTGTAGAGTGTAAGCTCTTATGGTCAGTAGGATCCCTCTCTCTCTCCTGTGGAGTGTAAGCTCTTATGGTCAGCAGGGTCCTCTCTCTCTCCTGTAGAGTGTAAGCTCTTATGGTCAGTGGGGTCCTCTCTCTCTCTCTGTAGAGTGTAAGCTCTTATGGTCAGTGGGGTCCTTCTCTCTCCCGTGGAGTGTAAGCTCTTATGGTCAGTGGGGTCCTCTCTCTCTCTGTAGAGTGTAAGCTCTTATGGTCAGTGGGGTTCTCTCTCTCTCCTGTAGAGTGTAAGCTCCTATGGTCAGTGGGGTCCTCTCTCTCTCTCTGTAGAGTGTAAGCTCTTATGGTCAGTGGGGTCCTCTCTCTCTCCCGTGGAGTGTAAGCTCTTATGGTCAGTGGGGTCCTCTCTCTTTCTGTAGAGTGTAAGCTCTTATGGTCAGTGGGGTCCTCTCTCTCTCCTGTAGAGTGTAAGCTCCTATGGTCAGTGGGGTCCTCTCTCTCCTGTAGAGTGTAAGCTCTTATGGTCAGTGGGGTCCTCTCTCTCTCCTGTAGAGTGTAAGCTCTTATGGTCAGTATGGTCCTCTCTCTCCTGTAGAGTGTAAGCTCTTATGGTCAGTGGGTCATCTCTCTCCTGTAGAGTATACGCTCTTATGGTCAGTGGGGTCCTCTCTCTCCTGTAGAGTGTAAGCTCTTATGGTCAGTGTGGTCCTCTCTCTCCTGTAGAGTGTAAGCTCTTATGGTCAGTGGGGTCCTCTCCTGTAGAGTGTAAGCTCTTATTGTCAGTGGGCTCATCTCTCTCTACTGTAGAGTGTAAGCTCTTATGGTCAGTGGGGTCCTCTCTCTCCTGTAGAGTGTGAGCTCTTATGGTCAGTGTGGTCTTTTCTCTCCTGTAGAGTGTAAGCTCTTATGGTCAGTGGGTCCTCTCCTGTAGAGTGTAAGCTCTTATGGTCAGTGTGCTCATCTCTCTCTCCTGTAGAGTGTAAGCTCTTATGGTCAGTGGGGTCCTCTCTCTCTCCTGTAGAGTGTAAGCTCTTATGGTCAGTGGGGTCCTCTCCTCTCCTGTAGAGTGTAAGCTCTTATGGTCAGTGGGGCCCTCTCTCTCCTGTAGAATGTAAGCTCTTATGGTCAGTGGGGCCCTCTCTCTCCTGTAGAGTGTAAGCTCTTATGGTCAGTGGGGTCCTTTCTCTCCTGTAGAGTGTAAGCTCTTATGGTCAGCGGGGTCCTCTCTCTCTCCTGTAGAGTGTAAGCTCTTATGGTCAGCAGGATCCTCTCTCTCTCCTGTAGAGTGTAAGCTCTTATGTCAGTGGGGTCCTCTCTCTCCTGCAGAGTATAAGCTCTTATGGTCAGTGGGGTCCTCTCTCTCTCCTGTAGAGTGTAAGCTCTTATGGTCAGCGGGGTCCTCTCTCTCTCTCCTGTAGAGTGTAAGCTCTTATGGTCAGTAGGATCCTCTCTCTTTCCTGTAGAGTGTAAGCTCTTATGGTCAGTGGGGTCCTCTCTCTCTCTCCTGTAGAGTGTAAGCTCTTATTGTCAGAGGGATCTTCTCTCTCTCTTGTAGAGTGTAAGCTCTTATGATCAGCGGGGTCCTCTCTTCTGTAGAGTGTAAGCTCTTATGGTCAGTGGGGTCCTCTCTCTCCTGTAGAGTGTAAGCTCTTATGGTCAGTGGGGTCCTCTCTCTCTCTGTAGAGTGTGAGCTCTTATGGTCAGCGGGGTCCTCTCTCTCTCCTGTAGAGTGTAAGCTCTTATGGTCAGTGGGGTCCTCTCTCTCTCCTGTAGAGTGTAAGCTCTTATGGTCAGTGGGGTCCTCTCTCTCCTGTAGAGTGTAAGCTCTTATGGTCAGTGGGGTCCTCTCTCTCTCCTGTAGAGTGTGAGCTCTTATGGTCAGCGGGGTCCTCTCTCTCCTGTAGAGTGTAAGCTCTTATGGTCAGTGGGGTCCTCTCTCTCTTCTGTAGAGTGTAAGCTCTTATGGTCAGTGGGGTCCTCTCTCTCCTGTAGAGTGTAAGCTCTTATGGTCAGTGGGGTCCTCTCTCTCTCCTGTAGAGTGTAAGCTCTTATGGTCAGTGGAGTCCTCTCTCTCCTGTAGAGTGTAAGCTCTTATGGTCAGTGGGGTCCTCTCTCTCCTGTAGAATGTAAGCTCTGATGATCAGTGGGGTCCTCTCTCTCTGTTCTAACCCATAAGTATTTCCAGAGCATTTAAAGCATTATATTATTGAGATTTGGTCAATTTTGTTTTTGTGGAGAAATCCTGATGCCGGCAAATTAGCATTTCAATAGAACCGCTCATCTCTAAAGCAATACGACTTTTAAATTTGTTCCACTATTTTATTGTTGTTATAATGAGACCTTGGAAGACGCAAGTGTCAGATGAGTTTTATTGTTGCATATACTGTATCTTACAAATCAGCATCCGAACGTACAAGAGCTACTAGATCTTGCTTTTTTCAAGTGAGGACAGCAAAAGAATAAGACAGCCATCGCCCCTGTACTCCACTCCTCCTCTGTAATTGTTTAATCGATTGCTATAATAGAAAGGAGAAACATAATAAGACTCAGATTGGTGATTGTTTAATTTCTGAACTACTGAAGTAGTATGAGGAGAACTTAGCAAATTATGAAATGCATGTGTTCAAGAGTCTTATAAGTAAAATCTTATGCTGTAGTTAACGTGCCCCATGAGGGGCTTAGGACTGGGTCATCCTCCACACACCGTATGCTATTTATACTCTTCTCAACACTGAAACTACAATACTAAGGCTATGTTCACACGTTGCGTTTTTGCTGTAATTTTAATGCAAATTTTAAGCTGTGTTTTACAGTACAAGCAAAAGTTATTATTAGATTTTAGAAATCTCACCGCTGAGGTTATTAATAGTTGTCTGAGAAAGATCTTGCCGCTGAGTGGCAGCTCCTGTGTAATCACCGACCAATGACGTTGTGATGATACTGTAGCTCCATGTCTTGTGCTGTTGCTAGAACTACAACCCCCACCGTTTGCAAGCACAGGGCAAAGTTACCCCTCCTCCTTTTCTCTGCAGCTCACGCTTCCCTTCCCCCCTGTCAACCTGCAGTCAAGCTCAGTGTAACCTGAGCTACCAGTGCTGGAAGTTTTGCCGCTTCACCGCAGGGGTCCTTCATTGTCTGCACACGTGCTTTCTTCCTATAGCAGCCATTTTGGAGAATTCATTCTTTTTTGGTTAATAACACGGTGGGAGCATTCGCTAGAAACACGAAAGTTACTGTGTTGAACCACGCGCCGACGGGCATCGTTCCCGTGGTACTGGTAAACCCGTAACTCCAACAGAACCCGAGAAATGGAATTCTCGGGTGCCCCATGTACTAGCCCACCCAAGTGTGGGCTCATTGGAACCGTCATTTTAGAGTAAGATCATTGATAGGTCTGCCGTTATTCTGCTAGGTTCACAGGATGAGTTATGGACCTTATGATATTGCAGAGCTCAAACCATAGCTTGCAGCCAGGGGAGGTGGCCAGAAAACCAGCCCCTTTTTGTGAGGTCAGAAGCTGACATGCATAAGTCTTGCAGTGAAGTTCCTTAGGCACTTTCTGCTGGGATGTCCTGACTAACAGATCTGCCAATGAACTATGACGTGTAGCTCCTTCCCCCAGCCTGGCTTGCCTATGCATATGTAACTATCATGTGAGTTATCTTTCATTCTTAATCCCATTTTATTTTATAACTGCATCTGTACATAACGATATTGTCTCAGTTTGTTACATCTTCTTATATTATCTAAGCACTGCCTGTTTTTAAGGAATAAACCTATAAATTTATTAGTTTGTTTCTCCTGCTCTATAAACGAATTTGCACGTGCCTGAAGCACTACGCTACTGTTTTGGGGTTGCTACGGACCCGCTTGATAAATTGTTCATCAAAAGCCGTAGCTGGTGGCAGCTAAAAGGAAGGGGTGTAAAGTGTTAATCTATTGGGTGACGCTGGCAGTGACGGAGCAGGGTTTATAAGGGTACTGCCTGGCTGCAGCCAGGAGTAATTATAATTCCCTCACTGCAGCGTGCCCAATAGCCAGCACACATCCAAGTGACCCGTCTGGCGACCAATTATCCTAGGTGCAGTTCCCTGACTGACCCGAGGGTAAGGGGGGCGCCAGAGAGCTGCAAGTTCCTAAGTGGAAGTGGGATAATTATAAATCCTGCAGTTTACTGGGTCGGACGGCAGCAGCCGTCGTGTGTGTGCGCGTTTTCGTCACATTTGCAGCACGGAGGGATCACAAGCCGTGATACCCGGGCTACCGTGTGGCGGACCGCGTGCCCGTTCATCACAGACGTCCAAGATGTGCTCGATTGGAGACAAGTCGGGGGATGCTGTAGGCCATCGAAGCATGTTTAGGCCCGCAGGCTGCTCACAGTAGCACTATGAACATGCAGGATGGCATTGTGGTGTTGGAAAATGGATCCTGGGACACTTTGGAGAAATTCTGCACTAGAGATGAGCGACTTTGCCTCCGGGAGGGTCAAGTCGGGTTTCGGACCACCCGACTTTCCCAAAAGTCGAGTCGAACGAAATCGGCCGACTATCGGGAAAAGTCGAAGGTCCGACTGAAACGCGAAACCCAATGCAAGTCAATGGGGAAGAAAAGTCAGCAGGGAGTGGAGGACAGTAAACACACCTACAGTGCCCATTTCAATGCCAACTACATCAATTCTTATTACTGAAGCTTGTCAACCTTAATTTACTTTATAATAATAGTAGCGCATTGAAAACTGGGGGTTATTTGGCTAAAGTTGTGGTGGGGCAGGGCTGACTTCAGGTTTTCGTGGGCCCTGGGTGACAGAGTGTCAGTGGGCCCCTTTAACACATACCACAATTCATGATGCTCCGATACGGCAGAGAGATATAGGTATAGTACAATGCCAAATACTTCACTTCTTACATTACATGAGTGATATCTATTGTAAATTCTACAATAGCTCAAAACCGGACAATATAGTCCTCCATACAGTATTATGGGCACAACATAGTGCTCCATACAGAATAATGAGCCCCATATATTGCTCTATACAGAATAATGAGCCCCATATATTGCTCCATACAGAATGGGCTCCATATATTGCTCCATACAGAATAGGTTCCACATGTGCTGCATATGATGCTCCATATATAAAGGGCCCTATATGATGCCCTATAAATAATTAACCCCATATGATGCTCTAGATGTGACGTCAACTCGCTCTCTGACCTGAATGTCACTGTCAGGAAACGCGGAAGACGTCACAACGGTGGAGCAGGAAGAGGTAAGTATTGCAAGTGCTGGGGCTCTGGCAAGCAGGGGGGGCACACTCGTGGGCGCCGGCACTGGCACAGGGCCCCTCATAGTACGCCGGTGTCTCTGACGGAGAGTGGGCCCCCCCACCTGCTTAGGGCCCCGGCACTTGCCTGGGTGTGCCATGTGCTGACGTCGGCCATGGGGGGAACAGCCCAGTTAGGGAGGTGGAAAAACTGGCATGTGTTGAGGTGTAGGCTGGACGTTCAGCAGCTGCAAATGGAGGAATTGGAGAAGTCGGAGGAAGAGGAGGACAAAGCGAGCCATTTTGCTGGCAACCTATGTGTCATCAGGGGAAGGTGGGACAAAATCCTTTGAAACTCAGGCATGGTTCATTTTAATGAAGGTGAGATCACCTACATTTTGGGTCGACAGCCAGGTCCTTCTTTCTGTCAGGATTGATCCAGCAGCACTGAAGACTCTTTCTGATAGCACACTACCAGCAGGGCAAGCGAGCTCCTGTAAGGCATATTGTGCCAATTCAGGCCAGGTGTCCAGTTTACAGGCCCAGTAGTCAAAGGGGAATGAACTGTGAGGGAGAACATCGATAGGGGAGGAGAGGTAATTTTGAACCATAGTTGACAAGTGCTGTCTCCTGTCTGTTGCAATCGATTCAGTATTACCAGGCGTGTGAGCATTACACGAGAAATCAGACCACAACATGGTCATAAAACCCCTGTCTCCAACGCCACTTCGGCTGTGTACACCACGAACACCTCTTCCATTTGGCCCAGTACGGCTCGTGGTAGAACCTGCACCGCTGCTGTGTGCTGGGAATGCCTCTAACAAACGGTTTACCAGAGTTGCTTGTTTGTTCCCCAATATTAGATCTAGGTTCTCCTGTGGCATGATGTGCTGTAATTTGCCTTTATAGCGTGGATCGAGGATGCTGGCCAACCAGTAGTCGTCATCCTTCATAATTTTGGCAATGCGGGGGTCCCTTTTTAGGATATGCAAGACATAATCACACATGTGGGCCAATGTTCCAGGTGTCAATGATGCACTGCCAGTGGAGGGTAGAGGAGCACTTTCTGCCAAATCTATATCCCTCCAGTCACACACAAACCCTGCACCTGACCTTGGCTAGCCAACATTTTCTCTTGCTGAGTCGCACAGCCAGGGTTTTGGGGTACTCGGCACCGAGCCCGTTGATGTCTATGGGGAATGTCACGGGTAGCACAGCTCGGTCCGTGCCCTGGGCGCTCACTGTAATGTGGGATATTTACAGGTGACTTGAATGATGATATGGGATTCGTGACGCCACTTGTGGTATCTGGTCAGGATGACCAGCGCTGCTATGCAGATCCACTGGAGGGTTAATATTGTGCAGCTAGATGTTAAGCCTCCCACAAGGCTGATCCTCCAGGGCAGATAGATGTGTAGGAATGCAGGACAGACGGGGACCCGGCAGTTAGGAGTAATAAGGGAGACACACACATAAGTCACTTTGGTACCTTTATCTGAAGATGTTGCAGACACTCCCCGGAGCACTATAGGGTGAAGGGTGCACATCCAGATTCCTCCACTGGTAGGTCTGTGGCCTCCTGTCCTCTGCCTTTATGTGATAAAGTCCTGACCTGCTTGTAGCTAGGTCTAACTTGGTCTCCGTCTTGCACCTGGCTGATCTTGTGATTGGACCTCCTCTTGAAGCACACAGTCTCTATTTGCAGTGCACTGCTAGAGTCCGTCCTCCTGATCCTGCTACGTATTAGCTCTGTGGTACTCCTGGGGCTTGTAGTCCTCCAGGAACTCCGGTGTTCTCCTAATAGGTCGTGGAGATCCCTATAGGCTCGGACCCCGGTGTCCGGTAATACTTGCTGAGATGAGCTATTAAGGCTCCACTGTCTCATAAACTTTCCACTCGCCTTCGGCCTACCTGGATCCTCACACAATCACACACTGGCAGTTGGTGGGCTGCCTCTTCACCGCTCTCTAAGCGTCGGCACGCTTCTCACTGAGTTGCACTCCTAGATTCAGCTCTGACTAGGCTGGAATGATCTCTCTTTACTAGACTCCACTTGCTTGGAACTGATTAGCTCTGCAGCCTCACTAACCTCAGCTCTGCACTCACCTTCTGCAGACTGACTGGCTGACTGAACTAAAACTGAAACTAAACTGAAACTTCTTGTTATATGCCTAACAAGCTCCCTCTGGTGGTCTTTGGGAATAAATGAACGTGTGTGCATGTGAATAATGACCTCTAGTGGGATATTCTTTCAGTGCACCCTTCTGGAAGATATGGATCCAGTCACAGCTGGGCTCCACATTGCCCCCTGAGAAGCATCCTTCTCCCCAAAATAATCATCCCCCTCATCCTCCTCTTCCTCTTCTTCTTCCTCCACCTCATCCAGGACAGTTCCCTGAGCAGACAATGCCTGACTGTCATCACGGCTTCCCTCCTCCTCCTCTGCTGCAGACGCCTGATCCTTAATGTGCGTCAAAGTTTGCATGAGCAGACGCATAAGTGGGATGCTCATGCTTATGAGGTGTACCCCAGGGCTCAGTCCTTGGCCCCCTTCTCTTCTCTCTCTACACCGCCCCAATTGGACAGACCATCAGCAGATTTGGCTTTCAGTACCATCTTTATGCTGATGACACACAATTATACACGTCATCCCCCGACCTTACCCCCGCTGTTCTACAGAACGCCACCGACTGTCTGTCCGCAGTCTCCAACATCATGTCTGCTCTCTATCTGAAACTTAACTTCTCCAAAACTGAACTTCTTCTGCTCCCGCTGTCTACTAACCTCCCTAAATCTGACATTTCCCTCTCAGTGGGCGGCACCATAATAACACCCCGGCAGCAGGCTCGCTGTCTGGGTGTTATGTTTGACACCAATCTCTCCTTCACCTCCCATGTACAATCTCTTGCCCGCTCTTGCCGCCTACACCTAAAGAACATCTCTAGAATCCGCCCTTTTCTCACCATGGAAACAACAAAAACCCTCACTGTTGCATTGATCCACTCCCGCCTGGACTACTGCAACGCTCTATTACTTGGCCTCCCCATTACTCGACTATCCCCTCTCCAGTCCATCCTTAATGCAGCAGCCAGGGTAATCCATCTGGCTAATCGGTACTCGGACGCGTCCGCTCTTCGCCAGTCCTTACACTGGCTGCCCATTCATTATAGGATCCAATTCAAAGTACTTGTTCTCACCCGCAAAGCTCTCCACACTGCAGCACCCCCCTACATCTCCTCCCTCATTTCTATCTATCGGCCTAACCGACTGCTGCGCTCTGCAAACGACTTTCGACTAACCTCTGCACTAATCCGTACCTTCCACTCCCGATCCAAGACTTCTCCCGCACTGCGCCAATCCTCTGGAATGCTCTACCCCAAGAAATTAGGACTATCCACAATTTGCATGGTTTCAGGCGCTCCCTCAAAACACATCTGTTCAGAGCGGCCTATCACATTAACTAATCAAAGTCATTCTCTGTGTAAGTGTGTGTGTGTGTAGCCCATTCACTATCTCCATCCATCCCTCACTCCCTTAAGATGGCTGGACCATCATTGTAAATGCACCATTGTATATACACACCTGTACTTTGTATCTCCCTCACCTCATTGTAGATTGTAAGCTCTCACGAGCAGGGCCGTCTTATTTTGCTTTAATTACTGTATTGTTAACGTTGTTACTTATGACTTGTGTTTTGAAACTGTTAAACTGTAAAGCGCTGCGGAATATGATGGCGCTATATAAATAAAGATTATTATTATTATTATTATTATTATGATGGCGTCGTCTGCGCTTACCAGCCGTGTGCATTCCTCAAAACTCTGAAGGACTTTACAGAGGTCTTTCAGCTTTGACCACTGCACACTCAACAACTCCATGTCCGCCCTCGTACTGCCTGCCCGTGTATCCTCCCACAAATGCATTACAGCCTGCCTCTGTTCACACAGCCTCTCAACCATGTGCATGGTGGAGTTTCACCTTGTTGCAACGTCTATGATTAAGCGGTGCTTGGGGAGGTGGAGCGATTGCTGCAGCCTCTGCATAGGACTGGAGTCTACGGGAGAGCGATGGATGTGCGAGCACAGTCTTCGCACCTTATGGAGCAGGGCTGGTAACTCCGGATAATTATTTATGAAGCACTGCACCACCAGGTTCAAGGTGTGAGCCAGGCAAGGTATGTGTCTGAGTTTTGCCAGGGCTATCGCCGCCACAAAATTACAGCCGTTATCACTGACTACCTTGCCTGGCTCAAGATGTAGACTGCCCAGCCATGACTCAGTTTCTCGCTGCAAGTAGTCGGCCAGTACCTCCGCTGTGTGTCTGTTGTCGCCCAAAGACATCATCTTTAAAACAGCCTGCTGACGCTTACCACTAGCTGTTCGATAGTGGGACACCTCGTGTGCATCACTGGCAGCTGCGGCTAGAGTGCTTATGCGACTGCGCTCTGTCAACGAGCTTTTGCTTCTGAGGAGGAGGAGGAGGGTGGAACGCCTACAGCCAACTGTTGCCTATACTGTGGGCTAGGCAGCACTGTCCCACCGCCGCTGTCCCCTGTTGACCCTGCATCCACCACATTAACCCAGTGCGCATTGATGGACACGTAATAGCCCTGGCCATGCCTACTGGCCCATGCATCTGTTGTGAGGTGCACCTTTCCACTCACTGATTGTTTGAGTGCATGGACAATGCTGTCTTTCACATGCAGGTGGAGGGCAGGGATGGCTTTTCTAGAAAAGAAGTGCCGACTGGGTAGGTCATAGCTTGGGACAGCGTAGGCCATGAGGTCTCTGAGCGCAGCGCTTTCAACCAAACGGAAGGGCATCATCTCTAATGAGATCAGTTTGGCAATATAGCCATTCAAATCTAGTGTACGCAGATGAGAGCATGAGTACTTTCTTGTCCTACTCAGAATGTCTGCTAGGGTGAGCTGGACTTGAGAGCTGCATATGGTGGGACTAGCGGTGGACATGGCGGACTGAGAGGGGGTTGGTGATGGTGGTGGTGGTGATGGCCTAGATTCAGTCTTTCATTGGAAAAACATTGTGATTCCCTGATTGCTTTGGCCTTGCGACGACACCTCAACATTTCTTGCTGGTGATGTGCTTACCGGTGGGCTTACAGTGGGGGAAGCGATGGCTACCTTCAGTCGGTGCAGGTGCACGTGTGCTACCTGAGGTTTTGTAGTCTGTCCACGCTTGCAAGTGCATGGTGTTTACATGTCTAAGCATGAAACTGGTATTCAAATTTCTGAGATTTTTCCCTCGGCTAAAGGTTCTTCCGCACTTCTTACAGATAACCTTTGCCTCATCAATAGGATTTTGGTCAAAAAAGTGCCACACTGCACTCTTCCTACTATGGGATAAATTTTCAGGGCTTGAATGCTGTGCTAATTTGACAGTCTGGCCAAGCTGTCCTGCAACTCTTTTTGTTTTTTTAACACGTTTTTGAACTGCTATGGGCCTGCCGGATAACGGCAGCTGCGATGTCGATGCCTGCTGCGGATCCTCCTCCTCTTCTGAGCTATTACCAGTGGCACCTTCTTCCCCCAATGGATGCCAATCCGGGTCAACAACTGGTTCATCCATCTCCTCCTCTTCAATTTCATCTGCACCTTCCTCTGTGTCACCGTGTAAGGTATGGTATGCGGGAAGGGGCACCTGAGTTTCATCAGGGTCAGAATCTGGCCCAGTAGACTGCGAGGGCAATGCAGTGCTCTGGGTGAATTTACCAGCAGAATCATATAGCAGTGGCTGTGCATCAGTGCACTCAATGTCATATTCATCTTGGACTGGGGAATTCAGGATTTCACTTGATAACCCAGGCATGGTATGTGAAAAGAGCTCCAGGGAGTAATCTGAAGTGTGGCTGCCACATCCTTCACTTTTGGTTGGGGTGAAGGACACAAGGAAAGGTGTTGTTCCTGAGCAGGAACCTGCACTGACGACTCAGTGCTTGCATTTTTTGAACCTTCAGAAGAGGAGGCGATAGAGCTGGATGCTGTTTCAGGAATGTAAGCAAAAACCTGTTCCTGATGCTCCGGCTTCAAAAGCGGTTTACCTACTCCAGAAAAGAGAGCCTTCCAGGCCTTCTGGAGCCAGACAATGATGCAGGCTCAACACCTAATGCCTTAGGTGCTATTGTGCTTTTGGCACTAACAGCAGATGCACCACCAGTACCAGATGGCCCCCCCACCCACGTCCGCGGCCTCTTCCACCATACTTCCTCATGTTTGGGAAAATGTATCAAAAATACCAGCAGATATATGGTACTGTATGAGGAGGGTACAGCTGTATACGGTGTAGGGGAAAATTTAAATCTCCGTATATATTTCCGGAGTCACACACAGACGCTCACTCAGTATGGATTTGACCGTAATACAAAGAGCAGATATACTGTACTGTATCAGAAGCGGACAGCTGTATACGGTGTAGGGGAAAATGTCAATCTCCATATATATTTCCGGAGTCACACACAGACGCTCACTCAGTATGGATTTGACCGTAATACAAAGAGCAGATATACAGTATTATATCAGAAGCGGATAGCTGTATACGGTGTAGGGGAAAATTAAAATCTCTGTATATATTTCCGGAGTCACACACAGACGCTCACTCAGTCTGGATTTGACCATAATACAAAGAGCAGATATACGGTAGTGTATCAGAAGCGGACAGCTGTATACGGTGAGGGGGAAAATTTCAATCTCCGTATATATTTCCGGAGTCACACACAGACGCACACTCAGTATGGATTTCACCGTAATACAAAGAGCAGATATACGGTACTGTATCAGAAGCGGACAGCTGTATACGGTGTAGGGGAAAATTTCAATCTCCGTATATATTTCCGGAGTCACACACAAACGCTCATTCAGTATGGATTTGACCGTAATACAAAGAGCAGATATACGGTACTGTATCAGAAGCGGACAGCTGTATACGGTGAGGGGGAAAATTTCAATCTCCGTATATATTTCCGGAGTCACACACAGACGCTCACTCAGTATGGATTTGACCGTAATACAAAGAGCAGATATACGGTACTATATCAGAAACGGATAGCTGTATACGGTGTAGGGGAAAATTTCAATCTCGTATATATTTCCGGAGTCACACACAGACGCTCACTCAGTCTGGATTTGACCATAATACAAAGAGCAGATATACGGTAGTGTATCAGAAGCGTACAGCTATATACGGTTTAGGGGAAAATTTAAATCTCCGTATATGTTTCTGGAGTCACACACAGACGCTCACTCAGTATGGATGTGACCGTAATACAAAGAGCAGATATACAGTACTGTATCAGAAGCGGACAGCTATATATGGTGTAGGGGAAAATTTCAATCTCTGTATATATTTCCGGAGTCACACACAGATAGTCAGCATGTATTTGTCCGTGATACCAGCCGGTACATGGTAGTGTGTGAGGAGCGTACAGCTCTATACGGTGTGGGAAAAAATGAACGCTCGGTAACTCATTGCTCATTGGCTGAAAAAAGGTTCCTGAAAGCATTCTGGGAAAACCGACTATGGCGCTCGTTTTGCTGAATGGCCGACTGCACGCTATGGTCGTGTTTCGGTGAACGAAACCCGACTTTGGAGAAAGTCGGCGACTTATGAATCTGACCGACCTGTTTCGCTCAACTCTAGTCTGCACCACTGGTTTCACCACCAAATCCATCTGCTGCCAATCTGTTAGTTTACCAAGAATGATGACTAGAACGGGTCTAGTTACTGTACATTATGACACCCAAAACCAGAATCCTGGCATGACGCTCCCTCATAAAGGCCTCTACAGACCCATCACTGGCTATCATTGCATTCAAGACCAAAGCAGGATTCATTGATGAACAGAAGAGACGTCCATGCCAGCCTCCATTTCTGCTCCATAATAGCTCTTCAGAGAGGTGGTGTGAGGTCAATAGACACCCGTAACTTTTGTTGCAACCTACATTGGAGGGATTGGACTCCACCAGGGCAAAGGATCCTTATCTCTACATCCTCCCAATAAAAGATTTCAATTGTAAGCTATGCCTGGCTTTCTTTCACTCTTTATTCAAGGCTTTTTTTGGCACATGGAGAGGTAGTACCTTATGTTTCTGATGATGACAGCAGTATTGGTGTGCTGACTCATCGTGTATGTTTGTATATTGGTCACATAGTGTATTTGTGCACCTGTACATTAATTTAATACCTAAGGTGTGTACTTTTTTTTATCTGTAGCTGGATGTCTGTCTCAAAGTCCAATGTTTTGTAAGCACCTTACAATGAATTCTGTAAACAATGTTTTGGCACCTTAGGCTTTTTATGTAATGCTCATATCTCCAAATTTTTCCAGGAGCCATTTCTCAACACGACAACCCCAGGTTGCATGTCTCTGGTGCTGCCATGAGCAGTCTGCTTGACGTAAACATGCTACCATGTCCTGCTGCATCTCTGGACTTTTCTTCCAAAAAGCACGTCTGGGACGTTATTCGTCAGCAATTGTAAAGGTTGCTGCCAACAGCTGATCTTGATGATTTCCCCAAGGTGTAATAATCAGCGGCATAAGAATCCTGGGACAATCATCAATAATCTCTGTGATAAATACCTAGGCTGTAAGTTCAGGTATTTCTGCACATGGCTCATATAAAAGACTTATTAAAGAAACATGTTTTGAAAATGTTATTTCCATTTTTCATCATCTGCAGATCATTCCCATGTCTGTCCATTCTGTGAGTTCCAAAACTCAACAAAATATTTCTTCTCGTTTTTGCAATTTCAATGTTGAAGAGTGTAATACTAATATTTTCTTTTCTAGCAGTATAGTACTTGGCTCCCATACATCAGGACCAAGGTGCAATTGTCAGAGCTAAAATCCCTCAATAATCACTGCTTTTTATTTTGCATCCTGATCTGGGTCTGTTTATGTGAACCCTGGACAATAATCTGATGCAAGATGAGAAAAAAAAACCCTTTCAACCTGCATCAAAGAACCGAGCTTATAATACTGGCTTCAACACAAGATCCAATGCAAGGTTAGACATGTAATGTATCTGATACTTGACTGAACTTCTTATACAGACTTTATCTGCACTTAAATTGTGTACTCATCAAGGAAGAACAAAATAAAGCACTCAGAGTAAAAAAGAAAATATAGAGAGAATTATATATATTACCTAGTCTATAATACTGCATCTGTGTAAAAGACTATAGCTACTATCATACTGCTCCTATGTACAAGAATTTAACAATTAAAATACTGCTCCTATGTACAAGAATTTAACAATTAAAATACTGCTCCTATGTACAACAATATAACTACTATAATACTGCTCCTATGTACAAGAATATAACTACTATCATACTGCTCCTATGTACAAGAATTTAACAATTAAATACTGCTCCTATGTACAACAATATAACTACTATAATACTGCTCCTATGTACAAGAATTTAACAATTAAAATACTGCTCCTATGTACAACAATATAACTACTATAATACTGCCCCTATGTACAAGAATATAACTACTATAATACTGCTCCTATGTACAAGAATATAACTACTATAATACTGCCCTATGTACAAGAATATAACTACTATAATACTGCCCCTATGTACAAGAATATAACTACTATCATACTGCTCCTATGTACAAGAATTTAACAATTAAAATACTGCTCCTATGTACAACAATATAACTACTATAATACTGCTCCTATGTACAAGAATTTAACAATTAAAATACTGCTCCTATGTACAACAATATAACTACTATAATACTGCCCCTATGTACAAGAATATACTACTATAATACTGCTCCTATGTACAAGAATATAACTACTATAATACTGCCCCTATGTACAAGAATATAACTACTATAATACTGCCCCTATGTACAAGAATATAACTACTATAATACTGCCCCTATGTACAAGAATATAACTACTATAATACGCTCCCTATGTACAAGAATATAACTACTATAATGATCTTTTTATTTGAAAAACTCACAACATATATACAGAATATTTACATAAAAATCACAAAATATACATAAGGGAATAAATATTACATTGTTACATCACAGACACAATAATAGCAGAACACATTAATAGATCCCCACAGTTCCCTCCGCTCTTTCCTGATCTACAGAACATAAATGTTATCTCTCTATAATGGATGGAGTCCAGCATCAGACAGATCTCCAGGACTCTGTCCACCTTGCCATCCATGTTATTACAAAGAATCCCCACACCGTCATTGCTCTCCAGACTGAAGGACCAGAATGACGGACCCGGTCTCCAGTCTCTCTTGGCCGTATTCACATTGCATTGCCCTTCAGATACGTCTCACTGTTCACATTAATGGAGCTTATTCTCAGCCGCATCCTGATCACGTAGACTTTCTGGTCTTCTTCCTCCTTCCACTGCTGTCACCTGCAGTGCCCCATCTCTTCGTGGACATCGGAGGGTCAGGATCCAGCTTATCAGGGACATTTTTTATGGCGCATGAAGGACTTTGCTCCATTTGTGCCTCTTCTTGGTCTTCTTCTCCCAGTACACTGTAACGTCCCGGACTTATCGACAGCTCTGGAGGCTCAGAGGTTTTCTGTGCTGTTGTGACTTTTCTAGAGGAATCCACAAAGACATTTTTCCTTTTTATTGTCACATAACCTTCCTCATCCACACTGGACACTGCGGACAGTTCATCTGCCTCTATAGATGTACTGGGCTGATGCTTGGACAGTTTAGTGACAAGTTTTCTGGACACCTTAGGTCTCTCTTTAGTGATAGATTTTTTAGGGCCTACTTTAGCAGCTGACCATTGCTTAGATCTTACTTTAGTGGCGGATGGTGGTTTAACTCTTTCTTTAGAGACTGGTGGTACTTTAGGTTTTTCTTCAGTGGCTGGTGGTCCTAGTAATGCAGCATCCATTAATATTACATCAGACTGTGGAGCAGGTTCACTGTTACTATGATTTATAACCTCATCAGTGCCGGCTTCTTGGACAACATCTGCACCTCTGGTGACATCTTTTTTCATCATTTCCAGGGAAGTCTGGTCATTATATTTATTATGTTCTGCATGAGGGCAATCCCGGAACGTATGCCCGGATCCTTAGCACAGGTTACAGATGACAGGTCCTGTGCATTTGTCCTTTGTATGTCCGAACTGTCCACACAATGAGCATGTGATACGAGAGCAGTTCATGGCAAGGTGCCTGCCCCCACATCTATGGCACAGACGTGGCTGACCGGGGTAGTAACATATCCCCCTCTCTGAGCCCAGGTAGAAGGAGTGCGGCAGATGTCTGGTTACACCATTCTCTTGTAGAAGCTGGATTTTCACAGAATATCCTCCGTTCCATATTTGCTCCTCATCATAGATCTTCTCAGGATAACTTCTCACCATGCACTGCCGGCTCAGCCAGTGCTGCAGATCCGCCAGCGCCACCACCTCAGACTGGAACAGGACAGTGGCCGTTATTTCCTGCGGCTTAGACAGCTGGATACACTGGAGATGATCCCAGATCTCATCTTCTCTAGTGTCATTATAGATGTTGCAGAACAGATCCAGATCACACTGGAGCTTAAAGCTGATGTCATAGATCCTGCTGGATGGGACATGGATCAGAGCGTAGACCTCAGACGCCTTAAACTTCATAAACTCTTTCAGAAGAACTTTTCCAATATAGATCCTGGATGGGATTTTCTCCTCTGGTCCCATGTACTTTATACTGACTGCGTTCCTCCTCTGAATCATAGAATCATAGAATGGTAGAGTTGGAAGGGACCTCCTGGGCCATCTGGTCCAACCCCTGCTCAAAGCAGGATTCTCTAAATCATTCCAGACAGATGTCTGTCCAGCCTCTGTTTGAAGACTTCCATTGAAGGAGAATTTACCACCTCTCGTGGCAGCCTGTTCCACTCCTTGATCACCCTAACTGTCAAAAAGTTTTTTCTAATATCTAATCTGTGTCTCCTCCCATTCAGTTTCATCCCATTGCTTCTAGTCTTTCCTTGTCCAAATGAGAATAAAGATAATCCTTCTACAATGTGACAGCCCTTGAGGTGGAGGGTTCACTAGTCTCGTGACATTGGAGAACAGTCTCCTGAACTGATGTTGGTCAGCAGATGGGTCAGTGCTGGAGCTTTCCCCAGCCACAGGAGGATCAGTGCTGGAGCTTTCCCCAGCCACAGGAGGATCAGTGCTGGAAATCTCCACCGCTGCTGAAGAATCAGTGCTGGAGCTCTCTCCAGCCCCATGATTACTGACACCTGTTTGAGCTGCAGACATGCCCAGATCCACTACTGATTGTTTCACAATGTGGTCTCCATCCACTGACATGGAGGATTCAAAGTCCATTATTTCAGTGTGGTCTCCATTCACTGACATGGAGGGTTCAGAGTCCATTATAATGTTCGTATTATCTGTTACAGACAGACAGTTGCTAGCACCAGTGAGCGGGGTCTCACATACAGCACTGTGCGGGGTCTCACATACAACACCAGTGACGGGTTCACTCAGCACTGTGCGGGTCTCACATACAGCACTGTGCGGGGTCTCACATACGGCACCAGTGAGCGGGGTCTCACATACAGCACCAGTGAGCGGGGTCTCACATACAGCATCAGTGAGCGGGGTCTCACACACAGTATCAGTACAGGGGGCACTTACTTTATCACTCATGGGAGCTGTGCTCACTACATTGCTGCATACACAGGGCACTGCAGTTAACCCCACGTTTGCTGGAGCATTGTCTGCTGCCTCAGACCCCTCACATTGTGTGGCTGATATCAGTGATACATTTCTTTCCAGACTTCCTTGCTCCGCACCGTGCACAGCTTTATATTTAATGTCTTTATTACCATTACTTGCTTTCTATTCATCTTCTGGGCTCTGGTTCCCCTCTTTTTCTCCATAGCCCAAGTTTCCTTTCTGGGCACAGAGTTTACATCTTTGTCCAAGTTTTCTTTCCGAATGCCCAGCTCTCGCCTGCAATCATCCAGGCTCTCACTTTTCATCAGTTTTATCGTCGGATCAGTCTCTTTGTTAATTTCATCTTGCAATTTGCTGATTTGCATTTCCAGCTTAAAAATACTTTGCCTTGTAACTTTACCACTCAATCCAGCAACATAACAAGCAGGTTTAGAAGACTCACCAGCCACCATTTCCAGCTTTCCATCACCACCAGGTCCATGCTGCAAGCCATACTCCAGGCTGAGGGCTTTCCCTGGATCATCAGCCCAGCTTCCCTCCCCTCCACCTGGGTCAGAAGCCATGCCTCCGCCCTGCTGGGAGCTCACAAACACACGTCTATCCTCTCCTATGTACAAGAATATAACTACTATAATACTGCCCCTATGTACAAGAATATAACTACTATAATACTGCTCCTATGTACAAGAATATAACTACTATAATACTGCCCCTATGTACAAGAATATAACTACTATAATACTGCCTCTATGTACAAGAATATAACTACTATAATACTGCTCCTATGTACAAGAATATAACTACTATAATACTGCTCCTATGTACAAGAATATAACTACTATAATACTGCCCCTATGTACAAGAATATAACTACTATAATACTGTCCCTATGTACAAGAATATAACTACTATAATACTGCCTCTATGTTCAAGAATATAACTACTATAATACTGCTCCTATATACAAGAATATAACTACTATAATACTGCCCCTATGTACAAGAATATAACTGCTATAATACTGCTCCTATGGACAAGAATATAACTACTATAATACTGCTCCTATGTACAAGAATATAACTACTATAATACTGCCCCTATGTACAAGAATATAACTACTATAATACTGCTCCTATGTACAAGAATATAACTACTCTAATACTGCTCCTATGGAAAAGAATATACCTACTATAATATGCTCCTATGGACAAGAATATACTATAATACTGCCCCTATGTACAAGAATATAACTACTATAATACTGCTCCTATGTACAAGAATATAACTACTATAATACTGCCCCTATGTACAAGAATATAACTGCTATAATACTGCTCCTATGGACAAGAATATAACTACTATAATACTGCTCCTATGTACAAGAATATAACTACTATAATACTGCCCCTATGTACAAGAATATAACTGCTATAATACTGCTCCTATGGACAAGAATATAACTACTATAATACTGCTCCTATGTACAAGAATATAACTACTATAATACTGCCCCTATGTACAAGAATATAACTACTATAATACTGCTCCTATGTACAAGAATATAACTACTCTAATACTGCTCCTATGGAAAAGAATATACCTACTATAATACTGCTCCTATGGACAAGAATATAACTACTATAATACTGCTCCTATGTACAAGAATATAACTACTATAATACTGCCCCTATGTACAAGAATATAACTACTATAATACTGCTCCTATGTACAAGAATATAACTACTCTAATACTGCTCCTATGGAAAAGAATATACCTACTATAATACGGGCCCTATGTACAAGAATATAACTACTATAATACTGCTCCTATGTACAAGAATATAACTACTATAATACTGCTCCTATGTGTTACGATTCGAGTCCCACTGCTGCACAAGGGGAGTCTCGAACCAGTCCCCCTGTAGTCCCCCATTCATCTCCAGCCACAGTGGAGCCTGCTCAGCAGAGACGTCGGTCCCAGCGTCTTGCTCATTCCAATACTGTGCAGTGACTTGCTGCTGCCTCTCCTGGATCTGCTATTATAGCCAGTGCTGGAGCAGACATCTTTGGGACGAAGTCCTGCGTTTCCCCTTCTGAGCATGCCCAGGGTAAGATCTCTCATTGGAGATCAGGGGTTACATGTTCAGGTACTGCAGCAGCTCCTATTGGTCCGCCAGGAAGGTCCTGAAACTACATGTGTTTTGGAACAGTTTCTCATTGGTCCTTGTTTCTGGCAGGTCCTGTAGCTGTTACTATAAAAGGGTGGCATGGCTGGGCCACCATGCGCTAATATCAACCGTTATATGCTTGCGTGTGTGTGGTTAGGGCGGCTGTTATGAATGTGCTAGAGATGGTTTCTGAGCAGAGGCTCCCTCTGGTGGTTACAGACAGTACTGAACCTTTCAGTGAAGAATGGCAATCTGGGCTCACTGACTGGTCTGATATAAGGGAGGTTCCCTCCCATGATGGTTGCCGGTGATCAATTGTTCTTGTCTCAATTGTGGTTCCTGGTTCATTTGGAAGTTTGCTGGAGTCTTGCCTGCATCTCCTGCTTTCAGATAAGATATTTTTTGCTTTTCTTTTTGTGCTTGCTTTTTGCATTGTTTTCTGCACTTTTGTGGAGGTCAGCCAGGTCCCCTCCTGGGGCCTGAGCTCCTCACAGTTTATCTGCAGCCACTGTTATTTGCTCATTTGCTTTTTCCTGTTTTTTCAGCGGCTGCAGCTTGGTTTTGTTCACACTGAGATCTGATTTAGGGGTGACGAGATCGTGTGATCTCAGTATTTTTGTAATCAGAATTGTTGGATTTTTGTAGGGTTTTCTGGGTTGCAGAAAGTAATCTCTCCTTTCCTATCCTATTTAGTCAGCTTGTGGCCCCAGCGTTTGCTCAATCTATTTTCTGCCTGTGTTTGTGTTTTCATCTTGTCTAACCGCCATTATATGTTTTGGGGCTTCCTATTTTCTTTGGGGATCTGCTCCGGGGCAGATAGCTTTCATCTTTCTGCCTTTAGGTGTAGTTATCTCTCAGGCTGTGACGAGGCGTCTAGGATCAACGTAGGAACGCTCCACGGCTACCTCTAGTTGTGTCGTTCGGTTAGGAATCTGCAACCCATCAGTTACCAACATCTCAGGTGTTCTGCTGCCCGGCTGTTGTTCCTGTCCTCCTCAGCTACCGAAACATAACAATATCACCGGCCATAACTGAAAATTATATGGTACTCACAGAAGGGAAAAATAGTGTGGAAAGAAAAAAAAAAGTCGTCAGAGTTGTCAGAGATTTTTTTTTTCTGTCTGTTGCATTTTTTCCCTCTTTTTCTCTGGGTGCTGAGGAGGATTCTTTTTTCTTTCAATGGAGTTTGCACAGTTGTCTGGCCATGTGGATCAGCTTGCCACTGAGGTTCGGAGTATTGCTACTATCTTGCTAGGTTGCCGGTTGTGGAACCTAGGATTCCCATGCCAGATTTGTTTTTGGGGGATCGGGCTAAATTTCTGAATTTCAAAAATAACTGTAAGTTGTTTTTTGCCTTAAAGCCTAAGTCCTCAGGTAACGCAGCACCGCAGGTTCAAATTGTCATCTCTCTCCTGTGCAGCAATCCTCAGGATTGGGCTTTTTCCCTGACACCTGGGGATCCTGTTTTGAATGATATTGATGCATTTTTTCTGGCTCTGGGGTTTTTGTACGATGAACCTAATGTCACTGATCAAGCTGAAAAAACCTTGTTGGCATTAAATCAGGGTCTTGAAGACGCTGAGTTGTACTGTCAGAAATTCCGAAAGTGGGCAGTCCTGACCAAATGGAATGATGATGCTTTGGCAGCCCTTTTTCGGAAGGGGCTGTCAGAGAATGTAAAGGATGTTATGGTGGGATTCCCTGCTCCCTCTGGTCTCAATGATTCTATGTCATTGGCTATTCAAATTGACAGACGTTTGCGTGAGCGCAGAGGTATGCGTGAGATAGTGTTGCCTTGTGAGCCAGCTTCTGAGCCCATGCAGTGTGATAGAGTGACTTCTGGGGCACAGCGTCATGAGTTTCGAAAGCGCAATGGATTATGTTTCTACTGTGGTGACGCCACTCATGCTATTTCAGTCTGCCCTAAGCGGGGAAGACGTTTTGCACGCTCAGTTGTCTTGGGTAGTGTTCAGACTAAATTTCTGTTGACTGTTACCCTGATTTGCTCCCTGTCCACATTTTCTGCTCATGCTTTTGTTGATTCAGGAGCAACTAATAACCTGATGGATTTTGACTTTGCCAAACGTTGTGGGTTTCCCTTGATACCCTTGCGGAAGTCTATTCCCCTACTGGGCATTGATTCTACCTCTTTGGCGGAGAATAAACCCCAGTTTTCTACTTAGGTGATAATGAGGGTTGAACCAGATCATCAGGAGAGTTGCACATTTCTGGTGCTGTATAATCTGCATGACATTATTGTACTAGGTTTCCCTTGGTTACAGTCTCATAATCCTGTTTTGGATTGGAAATCTGTGTCTTGACCAGTTGGGGCTGCCAATGTGTTAATGCCGACACTCCTGTTTTTTTCTGCCTCTCCTAAGTCTCAGGATGTTCCTGCCTTTTTTACTTATTTTTCGGATGTATTTAGTGAAAGTAAATCTGCATCTTTGCCCCCTCACAGGAGCTACGATTGCGCTATTGAATTAGTGCCTGGTGGTAAATTTCCTAAAGTTCGCCTTTTTAACTTGTCTGTACCTGAACACGATGCTATGCGATCTTATATCAAGGAGTCATTGGAGAAGGGTCATATCAGACCATCCTCTTCACCCTTGGGTGTCGGTTTTTTCTTTGTGACCAAAAAGGATGGTTCATTGAGGCCGTGTATTGATTATTGTCTCTTGAATAAGATCACTGTGAAGTATCAATATCCGTTACCCTTGATTTCTGACCTGTTTTCCAGGGTGAAAAGTGCTAGTTGGTTTACCAAGCTTGACCTCAGGCGGGCGTATAACCTTATTCGCATTAAGCACGAGGATGAATGGAAGACGGCGTTTAATACCCCAGAGGGGCATTTTGAGTACCTAGTGATGCCCTTTGGGCTCACTAATGCTCCTTCCGTCTTCCAATCCTTCATGAATGATATTTTCAGGGATTTTGTGGATACATTTCTGATTGTTTATTTGGATGATATCTTGATTTTTTCCAATGACTGGGACTCTCATGTGAAACATGTTCGGACTGTGTTCCAGATTTTGAGAGAGAATGCACTGTATGTGAAGGGATCAAAGTGTCTTTTTGGCGTAAAGAAGGTCTCATTTCTGGGATTCATTTTGTCTCCGTCTGTTATTGAAATGGACCCGGTCAAGGTTCAGGCCATCTGTGATTGGGTACAACCTACTTCATTAAAGGCTCTTCAGAGATTTTTGGGTTTTGCCAATTTTTATCGTAAATTTATTGGTAATTTCTCCAGTATTGTTAAACCATTGACTGATTTGACCAAAAAGGGTTCCGATGTGGTGAACTGGCCTCCTGAGGCAGTCTCTGCGTTTCAGGAACTTAAGCAGAGATTCACTTCTGCTCCTGTTCTACGGCAGCCTGATGTTTCTCTACGTTTCAGGTGGAGGTTGATGCCTCTGAAATTGGGGCAGTTGCCGTTTTGTCCCAAAGAGATCCAGAGACCTCTAAGAGTAACCCTTGTGCCTTTTTCTCTCGAAAATTTTCTCCAAATGAACGTAATTATGATGTGGGTAATCGGGAGTTATTGGCCTTGAAGTGAGCCTTTGAAGAGTGGAGACATTGGCTGGAAGGAGCCAAACATCAGGTGGTCCTCACGGACCATAAGAATCTGGTTTATCTCGAATCAGCCAAGCGACTTAATCCTAGACAGGCCAGGTGGGCCTTGTTTTTCACACGTTTTAATTTTGTGGTTTCTTTTCTTCCTGGCACTAAGAATGTTAAGGCGGATGCCCTCTCGAGGAGTTTCTTTGCGGACTCTCCTGAGTTATCTGATCCTACTGTTATTTTGAAAGAGGGTGTAGTTCTTTCCGCTGTCTCACCCAATTTGAGACTGGCCTTGGAAGGGTGTCAGGAGGATAAACCTGAGCGCTGCCCTATTGGGAAATTGTTTGTCCCAGACCAGTGGAAGAAGAGTATGATGTCTGAGATTCATTGTTCCGCGTTGGCTGGTCATCCCGGGATTTTTGGTACCAGAGACTTGGTGAGTCGGTCCTTTTGGTGGCTTACTTTGTTCGTGATGTCAGGGAATTTGTGCAGTCCTGTGGGACTTGCTCTCGCTCCAAGCCTTGCTCTCGCTCTAGTGGTTTGTTAATGCCATTACCTGTGCCCAAGAGGCCATGGACCCATATCTCTATGGATTTTATTTCCGACCTCCCTGTTTCTCAGAGAATGACCGTTATCTGGGTAATCTGTGATAGGTTTTCCAAGATGATACATCTTGTGCCATTACCTAAGTTACCTTCCTCCTCCGAATTGGTGCCTTTGTTCCTTCAGCACGTGGTTCGGTTGCATGGCATTCCGGAGAACATTGTGTCTGACAGAGGAGTCCAGTTTGTTTCCAGATTTTGGAGGATATTTTGTTCTAAACTTGGTGTTCAATTATCTTTCTCCTCTGCTTTTCATCCTCAGACCAATGGACAAACCGAGAGAACAAACCAGACCTTGGAGACTTATTTGAGATGTTTTGTGTCTGCTGATCAAGATGACTGGGTCTCTTTTTTGCCTTTGGCTGAGTTTGCTCTTAATAATAGGGCTAGCTCTGCCACCTTGATGTCTCCATTTTTCTGCAATTTTGGGTTTCACCCTCGATTTTCTTCGGGACAAATGGCGGATGACCAGCGTCTACCGCAGTACATCCAGCAGCTGGAGGGTAGGTTGGCGGCTCTTGAGTGCACAACCTCAGATGTGGATGTTACCGCAGTCGCTGTTCAGGCTGCTAGCGTGGCTGCAGCCAGTTTGTCCTCTGCCACCTCTGCCCCTACATTATCCCACCTCCTGCTTCCTGACAAGTTTGCCGGTGACAGCAAGCAATGTCGGGGATTCGTGAGTCAGTATTCTATACAGCTCGAGCTTCTGGCTGCACGTTTCCCCATGGATCGGGCACAAGTGGGTTTTGTACTGTCTCTACTCTCGGGCAGAGCGTTGGAGTTCGCAATGCCGCTGTGGGAGCGCGACGATCGTGTGGTGCGGAGTGCTCCTCGTTTCCTGGAGGCTCTTAAAAAGGTCTTTTTAGGACCTCAGGTCACCCACGATATGGTGCTACAACTGCTGGCATTGGCACAGGGTTCGTCTTTGGTCAGTCAGTTTTCCGTCCAGTTTCGGACTCTGGCCTCAGAGCTAAACTGGTCGGATAAAGTTCTCATTCCAGTCTGCTGGCGAGGACTGGCTGACCATGTTAAAGATGCTTTGGCTACCACAGAGATTCACGCCACACTGGAGAAGCTTATCTCCATATCTACCCGCATCGACCTCCGTTTTCACGAGCGGAGGTTGGAGCGGGCCCAGTGTAGGCAGAGGATTCGGTTGACTCCCACCTTTGCCAAACCTCTCGAATCCCCCGATCTGGCGTCTGAACCCCAAAAGGCCACAGAGTTTCCTCGTGCAGGACCTAAGTCTCGAGCCGTCCGAGTATCTGTGGTCTGTAACCTTTGTCAGCAGACAGGACACTATGCCAACAAATGTCCACAGCGATCAGGGAAGCGATCGCGTCTAGTGGCCCTGGGAGGAGGTTCACTAGAGACAGCGGCATTTTCCTCCAAGATGACACTTAAAGGGACAGTCACTGTAGACTCTTCCACACTTACAGTCGAGCTTTGTGTGGACTCAGGAGCAGAGGGGAATTTCATGTCATCCACCTTTGCTCGTCGCCACGCAATACATCTGGTAGCGCTCGACAAACCAGTGACTGTCTGGGTAGTGAATGGGTTGACATTGCCCTCGCCAATTACACATCAGACTGTCCCTCTTACTTTGTGTGTACCCTCTTCCCATCAGGAAATTATTTCCCTTCTTGTCCTTCCCGAGGGAATAGACGAAATCCTACTGGGAGTACCCTGGCTCCGTTCCCACTCCCCTCATATTGAGTGGACCTCCGGTATGATACTGGGTTGGAGTGAGTCATGTAAGGACAGATGTGTCAGGGAGTGCATTCAGGTTACAACTACAGAGATACCCGCAGATCTTTCCTCTTCCCAAGTGCTATCAGTCATATGCATACGTGTTCTCTAAAAAGGCTGCGAAGACTCTGCGCATCATCGTCCCTACGACTGTCCTATTGACCTCTTGCCTGGAGCAGAACCTCCTCGGGGAAGGGTCTATCCCCTCTCTCTTCCTGAGACGGAGGCTATGTCTCAATATATCCAGGAGAATCTGGCAAGAGGGTTCATTAGGAAGTCGGTGTCACCAGCAGGAGCGGGGTTCTTCTTTGTGCAGAAGAAGAGTGGAGAATTACGTCCGTGTGTAGATAACAGAGGTCTTAATGCCATCACCGTTAATAATAAGTACCCGTTGCCCCTGATCTCTGACCTCTTTGATAGGCTCCGGGGAGCAAGGGTATTTACTAAATTAGATCTGCGTGGTGCTTATAACCTGATTCGCATCCGTGAGGGGGACGAATGGAAGACGGCTTTTAATACCAGGGATGGGCATTATGAATACCTGGTGATGCCCTTCAGGCTCTGTAATGCCCCAGCCGTTTTCCAAGACTTTGTCAATGACATCTTCCGGGATATGCTTTCCACCTCTGTAGTAGTCTATCTGGATGATATTCTCATCTTTTCTCCAGATATTGACTCTCACCGGAGGGATGTCTGCAAAGTCTTCAACCTGTTACGGGCGAACTCCCTCTATGCAAAGTTGGAGAAATGCATGTTTGAGCAGGAGTCTTTACCTTTCCTGGGCTATATCATCTCCGCCCAGGGATTGGCTATGGATCCTGCCATACTACAGGCTGTGATGGATTGGCAAGAACCCCATTCTCTTAAAGTGGTGCAGCGCTTTATGGGGTTCAATAATTACTATCGCCAATTCATTCCCCACTTCTCCACTTTGGTAGCTCCCTTGGTAGCCCTCACCAAGAAGGGAGCCAATCCCAAATTGTGGTCAGAGGTCTCCAAGGCCTTTACTTCAATTAAGTCCCATGTTGCTAGCGCTCCCATCTTACATCGCCCCGAGGTTGATAAGCCTTTTTATTGGAGGTCGATGACTCGTCCGTTGGTGCTGGAGCAGTCCTTTTTCAAAAGGATGCTCAAGGTCAAAAACATCCTTGTTTCTTCTTTTCCAAGACCTTCACACCAGCGGAGAGGAATTATTCCATTGGGGATAGGGAGTTGCTAGCCATGAAGTTGGCCTTTTCTGAGTGGGGACATCTCCTGGAGGGGGCTCGCTTTTCCTTTCAAGTTTTCACTGACCACAAAAATTTGGTCTATTTACAGACCGCCCAGCGGCTAAATTCTCGTCAGGCCAGATGGTCTCTGTTCTTCTCCCGGTTTCATTTCACCCTCCATTTCCTCTCTGGTGAGAAGAACATTCGGGCCGATGCTCTTTCTCGCTCCGTGGTGTCCTCTGAGGAGGTGGAGGAGGAGCCTCGGGTGATTGTCCCACAGAGAGCCTAAGAACTGTGGCACCGGTTTCGGTTGAGTCTGTGCCTCCGGGCAAGACTTTCGTGCCCACCAATTTGCGACCGGAAGTACTCTCTTGGGCACATTCATCCAGGGTGGGTGGACATTTTGGGGCAAAAAGGCCATCTGAGTTGCTGGCGAGGACATACTGGTGGCCACATATGGTTCGTGACGTTAGGGAATACGTTCAGGCGTGCGTTTCCTGCGCCAAGAATAAGTCCCCTCGACAATGGCCAGCTGGGCTACTTTTCCCTTTACCGGTGGCAGACAGGCCTTGGGAGATGGTCGGGATGGATTTTGTGGTGGGCTTACCCAAGTCTCGGGGCTGCACCATCATCTGGATGATAACCGACCACTTCTCCAAAATGGTGCACTTAGTGCCGTTACCACGGTTACCGTCTGCACGGGCCTTGGCAGCATTATTCATTAGGCATATTTTCCGCCTACACGGTATGCCAGACAAAATTGTCAGTGATCGAGGTCCCCAGTTTGCGTCTCGGTTCTGGAGAGAGCCGTGTCGTTTACTCAGCATTGAGTTGAATCTCTACTCTGCATACCATCCCGAGACGAAGGGTTGGTAGAGAGGGCCAACCAGACCTTGGTCACATACTTGCGACATTTTGTCTCTGCCAGGCAGGATGACTGGGCATCCTTGCTACCGTGGGCTGAGTTCGCTCTAAATAATGCTGTGGCTGACTCCACCGGACAGACCCCATTCCTCCTGAACTACGGTCAGCATCCGCGGGTACCAGTGCCCATGCCGTGTCTTCCGCCGATTCCAGGGTGGCAGACTGGGCTGTGGAGGCACGGGACATTTGGGACCGCACCCAGGATGCCATTCAGGCCTCCAAAGAGAGGATGAGGTCTTCGGCCGATGCCCATCGGCGCCCCGCTCCTACATTTGCTCCGGGTGACCTAGTGTGGCTTTCTGCCCGAAACATCAGGCTATGTGTAGAGTCCACCAAGTTGGCACCTTGCTTTTTGCATCCTTGAGCAGGTGTACCCGGTGTTTACCGCCTAGCCCTTCCGCCTCGCCTTGGTATCACCAACACCTTTCACGTGTCCCTCCTGAAACCCGTGGCCATTTCCCGGTTTTCCAAGTCATCTGCCGGGATGTCGGGTTCATTTTCGACGATCATGAGGTGAACGCCATTGTTGGGTGCAAGGTGGTACGAGGCAAAAAAATTTATTTGGTGGATTGGAGTGGTTATGGGCCTGAGGATAGGTCCTGGGAGCCTGCCGAGCATGTTCAAGCTCCGCAGCCTTTGAGCGCAGTGAGGCCCAAGAAGAGGGGCCCTAGGAGGGGGGGGAAATGTTAGGGTTCGAGTTCCCGCTGCTGCACAAGGGGAGTCTCGAACCAGTCCCGCTGCAGTCCCCCATTCATCTCCGGCCGCAGTGGAGCCTGCTCAGCAGAGACGTCGGTCCCAGCGTCTTGCCCATTCCAATATTGTGCAGAGACTTGCTGCTGCCTCTCCTGGATCTGCTATTAAAGCCAGTGCTGGAGCAGACGTCTTTGGGACGAAGTCCTGCGTTTCCCCTTCTGAGCATGCCCAGGGTAAGATCTCTCATTGGAGATCAGGGGTCACATGTTCAGGTACTGCAGCAGCTCCTATTGGTCCGCCAGGAAGGTCCTGAAACTACATGTGTTTTGGAACAGTTTATCATTGGTCCTTGTTTCTGGCAGGTCCTGTAGCTGTTACTATAAAAGGGTGGCATGGCTGGGCCGCCATGCGCTAATATCAACCGTTATATGCTTTGCACCAGTGTGGTCATGCGTGTGTGTGGTTAGGGTGGCTGAAATACGCCATTACAATACCGACTTAATCGTTGAGGAGATTGGTATGCTAGCTGGTCAGGGTCGGTGTCCTAAATGCCCTAGATTACCGGCATAACCGGTGAGGAGTTTGATTGCCGTATTCAGGGCCTGGCGTTCAGACGCCATAGATTGCGGGTTACTCCCACGAGGACATTAGCGCATGATCACGTTCTATGTTCGCTTAGCAGTCAACTGTGTACCTGGGTGCCTGACAGGACACAGAAGTTTGTCTCAGCGGCTCTGTGACGTAACAGGGTTCGCTTTCAACGCTAGACAGCGCCCTAGCGTGTTTATTTTGCGACTCAGTGGTGTTAAGTGAGTTCGCACACATCGCCTTATAGCGCTGCGGCACTCCTTCTAGCGGCTCTGTGGAATAACAGAGTTCGCAGAGTTACGGCGTTTATTTTGGCGACTCTGCGGGATAACAGAGTTTGCTTCTTGCGCCATTTTACTAGCAGCAGGCTCCGCCTGCACGGTGGACCCCGGGCTGCGAACGCACCTCTCTACATCATACATTTGGTGCGTTCCGCAGACCCTAACACTATGGACAAGAATATAACTGCTATAATACTGCTCCTATGTACAAGAATATAACTACTATAATACTGCCCCTATGTACAAGAATAACTACTGTAATACTGCTCCTATGCACAAGAATATAACTACTATAATACTGCTATGTATAAGAATATAACTACTATAATACTGCCCCTATGTACAAGAATATAACTACTACAAAACTGCTCCTATGGACAAGAATATAACTACTATAATACTGCCCATATGTACAAGAATATAACTACTATAAAACTGCTCCTATGGACAAGAATTAACTGCTATAATTTTGCTCCTATGTACAAGAATATAACTACTATAAAATGCTCCTATGGACAAGAATATAACTACTATAATACTGCTCCTATGGACAAGAATATAA
>JARQOD010000001.1:7128883-7248387 GCA_033576555.1 Oophaga sylvatica | reverse complement strand
ATGCTGCTCTTCCCGATTGGCGTAAGTGTGCCCCATTCTGCCGATCGGTGCATGTCCCAGTGGTTAGACCCTCATCAATTTATGAGATGTAATGTATCGTGCAGATAGATGATAATTCATCTTCATCAAATAACATCTTTACTGATTAAAAAAATGAAAATAATTTCTTGTTTTATGGTCTCCTAAAATTCTCCATCTTTCGTCTTGAAAAGGCACATGAATTAGTATTCAGTAAATCCTTTAAAATATTCATTTAGACTTTTGTTGAATGGACGTTGGACTGCACATCCCATTAAATTGACCCCGTTTTCACCCCAACCAAAACCATTCTCAGACTCACCCAGCACTCCTATATCCGCAGTGACAGGGCCCTCATTTCTAACCTCTTCAGATATTGTTTTGTTATTTTTGCTGTCTACATTTTGTGGTTCCATTTACCATCCTCATTTATTATTACTCCAGATCATTTTGCGAGTGCGTTGCCCTTTGATATTCCGTGTGATGAGATTTTGTAATCTTTCACATTTCTCAGGAGAGTTATTTGGAAGCTGTTTCTGAAATACATTAACGTTTCCTTTTGTTTTCTTGACTTTCAAAAAAGGCAACCGGTTTCACATCCGCCAACAACAAAAGGAACGCTTGGGTCAAAGAAGCCTGCGAGAACGAGAGAACGAAGGAAACATCAAAAAAGATTCAGTGACTAAAGAAATATGGAGGATCTGAAAAATGGGAATGGTTAGAAAAAAGATGAAGTGATTGACAAACCCATAGTTTATAAGGCTTTGCAAGTAGGAATACACTTTATGTAGAGCTGCTTCTCAAGGGAGGATCCAGAAAAAAAGTATAGACCTCCTATACTACCAAAAAGACTTGGTAGGACTTCCATGTTGAAGCTGTTCCATGGAGTCTTGAAGACCATTCAGGGGGCAGGAATGGGGTGTAAAAAAAAGCGACCAGTGCACAAACCCAATTTCCCAGATACCAACTTCTGAAACTTTCGACAAACGCAAAAACACAGATATACAGTAAGGCCGCCTCAAACTTTTTTTTTCATCCCGTATCCTAATAAACCAGAGTACTTTTCTCCAAAAACATGAACTAACAGTGAGGCAGAACCCCTGGGTTTTCTTTACTAGACTAGAAATGATAGAGTTCTTCATGAACATATATGAATCCACTTTTCTTTTGTTTTTATTTTTATCACTTTAAATTTTTAACTTTTTCCAAACTAACTTTACAAAGTTTAAAATAGAGCTTTTATTTGTAGTAAAATCTCAGGTATCATTATAATATCACCAGACCGGTTCCTCCCTCTCCTCTCCCTCTTCGAAAAACTACATTTATATTTAAATTTTAATACAAAACATTATAAAAATGGAGAAGTTGCATATGTAAGTCACCCGACGTGAAATGCCCACAGCAGGGGGCTGAAAGAGATGATTGAACCAGACAATTTAAAATTCAGCAGCAAACTTTTCTCCCTGACTCATGATATTCCATAAAACAGCCACTAAAATGTCACTATGACTTATACATGTTGTTCTAGAAAATTTCCCTGTGAGAGGGAAACGTGTTTAGGGCAAGGAGAGAAATATTCCTCTGGCGTAGAAATACCCAACCAGAACTTTGTCTTTGTTTCAAGCCTGTTTTTATTTTTTTGTTATCTGCAATGTAATTTTCGAAAACTTTGGAAAGAAGAACTAGTATATTGTAAGGAGAATATTTATCTATTATTTATTATTTATACGGCGCCAACATATTCTGCAACTCTGCACATCAAGCAAAGTTTCCACGGGGGTTTTACCGTCTCAGGCTTCAAGAGTCAGTGCCGGCATCAGGCAAATCTGAACAGATGTTAATGTCCAACATTTTTTGGGGGGAGCCCACGGCAATCTGTGTTCACATCTTTTATACTTGTGCAACCAAGAGACCATTAGCCTATTAGTGGGACACTCCCTTACTGCAGACATCTCTGGATTCCGTCAACATGAGTTTAGGCGGGAAAGGGTAATAGCTTGTTGACTGGTCCCACAGAAAACTAGGCAAAAGATATCAGTTCCTCACCCCCACTCCCTCCTGGAGCCTTAAGGGTCTCTCAGATACAGTAGGTGGCTGGCCATTTTTTATGCACCCCCTAGGTAGAAGAGCTTGTGTGGTCCCATCCTCCTTGTCCTTCTTTTTAGTGTTTTTGATGTTTTACTGTCATCCTGTTTTAATGTTGTGATTTTAATGGCATTGGACCATTGGGCGGCACAGCTTTTGATGTATGACCATGTTGATACGTTATCTCTGATATGGTTTTTAATAAATGCTGTAGCTGATCCCCATCAATTAAGTCAACAAGTTGGATCTAAGATTTTGTTGGGTAAGAAGTGGTCCTGTGGTCTTCTGAAAAAGATTCAGAAGGTCAGTTTCCACCAAGCTGTGCTATCTTCCCCAATAATCAGCAGTACGTATCCTTAAAAAAAAATCCATTTTGCTCGATCCGACTTCCTCAAGGAAAATTCCAGTCCTGTTCCCATAAATATACGATTTTCAACAGATCCAATTATCCCAAATTCTCTAGTCTATATGGCCAAGAACTTTCACCTCCTCTGTTTCTTACTCTTTTATTATTCGGTTTCCTCTTTTGAAGAGCAAATCTGGAAAAGGTTGGGCAGGATATTTGATTTGCATTGAATTTATTCAGTCTGAATCAAATGTACCTTATTACGTTCTGGGATCCCTTGAGCCTCCAGAGAATAATAATAAATATAGTGTGAACAAAAAAAGGCAAAAACATATACCTGGCTACTTACTTGTCCCGCTTATTCTGTCTTCTTCCAATACTTCGTGAAGCTCCCTCCAAACTCTTTTTCATTTCTCCAGGACTTGTCACAGTCTCTACTTCCATCTTCACTCTGATTTGGGATAATCCGTTTTTTTTTGTGAAATTTGAGCCAAATTCTATTTGCCTCAAGTTTATTGAATCCTCTGTAGTTTTTTTCCGCCATCCTCATTTACTTTACATACTTGGCCAATAGCAGCTTAGGCAGATTTACACTATTCAGAGATGGTAGAAAGCGGCACTCACCACTCGTACAGTACATGAAAATAGCAACTTTTTTCAGGCAAATGTGAGGAGTATAGTCCTGGAGGAGAGAAATGAGCGACTGCTGTTTCGCATGTAACAAGCTTGTTTCGGCTCTTCTGGTTTTCCTGATTTTTTGTGCAAAAACTGAGAAATGTATTCATGGTCACATTATGTGGGAATTTTAGGTTTGCCAACATAACTATTCTCTTTGCACTTTTCCTGATTTACACTATTGTCTGTAGTCAATTGACATATGTCACCAATAGTGATGAGCGAGCGTGCTCGTCACTACTCGTAACTTGCTCGAGCATCAGTTCGCTCGGGATTCTCATTACTCGGTGAATAATAAGCTCGGTGGGAGCTTAAGTCCCCACGCCGCATGTTTGGCACTTTTTAGACAGCCAATGAACATGTGGGGATTGCCTGCCGGCCATTGTAATACTGTAGCCATCATGGTTGTGGCATTACTATGATTGACTGGTTGCATAGCCTATATGAGACCCATGACGCTATGCTCGGCACACAGTATCCCTGACACAGGCAGTGTAGGGAGAGGTGCTGGTGAGAGAGGAACATTTTATATGGCATTTATCAAGCTAGAGTGGGGCCCCCCAATAAAAACCTTTTTTAAAAAAAATTGCATTGCAATCTTTGTACTGCAGCCTTATACGTCCATCAGAAGTTGGCAAATTTTGTTTGCATTGTAATACTGCAATTTTTTTCAAACAGTGACATTTATCATAAAAGAAAACAGCAATAACAGAAACATAATGATCAAATACCCTGCAGTAAATTAAAAAATAGCATAGTGCATGAAAATAATATACAGTATTTTGATAAAAAAATTGCGAAAGCCATCCTGCCTCGCCACGGCAACAGTAATTGGGACAGTTATAACTCTAATATTAAAAACATTACTGTTTGTCAAGTGACGTGCATGTGGATATGGGCTGAGTGACTGGGACTCAATAGTAGATGCACGGCCAAGGGAGACCACATTAATAATAACGAGCTCAATACAAAGGCAGGCCACACCTTTTATATGCACATGATGCAATCAAACAGAAAGAAACAAAAGGTATGAGCAGGGATATAAACTGGTGTGTGTAACAAGGTCACCCATGGTGGTAGTCCAGCCGAGTCAACTTAGGCACAGTCAGTAGACTCCCCGGTACCTTGCACAGCGATGAACCAGACAGATACAATCCTCAGGCACAACTTGCAGTCCAACAGGGAACAAACTTTTTAATAAAAAAAAAACAGATGAGAAAAAGGTACAACATGGACTTCCTGCTCTTTCCCTGACACTGTCCACAGCCGTTCCCACAATGGCCATGGTACTCGAAATCAAGCAGTAGACCACTCGCTGGGATCTGGATGCTTGTAGTCCCTTCAGCGGGGGCCCTTCCAAAGTCCTGGGGCCCATGTTGCAGTCCTTAAGTTCTTTGTCCGGAGCAGCAGATTCTTTCCCCCTCCTGGGGTCTGGCAATGCCTGAACGTTGCTACACATCTGCCCTGGGTCAATGTGCCCAGGCTACTGACCGGGAACAGCAGCTCCCTTCCTCCTTTTTGCTGCTGGCCCAGCCCACCGGGTTAACCCTTCACTGTCCCTAAGCTAGAGCAATACACAAGTTAAAGGGAAACTTCACTAAGAAATACATTACAGGTCAATACAGATATAAGAAACTTTACAAACACAGTACATAAAGTGAATACAACAGCAGACACATTAACATACAGGTACATAAATGACAGCAATATACAGCATAATGCAGTTAATACAAAAAAGTGCACAGGGTCAACACATAGGAGAGAGAGGGGTTCCTGCCACCTCCTTACATGTGCATGCAGCATGTAAGCACAGACAGTAGTTCCCACCTCACCTTCATCCCATCTGTTCAGCGTGGATGGCCTGAAGACAAGGAGTGGGAGGACGAAGAGGAGGATGAGGAGGACAACATGGACAGTCACCCACTTGGTGGGGACAGGGAAGTCTTGACTGTTGGCAGTCTAGCACAAATGGCTGAGTTTATGTTCCACTGCCTTTCCCGTAACCATCGCATTGTAACACTAATTACTGGTTGGTCAATCTTCTAGACCTATGCTACAAGGAGAACTTTACATCTTTCCTTCCCATGGTGAAGAGGTCTAATAAAATGTTGCAGTACTAGAAGGCCCTGGTTGAAGAATTATTAAAAAAATTCTCATGTGACAATGCTGGCGGCAGAGGTCACAGTTCCTTTGGCAACCAATAAGTGGAGACTAGGGAGACGCACACCAGATGTAGCAGAAGCAGGGGAACACTCTCCCAGAGCCCAGGCCCTGATGTGCGAGGTACTTTGACAAGAAGGGAAAAGTTTTGAAAGATGTTGAGGGGGTACCTTGCCAACCATACCAGCGTTCTCCGTGAGTCTTCTGTGCCTTACAACTATTGGTTATCCAAGCTAGAAAATTGGAGTTCCTGCCGTGCCTTCCTCTAGTGTTTTGTCAAAGTGGGTTTTTAGTGCTGTTGGGGGCAGGGCCGGCTCCAGGTTTTTATGGGCCCCGGGCGAAAGAGTCTCAGTGGGCCCCCTTAACACAGACAACGATTCATGATGCACAGATACTGCAGAGAAATATGGGTATAGCACAACGCCAAACACTTCTCTTCTTCCATTACATGACTGATACCTATTGTAAATTGTACAATAGCTCAAAAACCGCCAAATCCCCACAGCGCACAGTACAGACTGGACAGTACAGTCCTCCATACAATATTATGGGCACCACATAGTCTCCCCCTCATCACCCATATAATACCCCATGCAGGATGTCACCCCGCCATCCCCCATATAATGCTCCATACAGAATACTGGACCCAATATAATGCTCCATACAAAATATGGAGCTCTCCTCTGCACTGTTCTGCGTTCTGCACTGTTACAGCTCAGGAAAGGGCGCTGTGGAAAGACTTCCCATTATCATCATCATTGCCTGCCCATTATCATCATCATTGTCTCCCCTCATCATCATTGCCTGACCATCATCATCATCATTGCCTCCCTATCATCATCATTGCCTCCCCATTAATATCATCATCATCATTGCCTTCCCATTATCATTGCCTCCCCATCATCATTATTATCATTGCCTCCCCATTAATATCATCATCATCATTGCCTTCCCATTATCATTGCCTCCCCATCATCATCATCATTATCATTGCCTCCCCATTAATATCATCATCATCATTGCCTCCCCATTAATATCATCATCATCATTGCCTTCCCATTATCATTGGCTCCCCATCATCATCATTATCATTGCCTCCCCATTAATATCATCATCATCATTGCCTCCCCATTAATATCATCATCATCATTGCCTTCCCATTATCATTGCCTCCCCATCATCATCATCATCATCCTCATTGCCTTCTCACCACCATCACTGCCTCCTCCCACCACCATCACACATACAGCACCTCAGGCAGCAATCTCTCACATACACACACACAGGCAGGCACACACACACAGGCAGACACATACACACACACGCCTCACCTGTCCGGCGTCCGCGCGCTCTCTGCCACAGCCAGCCGCTGAATGATGACGTCATTCAGCAGCGCTGCTGTGAGAGAGGAAGCGCCGGTGCAGGCGCCCCCTGGTGCCCGGAGCTGCGGCAGCGGAGGCACGGGGAGAGGTGAGTATTGCGCCGGCTGTTGCCGGGGCCCTGAGCAAGCGGGGGGGCCCTGTGGTGGCGCTGACACCGCTAACGGGCGCCAGGGTGCCGAACGGCGAGTGGGCCCCCCGCCTGCTCAGGGCCCCGGCACTTGCCCGGGTGTGCCGGGTGCTGATGCCGGCCCTGGTTGGGGGTAATATAACCGATAGACAAATACACCTGCCAACAGAAAATGCTGACAGGCTGACTCCTATTAAAATGACAAGGACTAGTGTTGAGCGAACGATACCCCAAGTATCGGGTATCGGCCGATATTAGCTCTATCGTAGTGTGACGTACGATACGCAAAATCGGATATCGGCCGATATTAGCTGTATCCTATCAAAAAACTGACCGGCACATCCAACTAGATCAGTGTGAACAGGTGCAAACCAAGTCACAACTCATATACATACAAGAAAAAAAAAAAAAAAAAGAAAAAGGTACACACTGTAGCGCTATAGCTTGCAAACACGAAATATGAAAATTGAAAATGAATTTCATCATACTTAGAAAATGAAAAATTGAGAATCTTAGGCATAAATGCCAAATATGCGAGCCTGATAGCCACGTCAAGGTCCTCTCTTATAAGTCTAACTATGCTATCCTGCTTTAGAAAAGTCTGTCTGCTGGAACATATGAGTCCTCCTTCAGACTAAAATCACATCTCTGTGGAGGGATGAACCTTGTAATTAAAAAGCTGTGACACCAGTGAGTGCTCAGGTAGAAGGTAATGAATACATATCAAAACTGACCGGCACATCCAAACAAATCAGTGTGAACAGTGCTAACTAAGTCACCAACTCATATACATACAAGAAAAAAAAAAAGGTAGCACACTGTAGCGCTATAGCTTGCAAACACGAAATATGAAAAATATGAAAAATGAATTGCATCATTACCTTAGAAATATGAAAAATTGAGAAGTCTTAGCGCATAAGATGGCCAAATTATGTGAGCCTGATAGCCACGTCAAGGCTCCTCTCTTATATCAGGTCCTAACTAATGCCTATCCTCGCTTTAGAAAAGTCTGTCTGCATGGGAACATATGAGTCCTCTCTTCAGACTAAAATCTACATCTCTGTGGAGGGGTGATGAACCTGTTGTAATTAAAAAGCCTGTGACCACCAGGTGGAGTGCTCAGGTAGAAGTTAGGACCTGATATTAGAGAGGAGCCTTGACGTGGCTATCAGGCTCGCATAATTTGGCCATCTTATGCGCTAAGACTTCTCAATTTTTCATATATCTAAGGTAATGATGCAATTCATTTTTCATATTTTTCATATTTCGTGTTTGCAAGCTATAGCGCTACAGTGTGCTACCTTTTTTTTTTTTTATATGATATTAGCTGTATCGGCCTTTCGATTCCGAATACCGATATTTTCGTCATATCGGATACCGGAATCGGATTTGTCACTGTCACTGTCCGTCGGTCGGGTCTGTGAGTGTCCGTCGGTCGGGTCTGTCAGTGTCCGTCGGTCGGGTCTGTCAGGAGTCAGCGGCACTTACCTGGCAGAAGATCTCCGGCGGTCACGTCCTGGACTGCTTGATGGCCGCCATCATCTTTCCCCGGCGGTCACATGCAGTTTCTCGCGATAACTGCAGTGACTGCTGGGTAATCCCGGCCGTAAAGCAGTCAGTCCGATGACGTCACCGCCGGGGAAGCAGGTAATCAGCTGTGCTGCGTTGCGATGACAGGCTCTGCCTGTCATTGCGATGTAGCAGAGCTGGATCGTGTGGGACAGTCGTTACTATGGACTGCGTCGGACAGGTGGTATACTGTTGGTTTTTTTTTTTTCTTTTTTACAGGAGATCGATGGCGTCGCAGGAATGAGAGTATAATAAAATTAATGAAAACTGTGTTGTCTCTTTTATTTCATTAAAAGACTTTTTTCTTGCTTTGTCTTTTTTTATACATTTAATAACTTTGGGATTAATAATGGATCGGTGTCTTATTGACACCTCTCCATTATTAACCGGGCTTATTGTCACCGTGCAATCAACGGTGACATTAACCCTTTATTACCCCACTTGCCACCGCTACAGGGCAGTGGGAAGAGCCGGGTAAAGTGCCACAATTGGCACATCTTTTGATGCGCCAAATGTGGGGCTGCTGTAGCCTGGTATTATCAGGCTGTTGAGGGCCAAAATCCATGGGCCTTGACAGTCTTTTAATACCAGGCCGCAGCAGTCTGCATTTTACTTGGCTGGTTAACAAAAATAGGGGGACCCCTACGCCGTTTTTTTTTTCGAGGGGATCCCCTATTTTTGTTAACCAGCCAAGCTAAGCAGACTGCTGTGGCCTGGTATTATCAGGCTTGCAAGGTCCATGGATATTGGATCCTTACCAGCCTGAAAAACCAGGCCTCAGCGGTCTGCTTCATCTGGCTGGTTAACAAAAATAGGGGGGACCCCACGCCAATTTTTTTCAAGGGGATCCCCTATTTTTGTTAATCAGCCAAGATATGCAGACTGCTGTGGCCTGGTATTATCAGGCTGGCAAGGTCCATGGATCTTGGCTCCTTAACAGCCTGAAAATCCAGGCCTCAGCGGTCTGCTTCATCTGGCTGGTTAACAAAAATAGGGGGGACCCCACGCCAATTTTTATTCGAAGGGAACCCCTATTTTTGTTAATCAGTTCCCTCTGACGTCACTGATTGTGTCCCTGGCTGACCTGAAGTGAAAGTGGAAAGCAATCAATTAAGCTTTCCACTTCCTCTCCTGTCAGTCAGGAGAGGAGCTCATTCATTTGGGGGTTTACTGTGAGGCTGCAGCATTAGCTGCGGTCCCTGCAGTAAACATTAACCCTTTCTGAAGGATTACACCGTGGGACCTGACTGTGCATGGGATAGGTAAGAATAATTTTGCTTTTTTATTTTATTTTTATTACAGGAAATGGTTTTTGCAGTCAAATAAAAGATGGTCAAAAACTGTGTGATTATTTCATTAAAATGATTTTTAATTAAAGTGTGTGTGTTTTATTTTTATTTCATGCAATAGGATTAATAATTGATAGTTGTCTAATTGACAGCTCTCAATTATTAACCTGGCTTAAGGTCACCTTTCAATTGCAATGTGGCTTTAACCGCTTATTAACCCATTCGCCACCGCTACAGGGCAATGGGAATAGACGGGCAAAGTGCCAGAAAGGGCGAATCTAATTATAGATTTGTCTTTTCTGGGGTGTCTGGGGGCAGATGTTAGTAGCCAGGGGGGGGCAAAAATAATGGTCCCTCTCTGGGCTATTATTATCTGCCCCCATTCGCTGGCTTTGTCTGTCTGGTTGCGAAAATAGGGCGGGAGCCCACGCATTTTTTTTAAACAATTTTACACCTCATATATAATATATATATATACATGTCATTGAATTTGTGACACATATATATATATATTTATATTTATAGTTCATACACTTCTACATAGTATAATAGCCGCTAATTCAATTGACGGCTTTTGTGAAAATGCAGAACACGACATGAAATGACACTTGGTGTACATAGGGTTAACCATGTCTTTTCATGTCCTTTGCTATCTGATTTGCACAAACAATTACATCAGTCTATGTGTGCAAAATTTCACACCTGTAGGGGTTAATTAAAGGTGTAAATTCATAGCAAAAAAGTCAGTTTTTTTTTTACAACGAATTTACACCTTTAACCCCTTCACCCCCAAGGGTGTTTGCACGTTAATGACCGGGCCAATTTTTACAATTCTGACCACTGTCTCTTTATGAGGTTATAACTCTGGAACGCTTCAACGGATCTTCGCGATTCTGAGATTGTTTTCTCGTGACATATTGTACTTCACGTTAGAAGTAAAATTTCTTCGATATAACTTGCGTTTATTTTTGAAAAAAACGCAAATATGGCGAAAATTTTAAAAATTTTGCAATTTTCAAACTTTGAATTTTTATTCCCTTAAAACAGAGAAATATATCACACAAAATAGTTAAGAAATAACATTTCCACATGTCTACTTTACATCAGCACAATTTTGGAACCAAAATTTTTTTTTGTTAGGAAGTTATAAGGGTTAAAAGTTGACCAGCGATTTCTCATTTTTACAACAAAATTTACAAAGCCATTTTTTTTAGGGACCACCTCTCATTTGAAGTCACTTTGAGGGGTCTATATGGCAGAAAATACCCAAAAGTGACACCATTCTAAAAACTGCACCCCTCAAGGTACTCAAAACCACATTCAAGAAGATTATTAACCCTTCAGGTGCTTCACAGGAACTAAAGCAACGTGGAAGGAAAAAATGAATATTTAACTTTTTAGCCACAAAAATGATCTTTTACAAACTTTTTTTTTATTTTCACAAGGGTAAAAGGAGAAAATGGACAGATAAGGTTGTTATGCAATTTCTCCTGAGTACGCCAATACCCCATATGTGGGGGAAAACCACTGTTTGGGCACACGGCAGAGCTCGTAAGGGAAGGAGCGCCGTTTGACTTTTTCAAACTAAAATTGGCTGGAATTGAGATTGGACGCCATGTCGTGTTTGGAGAGCCCCTGATGCACCTAAACAGTGGAAACCCCCACAAGTGACACCATTTTGGAAACTAGACCCCCTAAGGTACTTATCTAGATCTGTTGTGAGCACTTTGAACCCCCAAGTGTTTCACAAAAGCTTATAATGCCTGGGTGTGAAAAAAAAAAAAAACAATTTTCCACAAAAATGATTTTTTAGTCCCAAATTTTTGAATTTTCCCAAGGAAATTGGACCCCAAAAGTTGTTGTCCAATTTGTCCTGAGTACGCTGATACCCCATATGTGGGGGGGGGGGAAATTGTTTGGGTGCACGGCAGGGCTTGGAAAGGAAGTAGTAACGTTTTGGAATGCAGACGTTGATGGGGTCATGTTCCGTTTGCAGTGCCCCAGATGAGCCTAAACAGTGGAAACCCCCCACAAGTGACCCCATTTTGGAAACTATACCCCCTAAGGAACTTATCTAGATCTTTGGTGAGCACTTTGAACCCCCAAGTGCTTCACACAAGTTTATAATGCCCGGGCATGAAAATAAAAAATCCTATTTTTTTCCCACAAAAATTATCTTTTAGTCACTAATTTTTTATTTTCCCAAGGGTAACAGGAGAAATTGGACCACATAAGTTGTTGTCCAATTTGTCCTGAGTACGCTGATACCCCATATGTGGGTGGGAACCACTGTTTGGGCGCACGGCAGAGCTCGGAATGGAAGGAGCACCATTTGACTTTTTCCAACCAAAATTGGCTGGAATTGAGATTGGATGCCATGTTGCATTTGGAGAGCCCCTGATGTGCCTAAACAGTGGAAACCCCCCACAAATGACCCCATTTTGGAAACTAGACCCCCTAAGGAACTTTTCTAGATCTTTGGTGAGCAATTTGAACCCCCAAGTGCTTCACACAAGTTTATAACCTAGAGCCGTAAAATTTAAAAATCATATTTTTTCCACAAAAATGATCTTTTCACCCCAATTTTTATTTTTCCAAGGGTAACAAGACTCCAAAAGTTATTGTGCAATTTGTCCTGAGTGCGCTGATACCCCATATGTGGGGGTAAACCACTGTTTGGGTGCATGGCAGAGTTTAGAAGGGAAGGAGCGCCGTCTGACTTTTTCAACGCAGAATTGGCTGGACGCCATGTCGTGTTTGGAGAGCTCCTGATCTGCCTAAACAGTGGAAACCCCCATAAATGACACCATTTTGGAAACTAGACCCCTCAAGGAACTTATCTAGATGTGTGGTGAGAACTTTAACCCCCAGGTGTTTCACTAAAGTTTATAACGTACAGCCGTAAAATAAAAAATCCTTTTTTTTTTTACAAAAATGATTTTTTCGCCCCCAATATTTTATTTTCACAAGGGTAACAGAAGAAATTGGAACCCAAAAGTTGTTGTCCAATTTGTTCTGAGTACGCTGATACCCAATATGTGGGAGAAAACTACTGTATGGGCGCACGTCAGGGCTCGGAAGGGTAGTAGTGACGTTTTGGATTGCAGACTTTGATGGAATGGTCTGGGGGCGTCATGTCACATTTGGAGAGCCCCTGATGCACCTATACAGTGGAAACCCCCCACAAGTGACCCCATTTTGGCAAATAGACCCCACAAGGAACTTATCTAGATGTGTGGTGAGCACTTTGAACCCCGAAGTGCTTCACAGAAGTTTATAACGTACAGCCGTAAAAATAAAAAATCTTTTTTTTTTTTTTACAAAAATGATTTTTTCGCCCCCAATATTTTATTTTCACAAGGGTAACAGAAGAAATTGGACCCCAAAAGTTGTTGTCCAATTTGTCCTGAGTACGCTGATACCCAATATGTGGGAGAAAACTACTGTATGGGCGCACGTCAGGGCTCGGAAGGGAAGTAGTGACGTTTTGGATTGCAGACTTTGATGGAATGGTCTGGGGGCGTCATGTCGCATTTGGAGAGCCCCTGATGCGCCTAAACAGTGGAAACCCCCCACAAGTGACCCCATTTTGGAAAATAGACCCCACAAGGAACTTGTATAGATGTGTGGTGAGCACTTTGAACCCCGAAGTGCTTCACAGAAGTTTATAACGCACAGCCGTAAAAATAAAAAATCTTTTTTTTTTTTGCAAAAATGATTTTTTTGCCCCAATATTTTATTTTTACAAGGGTAACAGGAGAAATTGGACCCCAAAAGTTGTTGTCTAATTTGTCCTGAGTACGCTGATATCCAATATGTGGGAGAAAACTACTGTATGGGTACACGTTGGGGCTCGGAAGGGAAGTAGTGACGTTTTGGATTGCAGACTTTGATGGAATGGTCTGGGGGCGTCATGTCGCATTTGGAGAGCCCCTGATGCGCCTAAACAGTGGAAATCCCCAACAAGTGACCCCATTTTGGAAAATAGACCCACAAGGAACATATCTAGATGTGTGGTGAGCGCTATGAAGCCCCAAGTGCTTCACAGAAGTTTATAATGTACAGCCGTAAAAACAAAAAAATAATTTTTTTTGTACAAAAATGATATTTTCGCCCCCAGTTTTTTATTTTCCCAAGGGTAGCAGAAGAAATAGGACAAATTGCACAATAACTCTTGGGGTCCAGAGTACGCTGATACCCCATATGTGCGGATAAACTACTGTTTGGACGCATGGCAGAGCTGAGAAGTGAAGGAGCACCGTTTGACTTTTTCAACGCAGAATTGGCTGGAATTGAGATCAGACGCCATGTCACATTTGGAGAGCCCCTGATGTGCCTAAACAGCGGAAACCCCCCAATTCTAACTCCAACCCTAACCCTAACACACCCCTAACCCTAGTCCCAACCCTAACCACAAACCTAACCCTAACACACCCCTAATCCCAACCCTAACCCTAATCCTAACTTTAGCGCCAACCCTAACCCTAACTTTAGCCGCAACCCTAACCCTAACCCTAATGGGAAAATGGAAATAAATACTTTTTTTTAATTTTATTATTTTTCCCTTACTAAGGGGGTGATAAATGGGGGTTTGATTTACTATTTATAGCGGGTTTTTATGATTGGCAGCTGTCATGCTAAAAGACGCTTTTTATTGCAAAAATAGTTTTTGCATCATCACATTTTGAGAGCTATAATTTTTGCATATTTTGGCCCACAGAGTCATATGAGGTCTTATTTTTTGCGGGACGAGTTGACGTTTTTATTGGTACCATTTTTGAGCACGTGACGTTTTTTGATCGCTTTTTATTTCGATTTTTGGGAGGTTAGAATGAACAAAAATCAGCAATTCATGAATTTCTTTTGGGGGAGGCGTTTATACCGTTCCGCGTGTGGTAAAATTGATAAAGCAGTTTTATTCTTCGGGTCAGTACGATTATGGCGATACCTCATTTATATCATTTTTTCATGTTTTGGCGCTTTTATAGAATAAAAACAATTTTATATAAAAAATAATTATTTTTGCATCGCTTTATTCTGCGAGCTATAACTTTTTTATTTTTCGCTGATGATGCTGTATGATGGCTCGTTTTTTGCGGGACAAGATGACGTTTTCAGCAGTACCATGTTTTTTTATATCGGTCTTTTTGATCGCGTGTTATTCCACTTTTTGTTCGGCGGTATGATGATAAAGCATTGATTTTTTGCTTCGTTTTTTTTTTTTTTTTAAGGGGTTCACTGAAGGGGTTAACTAGTGGGACAATTTTATAGGGGGGGTCGTTACGGACGCGGCAATACCAAATATGTGTACTTTTATTGCTTTGTTTTTTTTATTTACAGGAAGAAGTGAATTTATTGGGGAATATATATATTTTTTTATTTATTTTGGATTTTTTTTAAAACATGTTTATTTTTATATTTTTAACTTTTTTACTTTGTCCCAGGGTGGGACATCACAGTATTTTATCAGATCGCTGGTGTGACAGTGTGCACAGCACTCTGTCACACCAGCGATCGCACAGGCATAGATGCAGGCTTCTCAGTGCCTGCCGAGAGCAGGCACTGAGGTAGCCGCCTCCCTCCAGGACCCCGGCGCCATCTTGGATCCGGGCCTGGGAGGGAGGAAGCCCTCAGAACAGCGCGATCACATCGCGCTGCTCTGAGGGTCTCAGGGGGGCGCGCAGGGAGCCCCCACCCTGCGCGATCCTCCCCTGTGCCCCCAGTACACCGCGATCATGTTTGATCGCGGTGTGCAAGGGGTTAATGTGCCGGGAGCGGTCCGTGACCGCTCCTGACACACAGTTATGGGTGTCAGCTGTGATAATCAGCTGACACCCGGGCGCGATCGGCTGCGCTCCCCCCGGGAGCGCGTCCGATCGCACGAGACGTACTATCCCGTCCATGGTCATACGGGCCCAGGTACCATGGACGGGATAGTACGTCCGATGGCAGTAAGGTGTTAACCCCTTAATGACCAAGCCATTTTGTAGGTTAAAGACCAGGCCAATTTTTACAATTCTGACCACTGTCTCTTTATGAGGTTATAACTCTGGAACGCTTCTACGGATCTTGGCGATTCTGAGATTGTTTTCTCGTGACATATTGTACTTCATGATAATGGTAAAATTCCTTCAATATAACTTGCGTTTTTTTATGAAAAAAATGGAAATATGGCAAAAATTTTGAAAATTTTGCAATTTTCAAACTTTTAATTTTTATGCCATTAAATCAGAGAGATATGTCACAAAAATTAGTTAATAAATAACATTTCCCACATGTCTACTTTACATCAGCACAATTTTGGAACCAAAATTTTTTTTTGTTACGAAGTTATAAGTGTTAAAAGTTGACCAGCAATTTCTCATTTTTCCAACAAAATTTACAAAACCATTTTTTTGGGGACCACCTCACATTTGAAGTGAATTTGAGGGGTCAATATGACAGAAAATACCCAAAAGTGACACCATTCTAAAAACTGCACCCCTCAACGTGTTCAAAGCCACATTCAAGAAGTTTATTAACCCTTTAGGTACTTCACAAGAATTGAAGCAATGTGGAAGGAAAAAATGAACATTTAACTTTTTTTCCCAAAATTTTTCTTTCGACACAATTTTTTTAAATTTTGTCAAGGGTATCAGGAGAAAATGAACCACAATATTTGTTGTACAATTTCTCCAGAGTACACCGATATACCATGTGTGGGGGTAAACCACTATTTGGGCGCATGGCAGAGCTCGGAAGGGAAGCAGCGCCATTTGACTTTTTTGGCTGGAATTGAGATTGGACGCCATGTCGCATTTGGAGAGTCCCTGTGTGCCTAAACAGTGGAAACCCCCACAAGTGACCCCATTTTGGAAACTGGACCCCTCAAGGAACTCATATAAATGTGTTGTGAGAGCTTTTAACCCCCAAGGGCTTCACAGAAGGTTATAACGTAGAGCCGTAAAATTAAAAAATCATATTTTTTCCACAAAAATGATCTTTTCATCCCAATTATTATTTTCCAAAGGATAAAAGGACCCCAAAAGTTATTGGGCAATTAGTCCTGAGTACGCTGATACCCCATATGTGGGGGTAAACCACTATTTGGGCGCATGGCAGAGCTCGGAAGGGAAGCAGCGCCATTTGACTTTTTTGGCTGGAATTGAGATTGGACGCCATGTCGCATTTGGAGAGTCCCTGTGTGCCTAAACAGTGGAAACCCCCCACAAGTGACTCCATTTTGGAAACTGGACCCCTCAAGGAACTCATCAAATGTGTTGTGAGAGCTTTTAACCCCCAAGGGCTTCACAGAAGGTTATAACGTAGAGCCGTAAAATTAAAAAATCATATTTTTTCCACAAAAATGATCTTTTCATCCCAATTATTATTTTCCAAAGGATAAAAGGACCCCAAAAGTTATTGGGCAATTAGTCCTGAGTACGCTGATACCCCATATGTGGGGGTAAACCACTATTTGGGCGCATGGCAGAGCTCGGAAGGGAAGCAGCGCCATTTGACTTTTTTGGCTGGAATTGAGATTGGACGCCATGTCGCATTTGGAGAGTCCCTGTGTGCCTAAACAGTGGAAACCCCCACAAGTGACCCCATTTTGGAAACTAGACCCCCCAAGGAACTTATCTAAATGTGTTGTGAGAGCTTTTAACCCCCAAGTGCTTCACAGAAGGTTATAACGTAGAGCCGTAAATTAAAAAATCATATTTTTTCCACAAAAATGATCTTTTCATCCCAATTTTTATTTTCCAAAGGGTAAAAGGACCCCAAAATGTATTGTGCAATTAGTCCTGAGTACGCTGATACCCCATAGGTGGGGGTAAACCACTATTTGGGGCCATGGCAGAGCTCGGAAGGGAAGCAGCGCCATTTGACTTTTTTGGCTGGAATTGAGATTGGATGCCATGTCGTATTTGGAGAGTCCCTGTGTGCCTAAACAGTGGAAACCCCCACAAGTGACCCCATTTTGGAAACTAGACCCCCAGGAACTTATCTAGATGTGTGATGAGAGCTTTGAACCCCCAAGGGCTTCACAGAAGGTTATAACGTAGAGCAGTAAAATTAAAAAATCATATCTTTTCCACAAAAATGATCTTTCCACCCCCAATTGTTATTTTCCAAAGGGTAACAGGACCCCAAAAGTTATTGTGCAATTTGTCCTGAGTACGCTGATACCCCATATGTGGGGGGAAACCACTATTTTGACGCATTGCAGAGCTCGAAAGGGAAGTAGCGCCTTTTTCAAATGCAGACTTTGATGGAATGGTCTGTGGGTGTCATGTCACGTTTGGATAGCCCCTGATGTGCCTAAACAGTAGAAACCCCCACAAGTGACTCCATTTTGGAAACTAGACCCCCAAGGAACTTATCTAGATGTGTGGTGAGCACTTTGAACCCCAAGTGCTTCACAGAAGTTTATAACGTAGAGCCGTGAAAATAAAAAAAATCATATTTTTTTCCACAAAAATAATCTTTTTGCCCCAAATTTTTATTTTTATAATGGTAACAGGAGAAATGGGACCCCAAAAGCTATTGTGCAATTTGTCCTGAGTACGCTGATATCCCATATGTGGGGGGGAACCACTATTTTGACGCATGGCAGAGCTCGAAAGGGAAGTAGCGCCTTTTTCAAATGCAGACTTTGATGGAATGGTCTGTGGGTGTCATGTCATGTTTGGATAGCCCCTGATGTGCCTAAACAGTAGAAACCCCCCACAAGTGACTCCATTTTGGAAACTAGACCCCCCAAGGAACTTTTCTAGATGTGTGGTGAGCACTTTGAACCCCCAAGTGCTTCACAGAAGTTTATAACGTAGAGCCGTGAAAATAAAAAAATCATATTTTTTTCCACAAAGATAATCTTTTTGCCCCAAATTTTTATTTTTATAATGGTAACAGGAGAAATAGGACCCCAAAAGCTATTGTGCAATTTGTCCTGAGTACGCTGATATCCCATATGTGGGGGGAACCACTATTTTGACGCATGGCAGAGATCGGAAGGGAAGGAGCACCGTTTTTAAATGCAGACTTTGATGGAATGGTCTGCGGGTGTCATGTCGCGCTTGGAGAGCCCCTGATGTGCCTAAACAGTAGAAACCCCCCACAAATGACCCCATTTTGCAAACTAGACCCCCCAAGGAACTTATCTAGATGTGTGGTCAGCACTTTGAACCCCAAGGGCTTCACAGAAGTTTATAACGTAGAGCCGTGAAAATAAAAAAAATCATATTTTTTTCCACAAAAATGACCTTTTTGCCCCCAAATTTTTATTTTTATAAGGGTAACAGGAGAAATAGGACCCCAAAAGCTATTGTGCATTTTGTCCTGAGTACGCTGATATCCCATATGTGGGGGCGGAACCACTGTGATCGCCTTACTGCGATCTTTGGGAGGCACAATGAACAAATCTACCAAAGGTGAAGAATTGGTTTTCTTTTTTACGCCGTTCCTCATGCGGTATTAGTGATTAGGCGACTTTATTCCTCGGATCGGTGCGATTACGCGATACCAGATTTACACCCTTTTTTCATGTTTAGCTTCTGTCACACTCTAAAAGATGCTTTTTTTTGGAATAATTTTTTGTAAGAATTTTTTGCATCGCCGTATTTTGAGAGCTATAATTTTTCCATATTTCGGCCGACAGAGTTATCTGTGGGCTTATTTTTTGCGGGACGAGCTGACGTATTTATTGGTACCATATTCGGGCACATAACGTTTTTTGATCGCTTCCTATTCCGATTTTTGTGGAAGCAGAATGAACAAAAACCAGCAATTCAGGAATTGTTTTTTTTTTAATTTTTTTTCCCCCGTTCCGCGTGTGGTAAAATTGATAAAGCAGCTTTATTCTTCGGGTCACTATGGTTACGGCGATTCCTCATTTATATATTTTTTTTATGTTTTGGCGTTTTTTACACAATAAAGAATTTTATAGAAAAAATAATTATTTTGCATCAGTTTATTCCGCGAGCTATAACTTTTTTATTTTTTCGCTGATGATGCTATATAGCGGCTTGTTTTTTGCGGGACAAGATGACGTTTTCAGCGGTACCATGATTATTTATATCTGACTTTTTGATCGCGTGTTATTGCACTTTTTCCAAGCGGTATAATGATACCGCTTGGAAAAAGTATAATTTACTACTTTTTTGTGTTTTTTTTTTACGGCTTTCACTGAAGGGGTTAACTAGGGTTATGCTTTTATAGATGGGATTTTTACGGACATGGCGATACCTAACATGTGTATTTTTTTGTTTTTTATTTTTTTTTGATACATAAAAATGTGTATTTTTTAGGGGATTTTTTTTAAATTATTTTTTAATATTTTTTTTACAATTTTTTTTAAAAAATTATTTTTTTTCAACTTGTCCCTTTATGGGACTTTCACTTTTTTACTTTTGATTGCAGTTACAATGCATTGCAATGCTCTGGCATTGCAATGCATTGCAACTATAGTGGAAGCTGCTGTGACATGATCACAGCAGCTTCCCGTAGCTAAATGACCCAGAGGTTGTCATGACAACCCCCGGGTCATCAAGGCAGAGATCGGGCCCTGCGATTACATCGCTGGGACGCTGATCTGAGGCAGAGGGAGCTCCCGACCCTCTGCCTCCCCCCTGAGCTCTGCGATCGTGCTGGATCGCAGCAGTCAGGGGGTTAACAGCCAGGGGCGGTGGGGGCTCCGCTCCTGGCTGTCAGTGCAGGAAGCCTGGCCACTGCAGCGCCGGCTCCTGCACTGATCGCGCTGGGGAAGCTGAAATTTCAGCTTCTCCTGCGCGATCGCTGCTGTGTTTGGTCAGTCAGATTGACTGACCAAGCACAGCGCTGTGGGTGCGGGGACCGACGGCAAAGGTCCCCGCACCGCTTGCCGTGCCTGTCAGCTGTCTGTGACAGCTGTCGGCACTGATCTACCACTGCGTGTTTACACGCAGTGGTAGATCAAAGGCATGACGTGCAGAGTCCGTCCTGGTGCCGGAACTGGCACCTTGCCATGACGGACTCTGCACGTCAGTGGACATTAAGGGGTTAATTAACCCCTACAGGTGTGAAATTTTGCACAAGAAAAAAGAGGGGGAGGAAGCCAGCGCAGCACATGATCAGCATGAAATAATTTGTGTGCATGTGCACATAATTCTAACTGTTTTTTAAAATTGAGACATTTGGCAAACAATTGATCAATTCTTTGAGCTACCCCGCCACGACAAGGCATTCTCATATGGGGCAGTACCTACTCTAAGCTAATCAATTTTCATTGTGCCATTACGGCCTCCTAAATAATTAAAAAGCATAACTGCAAAAAAAACATAACTGCAAAAAAATGTGAAGCAAGACTGCAAAAACTGCAAAAGTACCTGGAGCATAACTGAATCACCCCCGGGTGCCAGTCCGACAGATGCAGGTAAAAGGCCGACCAGGTCCAAGGATGGACATGTCAGATCTGACCTCCACATCCGCCAAACCAGCAACCACAGATAAAGAGTGAAACAGGCACAGGCACAGGTGCACAATTACAAATAGCCTGGGGCAGGGCAGGGCTGCTGTATGTGTGTATAGCAGCTTAAGTCAATTGTAAGAAAAAAAAAAACAGATAAAATAGCATGCATGACCCAGCGCGCACGGCAACCAGTGGTGGTTAGCCACTTACCAATACAAGAAAAAAGAGGGGGAGGAAGCCAGCGCAGCACATGATCAGCATGAAATAATTTGTGTGCATGTGCACATAATTCTAACTGTTTTTTAAAATTGAGACATTTGGCAAACAATTGATCAATTCTTTGAGCTACCCCGCCACGACAAGGCATTCTCATATGGGGCAGTACCTACTCTAAGCTAATCATTTTCATTCACCTGCATCTGTCGGACTGGCACCCGGGGGTGATTCAGTTATGCTCCAGGTACTTTTGCAGTTTTTGCAGTCTTGCTTTTCAGTTTTTTGCAGTTATGTTTTTTTGCAGTTATGCTTTTAATTATTTAGGAGGCCGCAATGGCACAATGAAAATAATAAGCTTAGAGTAGGTACTGCCCCATATGAGAATGCCTTGTCGTGGCGGGGTAGCTCAAAGAATTGATCAATTGTTTGCTAAATGTCTCAATTTTAAAAAAACTAGAATTATGTGCAGATGCACACAAATTATTTTATGCTGATCATGTGCTGCGCTGGCTTCCTCCCCCCTTTTTTTCTTGTATTGGTAAGTGGCTAACCACCACTGGTTGCCGTGCGCGCTGGGTCATGCATGCCATTTTATCTGTTTTTTTTTCTTTCTTACAATTGACTTAAGCTGCTGTACACACATACAGCAGCCCTGCCCTGCCCCAGGCTATATGTAATTGTGCACCTGTGCCTGTGCCTGTTTCACTCTTTATCTGTGGTTGCTGGTTTGGCGGATGTGGAGGTCAGATCTGACATGTCCATCTTTGGACCTGGTCGGCCTTTTACCTGCATCTGTCGGACTGGCACCCGGGGGTGATTCAGTTATGCTCCAGGTACTTTTGCAGTTTTTGCAGTCTTGCTTTTCAGTTTTTTGCAGTTATGTTTTTTTGCAGTTATGCTTTTAATTATTTAGGAGGCCGCAATGGCACAATGAAAATAATAAGCTTAGAGTAGGTACTGCCCCATATGAGAATGCCTTGTCGTGGCGGGGTAGCTCAAAGAATTGATCAATTGTTTGCTAAATGTCTCAATTTTAAAAAAACAGTTAGAATTATGTGCAGATGCACACAAATTATTTTATGCTGATCATGTGCTGCGCTGGCTTCCTCCCCCCTTTTTTTCGTGAAATTTTGCACACATAGACTGATGTAATTGTTTGTGCAAATCAGATTGCAAACGACATGAAAAGACATGGTTAACCCTATGTACACCAAGTGTCATTTCATGTCGGGTGCTTCTGTCTTTTCACAGAAGCCGGCTTTACCCGGCAATTGAATCAGAGGATATTTTACTATGTAGAAGTGTATAAACTATACATATATGTATATATATATATATGTCACAATGACATGTATATATATATATGTATTCTATGTGTGTATATTTAGTGTTTACAAGGAAATAAAGTTTTTTTTTAGTTGCGATATTTTGTTCCCATAGACTTACATGGGACTTCCGGTATCGGAATCGGATATCGACGATATTTAGTGATATCGGCGATACCATTCCGATCCGATATTTTTAGATATCGAGCAGTATCGCTCAACACTAACAAGGACTGGATTGGGCCAGACTTCTGCACACAACCGGGTGATCCCCCCAGGGTTACATGTTTTTCAGCCCATGCACTTACTGCATGGGCATGACTAATCTAGCATACCCACTCCTTAATAATGGGAAAAAAATGTTTTCTGAGGCCTCCACTACGTCTCTTCAAAGGGGTATTGGAGTGCATTCTTCAAATTCTTTGCATCCCTTGCACTTAATGCATACGCTTTACCAGTGTAGGAGACCCACTCCTTAGTAATGTTAAATAATGCATTTCTGTGGATCCCCTTCTAGTTGAGGGAAACATTTTTGAAACCAAAAGAACCAATGGGTTTTATTAGTATATGTTCCAGTGCCTTGTTGTGGGCTGTTAGTTGGTGATCAAATAGGGAGTTCTCACACTGCATACAGGATTTCATAGCTGGGACAGGAGAGTCTGTACAGTAAGTACAGAAGATCCTGGTATCCTCCATATCAGGCTGAGTAGATGTGAAACACTCTGATATATTCCCCAGCAGAGTTGATGAAATAACAGTCCTTGATGCTGCTAAATCAAGCTAATCACTTTTTCAGGGCTAATTCATTTAGATTCTATTCTGTCATAATAATACCTGTCTTATCTGCAATTCGTGTAGGGTGAAGTGTGGCAGTAGGTACTCCACAGTATTTTGCTGCCATGGACAAGAAAAAAAATCCAGGGCTGATTCAAATCCCTTCTATATTATACAATAATACTGCTCTTATCTGCCATTCATGTAGGATGAGGTATGGCAGTAGGAATAGCGTATGAAAAGCAAACAGTCAGGGATTATTGCCTTATAAATTGAAAACCTTGCTGCTGTTTTTTTCCATGCAATCATTAACCAATTCATGTTTTTTACAGTGCTCTGTACTCAGAAATTCATCAAAGAGGCAAAATAACTGATTTAATGAGTACATTCACAATTTCTCTTAGGCATCTGCATGTAAGAGATAGAGGTGGGAGACTTTACGCTACGCTAAAATGGTGTAATACTCTGAGAACATTATTACCAGCAACGACCTGGGATCAGGGGTGAACCTAGCCTCTCTGCTGCCTGAGGCGAACTGCAAAACGGCGCCCCCCCCATTGTAAAATCAGTACAAATAAATCTGGTTTACTCTTACTAGCCTAACCTGACGCACATGTGAAACACATACACTTTTAAGGTATGTGAAGACGTTGCAGAATCTGCTGTGGAATTTTCCCTGCAGATTTTGCTAAATCCGCAGGTAAAATGACCTGCGTTTTACCTGCGGATTTAGTGCGGATTTGCCTCGGTTTCTGTGCGGATTTCCCCTGCGTTTTGAGACCTGCGGATTCCTATTTAGAGCAGGTCTCAAAACGCTGCGGAACTGCACAAAAGAAGTGACATGCTGCGGATTTAGGGTCTGTGCACACGTTGCGGATTCCTAGCGGCTTTGCTGCGGTTTTTTGCGGCGGAAACGCCGCAAAACCGCGACAAAACCGCTTACACAATACAACTCATTAAGACCTATGAGATTCCGCAATGCTGTGCACATGCTGCAGGTTTCTCCGCGGCGGAATCGCATCGCGGGAGAATCCGCAGCACGCTCACTCTTTTTTGCGGAACCACGGCGATTCCGCTGCCATAGGAATGCATTGAACCGATTACTTTCCGCATGTAGCTGTGCCCACCATGCGGAAAGTAAGCGGTTCATGTGCGGATGGTACCCAGGGTCTGGAGGACAGGAGACTCTCCTCCAAGCCCTGGGTACCATATCCATGTAAAAACAATAATTAAAATAAAAAATAATGATATTCTCACCTTCCGGCGGCCCCCGCAGCTTTCCCGCCTCTCAGCGACGCTCCCGCCAATCCCATTCCCAGGAGTCATTTGCGAGATCACCCGATGACGTAGCGGTCTCGCGTGATGCTACGTCATCTGGATGATTGCCGCAAAGGACTCCTGGGAACGGGATTGGCCGGGAGCGTCGCTGAGAGGCGGGAAAGCTGCGGGGGCTGCCGGAAGGTGAGAATATTACTATTTATTATTTTTTTTATTATTTTTACATTAGATCTTTTTACTATTGATGCGACATAGGCGGCATCAATAGTAAAAAGTTGGTCACACGAGTCAAACACTTGTTTGACTCGTGTGACCAACCTGTCAGATCGCTTGTAAAACGCTAGCATTCTGCAAGCTAATTACACTTGCAAAACGCTAGTTTTTAGCGGTAATACGCATACCTATAATATGCGTATTTCCCACGGCAGGGAGGTGCGGAATTGCCGTGGAAATTTCCATGGCAATTCTGCAACGTGTGCACATAGCCTTAAATCCTCACCAAATCCGTGCGGAAAAATCCGCAGCATGTGCACTGCGTTTTTTTATTTCCATTGAATATAATGGTACTGTACATCACTTGCAGTTTTGGCAAATCCGTTGTGGATCCACAGCAATGTCCGCAACGTGTGCACATACCCTTAAATAGGAATATGTTTGAAACATCGATTTTTATATTTGTTAAAGTTCTTTATAAGTAGTACACCTTGTAAACACATGGCTCCACTCCGTAAACCTTGTACACATGCGGCTTTGCACCATACACACGCGGCTCTGCTCTGCTCCGTACACACACGGCTCAAGCACGGAGCTGAGCGACTCCGCTCCGTACACCTTGTACACACACGGCTCCGCTCCGTACACCTCGTACACACACGGCTCCTCTCCGTACACCTCGTACACACACGGCTCCGCTCCGTACACCTCGTACACACACGGCTCTGCTCCGTACACCTCGTACACGGCTCCACTCCGTACACCTCGTACACACACGACTTTGCTCCGTACACCTCATACACACACAGCTCTGCTACATCCACACTGTAAACCCCTCCTGATCCCACACATAAACTTACCTTCATCCAGCACCATGACAACCAGAACATCAGAGTCCTGCAGGCAGAGAGCCTGACCATGTGACCCCTGACTCCTCCCCCTCCTGTGACCTCATCACAGGTCCTGCTCGCACATGAGATCACAGCACAGCAACGGGACTCCTGGCTGCCAGAAGCTAAAGTGGAAAGGTGGGAGGGTGAGGAAGGGGTGCATGGGGGGCATGGCTGCTTCTCACTGCAGGACACATAGCACAGTGCGCAGGAGTGTAAGACTCAGCAGGGAATAAGGAGAGCCGGCATCACACCACGTGTTCTGAGTTGCGCTCTGCCGCCCCCTAGCTGCCGCCGCCTGAGACAGAAGGCTCAACTCGCCTCATTATAGGTGCGCCACTGCCTGGGATTCAAAGATGCTTCCAGGGTTCTTCCCCATGCTGCTCCCATGCCAATTTCAGCGATGTTTCCATAGTTTTCAGCAATTTTTAGACCCCCTCCAGACCTCCTGGGGCTAAGGCGCTGGAAAAATGCTCGAGTTTTCCATTGACTTCCATTCGAGTAATGAGTATGCCAGCATTTTCTTTACGTATAAAGGACCCATCCGTGAAAACCATTGCTGCATTAGGCAGTTGTGTGTTTCACACACAGTAGATCTCCTAATCCTTGGAAAACATTTTTTGGGGAGCAGAGAGCCAATGTTAGTTATGCCAAATATTTCCCATTTTAGGCATTAGATGTCATAATCCTGCTTTACGTACCATATTGGCACTTTGTGCCTAGTGAAACTTTATGATTTTACTTATTTTAATTTTTTTGCAATTTATTCCAAGCTCTACTACTATTTAAAAACGTTATTAAAAAAAAAAAAAAAAAGAAACTCTATGTCGCCCATAGAAATTCTAGATCTATTATTACACATTCACCTATTTTTTATGTTTTAGAAAATCTATTTTTTTTTCTATTGGCTTAACTGCTCTTGCGCCTCCGACCAAGTCCTGGTCGTGAATTTCTAAAGATACAGTGGGTATTAAAATTCAGCCAGGGAGATACATATTAACACAAATGACCGAGATGATCAGTCTGAGAAAATAACACACCATTATAACAACCATATGTTGGAGCGGAATATCACTAAAAATATCAATTTAGATGGGAGAAAAATAATGGTTAGACTCGATAGACAGATGGCTCTACTTCAACCATGACCAATCCTGATGTATATCATTTTCCTTGATGGATTTGCTTCAAAATGAACATTCTGGAGCCATAAAAAAGATGCAGCATCGTACCCTTACGTGTAAAGGAATGAAACATTAGTAGACTCTCTTATGTGTTGAAATGATTGTAAAGCATAAACATTATCTAAGCCTAATATGATGTCTGCAAAACTAAATGTTATTTTAAAAAGATCAAAATATACCGTATGTACAAAAAAATAAGTTATGTAATATTTAATTTCTTTACATTTTAATTTTGTGCAATATTGATAACCTTCGATTAGTTTTGGATGTAGTTTTTGTCTTACCCACCTGTCCTGGATCCAGTGCTGGATGCTGCGTCCTCCTCTGGCTGGCATCTCTCTTAGTTTATTAGTGCATCAGGTTGACATGATAACCCGACATCCACCTGTGACATCATGCCTCCATGCCTTTTATGCCTGTTCAGATGGAGTTTCTCTGCTTGTGTGTTCGAGTAGTTGGCTTCCATGCCTCTACGAAATACTGGCTTTCTGAGCTTTTTGAACCTGTCTATACCAACCCAGCTTTGCTACATTGCTGAAATTCTTCTCTCTACTATTGTGCCAGTTCTGACAGAACTCTGTGACAAACTGAGCTCTGCCACTTTTTCCTTGACTCTGTGACAAACGCAGCTCCACTGTTTAGTCAACTAACACTTCCAGTTCTTTCTGGACTCTGTTAACTTCATCTTTACCTCTTAGCCAACTCCGCTATACCACAGTGCTACTATACCACACTCTGCTTCATTGGTTCCTATTTGGTCGGTTTCAGTTCAGCTCTACCTGTTGCCGTTTAGCCATAGCAGCCTTCATTGCTACCTCCGTGTCACCCTGCTGCACCAACGCCATCTGTCCGCATTGCATCACAGCTGCTGATCTGTACCCAGGAGTTCAAGGAACCACCTCAGCAAGGGAGACATAACATTTTAGCACATTACTTGATCAGGTTTTCCTGACAGCTTAAAGAAACAAAATAAAAGGTGCAACAAAACTGCATGTAAAGAAACGTATTTTATTTATCAAATGCTACAGTAGCCTAAAAAGGCGTCATACATGAAGATTCAAGTCTATATTCACATGATCCGTTTGCTACGTGGTTTTTGCTGCAATTTTCCGAAAGCACAGTAATTGTATCTACATTTTTGAAAATCATGACAAAAGAACTAATTTCAAATGTATTGTGTGAACACAACCTTGGCGCAGTTTTGAAAAAGTTCCTGTCACCTGGTTGAAAGCAGCCATTTTTTTCTCCTTTTTTTTTCCCACCGTTCCCTTGAGTATTCTGTTTTTTTTTTTTTCTAAATCGGGACCAGAGACATAGGTTGTTTTATTCAGTGACAATTTTTATAGTCTCAGTGATAATTTTTATAGTACCTAGGAGATGTTTCTCGCAGAATCCTCTGGGGCGTGTCTTTAGACTGCTTTAAATTATTACCTCGTGTGCTATACCCCCTTGATAAGACCATAAAACATTAGTACTAAATAAAAAGGCAACATATGGAATTTATAAAAGAAACGAAAAAAAGCAAACCTGAAAAGTCTGTAGACTAGTGAAAATAAAAAGGCAAAAACTGGCCACTTTTGTCCTCTTTAAACTGAACATGTCATTCTACTTCTTGGCTTTTGCTTAAAAACTTAATAAAAAATTACACATGTGGTCAAAATTGTTGGTGACAGAAAAACCCACAATGGTGACAGAAATAACTTGAATCTGACAAAAGTAATAACAAATCAAAAATCTATGAAAATAGACAAATGAAAGTCAGACATTGCTTTTCAACCATGCTTCCACAGAATTTAAAAAAAAATAAACCTCATGAAATAGGCCTGGACAGAAATGATGGAGCCCTTAACTTAATATTTTGTTGCAAAACCTTTCGAGGCAATCCTGCTATCAAATGATTCCTGTAACTGTCAATGAGACTTCTGCTCCTCTCGACAGGTATTTTGGCCACTCCTCAAGAGCAAACTGCTCCAGTTGTCTCGTGTTTGAAGGTTGCCTTTTCCAGGACGGCATGTTTCAGCTCTTTCCAAAGATGCTCAATAGGATTTAGGTCAGGGCTCAAAGAAGCCACTTCAGAATAGTCCAATGTTTTCCTCTTAGCCATTCTTGGGTGTTTTTAGCTGTATGTTTTGGGACATTATCCTGTTGCAAGACCCATGACCTGTGACTGAGACCAAGCTTTCTGACACTGGGCAGCACATTTCTCTCTAGAATCCCTTAATAGTCATGAGATTTTATTGTACCCTGCACAGATTCTAGACACCCTGTGCCAGATGCAGCAAAGCAGCCCCAGAACATAACAGAGCCTCTCCATGTTTCACAGTATGGACAGTGTTCTTTTCTTGATATGCTTCATTTTTCCAGCTGTGAACATAGAGCTGATGTGCCTTGCCAAAACTTTGCATTTTTGTCTCATCTGTCTGAGCCGCCCGCCAGGGCTGTGGGGTACTCGGACCCGAGCCCGTTGATTTCTATGGGGGATGTCACAGTGGCCACAGCTCGGTCTGTGGCCCTGGGCGCTCACCCAAAAAAGGGGAATATATTTACAGGGGATAATGTCAGTGAATCGTGATGCCACCTGTGGTGTCTGGTGAGGATCACCAGCGCTGCAGCAGTCCACTGAGGCCAGTGTTGTGGCAGCTTAGATGGTATCACTCCCCACAGGTGGAGCAAGCCTTCAGGGCAGCGTAAATGTAGGGATGCAGGACGGAGGGAACCCAGCCGGGTAAGAACAAGAATTGGAGCACACACAAGTCGCTTCTGTACCTTTACTGGAGTTAGTGCAGGAACATCCCGGAGTACTGTAGGGTGAAGGGTGCACGTCCGGATTCTCCCCAGTGAGCAGGTGTAGGGCCTCCTGTTTATTGCCTCTCTGTAGTAAGTTTCTGACCTGCCTGTAGCTAGGCCTAACTTTGTCTCTGTCCTGCACTGGCTGATTTTGTGGTAGGGCCATCTCCTGGAGTACAAACTCCCTGCTTGTAGGGTCTCCATGTCCCCTGGCTCTGTTACGTATCAGCTCTTTGGTGTTCCTGGGACCTGTAGTCCTCCAGGAATTCCGATTGTCTCCTACTGGGTCGTAGAGATCCCTGTAAACTTGGATCTGGTGTCCGGTATGTGCTTTCTGGGGTGAGCTGGTAAGGCTCCTCTGCCCCCTTGCTACTCTCTCCTCTAGCCTTCCACCTACTCGGGCCCTCCCAAGGCTATACACACTGGCAGTTGGTGGGCTGCCTCTTCTGCCACTCTCTAGAGCGTCGGCACGCTCCTAGCTCGCTGACTTGAGCTAATTCAGTCTCACACTGCAGACTGACCTGTTTCTGTGTCTCAGAGTGTGTTCTTAGAGTGTTCACTTCCTAGAGTGTCTTCCCTAGAGTGTTCTAACTTCCTGCTTCCTCCCCCTTTTTATCTCCCTAAACGGGCTCCCTCTGGTGGTCTGAGGAAGGGTGAAGGTGTTGGTATGCTCTGAGGGCCTCTTGTGGATGAATCCTTTAATGCACCCTTCTAGGATCTGTGGCACCGAGCGCAGCTGGGCTCCACATGTCCATAGGACATTCTCCAAGAACCTTTGTGGCTTGTCAGCATGTAGTTTGGCAAATTCTAGTCTGGCTTTTTATGATTTTATTTCAACAACGGTGTCCTGCTTGGTCATCTTTCATGAAGTCCACTTTGGCTCATACAACAACGGATGGTGCGATCTGACACTGATGTTCCTTGAGCTTGAATTTCACCTTTAATCTGCTTAGAAGTTAATCTAGGCTCTTTTGTTACCATTCGTATTATCCGTCTCTTTGATTTGTCATTAATTTTCCTCCCGCGGCCACATCCAGGGAGGTTGGCTACAGTTCTATAGATCTTAAATTTCTGAATAATATGTGCAACTGTAGTCACAGGAACATGAAGCTGCTTGGAGATGGTCTTATAACTTTTACCTTTAACATGTTTGTCTATAATTTTCTTTCTAATCTGAGACAACTCTTTCCTTCCCTTCCTCTGGTCCATGTTGAGTGTGATACACACCATGTAACCAAACAGCACAGTGAGTATCTGTAGTCCACTATGCAGGCCACTCACTGAGTCCAAGATTATAGACACCTGTGATGCTAATTAGTGGATACACCTTGATTTAACATGTCCCTTTTGTCACATTATTTATTTATAACAGCAATGTCTGACTTTCATTTGTTCATTTTCATAGATGCCTCTACCCTTGCCTTATCTCCTAAATTAGCCCTCCGTCTGTTCTCTTCTCCCACCCAGGGAAGAAGGGCGCTACTGTGCACCGCAGTGCACCAACCCGACAAACAAGGCAACACAGACAAGGGTAAGCTGAAAATACCAAGCATTCAAATATTCACTCACATATAACAGAGGAATGCACTGGGAGTGGAGGACAGGGGAATAACCATAGTAAGAGGAGGGAAGGAAATGATCACACTTACAAACCCACACAACAGTCACAGATAATCCTCCAAATCTCCTTTTCATATTAAACACCTCTCCTCCAAGCCATACAGCAAAAGCTATCTCTAACATGAGTTTGAATCAGGACCCAGATTTTAAAGGGAATGGGAGTAGCTAACTGAGCTCAGCTGAGAGCCGATATTCCCAGAGCTCCCAACATGACCGATTAACCCCTATTCTGCCAAAATAAATAAACACCATTTAAAAAGAATGAGAAGTGCTTCTTTTCAGTGCAGGAGTAGAAGCAATCAGATGCTGCAATCTTCTGACTCCTCTCTGTTGCGGTAACCAGTGACAGCTCCATTCATTCATACTCATAAGGCCAAATTCTCCAATATACCTAGGGCTCCATTCACCCATATCCATAAGGTCCCATTCTTCCATATCCCTAAGGCCCCATTCTCCCATATCCAAAAGACCCATTCTCCCATAGCCATAAGGACCCATTTATCCATACCGATAAGGCCCCATTTTCCCATATCCAAAAGACCCATTCTCCCATAGCCATAAGGACCCATTTATCCATACCCATAAGGACCCATTGTCCCATATCCATAAGGCCTCATTCACCCATATCCATAAGTCTCCATTCACCCATATCCATAAGGCCCCATTCACACATACCAGATAGGCCCCAATTCACCCATTACCATAAGGCCCTATTCTCCATACCCTAAGACCCCATTCATCCATATCCATAGTCTCCATTCACCCATATCCATAAGTCCCATTCATCCATATCCTTAAGGCCCCATTCTTTCATATCCATAAGGCTCCATTCTCCCATATCCATAAGGCCCATTCTCCATATCTATTAAGGCCCCATTCACCCATATCCATAAGGCCCCATTCCCCATATCCATAAGGCCCCATTCTCCCATATCCATAAGTCTCCATTCCCATATCCATAAGTCCTCCCTTCATCCATATCCATAAGTCTCCATTCACCCATATCCATAAGTCTCCATTCATCCATATCCTTAAGGCCCCATTCTTTCATATCCATAAGGCTCCATTCTCCCATATCCATAAGGCCCCATTCTCCATATCTTTAAGCCCATTCACCCATATCCATAAGTCCCATTCACCCATATCCATAAGGCCCCATTCTCCCATATCCATAAGTCTCCATTACACCCATATCCATAAGTCCCCATTCATCCATATCCTTAAGTCCCCATTCACCCATATCCATAAGTCTCCATTCTCCATATCCTTAAGTCTCCATTCACCCATATCCATAAGTCTCCATTCTCCATATCCATAAGTCTCCATTCCCCATATCCATAAGGTCCCATTCACCATATCCATAAGCCCCATTCTCATATCCATAAGGCCCCATTCTCCCATATCCATAAGGCCCCATTCCCCATATCCATTAAGGTCTCCATTCACCCATATCCATAGTCCCATTCATCCATATCCTTAAGTCTCCATTCACCCATATCCATAAGGGCCCCATTCTCCCATATCCATAAGTCTCCATTCATCCATATCCTAAGTCTCCATTCACCATATCCATAAGTCTCCATTCACCCATATCCATAAGTCTCCATTCCCCATATCCATTAAGGCCCCATTCATCCATATCCATAAGCCCATTCACCCATATCCATAAGCTCCATTCTCCCATATCCTTAAGGCCCCATTCACCCATATCCATAAGTCTCCATTCACCCATATCCATAAGGCCCCATTCTCCCATATCCTTAAGGCCCCATTCACCCATATCCATAAGTCTCCATTCACCCATATACATAAGGCCCCATTCTCACATATATTTATATATCTACATTCTCCCATATCCATAAAGCCCCATTCATCCATATCCATAAGGCTCCATTCTCCCATATCCATAATGCGCCATTCTCTCACATCCATAAGGCCCCATTATTCATCCATACCCATAGGGTCCTATTCATTCACACACTTTAGCTTCCATTCAGCCATACCTATAAAGTCCCATTCATTCATTGGCCCTACTCAGCCATATCTTTAAGCTCCTATTTGTCCGGACAAAAAAAGGCTTTTTATAATATGTTGGGTCTGAATACCTTTTTTTCTGTAGTGATTAGTGTAGAAGATTACATACAGCTAATGTTAAAAAAAAGTTTACTGCGCTGTATCTTATATAAACCAAAAAGAACGAAAAAAAGAGCTTAATCACTGAATAAAAAATAATTTTATTGAAACAAAAAATATAATACAATAATGAATAAAATAGTTTTAAAGCTAATAAACAAATGCTAAATTAATCCAAAGACAATCTTAAGGAGACCTCAATGTATAAAAAAACTCACATATAACCAAAGAAATAATAAATATTCATATGTTAAAAATTAGTCTAAAGAATTTCATCAGGCAGACGGTGCATATCTATCAGGAATCATACTTATAGTTAAAAATCAAAAAAATCAAAAAAATACAAAAAGTGCACAAATAGTGCATATAGTGCTGTAAACTTCCCCAAAAAAATTATATTCTAAAAACTTTTTTGATGCATACTAATGAAGGAAAGAAACATGAATAATATACTACCTTTCAACAAAGTAACAAAATATAATTTAATTTAAATGTGCATGAAAAGTGCAAATAGTGCTGTAAACATCAAAAAAATCTGACTAGTACCAGGAAGAACACTAATATATACCCATATAAGAAAAAAGGTGCAAATCTATCAGGAATCATACTTATAGTTAAAAATCAAAAAAATACAAAAAGTGCACAAATAGTGCATATAGTGCTGTAAATTTCCCAAAAAAAAAAAAAATATATATATATATATATGTATATATATATATATATTCAAAAAACTTTTTTGATGCATACTAATGAAGAAAAGAAACATAAATAATATACTACCTTTCAACAAAGTAACAAAATATAATTTAATTTAAATGTGCATGAAAAGTGCATATAGTGCTGTAAACATCAAAAAATCTGACTAGTACCAGGAAGAACACTAATATATACCCAATAAAAGGAGCATCTATCAGAATCATACTTATAGTTAAAAAAAAAAAAATACAAAAAGTGCACAAATAGTTCATATAGTGCTGTAACTCCAAAAAAATATATATATTCTAAAACTTTTTGATGCATACTTATGAGAAAAGAAACATGATAATATACTACCTTCAACAAAGTAACAAAATATTATTTGATTTAAATGTGCACGAAAGTGCATATAGTGCTGTAAACATCAAAAAAATCTGACTAGTACCAGGAAGAACACTAATATATACCATATAAAAGGACATATCTATCAGAATCATACTTATAGTAAAATAAAAAAATACAAAAAGTGCACAAATAGTTCATATAGTGCTGTAAACTTCCCAAAAAAATATATTATTCTAAAAACTTTTTTGATGCATACTTATGAAGAAAAGAAACATGAATAATATACTACCTTTCAACAAAGTAACAAAATATTATTTGATTTAAATGTGCATAAAAAGTGCATATAGTGCTATAAACATCAAAAAAATCAGACAAATGCCCAAAGAAATATATATAAACACAATATATGTGCAAGGTGCAAATAAGCCTAGTAAGAATCCTTTTAAACTACAGTGTATAACATGTCATCAAGATAAATCCTTCCAAAAAACTCCAAATGAAAAAAAGAGACTGATATCTAAAAATAAACTTACATAAGTGAGTGGAATAAAAAAGAGGATCTCCAGCTGCCCCAACGCGCGTTTCGTGAAAGTCACTTCCTCAGGAGGCATTCATTGGCCCTACTCAGCCATATCTTTAAGCTCCTATTTGTCCGGACAAAAAAAGGCTTTTTGTAATATGTTGGGTCTGAATACCTTTTTTTTCTGTAGTCATTAGTGTAGAAGATTACATACAGCTAATGTTAAAAAAAAAGTTTACTGCGCTGTATCTACTTGTTTTACTTTGTATGCTATTTCATGACTTTTCTTTGCCATACGTGACATCACAGCCTTTATACAACAAGAATTCCTCCGGACGTGCACCGAGTGGAAAGCTCAAACATAATTGTTTTTATTTTTTTTTACATTTCTTGCTTTTATTTTGGGCAGACAAGAACTGCAGAACATGCTCCATTCTTCACTGGCAGCGATCTTCTGAGACGTCGGTGGTATATTTCCAGCTCTGACCTCCTGAATGGTTCTAAAATATAGATAAAGTATGTTAAATACAATTATCTCCGGTGATCTCCCTGTAGGTCGGGAGAACATCTTATTGTGCTATATATTTCTTTTCTCGCTGCATTATTTGATTTGCAGAATTTACTGTCTCTTCTTATTTTCGCTGCAGTCTTTTTGAAACTACATGACAAGCAAAGACTGATTACAGCTCTAGAATGGGAAAAAAAAATGATTCTCACGGATTCCTGACTGAGAAAGCTACAATGAAGAATCATTTCAAGAGCATTTTCACCAAGGATCAGAAATGAACCAGTAAATAGAAGCTGCAGAGTAATTCTTGTTCATTGGATATTTTTTTTACTTAGAATTACAGTGTCTCTTCTCTGTAAGTTTTCCAAAAAGTGCACAAGGTGGCAAATCTCTACCGAAGAGGATGTCACCGGCCAGTATGGCTTGGACATCCAAGCTACACTTTATGCTTAAAACTATGGGGAAGTATTATTTTGTAAACTGTCTGGCAGTTTTAGATAGACACCATATAGCAGTAGAATTTGAGCACTATACGGTATACAACATACCAGACTGTGCACCATCGTTTGGCAATCTTGGATTTATTTGTCAGCTTAGTTATGCTTTGATATTTTTCTTGCCCCTACATAACAATATTTTTCTTTCACCAAGACCACTCAGTAATTCCCGGTAAAGGAACTTAAAAAAAGGGTAAAAGAAAAACTACGTTTAAAAATGCCCAAAACAAGCCAAAGAAAAGCCCTTTCTTGAATACAGTCTTTTATTATTGGGGGAGAGGGGTTTGCTGTCCCTATCTATATGTGGTACAAGCACAGCACAGTACATTACAGCACAGTATGTAACATATATTACAGATATTATCATATACAGTAAAACAGACATAAGATAGTGTCATCCAACCGTAGTATAACATTTTACATAAGGTGCACGGGGGCCACACGAAAAGGGGTGAGGGAACAACTGAAGGTACCTGCCACCTCCTTACACCCCTACCTCATAAAATACTATCGTCCTCGACCGTTAGAGCCCAAAACAACATAGTCTTTAGAATTCGTGGTCCATAAAAACATTAAACCGTTTGCCAGTCTATAAAACTCGAGTCCTCCACATTGGCCTGATGGCCCTTTAATACGGGTGCACCACATTCAGGCCCCGTGATTTCCCCCTCCCTCCTTTCAGCAGACCACGTGCCCTTAAACGGTGTTGGGCTGCCTTTTAACATGGGTCTAGTCAAAGGGTAAAAAGGAGGCACAGTTCAGGTTCAACACAGTCCAGCAGTCACACCCAAAGTCCACTATCATAAACCCCCATGGGGTTTTGGTCCAGTGATCCAGTAAAGGAAGCCCCAATGGGTGCAAACAAACTGGGAGGAGCGGAAACAAACAAGCATGGCCGTCAACAGGTGGCCAAGTCAGACCCCATAGTCAGGACTCACTAAACCATCTCAGACAGATGTCTTTTCAGCCTGTTTGAAGACTTCCATTGAAGGAGAACTCACCACCTCTCGTGGCCGCCTGTTCCATCCTCACTGTCATAAAGTTTTTTCTAATATCTAATCTGTATTTTCCCCCTTTCAGTTTCATTTCATTGATTCTCGTGCTTCCATGTACAAATTAGAATAAAACTGATCCCTCTACACTGTGACAGCCCCTCAGATATTTGTAGACAGCTATTAAGTCTTCTCTTAGTCTTCTTTTTGCAAGCTAAACATTCCCAGATCAATTTAACCATTCCTCGTAGGACATACTTTGCAGTCCGCTCACCATGCTGGTAGCTCTTCTCTGAACTTGCTCCAGTTTTTCAATGTCTTTTTTACAATGTGGTGCATTTTATTCCTTTGATGGCACCATGAAGATCAGTTGATGTTGCATTTGCTTTCTTAGAGAAAGATACAACATAAGAATGTAAAAATTCGGCCTTCTCAACATCATTTTTGACCACTTCACCCTTTTCATCCTGTAAAAATCCTATAGCATCTTTGACTTTTCTTTTGTTTTTGACATATCCCAAATTCTGTTCTTCTCTCCTTAAATTCTTATCCAAACAGTTTCTACAGAGCTACCAGTGTCTGAAGCTTGGATCTCTGTGGAGAAATACTTTTTCCTAACATACAATGCAACAACTCCTCTATTCTTGTTAATCCTGTTTCTAATAAACATGTTGCAGCCTCCAATGTTTGTATTCCAAGCATGTGTATCATTGAACCAAGTTTCAGTGATGCCTATGACATCATATCTCTCTTCCTGTGTTAATAGCCCCAATTCTCCTTGGTTGTTTCCCATGCTTTGTGTATTGGCATAGACAAATTTTACTTTGTAGTAGGTTTCTCTTGCTCTTCTATTTTCACTCAGAATTTGTTTGTTTTTTGTTCTACCTTCCACTTCTAACAGCAGGGTTCTCAAAAGAATTCATTAGCTGCATATTTCTTACTGGTCATATATTTCCCATCTCATATTGCTCTAGCTTAAAGATCTCCTTATGAGTGTAGCAAGGCGTCTACCAAATATGTGTTTTTCTGTTTTCCTTAACCTAGATCACGGCAGTTTAACCTATTAGATGCTTTTGTCAATCTTACAGCAGCATTTAAAGCAAACCTGTCGGTGGGATTTTGCTAAATAAACTACAGGTATTGTCAGGTTTGCACTGTTACACTGATTGATATGATACCTGGGGTGATGAAATCAGTCTTGTGGTTCTTGTGTAATCAGTGTTAGAAGTTTTCAGTTAATGAGATGCCTGTGTCCAAGGTGGGACTCAAAGCAGAGTATTTTATTGGTGCTCTAGGCCAGAGAACTCAAAACAGACCTGCCCACAGGCCTCCACGAAGCACAAACAGTCTGTCTCTGTCTATATGATGAGGAGCCTGTTTGTGCTTCAAGGCGGCCTCTGATCTGGACTCTGTCCACAGTAACTCCCTGGAGAACGGGCATCTCATTAACTGAAAACTTCTAACACAGATTACAAAAATAACCACAAGATAGATTTCTCCACCCCAGGTATCATTTTAATCAGTGTAAAAGCGCCAACCTGACAATGCCTGTAGTTTACTTAACAAAATCCTGCTGTGTTCACTTTAAGAGATTAGAAATGGAATATTTATTGCATACGGTGAGTGAAAAAACGGAGCTAGTGTCAGTATCATCAGATTGTTCTTTTATAAGTTTGTACTGGAAAGTTCCATGATTTTAGTAAATATGTTATAAGGCATCTTTACTTTTCCACGATGATTCTCTCACAGACACGTTATTAAAAATGTATTTGATATTATTAAACAAGCAAACCAATTTTTTAATTAGTCCATACGAACTTGGTTACTTCAGCCTCAGATTTATTACTAAATGCTTCTTCAGTTTCAATTAACTGGCAAATGGCTGCTGAATTCAATATGCTAATTACTCGCTTCTACTATTATAAATACCAGGCTTATTAAAAAGGCAAATATTTTTTTAAACACTTTATTGAGCTGAGGACAAATATTAAAAATTTCCATTGTCCCCATACTAGTTTTGTACAACAAGGAAACATTTCACTTATGAGCCATTGGAGTTAAAGTAGAACTCCAACAAAATGTATGTGTCATGGCGAGAGCATGAAAATTACTTGTCATGCCCTTTCTTCCTCTCAGGTCATGAACTAGTATCAGTTTTGTCTTTAAAGAAACTTTAAAATATGAAGAGTACAGATAACCAGCCCTTTCAACTCTTCAAATCCTACCTTGCTTTTTATTTTCAAAACTACTTTCCAACACTGGGAATGGACAGACATATTTTTTTTCAATAAAATAAGGGATGGATGGTGCTGAAAACATGATAATTGAACGGTGTAACCCACTGGTGGTGGCCAAACTAGTTAGGCACAACCTGAGCACCAAGGGCATGAAGCACTGGAAAATTCAATGAAGTTTGCTGCCAAAGTGGTTGTCCCACAATCACAATGTATCATCTGTCCACAGAATAGATCATTATAGACTGCTGGAGCTCCTACCACTGGGACATCTTTCTCCTAGTTCATGTCTACGGGACTCATGATAATTGTCAAGAGCTGTACTTGGGTATTGCTGTTAATCTTATAGACCTTGACCAGAGAGTCGATGGCCATGCTTAATTGCTGTTCCATGTAAGCAGGGCACTCATGTTCTCCTGATCAGTTGGAGCTCCTGCAGTAGAACTTATTTGCAACTTTTCCCCAATCCTTTTCCCAAATAGTGATAATTGGACAATCCCTCTAAAACTGAAGTTACACATAGACTTGGGGTCAAGTTTTTTGTTTTTTGACTGTTTGATTTTTAAGGGAATCTGTCACTCAATTCATGGGGCCCAAACACTTTCAACATGAATCAAAGCCTGACTTCATGATTGCATGATTTAGAATTCCCCTGGCGTTTCAGAAAAAAGATTGTTTGAAGAGCCTGGCTAAGACAGTAGGGATAGACGAGTCTAATGAGACTATCCCGCACTCTAGGCCATTGCCAGGTTTTTCTATATGCATTCATGGGGAGAGATTTGTCCATCACCTGTACTGGGGAGGTGGGGGTAGAAGAGAATCAGGTCGAGGACCTCATTGATCTCATCTTGTCTATCCCTTTGGTTTCTGGCTGGCTCTTTGAACTATGCTTTCTTTGAAACACTGGAGCATCCATGTACTGATTCATGTTACCCATGGTTTAGGGAGCTTGAATCGAGTGAAAGGTTCCCTTAAAAGTCCAGCTCACTAAACAACCCAAAAATCTCACTTTTGGATGGGTTTACAAAGATATTTTAGGTTTAAATATCCCAAACATGGGGTTGTCCTAAAAAAGGTGAGTGCCTGCAAGTATGATGAGTCTGAACGTTTCCAGAGCTGAGCTTGTAATTCAGAAGATGTTAGTAGATCTATTTGTGGAGGTTTTACATAATTTTTCTCTGTACTTCTGATTTTTCCTTAGACTCTTGGCAATCAGCATTCATTTATCTCTCTGCCTTGTTACTTTTCCTAGAGGAAGTTACACAGAGTTGACTAAATGCCACTTCTTCTCTTACTCAGCAGCTGTAGATGACTTCAGTAGTGTGTTGCCCTAAAACCATAACCTTTAAAGAAACACATAATATAAGTTAAGATTATCAGAAACTGTTATTTCAAGAAGGCTGCTCAGACAGGTTTGACAGGAGCTTCTTCCATCAGTCAGATCCCACTGGAAACCCTCGTCTCTACCATTTAAACCCTGTAGGGATCTAAACTTACTATGGGGTCCCATTAGTTGCTCTTAAGGACTGGCTGGTAACCAGAGGAGCGAGCCTGAGCCAAGAGAAGTCTACCTAGATGGGTCAGTGACTGGAATGACGAGGCAAAGCACAGAAACAGAAATCAAAAGGCAAAGTCAGAGGAAAAGCTGAGATCAGATGCCAGGGAACGAGAGTGTAAGGATTAGGCCTAGGTCAGGATTGGGGGAATAACATATTCAGATGAAGTCAGGGTACAAGCCAGGTCCATAACAAGAATCAGATGACAAACAAGACACCAGAGTCCAGGGAGCTCGCGGGCATAATATCTGGCAACTGACTACAGGAGAAAGCTGGGAATTTAAATAGAAATTTTCACTGCCCCATCTGCAAGTGATTATATCTGATGGGCAGCTGGACAGCACACACATATCAGCCTCATGTCTCTACCTAACCAATCCCTGGCTGGAGAACATCTAGTTATCTATAACCGGTAACATAACTAGAGTCCTATGGGCCATGGTGCAAAATTTGGACCTCGGCCCCATACCAGCATGTTGGTCAGATGTATGAGCCCTTGGAATAATGTCCCCCGTCCTAGTCATTATCCTATAATAACATCCCCCATCCTGTAATGTCCCTCCTTCTGGCCCCTTTATTTAATAATGTCCCCGTCCTGGCCCTTATTTTGTAATAATGTCCTGTGCTCTGACCCGAATCCTGTAATAATGTTCCCTGTGTTGATCCCCCATTCTGTAATAATGTCTCTTGTTTTGGGCAAACTTACAAAATCAGCAAGGGATCAAATACGTATTTCCCCCACTGTATATACAACTGTGTGTAATAGTTTTAATAGTAATATCAATGAAATAGAATTAAAAAAGAATAATATTATTTATTATAATTAGGGAAAATTACAGATAAAGTCAAGCCGGCATCATATTTTTTTCTGGGGGGGGAAGGGGATATTGTTTTCTGAGTGAAATAATAACCAATAACCCTAGACAATTCAGCTGACTGTACACAGGTCTATAATCTACTGGAAGAAACGAGGCATTTATAGATCTTATGTGGTTTTCTTGTCATCCTGTAAATGTAATGTTTTCACGGCTTCATTGGTAGAAAAAAAAGAATCATTCAGACTAATAAACTCTGACGTGTGATTTGTTAGGAGCTGACAAAATTAACAGTATTTTTGTTGTAAATAAACTTTCAGGAAGATAATTGGCTGATTACACAAGATAAATTGTTCCGCAGAAGTGTTGGTACGATAATGTAATCTTTCTCCTGACATGTGTGCAAAATAATGCATCATGTATTCTATTAGATTAGGGATGGAAGTCCTTCTGTATCAATAATATATGTCAGTCAGATAAGAAAATGCCAAATTATTGTACATAGCGACAATATTACAGTAGTTATATTCTTATACATAGGGATAGTAGTATTTGTACATAGGTAGTATTATGACTATTCTTGTACATAGGCAGTATTATAGTAGTTATTTCTTGTACATAGGCATATTATAGTAGTATTCTGTATATAGGAGCTATTATGTAGTTATATCTTGATATAGGGCAGTATTATAGTAGCTATATTCTTGTACATAGGAGCAGTATTATAGTAGATATATTCTTGTACATAGGAGCATTTATAAGTATTCTTACTGGCAGTATAGTAGTTATATTCTTGCATATACATAGTAGGGCAGTATTATAGTAGTTATATTCTTGACATAGGAGCAGTATTATAGTAGTTATATTCTTGTACATAGGGGCAGTATTATAGTAGTTATATTCTTGTACATAGGGGCAGTATTATAGTAGTTATATTCTTGTACATAGGAGCAGTATTATAGTAGTTATATTCTTGTACATAGGGGCAGTATTATAGTAGTTATATTCTTGTACATAGGAGCAGTATTATAGTAGTTATATTCTTGTACATAGGGCAGTATTATAGTAGTTATATTCTTGTACATAGGGCAGTATTATAGTAGTTATATTCTTGTACATAGGGGCAGTATTATAGTAGTTATATTCTTGTACATAGGGGCAGTATTATAGTAGTTATATTCTTGTACATAGGGGCAGTATTATAGTAGTTATATTCTTGTACATAGGGCAGTATTATAGTAGTTATATTCTTGTACATAGGGCAGTATTATAGTAGTTATATTCTTGTACATAGGGGCAGTATTATAGTAGTTATATTCTTGTACATAGGAGCAGTATTATAGTAGTTATATTCTTGTACATAGGGGCAGTATTATAGTAGTTATATTCTTGTACATAGGGGCAGTATTATAGTAGTTATATTCTTGTACATAGGGGCAGTATATATAGTTATTTCTTGTACATAGGGCATATATAGTAGTTATATTCTTGTACATAGGGCAGTATTATAGTAGTTATATTCTTGTACATAGGAGCAGTATTATAGTAGTTATATTCTTGTACATAGGAGCAGTATTATAGTAGTTATATTCTTGTACATACGGGCAGTATTATAGTAGTTATATTCTTGTACATAGGGCAGTATTATAGTAGTTATATTCTTGTACATAGGGGCAGTATTATAGTAGTTATATTCTTGTACATAGGGGCAGTATTATAGTAGTTATATTCTTGTACATAGGGGCAGTATTATAGTAGTTATATTCTTGTACATAGGAGCAGTATTATAGTAGTTATATTCTTGTACATAGGAGCAGTATTATAGTAGCTATATTCTTGTACATAGGGGCAATTTTTATCGTAAAAACCAAACAAATACAAATATACTGACATTCCTCCAGTAATACAAAAATAAATTCACTTGGATTGTACATTCATTACATATCCGGATTATACATATAAAATTATCTTAAAGAGTCCATACACCTGGTTGGAAAAAAAAAAAAAAAAACATCATATTTCAACCCAGTGACACATCCTTCCATAACTTAACATTTCCTAATGATTTTATCTATCTGGGCTCGGACATTATGTGGTTGACAGCGTCACAGATCTGGGTCGGAGTTATTCTGGTCACCGCCGGTCTCCATTTCAGACTCTACCCGAGAGCCCTCAGGTAATGGCTTCCGCTTGGGCGGAGGACAGTCCTCTACGTCCCTATCAAACTCTGCGTCAATTCTTCTAAGGTCATCCTCAAAATTACCGTCAGACTCAGACAGAACACCAAACCTATTAGATAAGTCCATTACACCTGCAGAACTCTGGACCTTCTTCCTGGCTCCTTGGCCAGTGTCATACTCCTTCTCAGGTTTACGGGAGGTCTTGTCCTTTTTCTTCCTTTTAGTCTGAGACACAGATGGTAGTACTGAAGTAATGCTTCCCTGTGACTGCTGCCCCTGAGGGACAACCTCCATACTTCCCTGTGCACCCTCTGAACCCTGCTGCTCTGGTGTCACCTGAGTAGACCCCTGGTGGGCCTCCGGTCTGGCCAGTATTTCCCCTGACAGTAAAGCTGCCTCCTCCAGAATCTCTGCCCCTGCCACCAAATCCTCATCAGGATAGTCCTTACAGATATTGTGCCAGGCGTCAGGACAGTCCCTGTGAGGGTGACCGATCTTCCCACAGAGGTTGCACCTGATGTTCTGGCAGTCTGCAGCCACATGGCCGACCTCCCCACACAGGTTGCACTTCACCACAGTACACGTATTCGCCAGGTGACCCGCCTTGCCACATTTGAAGCACTTACGAGGCTGCCCAGGATAGAAACACACACCCCTCTCCCTCCCAATAAAGAAGGAGTTGGGTAAGTGGGCAGTGATATTATCGCACTGGCGCAGTTTCACCAAAACCCTCCACCCTCCCGTCCAGATACCATCATTGTCTCTGCTTTTGGTGAGGTCAGAGACCAGGTCACAATGCCTCCGGAGCCACACCACAATGTCCTGCGGGGGAACAGACTCATTCCAGAAGATGAGATTTACCGTAACGGTATCTGGCTTAGAGATAGGAATAAAGCTGAACTTACTCCAGCCCTCAGAGTCTCTAAACTTGGGGAAATTAGACCAAAACCTGTCCAGGTCACTCATGAGCTTAAAGCCGACATCATAGCCCTGCCTGTCTGGAAGATTAATCACCGCCAAGATGCTGACTGGCGCAAACCCCATCTGGCGACACAAGAGCTCCCGGACCACAAACCTTCTATCTGGCAGATCCTCCTTGGCACCTCTATGCCGGAAACGCACAACTTTCTCCGTTTAAACGCCTGGCCGGTATAATTGGCACCAGAGGTGAAGGACGGAGCGCCACGACTCCAGGCATTACTGGGGGGAACCTGCGGGTCACACTAGGCTGACTGACGGGGTGAGGGTCTGCAGCAGGGGGGGCTTCTACACCTTGTGTGCTCGGAATTAAAGGGGGGAAATCACAGACATCATCATGAACATTGTTATCATCAACATCAATGTCACTATCAGACTGCGCAGCGTCCAGCAAAGATACTGTGCTCCCCCAAACCCCCGACCCCTCAGATACAGCGCGGTTATCCCCAGCATCAGAGCCCTGCTGGGCACCATCAGGAACTACCGGCACATGTCCACTGCCCAACTGTGGTGCATGGCATTCTGAGACTTGTAGTCCCTGTGCTGAAAAATGTCCATGCTGCTGCTTGGAATCTGCTGCAGGCTGTTGTGCTGGGCATTCTGTGACTTGTTGTACCTCTGCTGGAATCTGCACTACATGCTTCTGCTTTGGATCTGCTGCAGGCAGTTTTGCTGAGCATTTTGAGACTTGTGGTATGTCTGCTGGGGTCTGTACTACAGGCTGCTGCTGGTGCGGCATTTGCCCCTTTTGGAAGCAGAAACTTGCAGGCTGCAGCACTGGCCGCACCTGCTTCTGGGGTCCACCTGGGACAATGTCTGACCTGGAACCTGCAGAGTTCTGCTTCTGTGACTTAAACAGTTCCTGGTTCCTATAAGTCTCCGCCAGGGGCCCCATCCTCTCTAGGACGCAGTCCATGTCCCTCACCACTTTTGCCAGCAATACACCCAGTGTGTTCAGAGTCTCATCATAAAAATCATGACTCCCGGGATTAATAGCCTTTAGCTTATAGCAAGTGTCTATCTGCATCTGTAGTGAGTCTTTCTGCTGCTGTAACTCACCGAACTTCTTGACCAGTCCTGGGATCTCCTCTGCGAGCTGAAGCTCAGGTGCACGCGGCGTCTCCTCCTGGGATGCTGCATTCAGCGATGTCCCCGGCTGCTTGAATCCAGACGTCTCCTTAATTTTCACCACCGCTGGTTTCATGGCTCCAGGCTCCACAGCACTTTCACTGCTGCCACCTGACTGCGACCGTGTGCGTCCTGACCGCGCCATACTGCCATGCTGCTGTAAGTTCTCCTGGATGGTTTGTCTTTCCAAAGACGTCCGTCTCTGCCTGGGAGCAGGAGAGGTGATCTGCACAGCTGGGGCTGATCTCAACTGTGCACCCGGCAGGAGCTGCTTGCTGACTGGGGAGTTACCTGACTTCACATTGTGCTGTAACCCATCACTGACCGACACTTTTCCTTCTTGCTTCTTTGCTGGACTTGGAGAAGGTTTTCCTCCCAAAACTTTACTGACGGCTTTTTCCTCCTTCACAGAACTGCTGCAGCTTTGGCTCGCTGCATTCACTGCTCTGACAGTGGCTCTGGGATTAACATTCCCATTAGGAGAGGCCTGGGAGGCTTGTCCCAGTGTAGGCCGGAAGCCTGGGCCTTGCCTGGGGAGCTTCCCCGCCCAGGGTGGCCCCTCCCTGGGCTTGCTCCAGACATCAGGAGAGCTACAAACACACAACCTCTCAGCTAGGAGGCAGTATTATAGTAGTTATATTCTTGTACATAGGGGCAGTATTATAGTAGTTATATTCTTGTACATAGGGGCAGTATTATAGTAGTTATATTCTTGTACATAGGGCAGTATTATAGTAGTTATATTCTTGTACATATGAGTAGTATTATAGTAGTTATATTCTTGTATATAGGGGCAGTATTATAGTAGCTATATTCTTGTACATAGGGGCAGTATTATAGTAGTTATATTCTTGTACATAGGGGCAGTATTATAGTAGATATATTCTTGTACATAGGGGCAGTATTATAGTAGATATATTCCTGTACATAGGAGCAGTATTATAGTAGATATATTCTTGTACATAGGGGCAGTATTATAGTAGTTATATTCTTGTACATAGGGGTAGCATTATAGTAGGTATATTCTTGTATATAGGGGCAGTATTATAGTAGCTATATTCTTGTACATAGGGGAAGTATTATAGTAGATATATTCCTGTACATAGGAGCAGTATTATAGTAGATATATTCTTGTACATAGGGGCAGTATTATAGTAGTTATATTCTTGTACATAGGGAGCAGTATTATAGTAGTTATATTCTTGTACATAGGGGCAGTATTATAGTAGCTATATTCTTGTACATAGGAGCAGTATTGTTGTAGTTATATTCTTGTACATAGGGAGCAGTATTATAGTAGTTATATTCTTGTACATAGGGCAGTATTATAGTAGTTATATTCTTGTACATAGGGGCAGTATTATAGTAGTTATATTCTTGTACATAGGAGCAGAATTATAGTAGTTATATTCTTGTACATAGGGGCAGTATTATAGTAGTTATATTCTTGTACACAGGAGAAGTATTATAGTAGTTATATTCTTATACATAGGAGCAGTATTATAGTAGTTATATTCTTGTACCTATGGCAGTATTATAGTAGTTATATTCTTGTACATAGGGGCAGTATTATAGTAGTTATATTCTTGTACATAGGGGACAGTAGTATAGTAGTTATATTGTTGTACATAGGAGCAGTATTACAGTAGTTATATTCTTGTACATAGGGGCAGTATTATAGTAGTTATATTCTTGTACATAGGAGCAGTATTATAGTAGTTATATTCTTGTACATAGGGCAGTATTAAGTAGTTATATTCTTGTACATAGGGGCAGTATTATAGTAGTTATATTCTTGTACATAGGGGTCAGTTTATACGTAGTTATATTCTTATACATAGGGGCAGTATTATAGTAGTTATATTCTTGTACATAGGGGCAGTATTATAGTAGTTATATTCTTGTACATAGGGCAGTATTATAGTAGTTATATTCTTGTACATAGGAGCAGTATTTAGTAGTTATATTCTTGTACATAGGAGCAGTATTATAGTAGTTATATTCTTGTACAAGGAGAGTATTATAGTAGTTATATTCTTGTACATAGGGGCAGTATTATAGTAGTTATATTCTTGTACAAGGAGAGTATTATAGTAGTTATATTCTGTACATAGGAGCAGTATTATAGTAGTTATATTCTTGTACATAGGAGCAGTATTATAGTAGTTATATTCTTGTACATAGGAGCAGTATTATAGTAGTTATATTCTTGTAATAGGAGCAGTATTAAGTAGTTATATTCCTGTACATAGGAGCAGTAATTATAGTAGTTTATATTCTTGTACCTATGGGCAGTATTATAGTAGTTATATTCTTGTACATAGGGCAGTATTATAGTAGTTATATTCTTGTACATAGGGCAGTATACAGTAGTTATTCCTGTACATAGATTATAAGTATTTATCTTGTACATAGGAGCAGTATTATAGTAGTTATATTCTTGTACATAGGGGCAGTATTATAGTAGTTATATTCCTGTACATAGGGGCAGTATTATAGTAGTTATATTCTTGTACATAGGAGCAGTATTATAGTAGTTATATTCTTGTACATAGGGGCAGTATTATAGTAGTTATATTCTTGTACATAGGAGTAAAATTTTCATATATATAAATTTGAATGTGTGTGGGGTATCACCCACCAATCACGGAGTATCTTACATTTAACCAGAGCTGTTTAAATGAAGCTGAGCTGTGATTGGTTGCTATGAGCAACAAGTTTTCCTCAACCAATCCCAAGCATCTTACTTTCACCAGAGCTGTTTTAAAGAAGCTGAGCTGTGATTGGTTGCTATGAGCAACAATTTTCTCACTCCATGACAACACCTCAGCTCACACTGACCAGGTGGGAGAAGTCTAGAGTCCCCGGGAACATAAGCTCCAGCCATTGTCTGCCCCCCAGACAGAAGCAGATGACAGAAATGAATCACCCGCTCCTGCACCCTGGATCATTGGTATGGAAGTCAGGGCAAATCCACTCAGCGCTCTGGTTCTGATGACAGGCTGACGGGATGATGTGGGATATTAGGGGTAGTAGTCCGGTGGCTCTGGCTGACGGGATGATGTGGGATATTAGGGGTAGTAGTCCAGAGGCTCTGGCTGACGGGATGATGTGGGATATTAGGGGTAGTAGTCCGGTGGCTCTGGCTGACGGGACTGATGTGGGATATTAGGGGTAGTAGTCCGGTGGCTCTGGCTGACGGGATGATGTGGGATATTAGGGTAGTAGTCCGGTGGCTCTGGCTGACGGGATGATGTGGGATATTAGAGGTAGTAGTCTGGTGGCTCTGGCTGACGGGATGATGTGGGATATTAGTGGTAGTAGTCCTGTGGCTCTGGCTGACGGGATGATGTGGGATATTAGAGGTAGTAGTACAGTGGCTCTGGCTGACGGGATGATGTGGGATATTAGAGGTAGTAGTACGGTGGCTCTGGCTGACGGGACGATGTGGGATATTAGTGGTAGTAGTTCAGTGGCTCTGGCTGACGGGATGATGTGGGATATTAGGGGGAGTATTACGGTGGCTCTGGCTGACGGGATGATGTGGGATATTAGTGGTAGTAGTTCAGTGGCTCTGGCTGACGGGATGATGTGGGATATTAGGGGAGTAGTCCGGTGGCTCTGGCTGACTGGATGATGTGGGATATTAGTGGTAGTAGTATGGCGGCTGTGATGGGATGATGTGGGATTTTAGTGGTAGTAGTCCGGTGGCTCTGGCTGACGGATGATGTGGGATGTTAGTGGTAGTAGTATGGCGGCTGTGATGGGATGATGTGGGATTTTAGTGGTAGTAGTCCGTGGTCTGGCTGACGGGAGGATGTGGGATATTAGGGGTAGTAGTAGTGGCTCTGTGAGGGATGATGTGGGATTTTAGTGGTAGTAGTCCGGTGGCTCTGGCTGAGGGATGATGTGGGATTTAGTGGCAGTAGTCCGGTGGCTCTGGCTGACGGGATGATGTGGGATATTAGGGCAGTAGTCCGTGGCTCTGGCTGATGGGATGATGTGGGATTTTAGTGGTAGTAGTCCGTGGTCTGGCTGACGGGATGATGTGGGATTTAGGGTAGTAGTTGGGCTGTGATGGGATGATGTGGGATTTAGGGTAGTAGTCCGTGGCTCTGGCTGATGGGATGATGTGGGATTTAGTGGTAGTAGTCCGGTTGCTCTGGCTGACGGGATGATGTGGGATATTAGGGGCAGTAGTCCGGTGGCTCTGGCTGACGGGATGATGTGGGATATTAGAGGCAGTAGTCCGGTGGCTCTGGCTGACGGGATGATGTGGGATATTAGGGCAGTAGTCCGGTGGCTCTGGCTGACGGGATGATGTGGGATATTAGAGGTAGTAGTCCGGTGGCTCTGGCTGACGGGATGATGTGGGATATTAGAGGTAGTAGTCCGGTGGCTCTGGCTGACGGGATGATGTGGGATATTAGAGGTAGTAGTCCGGTGGCTCTGGCTGACGGGATGATGTGGGATATTAGAGGTAGTAGTCCGGTGGCTCTGGCTGACGGGATGATGTGGGATATTAGAGGTAGTAGTCCGGTGGCTCTGGCTGACGGGATGATGTGGGATATTAGGGGTAGTAGTCCGGTGGCTCTGGCTGACGGGATGATGTGGGATATTAGGGGAGTAGTCCGGTGGCTCTGGCTGACGGGATGATGTGGGATATTAGGGGTAGTAGTACGGTGGCTCTGGCTGACGGGATGATGTGGGATATTAGGGGTAGTAGTCCGGTGGCTCTGGCTGACGGGATGATGTGGGATATTAGAGGTAGTAGTACGGTGGCTCTGGCTGACGGGATGATGTAGGATATTAGAGGTAGTAGTACGGTGGCTCTGGCTGACGGGATGATGTAGGATATTAGAGGTAGTAGTACGGTGGCTCTGGCTGACGGGATGATGTGGGATATTAGAGGTAGTAGTCCGGTGGCTCTGGCTGACGGGATGATGTGGGATATTAGAGGTAGTAGTACGGTGGCTCTGGCTGACGGGATGATGTGGGATATTAGAGGTAGTAGTCCGGTGGCTCTGGCTGACGGGATGATGTGGGATATTAGGGGTAGTAGTCCGGTGGCTCTGGCTGACGGGATGATGTGGGATATTAGGGGTAGTAGTCCGGTTGCTCTGGCTGACGGGATGATGTGGGATATTGGGGTAGTAGTCCGGTGGCTCTGGCTGACGGGATGATGTGGGATATTAGGGGTAGTAGTATGGCGGCTGTGATGGGATGATGTGGGATTTAGTGGTAGTAGTCCGATGGCTCTGGCTGACGGGATGATGTGGGATATTAGGGGTAGTAGTATGGCGGCTGTGATGGGATGATGTGGGATTTTAGTGGTAGTAGTCCGATGGCTCTGGCTGACGGGATGATGTGGGATATTAGTGGTAGTAGTATGGCGGCTGTGATGGATGATGTGGGATTTTAGTGGTAGTAGTCCGATGGCTCTGGCTGACGGGATGATGTGGGATATTAGGGGTAGTAGTCCGGTTGCTCTGGCTGACGGGATGATGTGGGATATTGGGGTAGTAGTCCGGTGGCTCTGGCTGACAGGACGATGTGGGATATTAGGGGTAGTAGTCTTGTTGCTCTGGCTGACGGGACGATGTGGGATATTAGGGGTAGTAGTATGGCGGCTGTGACGGGATGATGTGGGATATTAGAGGTAGTAGTCCGGTGGCTCTGGCTGATGGGACGATGTGGGATATTAGGGGTAGTAGTATGGCGGCTGTGACGGGATGATGTGGGATATTAGGGATAGTAGTCCAGAGGCTCTGGCTGATGGGATAATGTGGGATATTAGGGGTAGTAGTCCGGTGTGGGTGACGGGATTGTGTGGGATATTATAGTGGGTGTGGCTATGCAGAGTGGGCTCTACACTCCGCTTTATATTTATAGATATAATCATTACAATTTGTTATAACTAACCGTAGTTAGTTACTATGCCCGGGCAGCGCCGGGCTCTTCACCTAGTAGTGTTATATTCTTGAACCTACTGGGTAGTAACCCCTAAGTTAAAAAAATGGTTCTGCAGGGTGTGACCACAGACCATTTCTCTGTTCTAATATTTTTTGGCTGTTTTCTTGGTCACCTTTGCATTTTGCCATTGCTCTCACCCCTTGAGGTACAGTAGCATGAGGCTGTAGTGCAGTTAGTGCAGCCCATCCAGGTTGAAACATCAATGTGAACTGTGGCAATAAGGTTAGCTTTGTCTGTAAGCACAGTTTTCAAAGCACCCAGCAGATACTGTACCAGGAGACAGGCCATTACACCAGAAAACATGGAGGGGGCCGTAGCAAGGCAACAATCCAGCAGCAGGACCACTACCTTCTCTTTTGTGCAAGGAGAAATAGGAAGAGCAGTGCCAAAGCACTGCAAAATCACCTCTCTCAGGCCAATAGCATTTATGTGTCAGCTAACACTGTCAGAAACAGACACCATATGTGTGGTATTAGGGTCTCATGTCCACAAGTGGGTGTTGTGCTTGCAGCCCAACACTGCGCAGGGTGATTGGCATTTACCAGAGAACACCAAGATTGGCAGATTTGAAATTGGCGCCTTGTGCTCTTCACGGATGAGAACAGGTTGACACTGAACACACATGTGACAGATGTGACAGAGTATGGAGATGCCGTAGAGAACGTTCTGCTGCCTGCAACATCCTCCAGCATGATCGGTTGGGCAGTGGGTCATTAATGGAGTATGGAGGCATTTCTTTGGAAGGCCACACAGCCCTCCATGTGCTATCCAGAAGTACCCTTATTGACATTAGGTACTGGGATGGGATCCTCAGACCTGCTGTAGAAAAGAGTATCAGAGCTTATCACACTTTGTAGGCTGAAAGTCCATGGGAGGAAAACCAGTGGGTGCTATGGTTCCAGCTGGTGTGGCTCAGAAACAGTAGGAAAAGTGAAGACAACGACACTTCCCCAATAGAAATAACTTTTTCACCTGTGAAATTGCTGCTCTGTTCACTTTTCCTTAGACCCATTGTGAGACCATATGCAGATGCAGTGGGCCCTGGTTTCCATCCGATGCATGACAATGCAAGGCCTCATGTGGCTGAAGTGTGCCAGCAGTTCCTCCATGATGAAGGCATTGGTGCTATACAATGGTCTGGCTGTTCCCCAGACCTAAATCCAATCAAGCACATCTGGGACATTATGTCATGTTGCACCACAGACTGTCTAGGAGACGACTGATGCTTTAATCCTGGTCTTGGAGAAGATTCCTTAGGAGAACATCCACCGCCTTATTAGAAGCATGCCCAGGCGTTATAGGAAGGTCATACAGGAACGTGGAGGCCACACACTCTACTGAGCATCATTTCCCTGTCTTGAGGCAATTACACTGAAGTTGAATCAGCCTGTAATTTGATTTTCCACTTTGATTTTGAGTATCATTCCAGACCAAACCTCCATGAGTTATTAATTTAAGTTTACATTGATCATGTTTATTTTTTATTGTTCTCAACGCATTCCACTATGTAATGAATAAAGATCTGCAACTGGAATTTTATATTCAGTGATATCTAGGATGTGGGATTTTAGTGTTCACTTTATTTTTTTGAGCAGTGTATACCTCTTCTATTCTATTCTGAGAGTTCGGATGAAATGTTGGGTTTCCTATGAGATGGGTGAGTAAAAATTCCACAGCACACGCATGGTGAGTGTGCTTATCAAATTTTTTCCTCTCATCCATTGACTTGCATTGGCAAGTCACCTGCGATATGCGCGGCCATTCACAGCATGCTGTTTATATCAGACTAATCTGAGCTGAGAAACAAATTGCAGATGACACTGAGTCATTGAATCATTGAATAACACTAGTCAAAGTGTAATCCGATTTTTTAATGCATAGCCCATTAGCGCACACTTAAAACTGTGGACAGTGGGAATGAACCTGATTGTGTGGAGTAGCGCACTCCACAGAGCTCGTGCAGCATTAAGGAGTGTTGGATATGGTAGCGGAAGGTCTTTTTCTTTAGTTATTATGCTTTGCTTATATAGCACTATCTTACTCTGCTGTGCTTTACAGATATGACCTTTACTTTCCCCCATGAGACTCACAATCTAGATTCCCTATCAATGTCTGTGAAGTGTGGGAGGAAACACACGTAAGTTCCTTGTAGATGTTGTCATTGGTGGGATTTGAACCGAGGATCCCAGCACTAAAAGGCTGCAGTGAAAACCACTGAGTCACCATGCTGCCCAAAGTCCTGATTATGTAGTATGTTAGTCATAGCTCATTGGAGTGTACATATGCCAGTAGAGCGAGATGTGGGAGAAGATGCAGGTTGGTGCAGCACAGTGGAGAACTATGTTGATGATGATGAGTGCAATGACTGGTACAGGGTGGAGGCGTCGCTGTAGCTGCTGGACAGAAATATGAGCCTGGCTGCTGCATTCTTGACAATGAGAAATACATGTAGTGAAATGAAGAGCAATTAGCAGTGAGTTCAAGATGAAAAGGAATCTGAGGAACTGCAGTTCAAAAGTATATACAGACTGCATACATTTGGGCAGCATGGTGGCTCAGTGGTTAGCATTGTTGCCTTACAGCTCTAGAGTCCTGGGTTCAAATCCCACCAAGGACAACTCCTGCAAAGAGTTTGTATGTTCTCCCTGTGTTTGCTTGGGTTCCTCCAGTTTCCTCCCACATTCCATAGACATACTGATAGGGAATTTAGATTGTGAGCCCCAATGGGGGCAATTTCAATAATGTTTGTAAAGCACTGTGGAATTAATGGTGCTATATAACTGAGTAAAATCAATAATGTATATGCTGTTTATATAGACATTCATATGTTTAGAAATGTTACTGTATTATTATTATTATTATCAGTTAACAAAATGCAGAGTTAAGTTTGATCATTAATAGATTAAAAAAATCTCAGTCAAAATATTTATAATTTTTTTTATTGATAATAGGATAGAAGGATAAGGGAGAAGATCGGGAACAGAATCAATAGGCAAAATCATAGTCAGGAGGATAGCCGGGGTCAAAGACCAGTAAGAGCCCAGACAGACGAGCAGTATGAATACCGCGGAGCCTGGTGACACAGGCGATACATGTCTGGCAAGAGATGTAACAGAAGGCCACAGGTAGATGGTGAAGGTCCTTCTATACAGGTCCAGCAGTGATGGTGGATCTGCTGGACTTCAGGGCGCTAGATGGAGAGGTTTACTGTCTTTTAGATCTCTTTAGGGGCACAGAGACAACATGCAAATGCACGAGCAGCCCTGGATAATCCACGCCGACAGGATGATAAGATCCGGCGGAAGATGGAACCTATGAGAAGAGAAATAAATATAATGTAAGTGATGGGACTCCATATTACATGATACTACTGTGCGGTCACTGTGGCCGGACGGCAGAGGAATCTCCTCACACAGAGGTCAGGAATCATTGTCAGCCATCATACATGTTACAATCCCATCACCAACAGATGACATCTGCTCCACATGAATGATTCCCACTGACCGACATCACACGACATGGAGCGGATTTTCCCACTTACCTCGTCTCTTTCTCCCCTTTCCTACTTTTTCTGCAGATTTTCTTTCCTCCTCAGCTGGAAATTCTGATCATAAAAGTCAAAAAAAAAATCTCAGTAAAAACATATTCTTATGGGATCTGCTTTGTATCTTTCCTATATATAGTAGAATATTTCTAGCCCTGTCTCCTATAATCCTGATAATCAGGTAAAACTGTCCAACATTAGGGAAAAAGAGATATAATATGGGCACATGGGCAACATAATTGGGATCCATGAAACATGGATAACAAAGGAGACCTATGACAGAAAAACTATGTGGAAAGAATTGAGTCTTGATGGCAACATTTCCATTTTTGTTTTTATAGACCTGTACATACCTGACACAGGGGACGAAGATGGCAAGCTGCTTATAGCGTCGTCTCTATCAGATTCATGGAAAGATTCTTTCTGCCTGTTTGGAAGAAGAAATATGTGTAAATCACAAGTAAACGCAGTTGCAGTATGAAATGGATTGCCTCAGTATAAGAACACAGAATATAAGGTCTAATAGGACATATGGAAGTCATAGTGGGGAAGGTCTCCTGCTCAAAACTACCTTCTATGGATGAGAGCAGAAAACAGCTATCAAGAATGGCTGGCATGTAATACTACATCTCTCTTACAGTGTGGTCAGCAGTAGAAATAATGACTGGCCGCGGTTATGGACTGTTATTGCCAGCGGTTTCTGATGCCAAAACTGCAATGACCGCTAATTATGGGTGGTGCATGCTGCATTTGATATTATGGTATTTATGTCCTACATTTGGTGTTGGCCACATATATCAGCCTGGGGCTCCCAGAAATGATCCCATAATCTACTCACATTTCAGATAAGTTTATGCTGGATCCTAGGGTACACTCTGGAGGGGACTTAGGATCCTCATCATTCATCATCATGGTAGAAGGGGTACAGAGCTAAATACAGACAAAAATAAGATATGAAATACTGTTTTATTTTTAGAGGCCTTTTTTATATATTCTGGATTTACTGATCACATACTTACTTTAGAAAGCCTTTCAGAAGATGATATAAAATTCTGTAAGTCAAGGCTCTCATTGCCCTCACTCGTGTCCTCCTCATCCTCTGTGACTAGATGTATGTTTTCATCACAGTAATCTAAAAGACATAGGTAATGAAGTGTTATTAGAGATTCTTAGCATAACTCAGTCACCATTAATCACTACAATTATTGGGAACTGATTGTCATGTATTATGGAAGATGAGGCAAACAGTTGCTTAGTTTTGATGACGTCTCCTTCTACTTACTGATAAATAAACTGGTGTCCACATCTGACTCAAGCTGAGGAACATACTCCGGCTTCTGGCTTAGAAGGTTGTCAAAATCTAAGTCACTAAGGAACGGATGACCCTTAATTTCAAATGCTCCTCCTGGAAAAAGAAAAGCAGAAGTGATGCGGACATTGTCAGAGACTGCTCCATATCTAAACATTTTACTTTAATCTGAACTAATGACATAACTGAGCCGACAGGAAGAAAATAGACTGAAAGTCATAGTGTGGAGATGTAGAAATAGGCAAGCCGATAGAGAAGTGCTGATCCTAATGGGCGTGAGCAATATATCCTCAATGTAATAAAAAATATATTAATGCTATTATATATGTTACCTGTCCCTAGTCTATGTGCCGGATTTCTTCTGAGCAGCTCATTGATGAGTTCCTGAGCATCGGGGGAGGAGCGTGCTCCAAATCCGAAATTATATCTCCTGTTATATATAAAATTTCAGAAAATAAAAACCCTGTATTGGACTGTAAGACAAAGGAAATAACTAAACCAATGTAACCGGTCAAGGCAATGATCAGACTATTCTACTTACCAATTAGTCCAGTTTTACAAAGCTCCATTAGGGCATTAAATCAAATGGTACAGATCCAACCAGAAATTCATGCAGGATGATCCCCATTGACCACCAGTCCACAGGTCTTCCGTAGCCTTCATTCATGTAGACCTCTGGGGCCAGGTAAGATAGGGTGCCATATTGCTATAAACAAACAGAATTCTGTGATGAGATTCTAAACGATTGTTATGACAAGTTCTCTTCATAAAAACACAATGACAGAAAATAAAATATCAGTGGAAAAGTTCTCTAGAAAGAACGAACGTAGGGAAGAGACAATAGTATGATGAGATTTAACAAACAAGCTAAATTCCTGTAAGTGATGCCGACCTCACTGTCCTGGAACTCTTTGGCGATGTCCAGCACTGATTCCTGGTGGATGTTGGTTTTTGGAATCATGAGACCAACTTTTGAAACTCCAAAATCTGTGACTTTGATGTGTCCTGCAGATGTAATCAGGAGGCTGTGAAAGAGAAGATGGTTTGAGCCTCACAGAGCATGTGATAATAAGTGATAACGCCTCCCCATTTATTATACAACTTACTTGTCCGGCTTCAGGTCTCTGTGCACCACTCCATAGCTATGGAGGTATTCTACAGCAAGAACTGTTTCTGAAAAATACAAGCGGGCCAAGGGGACAGATAAAGGACCCCTGGTGCTTAGGAGGGTCCTACAGTCTCCACCTATAGAAGAAAGGAAATATGACCGGTGAGGGGTTTATACAGCAGATCACCATGATGTACAATGAGAAGTGAACGGAGATATTGGGGTACGAGACAATATATATAGATATAATGTGTAGTGCACAGAATATTAGTCTGAAGTCATGGTGAAATGTCGTCCATGTTACTAATATCATAAAGTAATGTCACATCTCGTCTACATCTGGAGATACTGACGTACTCAGTACGGACATACAGGGAGATCACACAGATCAATGACTTTCTGGCTATCTTGGTAATAGATAACCTATAGTCAATGCTCTGTGCAGATGTAACCCTCCATGATGTCAGCAGACATGGGGTGAATATAATACAATGTACATGTCCTACCTCCTACATACTCCATGACCATACATAGGTAAGATTTAGTAGGGAAGGAGCAGAGCATGGAGACCACAAAGGGACAGTCTGCGAATGTTAGGATGTCCCTCTCCAGAAAGGTCCCTTCCACATCTTCTCGAGTATTCAGGTTCTTCTTGGCCATTTTTTTCATAGCATAGACCTGTCGTGAGTCTTTATGGTGTACTAGGTAGACGGCCCTGGAGAGAAGGAGAATTCATGGTTTATAATCAACCCTTATTAACAGTCCATCTATAGAAGTCATTATATGATCTTCTGTACTAATGTTTAGTACTAGAAGTCGGTCCGTCACTAGAAATCCACATCTAGAGAGCCATGAAATAACATTACATAGATGATGGGAGGTCTGCAGAACGCCCCGTCTGCCCTCACCAGGTCACATTACAGATAAGAGAATCTACCGAAATTCATCCCGGGCAGATTCGCTATATGTGACCAGTAGATACCATTCAGTCCAAAGAAAAATTGCTCTAAATTGAAAGTTCTCCAAATGCCGTAAGAAGTCGTTTATTTTGCTCTCCCCATACCCCAAGGTATAATAAATAGAGGGAAGTGAATGAATTAAAAAATAATGAGACACATTATATGCACCTGTCCTAGGCCCTCTCCTGTCCATCACTGCAGTCCTCCGTCCTCTGTGCCGGGCTTTGGTTTTTCTGGCGCCCCCTTCTGGTGAAGAGGCCAGTGATTGGACTCACATGGTCATGGTGGAGGATGGGGGTGCAGATGACATTGTCGTTAATGTCATGCCTGGTGTGACCGTGTGCAGCCAATCACTATTATCAGATCCATAATGGGGCCCCGAAGACAGTGAAGACGGACGTGGAGGACGAGGAAGCTCTGATGGAGGAGGCAGCGTAAGGACAGATGAGGGCCAGGACAGACAGGTGTAATGTGTTATATTACTGTCATCTCTTTCCTTAACACTTTGATTTGTTACAGATCTGTTTTCTCAGCTGTATAGAATTGAGCTGAATAGTGACAATTAGATGTGGACAGTGGTGTGGACTCATATCATGTCCCTATGATAACACTCAATGGCAGAGCACAGAGGCTGAAGCATTGTCATAGGGAACCCTGAGAAATGGGGATTATGGGAACAGAAATCTCACCCAAACGTTCCGCTGCTGATCAGTTTGGAGGTTTCATAGTCGTCCATATGCGGCTTTCTCGCCGGGATCAATGATTTCATCAAGTTCTATAAAAGAAAAAGAAATGATATTAGGAAAAAAGCCGCAGGAAAAAGCTCCAGATACAGAAACTTCTCCGATCTTATGTCCCAGCTGATGTGCACTGATCTGCTGTAGGGACGATACAGGCCGGACGCTCCGCAGACATGGATGTAATATAAGGGGTCCTCCATGGTTATATGGGGATAATACTGGACGTGTCATTCACACCCCATGATCAGTGATACACAGACATCTCCTATGATACTTACATCAGCAGATTCTTGGATCTCTGGGATCTCGCAGATCACACTGTCAGGATCCGCCAGGGAAGTTATTTCTAAAATATTGATAAAACGATGAAGAAATAAAATGTATTAGACGATATTAATCCTACCTACATAATACAGCAATATAAGGGAGAAATGACGAGGTCTGTAAATGGGATGAATGGTCGTTATATGGGGTTTCTACATATGAGGATGTACGGCGCATCCATAGACAGCAGTAGCACAGTTACCCATGGGGAGGTGGGGGCAGAGGGTGCGGTCGCCTGGGCACCGCGTTCAGAGGTGCGTTCATCTGCCCGGTGGTCTCATCAGTATACTGGATTAGATGAGTACATGATGCTTTTATATTTTACTTAAAACTTTTTGGTGTGACTGTGGGGGCATCATACAATGTTAGGGAGCTTCATACCTTCACATGGAGGGACCCTCATACATTCTAGGAGCCACTATGGGGGAACACTTATGCAGTATGGGGCTAATGTGGGGGCCATCATACAGTATGGGGGCTAATGTGGGGGCTATCATACAGTATGGGGGCTAATGTGGGGGCCATCATACAGTATGGGGGCTAATGTGGGGGCCATCATACAGTATGGGGGCTAATGTGGGGGCCATCATACAGTATGGGAGATAATGTGGGGGCCATCATACAGTATGGGGCTAATGTTGGGGCCATCATACAGTATGGGGGCTAATGTGGGGGCCATCATACAGTATGGGGGCTAATGTGGGGGCCATCATACAGTATGGGGGCTAATGTGGGGGCCATCATACAGTATGGGGGTTAATGTGGGGGCCATCATACAGTATGGGGGCTAATGTGGGGGCCATCATACAGTATGGGGCTAATGTGGGGGCCATCATACAGTATGGGGGCTAATGTGGGGGCCATCATACAGTATGGGGGCTAATGTGAGGGCCATCATACAGTATGGGGGCTAATGTGGGGGCCATCATACAGTATGGGGGCTAATGTGGGGGCCATCAAACAGTATGGGGGCTAATGTGGGACCATCATACAGTATGGGGGATAATGTGGGGGCTATCATACAGTATGGGGGATAATGTGGGGCTATCATACAGTATGGGGGCTAATGTGGGACCATCATACAGTATGGGGGATAATGTGGGGGCTATCATACAGTATGGGGCTAATGTAGGGGCCATCATACAGTATGGGGCAATGTGGGGACCATCATACAGTATTGGAGATAATGTGGGGCCATAAAACAGTATAGGAGATAATGTGGGGGCTATCATACAGTATGGGGACTAATGTGGGGCCATCATACAGTATGGGGAATAATGTGGGGACCATCATACAGTATGGGGGCTAATGTGGGCCATCATACAGTATGGGGTATAATGTGGGGGCCATCATACAGTATGGGGGCTAATGTGGGGGCCATCATACAGTATGGGGGCTAATGTGGGGGCCATCAAACAGTATGGGGCTAATGTGGGACCATCATACAGTATGGGGGATAATGTGGGGGCTATCATACAGTATGGGGGCTAATGTGAGGGCCATCATACAGTATGGGGCTAATGTAGGGGCCATCATACAGTATGGGGCTAATGTGGGTGCCATAAAACAATATAGGAGATATTGTGGGGAATCATACAGTATGGGGGCTAATGTGGGGCCATCATACAGTATGGGGAATAATGTGGGAGCCATCATACAGTATGGGGATAATGTGGGGGCCATCATACAGTATGGGGCTAATGTGGGGCCATAATACAGTATGGGGGCTAATGTGGGGGCCATCATACAGTATGGGGAATAATGTGGGGCCATCATATAGTATGGGGGCTAATGTGGGGGCCATCATACAGTATGGGAGTAATGTGGGTGCCATCAACAGTATAGGAGATATTGTGGGGGCTATCATACAGTATGGGGCTAATGTGGACCATCATACAGTATGGGGATAATGTGGGAGCCATCATACAGTATGGGGCTAATGTGGGGCCATCATACAGTATGGGGGCTAATGTGGGTGCCATCATACAGTATGAGGGCTAATGTGGGGGCCATCATACAATATGGGAGATAATGTGGGTGCCATCATACAGTATGGAGATAATGTGGGGGCCATCATACAGTATGGGGCGAATGTGGGGCCATCATACAGTATGGGGGTGAATGTGGGGCCATCATACAGTATGGGGGAAAATGTGGGGGAAATCATATAGTATGGGGGCTAATGTGAGGCCATCATACAGTATGGGGATAATGTGGGGGAAATCATACAGTATGGGACTAATGTGGGGCCATCATACAGTATGGGGGATAATGTGGGGAAATCTTACAGTATGGGGACTAATGTGGGACCATCATACAGTATGGGAGATAATGTGGGGCCATCATACAGTGTGGAGGCTAATGTGAGGGCCTTCATACAGTGTTGGGGCTCTCAAAGTGTGGGGTCTACAGAAGGGGCCATTATAAAGTGTTAGAACTTCTGAGGCGGACATCATAAAGTGTGGGGACAAATATATAGTGTGGGAGCTAATATGAGGGCCATAATACAGTGTGAGGACTACTGTGGGGGCTATTATACTGTGTTTTGGGGTGGTATTGAGGACATCATGCTATGTATAGGGGAGCTTTCAGCCCATCATAATGTGTATAGGGGAGCTGTGGGGGAATTATATTCTGTATAAGTTAGCTGTGTGGGAATTATACTTTGTATAGGGGAGCTTTGGGCCCATGATACCATATAAAGGGGAACTGCGGAGCATTATACTGTGTATAGAGGAGCTGTGGTCCTATCATACTGTGTATAGGGGAACTGTGGGGGAATTATACTTTGTAAAGTAGAGCTGTGGTGGAATTATACTGTGTATAGAGGAGTTAAGTTGCCCATCATACCATATATAGGGAAACTGTGGGCCTATTATACTGTGTATAGGGGAGCTGTGGGCCCATTATACTGTGTATAGGGGAGATGTGGGCCCTTTATGCCGTGTATAGGGAAACTGCAGGAATTATACTCTGTATAGTAGATCTGTGGGGGTATTATACTCTGTATAGGGGACCTGTGGGCCCATCATACACTGTATGGGGGAGCTGTAGGGGTATTATACTGTGAATAGGGGAGCTGTGGGCCTATCAGACCATATATAGGGGAACTATGGGGGATAACATGGTGTATAGGGGAGCTGCAGTGCTATCATACTGTGTATAAGGGAACTGTGGGGGAATTATACTGTGTTTAGGGGAGTTGCTGGCCCATCACACTTTGTATAGTGGAGCTGTACATGGGGAGACGCCGGGGACATTATTAAATGTTAAATGGGCACTTAAGCATTATTATTATAGGGGCACTCAGACTATTGTGACCAAAAAGTTGCACATGGGGACATTATCACTTTCTAGGGATAGCGCTGTTAATGTGCCACACAGCAGATGCAGTAATAGGGACACATTTAAGCAGCGGTCAGTATTGGGGTATCAGCAGGATGAGGGGTTTGTGCAGGTTGGGAATAGATGGGGACGGGGCTGGAAATGTGAGAAGTCTAATGTCTAATGCCACAGTACTATTAATCAGAGTTACCTGGTCCACACAGATTTTTCGCCCCTGAGCTGAACCCCTAGCTACGCCTCTGATAGACAGATAAATGTCATGTAAATGATGGAGAAATCCCCAATCACCACATACATGAATAAGGAACCCATCAGCCATATGCAAATACACCAGGAAGTGCACTGGGGGCGTGTCACTGCACTCAGACTTCTTCTACTGCCCCTATGCACTTCCATCCTGATTTGTATATGGCTTCTACATTATACAGTTATATGAAAAAGTTTGGGCACCCCTATTAATCTTAAGCTTAATATTTTATAAAAATGGTGTTTTTGCAACAGCTAATTCAGTTTGATATATCTAATAACTATTGGACACAGTAATGTTTCTGCCTTGAAATGAGTTTATTGTACTAACAGAAAATGTGCAATCTGCATCCAAACAAAATTTGACAGGTGCATAAGTATGGGCACCTCACCAGAAAAGTGACATTAATATTTAGTAGATCCTCCTTTTGCAAAAATAACAGCCTCTAGTCCCTTCCTGTAGCTTTTAATGAGTTCCTGGATCCTGGATGAAGGTATTTTTGACCATTCCTCTTTACAAAACAATTCCAGTTAAGTTTGATGGTCGCCGAGCATGGACAGCCCTCTTCAATGATCCCACAGATGTTCAATGATATTCAGGTCTGGGGCCTGGGATGGCCATTCCAGAACATTGTCATTGTTCCTCTGCATGAATGCCTGAGTAGATTTGGAGCGGTGTTTTGGATCATTGTCTTGCTGAAATATCCATCCCCTGCGTAACTTCAACTTTGTCACTGATTCTTGAACATTATTGTCAAGAATCTGCTGATACTGAGTGGAATCCATGCGTCCCTCAACTTTAACAAGATTCCCGGTGCCGGCATTGGCCACACAGCCCCAAAGCATGATGGAACCTCCACCAAATTTTACTGTGGGTAGCAAGTGTTTTTCTTGGAATGCTGTGTTTTTTTGACGCCATGCATAACGCCTTTTTGTATGACCAAACAACTCAATCTTGGTTTCATCAGTCCACAGGACCTTCTTCCAAAAAGAAATTGGCTTCTCCAAATGTGCTTTTTCACACCTCAGCCGACTCTGTTTGTGGCGTGCTTGCAGAAACGGCTTCTTTCGCATCACTCTCCCATACAGCTTCTCCTTGTGCAAAGTGCGTTGTATAGTTGACCGATGCACAGTGACACCATCTGCAGCAAGTTGATGCTGCAGCTCTCTGGAGGTGGTCTGAGGATTGTCCTTGACTGATCTCACCATTCTTCTTCTCTGCCTTTCTGATGTTTTTCTTGGCCTGCCACTTCTGGCCTTAACAAGAACTGTCCCTGTGTGCTTCCATTTCCTTACTATGTTCCTCACAGTGGAAACTGACAGGTTAAATCTCTGAGACAGATTTTTGTATCCTTCCCCTGAACAACTATGTTGAATAATCTTTGTTTTCAGATCATTTGACAGTTGTTTTGAGGAGCCCATGATGCCACTCTTCAGAGGAGATTCAAACAGGAGATCAACTTGCAAGTGGCCACTTTAAGTAGCTTTTCTCATGATTGCATACACCTGGCTATGAAGTTCAAAGCTCAATGAGGTTACAAAACCAAAAAAAGTGCTTTAGTAAGTCAGAAAAAAGTAGGTAGGAGTATTTAAAACAAGAAAATGATAAGGGTGCCCATACTTATGCACCTGTCAAATTTTGTTTGAATGCAGATTGCACATGTTCTGCTAGTACAATAAACCTCATTTCAAGGCAGAAACATTACTGTGTCCAATTAGTTATTAGATATATCAAACTGAAATAGCTGTTGCAAAAACACCAATTTTTATAAAACATTAAGCTTAAGATTAATAGGGGTGCCCAAACTTTTTCATATAACTGTATCTCTCCCAACTGAGACATTGGATTTCTGCCAAAAATAGGTTCCTTTATATTAGTGGAAAATGCCCTGTAGAGTCCTACCACTCCTCCCATATGTGAAGTGTGCTGACAGGTTCCCATTACACCGAGCGGGAAGAGTAAATCTAACATTATTCCCTGCCCCCTGTAATCTCTGGATATTCCCTGCAGAAGGTTGGGTGATCGGCTCACCTGTAATCAGATCACTCTTCAGCTCCGCCTGACTAATGTTAGGGTCAGGGATCTCCGGGATGACATCTTCGCTGTTCAGCTCCGGCTGACTAATATTAGGGTCAGGGATCTCCGGGATGACATCTTCGCTGTTCAGCTCCGGCTGACCAATATTAGGGTCAGGGATCTCCGGGATGACATCTTCGCTGTTCAGCTCCGGCTGACTAATAGTAGGGTCAGGGATTTCCGGGATGACATTTTCGCTGTTCAGCTCCGGCTGACTAATCTTAGGGTCAGGGATTTCCGGGATGACATCTTGTTCATCTTTGTTGCCTTCTGTTGTTTCCTAATAGATATAATATATGTCATTGATATGTGGAAGATGTCACTAAATCCCCAAATACATAAATCAGGAAGGACTAAACCAGATCTGATATGTGACTGGTGATCTGGAGAAGATCAGAAAACACGGACGCGTGATAGAGAAGATGATGGCTCCTTACCGGGCATTCCGATGAGCGGGCCGGACGTTCCAGTACAGACAGGACTTTTTCGGCCAGTTCTTTAATAAAAGCCAAATCTCCATATTGAGATCTTTTTTCAGCCTATAAAGAAGAAAAGACATAAAAAGGAAAATTCTGAGATGAGAAAGGGCAAAATGCAGGCGGCCATTGTCTGTGACGTTGTCTCCTCTCTCTGCAGATACAACGAGTACATATCTGGGGACTTGTCGTATTTTATACAGGAGGAAAGAAGAAGCTTCTATCCCACCATGATGGTCTATAATTATGGAGAAGTTATGTGCGGAGCGTTCGCCAATTACCTGCTGTACTAATGTCTTGATGTTGTTAGGTAAATCCATCAGATACTCTGAGGTGAGATGACCTTGTTGGTATTTGGTCAGGCAGTCCATTACTAGTTCCACCACCAGCAGGTGAGTGAAGCTGAGGACGCCATCGGGTGGTAGAAGCTCAATGTCACGGTGATTGGTGGTAAGAATCTCCAATAAAGCTTCTGCCTGAAGATTGTTCAGAAGTAATTCAGCCATAGTGAAAAATTGCAAGTGCGCTCAATCACTATAGAACCAAAAATGGCACCGATTACCCTGTGTACAATGTGTAAGTAGCCACTGTGAGCTGTGAGGTCATAATGGCTGAGAATCAGCCGTGATGTCATCATGGAATCTTGTGATGGAATGTTCATGGGGCGCCTCTGCACAAATAGATGCTGCCTGGCAATATGTAAAGTGGAAACACCACAGAATTAAATATGTCTCCATGTTGTGATGGCCGTTCTCTTTTATTTCCAATTAGAAGACAACTAGTGTTTGGGACGGTTCACACGCTGCTTATTTGTAGCACTTTTTTCTGCACCAAAACCCAGAAAAAATACTTGATAAAATACACACGTTTTGCAGTATTTTTATCTGCATTTTCTTTCCATTCATTTGAATGGGTCAAAAACGCGGCAAAACCCCTGAAAGAACTGACATAATGCAGATTTAAAAAAATGCAAGAACAAAAACCCTTCGTGTGAATGAGATTCAGAAATCCCCTTCACTAAGCTGGTACTGTGACACTCAGCGTTTGTAGAGGAGAGAAAAAAATCACTAAAACAGCGTCACTTGTGAACTTACCCTAAAGATACACGCAGTCATATTATGGGAAATATTCTGTATATTTATTACCTCTCGGGTCTTTTTTTCTCCATAGAACATTTCACTCTTCGGTTCCTGAGTTTACTATTAACAGCTGTGACTGTGATAAATCATTGACGTCATTAATATTAATCGCCGTTTTTTTGAAAACTTCCTTTTTTAAAAATTTTTTTACTTTTATTAAGTTTTAGAAAGAAAAAACAGATACCAGTCATAACAAAAGCCATAATTGTAACATCAGTAGTGAATCATACATAACTAGAAGAGGAAAGTGTATTCTACAAATTGTACATTGGGTCAATGGTTTTTAGAGTAAAACAGCAGATGTATGACTTGTACGTAACAAATGAATCGTTATCTGCCCAAATAAATTAACGAAGAGGGATGAAAGAGAGCGAAGAAGAAGAGGTAAAAGCACAAAAACACTCAACGTCAAGGGGAATAAGGGGTGGGGGGAATGAGAGGGGAACATCGGAGAACATCTTGAGGTGTAACCTTACCCATCCCCCAAAAGGTCTAGGTAATCCGCTGAGGATCTAAAATCCAGCCAATAAAAACATGTTTTATAGAATTTATAGAATTTATCATGAGTCTTGTTGCTCCTCCATCAACATGATCTTCTTTATTTTGGAGAACCAAAGTGAGACTGTCGGGGTGCCGTCACTTTTCCATAGCAGAGGGATACACGCTCTAGCAGACGTAATCAAATGCCTTAGATTTGAGATTTTATAAGAGATGTCACTGTGCTGACGGAGAGCGACAGCCGGGTCAAGGTCAGAAATGAGATCTGTGAATCCACGAATCACTAGTTGGACTTTTTGTCATAGAGGCGACAGCAGTTTACAGGACCATAAAATATGAAGAAAGCTGCCTTCCTCCTCCCCACACCTCCAACACATAGGACTGGCCTCTGGAAATATAGAGTGTAGGCGAGTTGGAACTCTGTACCATTGAGAGAGTCATTTGCACCCGGCCTCCTGAAATCGTGAGCTGATGGATATTTCATGTGTCAAGGTAAAGACCATTGATATTCAGATCTCTGTCCCATTGAGTTTGAAAACGCGTTTTAGGCTAAACTGGGGGTTCCATGAGGAGCAGGGAAGGACTGGGGCTGAAAGTCACCCCTGGTATTTGAAATTACACAGGCCCAGGGTGTCCCGGGCCCCAGATAGGTATATATTACTAATATTACCCTGCCTGGAGGAAATCAAGATTTCCTACAATACCAATATTTCTTACAATACCATAATATTGTTACATAAGATTAAATATAATATCAAAAATAATAATATCTTAATATTACAGACAAATATGAACAAACCATAACCACATTTTAACAGCATATGCAGTGTTAATACTACCACAATACTGTTTATTAAAGTGGTTGATATTAAAGTCTATGTAACTTCAGACTTTTGATCCAGGATTCTCCTGTGCCGGCATTGGGAGCAGCTGTCATGTGACCAGAAGAATGCGATTTTCACACCTCCGGCCACATTCAGACTTGATCACCAACTCCCAGCGCCAGCATCCGGAGGATCCTCACAGCGTGCGAGATCTGTAAGGATTCATAGTCCGCAGTCTCATAGGGTCACACAGTCACATAGAGTCACTGCAGACTTTAACCTCAAGCTTGGACAACTTCTTTAACCCCTTTCTGACGTTGGGCGTAAGTTTACGCTGATGTCTGACTCCTTCCATTTGATGTGGGCTCCGGTGCTGAGCCCACATCTTTCCAGGGACATGTCAGCTGTTTTGAACAGCTGACATATTTCCAGATTGGCCGTGGGTGGAATCGCGATCCACCTGTGGCTATTAACCCGTTAAATGCCACTGTCAAACGCTGACATGTCATGTGATCGCGGGTCACCGGTTCTTTGGTATGATAACCGGAGGTCTCCTGGAAACCTCTATGTTTGTCAGTGCCAGATCGGCACTCATAGCAAGTGAGCAATTCTGCTACGTAGATGCACTCTGATCATCGCCTGTATGTAGCAGAGTGATCCGGTTATGGCAGCTTCTTGTCTCCCATGGAGACTATTGAAGCACGTCACAAGTAAAAAAAATATTTTAAAAAATATAAAAAATCTAAACCTTCAAATCACCCCCCTTTTGCCTCATTCAAAAGAAAACAATAAAAAAATCAAACATACACATATTTGGTATCGCCGTGTTCAGAATCGCCCGATCTATCAACGCCATCAGCGCCAGAATTACTTTTTTTGGTCGCCGTAACATTGCATTAAAATGCAATAACGGGCTATTAAAAGATCGTATCTGCACCAAAATGGTAGCATTAAAAACATCAGCTCGGCGCGCAAATAATAAGCCGTCACCCGACCCGAGATCACGAAAAATGGAAATGCTACAGGTATCGGAAAATGGCTCGCTTTTTCTTAACAAAGTTTGGAATTTTTTTCACCACTTAGATAAAAAAACCTAGACATGTTTGTTGTCTATGAACTTGTAATGACCTGGAGAATTATAACGGCAGCTCAGTTTTAGCATTTAGTGAACTTAGCAAAAAAGCCAAACAAAAAACAAGTATAGGATTGCACTTTTTTTGCAATTTCACCGCACTTGGATTTTTTTTCCTGTTTTCCAGTACATGAAATGGTAAAATCAATGGTGTCATTTAAAAACACAACTCGTCCTGCAAAAAACAAGCCCTCACATGGCTATTTTAACTGAAAAATAAAAAAGTTATGGTTCTGGGAATAAGGTGAGCAAGAAAGGAAAATGCAGAACCAAAAATAGCTGTGGTCGTTAAGGGTTAACCAAATACTGTACTAAGACTGATATTACCGCCATACAGTGACCATATATGTGTATATTATATAGGTTCTCACCAGTGACGTCTCGCTAATTGTTATCTTTCATTTTCCCTTTTCTTCTGCATTCGGTCCAGACCACCATGACCTTTTCTTCCATCCATAACTCATCTCTGCAAAATGTAACACACAGACGTCTTCACTTTACTGATTTTCCAGCACCCTCCCCACATTCTACCACCACTACATAAACCACAACTTGTGATACCTTATAATAATTCCCCTGTGCCTCCTTTAATAATGCTCCTCCTCATAATAATGACCCTGTACCTTCTTATAATGATAAAATATCCTGTGCTTTCTTATATTAATAATAATAATAATAAATGCCTCCTTGCTTCCCTAAATGCTAACAATCCTCCCCATTGTGCCTCTTTATTAGGCCGGGGTCACACTTGCGAGTGCAATGCGAGAAACTCGCGCGAGTCTCTTGCATCAACACCTGACACTGTGTCTGTCTGCATAACCTTTGCTGATTATTAATTATAGGGGGAGCCTACATCATATTTTCTGGTTGGTCCCCAATTTTAATAACCAGTAAAGACAAAGTATACAGCTGTGAGCTGATAGTAATATCCTGGAAGCTCCATGGGTATTACCCCCTTCCCAGGCTATAAACATCTGCCCCCAGCTGTCAGTTTTCCCTTTGCTAGTTACGAAAATTACATGGGAGCTCACGCCATTTTTTCCAGAAATCATTTATTAATAAAATACATGTACAGTAAGCTGCACACATACTGTACTAATTATATATGTGACTGACATCCATATATCTATATATTCTATGTCTGTATACTGTATGCAATCCATCTATTCTATCCTGTCGGGCCCTGCTGATTTTACTCTGATTTTACTGGTTAACTGGTCAACCTGTTAACTGGCATGGACAAAGACCTCTGTATCGATAAAAGTCGATGACCTGAGGTGTGCAAATGGCGGAAATAAGCACACAGCTTCCTTGCTTTCAGGAGCAGCTCACCCAGGCCAGGATAGTGGATGAGAAATTGCTGTACCACCAGGATAAGGATGTGAGCCATGCAAGGCTTGTGTGAAAGCCACTGCTCTAACTCGGCCTGGATAGCTGTCCACAACTGATCAGCTGTGTGACTGCGGTCTCAAAGTCATATTAATTTGAACACTGCCTGATTACGTTGAGCTGTGGATGTGCAATACGGAGGGGGGGTGTGAAGTTTCGAACCCAGCGGCTTTTATGCACCAGGTGGCAGCTCTTCCCTCTGAGCTATTCAGCTCTCTGGACATTTACTTCCTAACCCAGATACAAGTACCTGTGTTGTTTATGATTGTCTCCACCCTGAGTTCCTAATTGGCTCCACCCTGATTGAACACCCTACTTAAACCTGGCATTGTACTTCCTTCCTTGTGAGATTATTGAGCTACCAGCCTTTAGTCAAGCCTCCTTTCTCCTGCTGATCCTGTAAACTACATTGCTGTCCCTGTGCACTGGCCCCTGGCTATTCCTTACTACATTGCCTGCCAGTGCTGCCGCTGGTGATTGCAATACCACTACTCCGACCCAGGTGAGTCCATAATGGAGGAATTCTATCTACACTGTTGGAACGCATGTCTGATTAAGGGAGATGTTGAAGGCACAGTTGGAGATCCTAGAGGAGGTGAAGGAGCCACAAGCAGTGGAGGAACTGTTAGATACAGAATTTGTCCCGCAAGCCTTGGGGATTCAAAGACTTGTGGAGCAGCCCCTTGATTGCCTGCCCCCGCAGACACCAGAGTCACCCTGCAGTCAGTGAGATGTAACGCCCCTGCCCATATTTGCTCATCCAGGTGTCAGCGGTGAAATTCACCCTGGCAGACATAGATTTAGCCAAGGAACAGGTGATGTTGTCTGCGACATGCTGGTCTAGCGCAGGCACAGCTTTCTTAGAAAAGTAATGGAAGCTGGGCATTTGATACTGTGAGACTGCGATAGCCATCAGTAGTGTTGAGCATTCCGATACCGCAAGTATCGGGTATCGGCCGATATTCGCGTTATCGGAATTCCGATACTTAATTCCGATACTTTTTCCATATCGTATACCGGAATCGGAAGTTCCCATAATTCTTTGAGAGGCAATGTGATTTTAGTCAGCCAATGAGGAATCCTACGAAGTGTGGGCACATCCTGTACTGCTGCGGTCATCTTAACTAATGGCATGGCTGTGATTGGCTGCTGAAATGATGTCAGAATGCACTATAAAAGGCGCCGCAGCCATTTTAGCGTCACTGTGCTGTGAACTCAGTTAGGGACAGAACGCTGCTGTGCTGACTCTGAGGGACAGTTAGATATTGCGATTTTGTGTACTACTGTGCTTGAGGCAGGCTAGTTTACCAACCGCTGTGTAAAGCTTCATTTTGCCAGTGTTGTTTTAACAGCTCTGTGCAAGGGTGTGTGTTGACAGTGCAGGTGACGCTGCAGTTTGCTCTGCATCCACCGCTGTTTGTAGGCATCTGCACGTGTCACTTTTTTTTTTTTTTTTTAATTTTATTTAGTGGAATTGGTGCAGCTCCATTATATTAGAAAAAAATCAAATCTATTAGTGTGACGTGCTTCCATCCGTATACAATACATTGGTTGCAAACACTATAGAAGTACAGAAAGGAGCTTTTCACAGATTGTGGACAGTTGTGTTTCAGTGTTCACTTCAGTCTGTGTTTTTTACTTTTTTGAGTGCAGATCACGCTCCAGTTACATGTTCAAGCACTGCTGCTTGTACTCTGCTGAGCGTGTCTCAGTGGCTCATCCTTTTCATTTATCTCCAATTGGTTCTGCTACATTCCATTTAAAATAAATCTAATCTATTAGTGTGACGCGCTTCCATCCGTATACAATACATTGGTTGCAAACACTATAGAAGTACAGAAAGGAGCTTTTCACAGATTGTGGACAGTTGTGTTTCAGTGTTCACTAGTGTTGAGCATTCCGATACTGCAAATATCGGGTATCGGCCGATATTAGCTGTATCGGAATTCCGATTCCGAGTTCCGATATTTTCGTCATATCGGATACCGGAATCGGGATTGTCACTGTCACTGTCAGTGTCCGTCGGTCGGGTCTGTCAGGAGTCAGCGGCACTTACCTGGCAGAAGATCTCCGGCGGTCACGTCCTGCACTGCTTCATGGCCGCCATCTTCTTTCCCCGGCGGTCACATGCAGTTTCTCGCGATAACTGCAGTGACTGCTGGGTAATCGCGGCCGTAAAGCAGTCAGTCCGATGACGTCACCGCCGGGGAAGCAGGTAATCAGCTGTGCTGCGTTGCAATGACAGGCTCTGCCTGTCATTGCGATGTAGCAGAGCTGGATCGTCGTGGGACTGTCGTTATGGACTGCGTCGGACAGGTGGTATACTGTTGGTTTTTTTTTTTTCTTTTTTTACAGGAGATCGATGGCGTCGCAGGAATGAGAGTACAATAAAAAAAATGAAAACTGTGTTGTCTCTTTTATTTCATTAAAAGACTTTTTTCTTGCTGTCTTTTTTTTATACATTTAATAACTTTGGGATTAATAATGGATCGGTGTCTTATTGACACCTCTCCATTATTAACCGGGCTTATTGTCACCGTGCAATCAACGGTGACATTAACCCCTTATTACCCCGCTTGCCACCGCTACAGGGCAAGTGGGAAGAGCCGGGTAAAGTGCCACAATTGGCACATCTTTTGATGCGCCAAATGTGGGGCTGCTGTAGCCTGGTATTATCAGGCTGTTGAGGGCCAAAATCCATGGGCCTTGACAGTCTTTTAATACCAGGCCGCAGCAGTCTGCATTTTACTTGGCTGGTTAACAAAAATAGGGGGGATCCCCACGCCGTTTTTTTTTCGAGGGGATCCCCTATTTTTGTTAACCAGCCAAGCTAAGCAGACTGCTGTGGCCTGGTATTATCAGGCTTGCAAGGTCCATGGATATTGGATCCTTACCAGCCTGAAAAACCAGGCCTCAGCGGTCTGCTTCATCTGGCTGGTTAACAAAAATAGGGGGGACCCCACGCCAATTTTTTTCGAGGGGATCCCCTATTTTTGTTAATCAGCCAAGATATGCAGACTGCTGTGGCCTGGTATTATCAGGCTGGCAAGGTCCATGGATCTTGGCTCCTTAACAGCCTGAAAATCCAGGCCTCAGCGGTCTGCTTCATCTGGCTGGTTAACAAAAATAGGGGGGACCCCACGCCAATTTTTTTCGAGGGGATCCCCTATTTTTGTTAATCAGCCAAGATATGCAGACTGCTGTGGCCTGGTATCAGGCTGGCAAGGTCCATGGATCTTGGCTCCTTAACAGCCTGAAAATCCAGGCCTCAGCGGTCTGCTTCATCTGGCTGGTTAACAAAAATAGGGGGGACCCCACGCCAATTTTTTTCGAGGGGATCCCCTATTTTTGTTAATCAGCCAAGATATGCAGACTGCTGTGGCCTGGTATTATCAGGCTGGCAAGGTCCATGGATCTTGGCTCCTTAACAGCCTGAAAATCCAGGCCTCAGCGGTCTGCTTCATCTGGCTGGTTAACAAAAATAGGGGGGACCCCACGCCAATTTTTTTCGAGGGGATCCCCTATTTTTGTTAATCAGCCAAGATATGCAGACTGCTGTGGCCTGGTATTATCAGGCTGGCAAGGTCCATGGATCTTGGCTCCTTAACAGCCTGAAAATCCAGGCCTCAGCGGTCTGCTTCATCTGGCTGGTTAACAAAAATAGGGGGACCCCACGCCATTTTTTTTTCGAAGGGAACCCCTATTTTTGTTAATCAGTTCCCTCTGACGTCACTGATTGTGTCCCTGGCTGACCTGAAGTGAAAGTGGAAAGCAATCAATTAAGCTTTCCACTTAAGGGCCCGTCTCACATAGCGATATCGCTACCGAGATCGCTGCTGAGTCACTAGTTTTGTGACGCAGCAGCGAGCTCACCAGCGATATCGCTGTGTGTGACATTCAGCGACGATCAGCCCCCCTGCCGGGTATCGCTGATCGTCGCTGAAATGTCAGGACCTTTGATCGCTGGTTTCCCGCTGACAGGCACACATCGCTGCGTGTGACAGGCGGGAGACCAGCGATCCGCTGGTAACCAAGGTACACAGCGGGTTTCCAGGCGCGGGGCTGTGCCTAGAAACCCGCTGTGTACCTTGGATACCAGCGCCCTGATGCAGGGAGCTGGTATCCAAGGTACATAGCGGGTTTCCAAGCGCTGCGCGGTGCCTGGAAACCCGCTGTGTACCTTGGTTACCAGCGGATCGCTGGTCTCCCGCCTGTCACACGCAGCGATGCGTGCCTGTCAGAGGGAAACCAGCGATCAAAAAAAGGTCCTGACATTTCTGCGACGATCAGCGATACCCGGCAGGGGCTGATCGTCGCTGAATGTCACACACAGCGATATCGCTGGTGAGCTCGCTGCTGCGTCACAAAACTAGTGACTCAGCAGCGATCTCGGTAGCGATATCGCTATGTGAGACGGGCCCTTAAGCGATGTTACCCGCAGTGTCGCTGTCCCAGATCGCTGCCTGAGCTGCCTGTTTGGCAGCTCAGCAGCGATCATGTAGCGATACACCAGCGATCCTGACAAGTGCATATCGTTGTCGGGATCGCTGGTGTATCGTTATGTGACACCCAGCGTTTACTCTCCTGTCAGGCAGGAGAGGAACTCAATCATTTGGGGTTTACTGTGAGGCTGCAGCATTAGCTGCGGTCCCTGCAGTAAACATTAACCCTTTCTGAAGGATTACACCGTGGGACCTGACTGTGCATGGGATAGGTAAGAATAATTTTGCTTTTTTATTTTATTTTTATTACAGGAAATGGTTTTTGCAGTAAAATAAAAGATGGTCAAAAACATGTGTCTTTATTTCATTAAAATGATTTTTAATTAAAGTGTGTGTGTTTTATTTTTATTTCATGCAATAGGATTAATAATTGATAGTTGTCTAATTGACAGCTCTCAATTATTAACCTGGCTTAAGGTCACCTTTCAATAGCAAGGTGGCTTTAACCCCATATTAACCCATTCGCCACCGCTACAGGGCAATGGGAATAGACGGGCAAAGTGCCAGAAAGGGCGAATCTAATTATAGATTTGTCTTTCCTGGGGTGTCTGGGGGCAGATGTTAGTAGCCGGGGGGGGCAAAAATAATGGTCCCTCTCTGGGCTATTATTATTATCTGCCCCCACTCACTGGCTTTGTCTGTCTGGTTGCGAAAATAGGGCAGGAGCCCACGCATTTTTTTTCAGCAATTTTACACCTCATATATATATATATACATGTCATTGAATTTGTGACACATATATATATATATTTATATTTGTAGTTCATACACTTCTACATAGTATAATAGCCGCTAATTCAATTGCCGGCTTTTGTGAAAATGCAGAACCCGACATGAAATGACACTTGGTGTACATAGGGTTAACCATGTCTTTTCATGTCCTTTGCTATCTAATTTGCACAAACAATTAAATCAGACTATGTGTGCAAAATTTCACACCTGTAGGGGTTAATTAAAGGTGTAAATTCGTAGCAAAAAAGTCCGTTTTTTTTACAACGAATTTACACCTTTAATTAACCCCTACAGGTGTGAAATTTTGCACACATAGTCTGATTTAATTGTTTGTGCAAATTAGATAGCAAAGGACATGAAAAGACATGGTTAACCCTATGTACACCAAGTGTCATTTCATGTCGGGTGACCCGACATGAAATGACACTTGGTGTACATAGGGTTAACCATGTCTTTTCATGTCCTTTGCTATCTAAGGCCGGAGTCACACTGGCGACAAAATCGGACGACTGCAATGCGATGAAATATCGCATTGCAGTCGGACCTATGTTAATCTATGGAGCAGCTCCCAGTATCAGATTTTTTGTGGTCCGTTTTAAACGTCCGTGTACAATCGCAGCATGCTGCGATTGTCACCGATTGTCGGTCGACAATCGCCAATGCAAGTCTATGGGAGCGATGAAAAATCTGATTACAAACGGACCACACTGTGTGACTTGCGATGAAATCGCATCGGTGTCCTTTAGAAAAGCCGGTAATTCATCCCCGCCTATACTGTAAAATCACACTGACAGCTTTAATAAAGACTAGAAAGAATAGATATATACACATAGAACACATACATATATATATACATGTCATTGTGACATGTATATATACATATATTTATAGTTCCTAGACTTCTACATACTGTAATAGCCGCTAATTCAATTGCCGGGTTTTGTGAAATCACAGAAGCCGACATGAAATGATACATTGTTTCCACACATTTAACCATGTAATTTCATGTATTTTTATATATGTTTGAAACATACAATTACATGAGTGTATTTGTGCAAAATTTCAGACATGTAGGGGTTAATTAAAGGTGTAATTTCGTTGAAAAAAAATGCGTGGGCTCCCGCTGTATTTTCTCCACCAGACAGACAAAGCAAAGCGAGTGGGGGCAGATAATAATAGCCCAGGGAAGGTGCATTTTTTTGTGCCCCCCCTGGCTACTAACATCTGCCCCCAGACACCCCAGAAAGGGCAAATCTATAATTAGATTCGCCCTTTCTGGCACTTTGCCCGTCTATTCCCATTGCCCTGTAGCGGTGGCGAATGGGTTAATCTCACCTTACTGTCACCTTGCAATTGAAAGGTGACCTTAAGGCAGGTTAATGATTGATAGCTGTCAATTAGACAACTATCAATTATTAATCCTATTGAAGTAAATAAAAAAACACACACACTTTAAGAATAAATAATTTTAATGAAATAAAAACACATTTTTTTGACCATATTTTATTTTACACTAAATCCGTGCGAAGCCATTGATCTCCTAAAATAAAGAAAAAGAAATAAAACAACATTATTCTTACCTATTCCGCCGATCTGTCACGTCCCACGCTGTAATCCTTCACAAAGGGTTAACTAGCTTTGAGCCAAGCAGTGCAAGTAATCCTGCATGCTCAGCTCAAAGCTCATGAATGAATAAGTTCCTCTCCTGGCGACAGGAGAGGATGTGTTTCATGAATGAAGCTTAATTGATTGTGTCCACTTTCCCTTTAGGTCAGGTCACTACAGTTAAATTGGCAAGAAATCAATTAAGCTCCATTCATGAATCTATTCCTCTACTTTCGCTGGGAGAGGAACTTATTCATTCAGGGGAATACAGGTCTGAGACAGCATTATTAGCTCTCTGCGACCTGTAACCTGTTAACCCTTTCTGATGGATTACACCGTGGGACCTGACTGTACATCGGATTGGTAAGTATAATTTTGCTTTTTTATTTTATTTTTATTACAGGAAATGGTTTTAGCAGGAAAATAAAATATGGTCAAAAACTGTGTGATTATTTCATTAAACTTATTTTTTATTAAAGTGTGTGTGTTTGATTTTTCTTTCATACAATAGGATTAATAATTGATAGTTGCCTAATTGACAGCTATCAATTATTAACCTGGCTTAAAGTGACCTTTCAATTGCAAGGTCATTTTAACCCCTTATTAACCCATTCGCCACCGCTACAGGGCAATGGGAATAGACGGGCAAAGTGCCAGAAAGGGCGAATCTAATTATAGATTTGCCCTTTCTGGGGTGTCTGGGGGCAGATGTTAGTAGCCAGGGGGGCTCAAAAAAAATGTACCCTCCCTAGGCTATTATTATCTGCCCCCACTCGCTTGCTTTGTCTGTCTGGTGGAGAAAATACAGCGGGAGCCCACGCATTTTTTTTTAACGAATTTACACCTTTAATTAACCCCTACATGTCTGAAATTTAGCACACATATACTCATGTAATTGTATGTTTCAAACATATATAAAAATACATGAAATTACATGGTTAAATGTGTGGAAACAATGTATCATTTCATGTCGGCTTCTGTGATTTCACTGAAGCCGGCAATTGAATTAGCGGCTATAACAGTATGTAGAAGTGTAAGAACTATAAATATATGTATATATACATGTCACAATGACATATATATATATATATATATATATATATGTGCTCTATGTGTATATATCTATTCTTTCTTTTAGCATTTAAATACTATTCTTTTGGATCCATTATATGTCAGTTTTGCAAGCCTGCGAGAAAATCTCGCAAGTCGGATGAAAATCGGATGTTACAAGGTACACACACATGCGATTAAATCGCATCTTTGAAGGAAAATCGGATGCCAGAAGGATGTGTGATGTTTTTATTTTGATCCGATTGTCGACCGTCTAAAACGGACCGATTTTTTGTGGTTGTGTGTGACTCCAGCCTAATTTGCACAAACAATTAAATCAGACTATGTGTGCAAAATTTCACACCTGTAGGGGTTAATTAAAGGTGTAAATTCGTAGCAAAAAAAGTCCGTTTTTTTTACAACGAATTTACACCTTTAATTAACCCCTACAGGTGTGAAATTTTGCACACATAGTCTGATTTAATTGTTTGTGCAAATCAGATAGCAAACGACATGAAAAGACATGGTTAACCCTATGTACACCAAGTGTCATTTCATGTCGGGTGCTTCTGTCTTTTCACTGAAGCCGGCTTTACCGGCAATTGAATGAGAGGATATTTTACTATGTAGAAGTGTATAAACTATACATATATGTATATATATATGTCACAATGACATGTAATATATATATATATGTATTCTATGTGTGTATATTTAGTGTTTACAAGGAAAGAATGGGTTTTTTTTAGTTGCGATATTTTGTTCCCATAGACTTACATGGGACTTCCGGTATCGGTATCGGGTATCGCCGATATTTTAGTGATATCGGCGATACCATTCCGATTCCGATACTTTAGGATATCGGAAAGTATCGCTCAACTCTAGTGTTCACTTCAGTCTGTGTTTTTTACTTTTTTGAGTGCAGATCACGCTCCAGTTACATGTTCAAGCACTGCTGCTTGTACTCTGCTGAGCGTGTCTCAGTGGCTCATCCTTTTCATTTATCTCCAATTGGTTCTGCTACATTCCATTTAAAATAAATCTAATCTATTAGTGTGACGCGCTTCCATCCGTATACAATACATTGGTTGCAAACACTATAGAAGTACAGAAAGGAGCTTTTCACAGATTGTGGACAGTTGTGTTTCAGTGTTCACTTCAGTCTGTGTTTTTTACTTTTTTTAGTGCAGATCACGCTCCAGTTACATGTTCAAGCACTGCTGCTTGTACTCTGCTGAGCGTGTCTCAGTGGCTCATCCTTTTCATTTATCTCCAATTGGTTCTGCTACATTCCATTTAAAATAAATCTAATCTATTAGTGTGACGCGCTTCCATCCGTATACAATACATTGGTTGCAAACACTATAGAAGTACAGAAAGGAGCTTTTCACAGATTGTGGACAGTTGTGTTTCAGTGTTCACTTCAGTCTGTGTTTTTTACTTTTTTGAGTGCAGATCACGCTCCAGTTACATGTTCAAGCACTGCTGCTTGTACTCTGCTGAGCGTGTCTCAGTGGCTCATCCTTTTCATTTATCTCCAATTGGTTCTGCTACATTCCATTTAAAATAAATCTAATCTATTAGTGTGACGCGCTTCCATCCGTATACAATACATTGGTTGCAAACAATATAGAAGTACACAAACGGGCCTTTCACAGCTACTGAACATGGGTTTTTAATTTTTAACTAAAATATGTATTTTTTCAAATGACACAAATATAAGTAATGTTGAAGAGGAATAGTCCTACATCCATTGTTTGCACAATATTACAGGTGTACATCATGTCCCTTAATCAACAATGTATTATTATATTTACTTGTATGCTTTTATTTAAAAGCCAAGAACACAGAAGGATAACCTTCGCACTGCAGCTGTTGTCAAAGTTCAACCCACATTATGCACTTCCAACATTGCAGCATTTGAGGCATGATGTGAGTTGGATTGGTCAAAGTTATGGAGTGAGAAGGTTCACCATCAGTACCCTATAGCATAAGTATGCTTTTGTGTTAGCATTTGTGTTAGACATGTGGATATCTGCCATAATATGTCACAATTATTTAGTTACAGATTTGTTACCAACACTAATCATTGAATGGTTTTAAATTTGACGTTTCACTTGTTTACAGCTTAGAAATAAGGGTGTAGCCTGATATCTATGTGTAGCACTAGCCACTTTAACATGTCATGTTTTTTTAAACATGTGTAGCTAGGTAGCAGTAATTTTTGCCGGACACACAGCAGGGGAACAGCAGGCGTTACTGAACCCCACTATCACTATAGCTTGTGTATTGGTCTGTGGACACGACACTTCTGAGCAGCAACTGGCAGTGTTGTAGCCCAGGGAGTATAGCTCAGGTGGTAGAAAGATGAACATAACAGGAGACATGGAAAACGTTGTCAACCAGTTAGTTAATCTGAAACCGGACAGGCAAATTCAGGCGAGATCCATGCCTAGTTCATTTTCAGAAAAGTAAGCCGTTCTACATTATCGTAGGATAGTCGCATGCAACGGTCTGTTAGTACACCACCTGCAGCAGTAAAGACGCGCTCCGATAATACACTGGCAGCAGATCAAGCCAGCACCTCCAATGCATACTGGCTAAGCTCTGGCCATGTATCCAGCTTAGAGACACAAAACTTGAATGGGAAGAGCCATCTGGGAGTACACTGAGAGGGCAAGACATGTAGTCTGTCACCATCTTACGGAAATGTTGCCTCCTGCTGACTGGAGCCGTCTCGGATGGTGTAGACATTGGTGGCGCTGCCACAAAACTTCGACACATTTGGAACATACTGTTCTTGCCCTGTGCAGAGGCGCTGCTTGTGCTCCCTCTTGTTGCAGAGCTGTCTCCACTGCCTCGACGCACAGAGCTGCTTTGTAAATCAGTAGCAGCAGCAGTGCTCTCGGCTGGAATGGAGAACATTATGGATTGCACCAGTGTGTCTTGGTACTTCCGCATTTTACGCTCCCGGTTCAACGGTGTGATGAGGCTTTGTAAGTTGTCCCGGTAGCGAGGGTCTAGGAGGGTGTACACCCAATAATCAGACGTGGTGTGAATGTGTTCGATGCGGCGGTCGTTTCTCAGCCACTGCAGCATGAAATCAACCATGTGCTGCAGACTCCCAACTGGCCAAGAAACGTTGTCCCCTGCAAGAGGCGTCATCTCCGCCTGCTGTGCATCACCCCACCCTTGGTCTACATACTGACTAGAGCATTGTCTACCTCCCTCTGGAGCGATGTCTTCCTCCTCCATTGACTCCTCCTCATCCTCCTCACAAAGTCCTTCAAATACATATAAATTTACAAAATTTAAAACTCAAAATTTAAAAACTTTGTATCATAATTCTGTAACATCAGTTTATGGAAACACAATAGCATTACAAAAGGATAGACAAAAAATGTACATTATGTGCTTTGTAAATACATTAAAAGTTTGTAATGGTTATGAAAATATAGACAGCGACTCTGGAGGTTCAATTGTTGATACAGCATGGTACTTTGAAAGTCCTCCAGCCCTTTGTGAGGAACCACGTTGCGCTGACTGTCCAGAAGGTGATGGAATTTGTGACTCCTCATCCTCCACCTCTTCCAAAACCTCATGCCTTAGTGCTTGCAGTGTTTTTTGAAGCAGGCAGATAAGGGGGACAGTCAGGCTGACTAGTGCATCATCTGCACTCGCCATCCGCGTTGACTCATCAAACGCACGCAAAACGTGGCAGATATCCTTCATAGAGTTATTCGCCACTCATTACACTGGCAGTGGCTGCCCATTCATTATAGGATCCAATTCTAATTACTGGTTCTCACCAACATAGCTCTCCACAGCGCAGCACCCCCCTACATCTCCTCCCTTATTTATATTTATCGGCCTAACCGACTGCTGCACTCTGCAAACGACCTTCGACTAACCTCTGCACTAATCCGTACCTCCCACTCCCAACTCCAAGACTTCACCCGCGCTGCGCCAATCCTCTGGAATGCTCTACCCCAAGAAATTAGGACTATCCGCAATTTGGATGGTTTCAGGCGCTCCCTCAAAACACATTTGTTCACAGTGGCCTATCACATTCACTAATCAAAGTCATTCTATGTGTAATTCTGTGTGTGTAGCCCATTCACTATCTCCATGCATCCCTCACTTCCTTAAAATGGCTGGACCATCATTGTAAAAACACCATTGTATATAAACACCTGTACTTTGTATCTCCCACACCTCATTGTAGATTGTAAGCTTTCACCAGCAGGGGCGGCTGATTTTGCTTTAATTATTGTATTGTTAACGTTGTTACTTATGACTCGTGTTTTGAAACTGTTAAACTGTAAAGCACTGCGGAATATTATGGCGCTATATAAATAAATAATATTATTATTCTTATTATAGAGGCCCACTCAGTAGTGGTGAAGTGTGAACGCCGCAAATTGCGAGTTGATTGCGCCTGTTGCAGCTGATACTCCATTACTGCTGGCTGCTGCTCACACAACCGCTCCAACATATGTAACGAGGAATTCCACCTGGTGGGTACGTCACATATAATGCGATGTTCATGAAGGTGAAATCTGCGTTGCAGAGCTGCAATCAGCGATCTGGCCATGCTGGAACGTCGCAAGTGAGCGCACTCTAGGCGGACCTTGTGCAGCAGTGCATCAAGATCCGGATAGTCCCTCAAAAAACTCTGCACGACCAAGTTGAGCACATATGACAGACATGGTATGTGAGTGAGGTTGCCAAGGCCCAGAGCTGACACCAGATTTCGGCCATTGTCACACACTACCAAGCCTGCCTGTAGATTCTCTTCCAAAAACCACACGTCGCTCTCCTGCTTTATGGCATTACAGAGCTCCTGCGCTGTGTGGCTAAGATTCCCCATGGAAATTAATTTCAGGATGGCCTGTTGACATTTGGACACGGCTGTGCTCATATCGGTCGCAACAGGTAAACGTTCACGGGTCCATGTGGAGGTAGACCGTGACGGCTCCTGCAGCGATGATTCTGAGGAACTGGAATAGGAGGAGGAATCAATGTGTACAGACTTGATTCCTGCAATCCTTGGAGTTGGCAGAACACGTACAGCGCCACTCGCAAGATCAGTACCCGGCTGCACAACATTGACCCAATGGGCAGTGAGGGAAAGGTATTGTCCCTGGCCATGGGTGTTAGAACCCTCTTGTTAGGTTTTGTTTCAGTTTGCTGGTCACATGACCTTTTTTCCCTATTTAGTCTGGCTCCGCCCTTCTGGCTTTGCTTGACTTCATTGTATTATCTACTGTTAAGCTAGCCGGGTGCTTAGGTGCCTTAATCTGTGAGTTTTGCTTGATGTTAGGATCACAAAGTATTTATTTTTCTGTTTAATTATCCATGCTACAATTTATGTTAGGAGGTGTCCACCTTTTCTCCCAGTCCCTAGATCTTGTAGGGATTACTCCCTCGCAACTATAGGTCTTCGTTCACACTAGATGAGGACTTTAGCGGGTCTGGTCGCAGGATCAGGTTCCCCGTTACATCGTAGGGATTCAGCTTAGTTGTATTGTAGGGACAGAATTCCCTTCTTTCCTTACTGGTTGTAGCAGATCATAACAATGGGTACTGGTCCACGCATCGGTGGTCAGGTGGACCTTGCTACTGAGGGCTTTTAGTAGCGCATGTTTAATTTTTCCCTCAACATGCTTTTGCAGACCAGGGACGGCTTGCCTGCTGAAATGAAATCGGCTTGGCACATTGTATTGTGGGATTGACAATGATATTCAGTTACGGAAACTGTCTGTCTCCACCAGCCTGAATCACAGCATTTCAAGGGACAGGAGTTTTGCAATGCCAGCATTCAGAGCCTGTGCTCGTGCATGGTTTGCGGAGTATGGCCGTCTTTTATCCCATGCCTGTGCTACCGCTGGCTGTTTTGTGGCCTGGGAGTGTGAGGATGACAGGGAACTTGCTGCTGTGTGTGGAATAACAGTTTGTCTCTGGACAACAGTGGCCGAGGTTCTTCCATGGCGATCCTGTGAGGAAGCATAACCAGCTGTGTGTGAGCTCGATGAAGAGGCTTCAACACAACCTGAAGATGTAGGTGCTGCTGTAGGTTGGCCTACATCTCCAGTGTGTCTTTGTAACTCAACTACGTGCTTTGTCCGCACATGTTTCCACATATTTGTGGTATTGAGGTGACTGACACTTTTAGCTATTTTTAATTTTTGATTACACAGCTTGCATTTCACATAGCAAATATCATGTGCAAGTGTGTGAAAAAAGGACCACGCAGTGCAAGTCCTGGAGCGCACGTTTTGACTTTTGGAAGACAACTGCTCCGAACAGGTGCCAAACTGGAGGCTACAGGCAACCGAGTCTGCAGCCTAACTCTCCCTCCTGTTTGTACCGTTGGGGCAATGTCTTCCTCTATCTTCCTTCTATCACTAACCATTTCTCTAGGCCTCTCCCAGCTTTCAACCAAAGTACTGGTTCTCACCCACAAAGCTCTCCACAGTGCAGCACCCCTCCTACATCTCCTCCCTCATTTCTATCTATCGGCCTAACCGACTGCTGCGCTCTGCAAACGACTTTCGACTAACCTCTGCACTAATACGTACCTCCCACTCCGACTCCAAGACTTCTCCTGCTCTACGCCAATCCTCTGGAATGCTGTACCCCAAGAAATTAGGACTATCCACAATTTGCATGGTTTCAGGCGCTCCCTCAAAACACATTTGTTCAGAGCGGCCTATCACATTCACTAATCAAAGTCATTCTATGTATTCTGTGTAAGTGTGTGTGTGTCTCTAGCCCATTCACTATCTCCATCCCTCAGTCCCTTAAGATGGCTGGAACATCATTGTAAATGCACCATTGTATATAAACACCTATACTTTGTATCTCCCCCATCTCATTGTACATTGTAAGCTGTCACGAGCAGGGGCGACTTATTTAGCTTAAATTATTGTATTGTTAACGTTGTTACTTATGACTTGTGTTCTGAAACTGCTAAACTGTAAAGCGCTGCGGAATATGATGGCGCTATATAAATAAATATTATTATTATTCCTCTGAGCTGCTCCCACCACCTTCCTGTTCTTCATGCCATGTTGGGTATTGGACCTCATCATCTCCACTACCCTCTTCCAACACCTGCTGTTGGGTGGTCTGGCCAGCACCATGCTCAACAGAAACTGGCACCTGGGTCTCATCATCATCATCAGATGCGTTCTGCGGTGTGCTGACCATCGGCACTGTCTCACCCGCCTCTTCAGATTCAGAGAGACACAGCTGTTGCGCATCACTGCATACTCCCTCTTCTTCACATTACAGAATGCTGCTTGGCTGGGCCCCTGTTTGCAAGCCAATAGATTCTGAGAACAGAAGCAGACACTCAGCTGGCTCCTGTACAGAACTCTCTGACTGCCTGGGCAATTTGCCAGGCGGTGAAGAGACAGATGGTTGCCCAACAGTGCTGTGGTCCTGAGAGGAGGTGGAAGCAATTGAAGTCGATGCATTGGCTGAGATCCAAACAACAACGGCTTCAATTTGTTCTTCCCGCAGCAGGGGGGTACTCCGAGCTCCTACAAAAGTGCGCATAAAGGAACGCTCACGGCCCGGGGAAAACTGGTGGATGCTGTGTCACTGGGGGCCGCAGCAGCCACAGAATCCCCACGTCCCTCCCTGAAGAAACTCCACGACCACGTGCCTTACTCCCTGCCTTCTTCATCTTGGTAGATTGATAAAGAAAGTCTGAAAAGTTATAAGGCCTAAGTGTGGTTATTCCGCAGAGACTGCAGTGAACACTGCACACAACTGTTCAGTAGGTGTGAAAGGCCCCTTTGTGTACTTCTATAGTGTTTGCAACCAATGTATTGTATACGGATGGAAGCGCGTCACACTAATAGATTTTATTTATTTGTAATAGAATGGAGCAGCAACAATTAGAGAAAAATTTCAAGGATGTGCCAGTGACACACGCTCAGCAGACTACAACCAGCAGTGGTTGAAGAACTAACTGGAGCGTGATCTGCACTCCAAAAAGGAAAACCTCAGACTACAGTGAACACTGCACACAACTGTTCACTACCCAACGCGTCTCAGCAGGAAGGCAGTCTGTGCGTCAAAACAAAGGCGCAAGCATACATCCACGTACCCTGTTTATAAAGCTATATAAAAAAAATTATGTAGTAGTGACGCACACTTTATTGAGGTACAGTATTACATCGCCATTCACCATCTGTGGCTATGCAGTCTCATCTATATATACCTTATCTATCCGTTGTCATGCTTGCAAGTCGACAGTCAGGCATAAATAGCAATTTTCACTATGCACTATGCACTTTTTAAAGGTTATGTTTGTTAATAAACATGATTATTGCCACATATTATGAGTATTACATGATGGAAATTGTATAATTTTGTATAAACTGTTTAGTGACATTATTCAGCAAATGTAACATTTTAGTAATGTCACAGATAACTTGTAATGCTGATGATGTTTTGAAGTCAGACATTCATTGTCTATACAATAAAAATGGTGTACATACTGTTACTTATCCATCATTAATGGATTCAGATATGTACTTGTATGCTTTTATGTACAACCGTATAGCAGATTCCTTAACTAATTTATTTTGTGGTTTGCATTGCTGTTCAACATGTTAATGTATGTGTTTATGTTTGTCAATTCTTTATTTATCTAGATATTAGTTTAAATGAAATCATCATCTTATGGTAGTAAAGGTTATCTTTCTCTTGTTTGAAGTATAGACATTTAAAATTGACAGGTAACAAGGAAATTACTTGATCTAGTATTTAAACATCCTCCTTGACCCTGGGCTCCAACACCGCCAGTTGTTGCTCGGAAGTGCTGTTAGCACAGTCAACACTTGCTCCTGTGTTACTGGGGTTCAGTAACGTCAGCTGGTCCTCGTTGTGCCATTGGCTCTTTTCCTTCTGCTGCCCCTCCGGGTTCCAGCACAGTCAGCTGGTCCTCGTTACTTGCATTGGCTCTTGTACCTTCTGCTACCCGTCCGGGTTCCAGTACCGTCAACTGGTTCTCCGCAGTGCCTTTGGCCTAGGTGCCTCCATCTCGGTATCCGAGTTCCAGCAACGTCTGCTGGTCCTTGGTAGTGCTTTGGAGCACAGGTACCTCCTGCTTAGTAACCGTGTCCCAGTAACGTCAGCTGGTCCTCGGTTGTGCCATTGGCTCTTTTCCTTCTGCTGCCCCTCCGGGTTCCAGTACCGTCAACTGGTTCTCCGCAGTGCCTTCGGCCTAGGTGCCTCCATCTCGGTATCCGAGTTCCAGCAACGTCTGCTGGTCCTTGGTAGTGCTTTGGAGCACAGGTACCTCCTGCTTAGTAACCGTGTCCCAGTAACATCAGCTGGTACAAGATTGTGCTACAAATACAAGATACGGAACAAGAGACACAAGAACAATAAGCAGAAGATCTAAAAGCAGAAGAACATGAAGTATAAGACCAAAATGAAGAGCAAAATATATGCTCTAAATTCTAAGCAGAAGAAGACTAAGCAGTGTATGGGGGTGAGTCCGTTCCTCCTCGTGGTGCCCCTGGAAAATGCCTGCTGCTGCAGGCTAAACTGAACACGGACAAATACTGTTGTAATTTAAATCTTTTGTGACAGCAAGAACGGAAGGATGAAAAATTCATACTTTGACAGATTACAAGTACAGGATTCTCTGTCACAAATAAGAATATGATGAAGAAGATGAAGCAGAATATGAATAAGAATAATAGTTTAATAAGAAGAATATGAGTAATGTTAACAAAGATGAATAGCAAGAAGTTTAAGAAGAAGATAAAGAAGGTGAAGATGAAGAATAATTTGATGAAAAAGATGATGCTGCAGAAGATTATGAAGGAGAAAGTGTGTGAAAAGTTAAAAAGGTGAAGATGAAGAGCATGGAAGTTGTGTAATATACATATTTGCCAAAATATAAAAAACGTTAACATTGTCAATTTCTTCGTCAATCCGAACATCTTTAAAAAAAAAAATATTTATGCTATTCCATTTGATTGGGTTAAACATCTATGCCTTTAATGTCTCCTCAACCTTCCCCAATACATTCTACATTACTCTTTCTTGTTTTCCTTCATGTACAATTAACCAACAAGGCAAGAATGGGTTTTTTTTAATTTCGATATTTTGTTCCCATAGACTTACATGGGACTTCCGGTATCGGTATCGGGTATCGCCGATATTTTAGTGATATCGGCGATACCATTCCGATTCCGATACTTTAGGATATCGGAAAGTATCGCTCAACTCTAGCCATCAGCTTTCGGAAACCGTCTATATCTACCTGGTGGAAAGGCAGCATTTCCATGGCAGCAGATTGGAGATGGTGGAGTTCAACCTCTTAGCTTTGTCAGGCGTAGGAGGAAACAAACTTTTACGTGACCACAACTGTGGAACTATGCGCTGGCTGCAGTGCTGAGAGAGGGTGGAGTACTGTGAACTGGACAAACTGCTAGAGCATGAGAAAGGTGCAGGCTTAGATGTTATGGTGGATTGAGAACATTATGGTGTGCTCATTCTCTGAGATGGGTCTAAAACAGCAGGCATGTCCACAGCCATTACAGCTGATGGCAGGCTCTCAGTCAGCGTGACTGGAGCGGGTAAAGAATCCGAGGTTCTGCGGTCGAACACCTACGTATCAATAGTTGGCACAGTAACAGAGGACAAGGAGGAAGCAGCAGATGCGATTGATGGGGCAGCTGATGGTTGTTGAGGTCCACTGGTCCGCATTTTTTGCTCAGTGGTGTTCCCAGAGTAACACATGTTGATTGCGCATGTGACGATTCATATATGTAGCAGTCAAATTATTGCACTTTTTACCTCTACTTATTTTTTTTTTTTGCAAAGTTGGCAGATTACATGAGTTGGCTCATCCTTTGCAGTGTCAAAAAAGACCCAGGCTAGTCAATCCTTGCCACCCCAGGGAGCTGCAGAACCTCAGACACTACTGGTCACAGCCACAGTTCTGGCATTGCTCGTCATGTCTGCGATGTATGGCGCAATACAACCTCCTCGTCTTCCTCTTCAGATGACCTACTCAGCTGTGTACCTCTGTGTTCACTCCAACTGGGATCTAACACCTCATCATCATCCACTGTGCTATCACATTCTTCACCCTTGGAGTCGCCTTCCTCCTCTTCCTGCTCTGACAATACAGTACAGTCTGCATGAACCACAGATATCTGAGTCTCATCACAATCACCTTCCCCCAGGGGTTAACGTCTGATGACGAGGGTCAGAATGCTGCTCGGACCTGTCCTGCCCTGGATACAAGCTAAAAAAATTTGGGCAGCAGTGCAGATTTCCTTGGTATTAATTGGCCAGTGAACTCTCACGACCTTAACCCCTTAGAGAATCTTTTGGTTATTGTCAAGCGGAAGATGAGAGACACCAGACCCAACAATTCAGACGAGCTGAAGGCTGCTATCAAAGTTACCTGGGCTTCCATAACACCTCAGCAGCGCCACAGGCAGATTGCCTCCATGCCACGCTGCGTTGATGCAGTAATTGATGCAAAAGGAGCCCCGACCAAGTATTGAGTGCATTTGCTGAACATACATTTCAGTAGGCCAACATTTTGGGTTTTAAAATAATTTTTCAAGCTGGTGTTATAAAGTATTTTATTTTACTGAGATAATGACTTTTGGGTTTTCATTGGCTGTAAGCCATAATGATCAACATTAGCAGAAATAAATTCTTGAAATAGATCACTCTGTGTGTAATGACTCTATATAATATAGGAGTTTCACTTTTTGCACTGAAAAACTGAAATGAATTAACATTCTGATGATATTCTAATTTTGTGAGACGCACCTGTAGCAGAGCTAGACCTGTCATGGGACAAATGAATTAGCAGCATCTCTGCGGAGAGGTGAGGAATATTGTTGTTTTTGATTTTTAACTCTTTTTTGCAGATGACAAGGGCATCGGGGAGTAGGCTAAATGCCAGAATTGGCACATCTTACAGATGCGCCTTTTCTGGGGTGGTTGAGAACTGATGTTTTTAGCCTGGGGAATGGGCAGTATCCATGACCCCTTCCTAGGCTATTAATATCAGTCGGCAGTTGTCTGCATAGCCTTTGCTGGTTATTAAATATAGGGGGAACCATACGTCATGTTTTGGGGGTCCCCCCATTTTAATAGCCTGTAAATGCTAAGTATACAGCTGTGAGCTGATATTAATAGCCTGGGAAGCTCCATAAGTATTACCCCCTTCCCAGGCTATAAACATCTGCCCCAGCCGTCGGCTTTCCCTCTGCTGTTTAAGAAAATTATGCGGGAACTCATACCATTTTTTTCAGGAAAATAATCTTTTAATAATTAAATACATGTACAGTAAGCTGAACACATACTGTACTAATTGTTTTTGTCACAGACATCTGTATAACTATCTATTCTGTGTGTATTTACTGTATGTAATCCATTTCTTCTATTCTGTCGGATCCAGCAGTGATTTTATAGTACACGGCAGATGAATTGACAGCTTTTCTTCTACCTATCTATTTATGTAATATGTGTCACTGACATCTATATATTTATGTTTTCTATATGTGTCGGGGTCGTTACGACAAACCACTCGTCCTCCAGTCACTCCAAATTCAGACTATGAGCATGGGTCGACCAATCAAAGAATGAGTCAGACAAATAGCTGGTTCAAACTCAGAACAAGCTCAAAAGGCTACTGACATGTAGCAACCACAGCAAGTTCTACCTTTATTTCTACAAGCATGAGATTATATACACAGGATGACAGGGTGGAGTAAAGGGCTGATGGGGGCAGGGTAAACTGTGTATGTCTAGCATCTGGCCATCTCTGATTGGTTCACATTCCATAGGTCTTGTATCCAGGCAGACTGTGGTGACGTCATGTTCAGCTGATGTAACATTTCCTGGAACTGGAGATGCATTTCTCAGAAATAGGTGTTGGCCAATGCTGGCACCATCTTAGCTTAAGTTTCGTTTCTGATACAATACTCGACAAGAAAAACTTATTGTTTCAAAATAGTAGCAAAACACATATAAGCATATAAAAGTAGAAAAATATATTTTACCTTGACAATCCCCCCTAAACACTAAGTTTTCCCTTAATATAGGTGGCCTTTGAGACTGTCCATGTGTGGGGAGAGGGGAGATGGATTTCTTCACCCAGTCATTTTAGAAGCTATCCCCTTATGGGATGCCCCCAAACAACTAGACCCTACTCTGACATACACATGGAGTTCTCCCATCTATCCCTAAACTAAATCTCTCATTTCCATCTGCATCTTGTCATAGGGGGTTTTGTCAGATTTGTCCAGTGGGGTATACTTTTCCATATGTTTTTGACTCGTATCATCACATAACAGGGATACAACCTCCTGATGAAGAAAAGTACTCGAGGGGGCGGTTGCGGTGGTTACAGCTTTCCTATACATAGGTATCACACAACATAAGATTATCAAACCCAGTATCAAAAGGCCTGCCACTACCAAACAGGCTTGTTGGAGAAATCCTTTGAGGCCTCCTAACCATCCTGAGAAGAAGGAGGTATCTACTCCTGCATTTTCCTTTACTTCCTGAGCCAGATTTTTAATCTTTGTAAGGGCCACTATAGTTTTACCGTTGACTCCAGAATTCTGAGGGATATAAGTACAACATTCTTCCCCTATCATCCCACAGACTCCACCTTTTTCGGCTAGAATCATATCAATGGCCAGTCTATTTTGAAGAGTCATTCTTGTATTGGGGCCCAGTTCCTCAACTATACCCTGGAAAGCATCTCGACTAAAGTTGATAAATCTTTGCTCGGTGTAATATATATAATTTATCCAATCGACATTGTAATTGATCTGTACAATTGGGATAAGGGAACGGAAACCCGCCAAGATCTGATTTTGAGCTTTGTATTCGTCTGGGACCCCCCTTGGAACTCCTATGGAATCTATATAAACTTTGGGATCCTCAGCATAACCGGTGTGCAGCTGACCCAGACTCCTTCTCTTCCTGGATATCAGTGGAGCTATATTCTCGGGGCTATGGTTGTCAGGGTCTTCCCAGGGCATAATCCTGAATTGCATTGCCAATTTTACCAAGGTACATTGCCCAGTCCAAGTCGTTGGGAGTTTGGACCTAAGTCGCCCATCCCCACAGAGCCAATACGTGTCATACATATATCTGGAATGGTTAGTCAGTAGGGCAGATTCCAAAGTCTCGTTGTTTTTACAAAAACACTCCTCAAAGATACCCACAGGGGGGCCTGAAGAATTATCAGGGAATAACAGGTATAGTCATTCCCAGTGACTACCACATCACCAGGGGTTCGAACCTTAATTTTACTGGCGACTAAGGGCATATAGTCAGGGCATGTGTGTAGCCCTGGTGTTAGGCACACGCAGTACCCTGGAGAGTGTGTCGAGAGATAGCAGTTTAATGCTCAATACCCATTCACTCAACATACACTAGACACACCCTTAGGGTAGTGTAGTCACTTGTGAGGGAGTGGTCCGGTGTATATTGGTTGAGTGATTTTAGAGTAGTCAGTTTCCTGTCTTCGGACAGAGCAGACGTGTGGAGTCTAGCTGGGACTAGGAGGGAGGAAGCAGTCCAGCCTGGTTCTGCAGCAGTTCAGCAAGTGGAGGCCAGTAAGGGCGAGATATAAATCACCTCAGCCTGGTCAGAGCTGTACCTCACTTGAAGACACTGATAAAGAAAGAAGAGCTTAGTACAGAATTACTTCAGTCACCTGTCTCAAGGACAGTGAAAGGTTCAGAGACGTGCTCCTGCCTAGTGGATAACTGAGAGTCTGGAACTAACTCTAAAGGAAGAGAAGAAGGGAGTGATTACATGACTTTTTGCAAGTGTGAGTGTTTATGCTACCAGCGAGGACAAGGCGAAAGGCACAGTGGAAAGAATATGTGAAAAGTGCTTTTGGATTGAAGAAGTCCTGCACATTGTAACCGGTCACTGGGGACCGAAGGATCACTATTAGCTTCAAGCATAGTGGTAAGAAAACCAGAGATTTACCGGACCTTAGGTCGCGGCAAACAGCCCCAAATAGTCAGTACGTAACTGGGGTCAGGGGGAGTGAGGACCTTGAGTCTCTGCAGGACAAGATAGGAATTCAGCTCTCTCACAGGAAGGCTCCTACCACAAAACTGACTGGGCGGTACAGCTATGGAATAGCTGGAGTTATTGAGGGAACTACGCTTCAGGCTGGTTGTACTCATTGTTGTGAAAGTAAAGGAGGCCCCTAACTTGTCCAGCTGCTATCTCGAAATACATTCTCCTTGGATCAGCCTCCCTGGGACCTGCCTGAACATCTTACAAGTAAAGGTATGGAAAGACGCTGACCGTGTGAGACTGTGTTATTTATCTGCACCCGACTTCACTAACTTCATAGACTTTGAGGGACCAGTCCCACCTGTAGGGGACCCGACATCTAGCTGCCTCACCATCCCCTCAGAGATCTACAGCAGCGCTGGTACAAATTACCAGAAGACTACAGGTGGCGTCACGAACTGTATATAAATATATCCCCTGTAAATATTCCCCCCAACATACGCCAGACCGCCAGGGCCACAGACCGAGCCACCGCTACCTGTGACAATCCCATAGACTTCCATGGGCTCGGCTCTGAGTACCCCATTGCCCTGGTAACCCACAATTGTGGTGCGTGGTCGAGACAAATTGGCGTCACGAACAGGATATAAATATATCCCCTGTAAATATTCCCCCCAACATACGCCAGACCGCCAGGGCCACAGACCGAGCCACCGCTACCTGTGACAATCCCCATAGACTTCCATGGGCTCGGCTCTGAGTACCCCATTGCCCTGGTAACCCACAATTGTGGTGGCGGGTCGACACAAATTGGCGTCACGAACAGGATGCGAAACTCGCAAAATTGCGAGCCCTGTGTGCCTATGGAGTTGTTTTTGTGAAAAGGACTGTTTGCACTTTTGGCGCCAAAAATCGCCATCTTTGTCGCTATATTCGCGCCCTCAGGCGCTGGAGAAGAAGGTGGGCGTACCTTCGTGGGCGTGTACCCCCCTGTGGCGTGAAGAAAATGCCTGCCCTCTCAAAGTGCTATTACAATATGCGATCCTGCCCTACAGCAAAGGAGGTCCGCCTCCTCTTCACCTTCCCTGCAAAGAGGAGGAGACGCAAACCTCGCCTCCACGGAAGAGACCGGACGTCTCTGGAGGAAGAAGAAAGAATCTTCTGGAACATCATGGAAGCAGGACGTGTGCAGCCGAGCAGGGAAGCGGAGGAAGGCAGGCCCCGTGCCCCAGCCAAGCTGCCACCAGCACCGGAGTCATCCGTGGTCCTGCACCTGCAGCAGGCGTTGCTAGAAATTCAGGAAGAAAATGCACGCCTGAAGAAGATGGTCCAGTACCAACCTGGATTTGAAGAGATCGAGAGACGCCGGCGTACCCTGGAGCAGCGGAGGCTGTGGGACGCGGTGATCTCTCCCCTCAACGACCCCCCACGATTCGAGTTACCGAAGATTCTGCTGCCCAAGGCAAAGGAGCAACCGGAGGCTGCCCCCAAAAGTACCAATCCTGATCCCACCGGTGAAGCGGTGGAGGCGAAGGAGGTTGAGGAGGTACCGCCAGTTCCGGAACGCCCGCCCGGCCAGGAGGCCGCAGCAGATGATCGGTCCCCGGCAGGGACACCGGAGGGGTCCTGTCCGTCGTTACCAGACGTCGACTGGGACGAGATGGCGCGCCTGGATGACGTCGCCTACACCGCCCAGTGGGAATGTGAGTGGCAGCGTCGTGAGGAGAAACAACAACGCCAGCAGGAGGAAGAGCGGGAAGCTCAGCGGAACCGTCAGCGACAACATGCAGAGCTGATCGCGGACAAGGAGAGTGTCCGGAGAGAGAAAGGTACCCTGAGGGAACCGCGGCGGCAGGGGTGTGTGACTGAGTTCCAGCTCCGGAAGGGCTGGGGCTTCATCCGTGAACCGGGCCTCTACCCAGGGGTCTTTGTTAGCCACAGGGACGTAGAATCCCACCTACCGCAAGGCCATCCCGGGAGGGACTTAGTAAATGGAGACATTGTCACGTACACACGGCACTGGGGAATGAAGGGATGGTATGCCCTTAACGTCACCATCGTCCGTGACCCCGTCCCCGACGCAGGTAACGTCACCACTACCGCAGCGTCCCCGTCTCCAGCTCAAGCAGTATCCGGCCGTGCCTCAGCATCGCCCCCTGCAGGTTCATCGCAAATGAAAGCAACATCTACATCGCAACTAGCGACCCAGTCTCAATCGCAATCCATGACACGGTCCATATCGTTAACTGTGATTGAAACGCAATCGGTGTCTCGTGAGGAGAAGGTACCCGTTGCGCCCCTAGAGGTTCGCACAAGAACTGTGGCAACTCAAACCCCAATAGCAGGTCACGACTTGTTAGTTCTGGGATCTAGGGAACACCGCATTGTTCCAGCCCCCGGGTGGAAAGTGTATTTGAAGTAAATGAATAATTAAACAGTAAAAGAACCGGTGAGATCCATATAGGGGTCTACCATAAGTAAAGTTGTAAAAAGTTTAAGTATGTTTACAAATTTTTGCACAAGTTAAATGAGTATAACGTATATAACATATATATATATTGCCAACAGTAGAATGCCCGGCTGGGTAAACAGAGAAAAAGTTTTGCACTTTAGTATTATTATAATGTGATATTATATCTGTGTCTTTGTTTTACAATGGACTTTGAGGTTGAGGACTGTGCCAGCCCAGAACTTATTTGTATATAGTTGCGCTTCGGTGCTTTATCTTGGTTTTACATAAAACCAGCACAACTACCTCTGAATACAAAACCCGTGTGGTGTGGCACTGAGTGAGGTCTGCATTCGGATGTCCTGCAGCCCACCCAGGACCCACGTTGAAGGTTTGGTGCGGGTCCTTCACAAGAATACTGTGTATTTATTGAATGTTTTGATGCCTTAATACTTTTGTATTTTTCTATATATAAAGTTTTTGTTTTGCAACGTTCAAGACATCCTCACCTCCCGGATGGGACGAATTAATGTTTAATGTTGATGTTTTCATGCATAAACAAAACTGTCTCTTTGTATTTTACAGCCCGGGAGTGCTGTCATTTACCATGGGGGAATGTGTAGCCCTGGTGTTAGGCACACGCAGTACCCTGGAGAGTGTGTCGAGAGATAGCAGTTTAATGCTCAATACCCATTCACTCAACATACACTAGACACACCCTTAGGGTAGTGTAGTCACTTGTGAGGGAGTGGTCCGGTGTATATTGGTTGAGTGATTTTAGAGTAGTCAGTTTCCTGTCTTCGGACAGAGCAGACGTGTGGAGTCTAGCTGGGACTAGGAGGGAGGAAGCAGTCCAGCCTGGTTCTGCAGCAGTTCAGCAAGTGGAGGCCAGTAAGGGCGAGATATAAATCACCTCAGCCTGGTCAGAGCTGTACCTCACTTGAAGACACTGATAAAGAAAGAAGAGCTTAGTACAGAATTACTTCAGTCACCTGTCTCAAGGACAGTGAAAGGTTCAGAGACGTGCTCCTGCCTAGTGGATAACTGAGAGTCTGGAACTAACTCTAAAGGAAGAGAAGAAGGGAGTGATTACATGACTTTTTGCAAGTGTGAGTGTTTATGCTACCAGCGAGGACAAGGCGAAAGGCACAGTGGAAAGAATATGTGAAAAGTGCTTTTGGATTGAAGAAGTCCTGCACATTGTAACCGGTCACTGGGGACCGAAGGATCACTATTAGCTTCAAGCATAGTGGTAAGAAAACCAGAGATTTACCGGACCTTAGGTCGCGGCAAACAGCCCCAAATAGTCAGTACGTAACTGGGGTCAGGGGGAGTGAGGACCTTGAGTCTCTGCAGGACAAGATAGGAATTCAGCTCTCTCACAGGAAGGCTCCTACCACAAAACTGACTGGGCGGTACAGCTATGGAATAGCTGGAGTTATTGAGGGAACTACGCTTCAGGCTGGTTGTACTCATTGTTGTGAAAGTAAAGGAGGCCCCTAACTTGTCCAGCTGCTATCTCGAAATACATTCTCCTTGGATCAGCTCCCTGGGACCTGCCTGAACATCTTACAAGTAAAGGTATGGAAAGACGCTGACCGTGTGAGACTGTTATTTATCTGCACCCGACTTCACTAACTTCATAGACTTTGAGGGACCAGTCCCACCTGTAGGGGACCCGACATCTAGCTGCCTCACCATCCCCTCAGAGATCTACAGCAGCGCTGGTACAAATTACCAGAAGACTACAGGTGGCGTCACGAACTGTATATAAATATATCCCCTGTAAATATTCCCCCCAACATACGCCAGACCGCCAGGGCCACAGACCGAGCCACCGCTACCTGTGACAATCCCATAGACTTCCATGGGCTCGGCTCTGAGTACCCCATTGCCCTGGTAACCCACAATTGTGTTGCGTGGTCGAGACAAATTGGCGTCACGAACAGGATATAAATATATCCCCTGTAAATATTCCCCCCAACATACGCCAGACCGCCAGGGCCACAGACCGAGCCACCGCTACCTGTGACAATCCCCATAGACTTCCATGGGCTCGGCTCTGAGTACCCCATTGCCCTGGTAACCCACAATTGTGGTGGCGGGTCGACACAAATGCACTACCATTGGACCCCTTCAGTAATCCAAGTAAACAAAGAGTAGTATTATGGTCAGCAGGAAAAGCATGAGTATACAGATGAGTGTTTGCAGCAGCACAGGCAACACATCCTATTGATATATTTTGAACTCTAACATTATATCTGACCCATTCCAGCCAAAGGTTCTTACGGGGGTTGACCTGAGTTTTTATGGAAAATACATCTTCCCACTTGAGCCCTGGGATCGGAAGTACTTCATTAACTATTTGTTGCAAAACTTTACCATCCTGGGGTGATGTCATGGTTGCTGTGTCTGACCCTATCTGAGGGCTTATCCCACCTCCTTTCCTCTGGGAAATATCCTTAAGCTCAATTTGGCCCCTAACTCCTCCTCTCCCTAACCACGCACCTAACACATATTTGCCAAGATCCCAGGGTTGAGGATTTTCTATGTTTAAATATAGCGGGAGACAGGTTGGGGTGCCCCCTGTCACTGGGGGAGGTATACACCCAGGAGAACTCATCTTCCCTTTCATCAGTGTCATTCTAACGAGCAGAGATCTGCCATTTATATCCTTTCTGTCCATTGCTTCCTTGGGTTTATACCCCCAATCCTCCCCTGTGTTCCATCCCACATCTGACCAATAATAACAGTTTTCATTCCCTGGACGGGTGACACAGAGATAAAATGTCCCTTTCCCCCAAGTCTGGTGCGCTGATCCCTTGAAATCATTTCTATCACAGTTGAATATTTGGCAGAAATCAAACTTAAAGATAACCACAGGGGTTGTAGTATTAACCCAGAAGGTGGGCATGCTGGCACTACTGGAGATCAGGATACAGCCCAAAAGGATATATATCAGAAACTTCATGACTGCTGACTAGTCTTGTCCTTTTTACAGTGGGAGGCGTGAATCCAGGTGTTCTTGCCCTCAAGCTTCAGGGCAGTAGGAGTGGTCAGGACCACAGTGTAGGGACCCTCGAATCTGGGCTGGAGACAGTCTCTTCTCACAAACTTTTTCACGTACACAAGGTCACCAGGCGAGAAGTCGTGCACCGTGTCACCTGTAGATTCTGGGAGAGAAGCAGACACTGTAGAGTGGGTGTTAGTCAATTCTTTAGACAAAGCAATCACAAATTTTACCACTTTATCATTAGTTTCTGACAGCTCCTGGTGCCTAATTTCTCCTATCTTGGGAGGGGCACCGAACAGGATCTCATAGGGGGTCAGCCCATGTTTGGCCTGGGGAGTGTGTCTAATATGATACAGCACTATGGGAAGTAGGTCAGGCCAGGGAAGGGGATGATCTTGAGTCATTTTCAGAAGTTGGGTTTTGATTGTGGAGTTCATTCTCTCCACCTTGCCCGAGCTGGCTGGATGGTATGGAGTATGGAGACCTAAGTCTGTTCCCAGCATGTTCCAGAGTTCCTTGTAAACACTTGCAGTGAAGGCTGGTCCTTGGTCTGACTCTATCACTTCAGGGATTCCAAATCTGCAGGCAACTTCAATGATCAGCTTTTTGGCTGTGGTTTTGGCAGTCATGTTGGTGACTGGGTAGGCTTCTGGCCAGGCAGAGAACATGTCTATAGCTACAAGGACATACTCATATTTTCCTGCCTTTGGCATCTGGATATGATCCACCTGTATTCTTTGCCAAGGGTAGTCTGGCTTGGCCAAATGTTGGAGAGGGACTCGCTCAGTGGCTGTGGGATTACATGTGGCACAGACAGAACAGGATCTTGAGTATGCTGCTACTGCAGAGGAGATCCCAGGCGCGAAGTACAACTTCTTAATACAGGCCAGAGCCTGATTCTTTCCTCTGTGGGTAGGTCCATGGGCCCATGCGGCCACAGCTGAATACATACGTCTGGGCAGACAAGGTTTTCCGCTCACTTTGTAGAAAGGAGGGTATGGGCCCGATGCAGTGGCCCCCGCTGCCTTCCATTGCTTGATTTCTTCAGCAGAGGTCATCTTCTGTTCCTCCCACAACTTCTCTTCAGGTGGTCTAATCAATTTGGGGTCCACATGTGAGTCCAAATGTTCCATCTCATCATCTTCGATCATCTGTTTTCTTCTCCTTCGTCCTTGGGGTCCAAGATGGGCTTGCATGGCCTGTTCCTTGCTTTTGCTCTAGTGAGGGCCATTGCTATGGTCCGAGGAGCTTCTTATGTTTCTTCCATCTCTTCCTGCCACTTTGGTGACACATTCTTCATGGCTGCAGCTTTGGCAGCCTGATCTGCCAAGAGATTTCCTCTGGCTTCCTTTGAGTCCAGTTTCCCATGTGCCTTGACCTTGATGACAGCAATTTGGACAGGTTCCTCCAGAGCTTTCATAAGGGCCTTGATCCATGAAGCATGTTTCACTGGTGTTCCAGCTGCTGTAATGAAGCCTCTTGACTTCCACAAAAATCCAAAGTCTTGACAGATTCCATATCCATATCTTGAGTCTGTGTAGACATTGGCTGTTGTTCCTGCTGCAAAATGGCAGGCTTCTATCAGAGCCACGAGTTCAGCCTCTTGGGCAGACATGTGGGGTGGCAATGCCTCGGCCATGAGAACCTCAGTTTCTGTGGTAACGGCATATCCTGTGTGGAACTTGCCTTGAGCATCTGCAAAGCGGGAACCATCGGTCCATAGATGTAGTGCTGGATTTGGAAGTGGATGTGACACCATATTTTCTGGTGCGGAAGTTTCCGATCGCAAAACTTCTAAACAGTCATGTGGCCCTGTGCAGGGATACTCTTCTTCCCCCTTAGAAGGTGGAAGCAAAGTGGCAGGATTTATAGTGGTACATTTCTGGAACGTGATATTGGAAGGCAACAACAATGAACATTGAAGACGAAGGTGCCTTTTGTTGTGAATAGGCTGGAAATGAGTTCTGAGCAGAAGCTCCCTCTGGTGGTTACAAACGGTACTGGACTGTCCAGTGAAGATTGTGAGGATTGGGAATCAGGTGTTACTGACTGGTCTTATATAAGGGAGTCACCTTCCCATCAGGGTTGCCGGTGATCAATTGTTCTGGTCTCAATCCTTGATTCCTGTTTCCTTGGTAGCCTGCTGTGTCGTTTCTGAATCTCCTGCTAACAGATAAGACATTTTCTTCTTTTTGTTTTTGTACTTGATTTTTGCATTTTGTCCTGCACTTCTGTGGGGGCCTTCAGGGTCCCCTCTGGGGGATTTTGCCTCTCAGTTCAGTTCAGCCACTGATGTTTGTACATTTGCTTTTTCCAGTTTTTTCAGTGGCTGCTGTTTTGTTTTTGGTTACACCAGAGAACTAATTTAGGTGGTAGAGGTCGTGTGATCTCAGTGTTTTTTGAAATTAGTAGTGTTGGTGCTTTTCAGGGTTTTTTGGGATTGCAGTAAGTGCCCTTCCTATCCTTTTCTATTTAGTAAGTTTGGGCCCCAACGTTTGCTCATACTATTTTCTGTCTGTGTCAGTATTTTTTCTTGTCTAACCGCCATTACATGTTTGGGGGCTTTCTATGTTCTTTGGGGATCTGCTCCGGGGCAGATAGCTTTCCTCTTTCTATCTTTAGGTGTAGTTAGTTTCTCAGGCTGTGACGAGGCGTCTAGGACCAACGTAGGAACGCTCCACGGCTGCCTCTAGTTGTGGTGGTTAGTCAGGGTACTGCAATCTCATAGTTTCCAACTGCTCTGGTGTATTTCCTTTTTTGCCTGCTCTCCTCAGCTACCAAATCATAACAGTATCACCGGCCTAAACTGAAAATTATATGGTACTCACAGAAGGGAAAAATATTGTGAAAGAAAAAAGTTGTCAGAGTTGTCAGAGTTGTCAGAGATTTTTTTTTTCTGTTCGTTGCATTTTTTTTTTTTTTCCCTCTGTATCTCTGGGTGCTGAGGAGGATTTTTTTTTTTTCTCTCAATGGAGTTTGCACAGTTGTCTGGCCGTGTGGATCAGCTTGCCACTGAAGTTCGGAGTATTGCTACCTATCTTGCTAGGTTGCCTGTTGTGGAACCTAGGATTCCCATGCCAGATTTGTTTTTAGGGGATCGAGCTAAGTTTCTGAATTTCAAAAATAAGTGTAAATTGTTTTTTGCCTTAAAATCTAAGTCCTCAGGGAACGCAGCGCAGCAGGTTCAAATTGTCATCTCTCTCCTGCGCGGCGATCCTCAGGATTGGGCTTTTTCCCTGACACCTGGGGATCCTGTTTTAAGTGATGTTGATGCGTTTTTTCAGGCTTTGGGGTTATTGTACGATGAGCCTAATGTCACTGATCAAGCTGAAAAAACTTTGTTGGCATTAAGTCAGGGGCTTGAGGACGCTGAGTTATACTGTCAGAGATTCCGTAGGTGGGCAGTCCTGACCAAATGGAATGACGACGCTTTGGCAGCTCTTTTTCGGAAGGGACTGTCAGATAATGTAAAGGATGTTATGGTGGGATTCCCTGTTCCCTCTGGTCTCAATGATTCTATGTCATTAGCGATTTAAATTGACAGACGTTTGCGTGAGCGGAAAGGTATGCGTGGAATAATGTTGCCTTGTGAACCTGCTTCTGAATCCATGCAGTGTGATAGAGTGGTTTCTGGGCACAGCGTCATGAATTTCGAAAGCGCAATGGGTTATGTTTCTACTGTGGTGATGCCTCTCATGCTATTTCTGTCTGCCCTAAGCGGGGAAGACGTTTTGCTCGCTCAGTTGTCTTGGGTAGTGTTCAGACTAAGTTTTTGTTAACTGTTACCCTGATATGCTCTCTGTCCTCATTTTCTGCTCAGGCTTTTGTTGATTCTGGAGCAGCTATAACCTGATGGATTTTGATTTTGCTAAACGTTGTGGGTTTCCCTTGATACCCCTACGGAAGTCTATTCCCCTACTGGGGATCGATTCTACCCCTTGGCTGAGAATAAACCTCAGTTCTCTACTCAGGTGATAATGAGGGTAGAACCTGATCATCAGGAGAGTTGCAAATTTTTGGTTCTGTATGACATTATCGTACTGGTTTCCCTTGGTTACAGTCTCATAATCCTGTTTTGGATTGGAAATCTGTGTCTGTTACCAGTTGGGGCTGTCAATGTGTTAATACCAACACTCCTGTTTTTTTCTGCCTCCCCCCAGGCTCAGGATGTTCCTGACTTTTTGATTGATTTTTCTGATGTGTTTAGCGAAAGTAAATCTGCAATCCTTACCTCCCCATAGGAGCTATGACTGCGCTATTGAATTAGTGCCTGGTAGTAAATTCCCTAAAGGTCTCCTTTTAACTTGTCTGTACCTGAACATGACGCTATGCGGTCTTATATCAAGGAGTCATTGGAGAAGGGTCATATCAGACCATCCTCTTCACCCTTAGGTGCCGGTTTTTCTTTGTGGCCAAAAAGGATGGTTCATTAAGGCCGTGTATTGATTATCGTCTCTTGAACAATATTACTGTGAAATATCAATATCCGTTACCCTTGATCTCTGATCTGTTTTCCAGGGTGAAAAACGCTACTTGGTTTACCAAGCTTGACCTCAGGGGGGCATATAACCTTATTCGCATTAAGCACGGGGATGAATGGAAGACGGCATTTAATACCCCTGAAGGGCATTTTGAGTACCTTGTGATGCCCTTTGGGCTCACTAATGCTCCTTCTGTCTTCCAGTCCTTCATGAATGACATTTTCAGGGATTTTGTGGATAAATTTCTGATTGTTTATTTGGATGATATCTTGATTTTTTTCCAATGACTGGGACTCTCATGTAAAACATGTTTCGGACTGTGTTCCAGATTTTGAGAGAGAATGCTCTGTATGTGAAGGGATCAAAGTGTCTTTTTGGCGTTCAGAGGATCTCATTTCTGGGTTTCATTTTGTCCCCATCTGTTATTGAAATGGACCCGGTCAAAGTTCAGGCTATCTGTGATTGGGTCCAACCTACTTCATTAAAGGCTCTTCAAAGATTCTTGGGGTTTGGCCAATTTTTATCATAAATTTATTGGTAATTTCTCTGTTATTGTTAAACCATTAACTGATTTGACCAAGAAGGGTTCTGATGTGATGAATTGGCCTCCTGAGGCAGTCTCTGCATTTCAGGAACTTAAGCAGAGATTCACTTCTGCTCCTGTTCTACGGCAGCCTGATGTTTCTCTACCATTTCAGGTGGAGGTTGATGCCTCTGAAATTGGGGCAGGTGCCGTTTTGTCCCAAAGAGATCCAGAGACCTCTAAAAGTAACCCTTGTGCCTTTTTCTCTCGAAAATTTTCTCCCACTGAACGTAATTATGACGTGGTAATCGGGAGTTATTAGCCATGAAGTGGGCTTTTGAAGAGTGGAGACATTGGCTGGAGGGAGCCAAACATCAGGTGGTGGTCCTTACTGACCATAAGAATCTAGTTTATCTGGAATGTGCCAAGCGACTTAATCCTAGACAGGCCAGGTGGGCCTTGTTTTTCACACGTTTTAATTTTGTGGTTTCATTTCTTCCTGGCACTAAAATGTTAAGGCGGATGCCCTCTCGAGGAGTTTCCTTGCGGACTCTCCTGAGTTATCTGATCCTTCTGTTATTTTGAAAGAGGGTGTAGTTCTTTCCACCATCTCGCCCAATTTGAGACTGGCTCTGGAGGGGTGCCAGGAGGATAAGCCCGAGCGCTGCCCTGTTGGGAAATTGTTTGTCCCGGACCAGTGGAAAAAAAATGTAATGTCTGAGATTCATTGTTCCGCGTTGGCCGGTCATCCCGGAATTTTTGGTACCAGGGACTTGGTTGGTCGGTCCTTTTGGTGGCCTACCTTGTCTCGTGATGTCAGGGAGTTTGTGCAGTCCTGCGGGACTTGCTCTCGCTCCAAGCCTTGCTCTCGTTCTAGTGGTTTGTTGATGCCATTACCTGTGCCCAAGAGACCATGGACCCATATCTCTATGGATTTCATTTCCGACCTCCCTGTTTCTCAGAGAATGACCGTCATCTGGGTGATTTGCAATAGGTTTTCCAAGATGATACATCTTGTGCCATTACCTAAGTTGCCTTCCTCCTCTGAATTGGTGCCTTTGTTCCTTCAGCACGTGGTTCGTTTACACGGCATTCCTGAGAACATTGTGTCTGACAGAGGAGTCCAGTTTGTTTCCAGATTTGGAGGACCTTTTGTTCTAAAATTGGTGTTCAATTGTCTTTCTCCTCGGCGTTTCATCCTCAGACCAATGGTCAAACTGAGAGAACAAACCAGACATTGGAGACTTATCTAAGATGCTTTGTGTCTGCTGATCAGGATGACTGGGTCTCTTTTTTGTCTTTGGCTGAGTTTGCTCTTAATAATAGGGCTAGCTCTGCCACTTTGATGTCTCCATTTTTCTGTAATTCTGGGTTTCACCCTCGATTTTCTTCTGGACAGACGGAGGCTTCTGTCTGCCCAGGTGTTGACTCTGTTGTGGAACGTATGCAACAGATTTGGGACCAGGTAGTGGAGAGGTTGTCCCTCTCTCAGAGAGGGCCCAGCGGTTTGCTAACCGGCATAGGGCTGATGGTCCTCGGTTTTAAAGTGGGGGACTTGGTCTGGTTGTCCTCAAGAATAGGGTTGAGCATTCCGATACTGCAAATATCGGGTATCGGCCGATATTGGCTGTATCGGAATTCCGATTCCGAGTTCCGATATTTTCGTCATATCGGATACCGGAATCGGGATTGTCACTGTCACTGTCAGTGTCCGTCGGTCGGGTCTATCAGGAGTCAGCGGCACTTACCTGGCAGAAGATCTCCGGCGGTCACGTCCTGGACTGCTTCATGGCTGCCATCCTCTTCTCCCCGGCGGTCACATGCAGTTTCTCGCGATAACTGCAGTGACTGCTGGGTAATCCCGGCCGTAAAGCAGTCAGTCCGATGACGTCACCGCCGGGGAAGCAGGTAATCAGCTGTGCTGCGTCGCGATGACAGGCATTGCGATGTAGCAGAGTTGGATCGTCGTGGGACTGTCGTTATGGACTGCGTCGGACAGGTGGTATACTGTTGGTTTGGTTTTTTTTCTTTTTTTACAGGAGATCGATGGCGTCGCAGGAATGAGAGTACAATAAAATTAATGAAAACTGTGTTGTCTCTTTTATTTCATTAAAAGACTTTTTTCTTGCTTTGTCTTTTTTTTAAACATTTAAAAACTTTGGGATTAATAATGGATCGGTGTCTTATTGACGCCTCTCCATTATTAACCGGGCTTATTGTCACCGTGCAATCAACGGTGACATTAACCCCTTATTACCCCGCTTGCCACCGCTACAGGGCAAGTGGGAAGAGCCGGGTAAAGTGCCACAATTGGCACATCTTTTGATGCGCCAAATGTGGGGCTGCTGTAGCCTGGTATTATCAGGCTGTTGAGGGCCAAAATCCATGGGCCTTGACAGTCTTTTAATACCAGGCCGCAGCAGTCTGCATTTTACTTGGCTGGTTAACAAAAATAGGGGGGATCCCCACGCCGTTTTTTTTCGAGGGGATCCCCTATTTTTGTTAACCAGCCAAGCTAAGCAGACTGCTGTGGCCTGGTATTATCAGGCTGGCAAGGTCCATGGATATTGGATCCTTACCAGCCTGAAAAACCAGGCCTCAGCGGTCTGCTTCATCTGGCTGGTTAACAAAAATAGGGGGGACCCCACGCCAATTTTTTTCGAGGGGATCCCCTATTTTTGTTAATCAGCCAAGATATGCAGACTGCTGTGGCCTGGTATTATCAGGCTGGCAAGGTCCATGGATCTTGGCTCCTTAACAGCCTGAAAATCCAGGCCTCAGCGGTCTGCTTCATCTGGCTGGTTAACAAAAATAGGGGGGACCCCACGCCAATTTTTTTCGAGGGGATCCCCTATTTTTGTTAATCAGCCAAGATATGCAGACTGCTGTGGCCTAGTATTATCAGGCTGGCAAGGTCCATGGATCTTGGCTCCTTAACAGCCTGAAAATCCATGCCTCAGCGGTCTGCTTCATCTGGCTGGTTAACAAAAATAAGGGGGACCCCACGCCATTTTTTTTTCGAAAGGAACCCCTATTTTTGTTAATCAGTTCCCTCTGACGTCACTGATGGTGTCCCTGGCTGACCTGAAGTGAAAGTGGAAAGCAATCAATTAAGCTTTCCACTTAAGGGCCCGTCTCACATAGCGATATCGCTACCGAGATCGCTGCTGAGTCACTAGTTTTGTGACGCAGCAGCGAGCTCACCAGCGATATCGCTGTGTGTGACATTCAGCGACGATCAGCCCCCCTGCCGGGTATCGCTGATCGTCGCTGAAATGTCAGGACCTTTTTTGATAGCTGGTTTCCCGCTGACAGGCACACATCGCTGCGTGTGACAGGCGGGAGACCAGCGATCCGCTGGTAACCAAGGTACACAGCGGGTTTCCAGGCGCGGGGCTGTGCCTAGAAACCCGCTGTGTACCTTGGATACCAGCGCCCTGATGCAGGGACTGGTATCCAAGGTACACAGCGGGTTTCCAAGCGCTGCGCGGTGCCTGGAAACCCGCTGTGTACCTTGGTTACAAGCGGATCGCTGGTCTCCCGCCTGTCACAAGCAGCAATGCGAGCCTGTCAGAGGGAAACCAGCGATCAAAAAAAGGTCCTGACATTTCTGCGACGATCAGCGATACCCGGCAGGGGGGCTGATCGTCGCTGAATGTCACACACAGCGATATCGCTGGTGAGCTCGCTGCTGCGTCACAAAACTAGTGACTCAGCAGCGATCTCGGTAGCGATATCGCTATGTGAGACGGGCCCTTAAGCGATGTTACCCGCAGTGTCGCTGTCCCAGATCGCTGCCTGAGCTGCCTGTTTGGCAGCTCAGCAGCGATCATGTAGCGATACACCAGCGATCCTGACAAGTGCATATCGTTGTCGGGATCGCTGGTGTATCGTTATGTGACACCCAGCCTTTACTCTCCTGTCAGGCAGGAGAGGAACTCATTCATTTGGGGTTTACTGTGAGGCTGCAGCATTAGCTGCGGTCCCTGCAGTAAACATTAACCCTTTCTGATGGATTACACCGTGGGACCTGACTGTGCATGGGATAGGTAAGAATAATTTTGCTTTTTTATTTTATTTTTATTACAGGAAATGGTTTTTGCAGTAAAATAAAAGATGGTCAAAAACATGTGTCTTTATTTCATTAAAATGATTTTTAATTAAAGTGTGTGTGTTTTATTTTTATTTCATGCAATAGGATTAATAATTGATAGTTGTCTAATTGACAGCTCTCAATTATTAACCTGGCTTAAGGTCACCTTTCAATAGCAAGGTGGCTTTAACCCCATATTAACCCATTCGCCACCGCTACAGGGCAATGGGAATAGACGGGCAAAGTGCCAGAAAGGGCAAATCTAATTATAGATTTGTCTTTCCTGGGGTGTCTGGGGGCAGATGTTAGTAGCCGGGGGGGGCAAAAATAATGGTCCCTCTCTGGGCTATTATTATCTGCCCCACTCACTGGCTTTGTCTGTCTGGTTGCGAAAATAGGGCGGGAGCCCACGCATTTTTTTTCAGCAATTTTACACCTCATATATATATATACATGTCATTGAATTTGTGACACATATATATATATATTTATATTTGTAGTTCATACACTTCTACATAGTATAATAGCCGCTAATTCAATTGCCGGCTTTTGTGAAAATGCAGAACCCGACATGAAATGACACTTGGTGTACATAGGGTTAACCATGTCTTTTCATGTCCTTTGCTATCTAATTTGCACAAACAATTAAATCAGTCTATGTGTGCAAAATTTCACACCTGTAGGGGTTAATTAAAGGTGTAAATTCGTAGCAAAAAAGTCCGTTTTTTTTACAACGAATTTACACCTTTAATTAACCCCTACAGGTGTGAAATTTTGCACACATAGACTGATTTAATTGTTTGTGCAAATCAGATAGCAAACGACATGAAAAGACATGGTTAACCCTATGTACACCAAGTGTCATTTCATGTTGGGTGCTTCTGTCTTTTCACTGAAGCCGGCTTTACCCGGCAATTGAATCAGAGGATATTTTACTATGTAGAAGTGTATAAACTATACATATATGTATATATATATGTCACAATGACATGTATATATATATATATGTATTCTATGTGTGTATATTTAGTGTTTACAAGGAAAGAATGGGGTTTTTTTAGTTGCGATATTTTGTTCCCATAGACTTACATGGGACTTCCGGTATCGGTATCGGGTATCGCCGATATTTTAGTGATATCGGCGATACCATTCCGATTCCGATACTTTAGGATATCGGAAAGTATCGCTCAACTCTACTCAAGAAATATTCCTATGAGAGTGGCATCTCCTAAATTTAAGCCTAGGTTCATTGGACCTTATAAGGTCATGGAGATTCTTAACCCTGTTTCTTTTCGTTTGCTTCTTCCAGGGACATTTAACATCCATAACGTGTTCCACAAGTCCTTGTTGAAGAGGTTTGTTGAGCCAGTGGTTCCCACTACTGTGCCTCCTGACCCTGTTTAGGTTGAGGGCAATCTGGAGTATGTGGTTGAGAAAATATTGAATTCTCATTTTTCTAGACGGAAACTCCAGTATTTGGTTAAATGGAGAGGTTATGGTCAGGAAGACAATTCTTGGGTGTTTGCTTCGGACATCCATGCTAGGAGACTCATCTGTGCGTATCATAGAACTCATCCTGACCGACCTGGTTGCTCAAATGAGGGTTCGGTGACCCCTCCTCAAGGGGGGGTACTGTTGTGAATAGGCTGGAAATGAGTTCTGAGCAGAAGCTCCCTCTGGTGGTTACAAATGGTACTGGACTGTCCAGTGAAGATTGTGAGGATTGGGAATCAGGTGTTACTGACTGGTCTTATATAAGGGAGTCACCTTCCCATCAGGGTTGCCGATGATCAATTGTTCTGGTCTCAATCCTTGATTCCTGTTTCCTTGGTAGCCTGCTGTGTCGTTTCTGAATCTCCTGCTAACAGATAAGACATTTTCTTCTTTTTGTTTTTGTGCTTGATTTTTGCATTTTGTCCTGCACTTCTGTGGGGGCCTTCAGGGTCCCCTCTGGGGGCTTTTGCCTCTCAGTTCAGTTCAGACACTGATGTTTGTACATTTGCTTTTTCCAGTTTTTTCAGTGGCTGCTGTTTTGTTTTTGGTTACACCAGAGAACTAATTTAGGTGGTAGAGGTCGTGTGATCTCAGGTGTTTTTGAAATTAGTAGTGTTGGTGCTTTTCAGGGTTTTTTGGGATTGCAGTAAGTGCCCTTCCTATCCTTTTCTATTTAGTAAGTTTGGGCCCCAACGTTTGCTCATACTATTTTCTGTCTGTGTCAGTATTTCTTCTTGTCTAACTGCCATTACATGTTTGGGGGCTTTCTATGTTCTTTGGGGATCTGCTCCGGGGCAGATAGCTTTCCTCTTTCTATCTTTAGGTGTAGTTAGTTTCTCAGGCTGTGACGAGGCGTCTAGGACCAACGTAGGAACGCTCCACGGCTGCCTCTAGTTGTGGTGGTTAGTCAGGGTACTGCAATCTCATAGTTTCCAACTGCTCCAACAGAAGTGCAGGACAAAATGCAAAAATATAGCAAAAACACAAAATAAGAAATTGTCTTATCTGATAGCAGGAGATGCAGACACGACACAGCAGGCTACAAGGGAAACTGGAAAGAAGGATTCAGACCAGAACAATTGATCACCGGCAACCCTGATGGGAAAATGACTCCCTTATATAAGACCAATCAGTAACACCTGATTCCCAGTCCTCACAATCCTCACTAGTACCGTTTGTAACCACCAGAGGGAGCCTCTGCTCAGAACTCATCTCAAACCCATTCACAACAGTACCCCCCCCTTGAGGAGGGGTCACCGAACCCTCATTTGAGCAACCAGGTCGGTCAGGATGAGTTCTATGATACGCACGGATAAGTCTCCTAGCATGGATGTCCGAAGCAAACACCCAAGAATTGTCTTCCTGACCATAACCTCTCCATTTAACCAAATACTGGAGTCTTCGTCTAGAAAAACGAGAATCCAATATTTTCTCAACCACATACTCCAGATTGCCCTCAACCAAAACAGGGTCAGGAGGCACAGCAGCAGGAACCACTGGCTCAACAAACCTCTTCAACAAGGACTTGTGGAACACGTTATGGATCTTAAATGTCCCTGGAAGAAGCAAACGAAAAGAAACAGGATTAATAATCTCCATGATCTTATAAGGTCCAATGAACCTAGGCTTAAATTTAGGAGATGCTACTCTCATAGGAATATTCTTTGAGGACAACCAGACCAAGTCCCCCACTTTAAACCGAGGACCATCAGTCCTATGCCGGTTAGCAAACCGCTGGGCCTTCTCCTGAGAGAGGGACAACCTCTCCACTACCTGGTCCCAAATCTGCTGCATACGCTCAACAACAGAGTCAACACCTGGACAGACAGAAGCCTCCGTCTGTCCTGAAGAAAATCGAGGGTGAAACCCAGAATTACAGAAAAACGGAGACATCAAAGTGGCAGAGCTAGCCCTATTATTAAGAGCAAACTCAGCCAAAGGCAAAAAAGAGACCCAGTCATCCTGATCAGCAGACACAAAGCATCTTAGATAAGTCTCCAATGTCTGGTTTGTTCTCTCAGTTTGACCATTGGTCTGAGGATGAAATGCCGAGGAGAAAGACAATTGAACACCCAGTTTAGAACAAAAAGTCCTCCAAAATCTGGAAACAAACTGGACTCCTCTGTCAGACACAATGTTCTCAGGAATGCCGTGTAAACGAACCACGTGCTGAAGGAACAACGGCACCAATTCAGAGGAGGAAGGCAACTTAGGTAATGGCACAAGATGTATCATTTTGGAAAACCTATCACAAATTACCCAGATGGTGGTCATTCTCTGAGAAACAGGAAGATCGGAAATGAAATCCATAGAGATATGGGTCCATGGTCTCTTGGGCACAGGCAATGGCATCAACAAACCACTAGAGCGAGAGCAAGGCTTGGAGCGAGAGCAAGTCCCGCAGGACTGCACAAATTCCCTGACATCGCGAGACAAGGTAGACCACCAAAAGGACCGACTAACCAAGTCTCTGGTACCAAAAATTCCGGGATGCCCAGCCAATGCGGAACAATGAATCTCAGACATCACACTCTTTTTCCATTGGTCCGGGACAAACAATTTTCCAACAGGGCAGCGCTCGGGCCTATCCTCCTGACACCCCTCCAGAGCAAGTCTCAAATTGGGCGAGATGGCGGAAAGAACTACACCCTCCTTCAAAATAACAGAGGGATCAGATAGCTCAGGAGAGTCCGCAAGGAAACTCCTCGAGAGGGCATCCGCCTTAACATTCTTAGTGCCAGGAAGAAAGGAAACCACAAAATTAAAACGTGTGAAAAACAAGGCCCACCTGGCCTGTCTAGGATTGAGTCGCTTGGCAGATTCCAGATAGACCAGATTCTTATGGTCCGTAAGGACCACCACCTGATGTTTGGCTCCCTCCAGCCAATTTCTCCACTCTTCAAAAGCCCACTTCATGGCCAATAACTCCCGATTACCCACGTCATAATTACGTTCAGTAGGAGAAAATTTTCGAGAGAAAAAGGCACAAGGGTTACTTTTAGAGGTCTCTAGATCTTTTTGGGACAAAACGGCACCTGCCCCAATTTCAGAGGCATCAACCTCCACCTGAAATGGCAGAGAAACATCAGGCTGCCGTAGAACAGGAGCAGAAGTGAATCTCTGCTTAAGTTCCTGAAACGCAGAGACTACCTCAGGAGGCCAATTCACCACATCAGAGCCTTTCTGGTCAAATCAGTTAATGGTTTAACAATAACCGAGAAATTACCAATAAATTTACGATAAAAATTGGCAAAACCCAAAAATCTCTGAAGAGCCTTTAATGAAGTAGGTTGGACCCAATCACAGATGGCCTGAACCTTGACCGGGTCCATTTCAATAACAGATGGGGACAAAATGAATCCCAGAAATGAGACCTTCTGTACGCCAAAAAGACACTTTGATCCCTTCACATACAGAGCATTCTCTCTCAAAATCTGGAATACAGTTCGAACATGTTTCACATGAGAGTCCCAGTCATTAGAAAAAATCAAGATATCATCCAAATAAACAATCAGAAACTTGTCCACAAAATCCCTGAAAATGTCATTCATGAAGGACTGGAAGATGGAAGGAGCATTAGTGAGCCCAAAGGGCATCACAAGGTACTCAAAATGCCCTTCAGGGGTGTTAAATGCCGTCTTCCATTCATCCCCGTGCTTAATGCGAATAAGGTTATACGCCCCCTGAGGTCAAGCTTGGTAAACCAAGTAGCGTTTTTCACCCTGGAAAACAGGTCAGAAATCAAGGGTAACGGGTATTGATATTTCACAGTAATATTGTTCAAGAGACGATAATCAATACACGGCCTTAATGAACCATCTTTTTTGGCCACAAAGAAAAAACCGGCACCCAAGGGTGAAGAGGATGGTCTGATATGACCCTTCTCCAATGATTCCTTGATATAAGACCGCATAGCGTCATGTTCAGGTACAGACAAGTTAAAAAGGCGACCTTTAGGGAATTTACTACCTGGCACTAATTCAATAGCGCAGTCATAGCTCCTATGGGGAGGTAAGGATGCAGATTTACTTTCGCTAAACACATCAGAAAAATCAAACAAAAAGTCAGGAACATCCTGAGCCTGGGGGGAGGCAGAAAAAACAGGAGTGTTGGTATTAACACATTGGCAGCCCCAACTGGTTACAGACACAGATTTCCAATCCAAAACAGGATTATGAGACTGTAACCAAGGGAAACCCAGCACTATAATGTCATGCAGATTATATAGAACCAAAAATTTGCAGCACTCCTGGTGATCAGGTTCAACCCTCATTATCACCTGAGTAGAAAACTGAGGTTTATTCTCAGCCAAAGGGGTAGAATCGATCCCCAGTAGGGGAATAGACTTCTGCAGGGGTATCAAGGGAAACCCACAACGTTTAGCAAAATCATAATCCATCAGGTTAATAGCTGCTCTAGAATCAACGAAAGCCTGAGCAGAAAATGAGGACAGAGAGCATATCAGAGTGACAGTTAATAAAAACTTAGTCTGAACACTACCCAAGACAACTGAGCGTGCAAAATGTCTTCCCCGCTTAGGGCAGACTGAAATAGAATGAGAGGCATCACCACAGTAGAAACATAACCCATTGCGCTTTCGAAAATCATGACGCTGTGCCCCAGACACCACTCTATCACACTGCATGGGCTCAGCAGCTGGCTCACAAGGCAACACCACTCCACGCATACTTCTCCGCTCACGCAAACGTCTGTCAATTTGAATCGCTAATGACATAGAATCATTGAGACCAGAGGGGACAGGGAATCCCACCATAACATCCTTTACATTATCCGACAGACCCTTCCGGAAAAGGGCCGCCAAAGCGTCGTCATTCCATTTGGTCAGGACTGCCCACCTACGGAATCTCTGACAGTATAACTCAGCGTCATCAAGCCCCTGATTTAATGCCAACAAGGCTTTTTCAGCTTGATCAGTGACATTAGGCTCATCGTACAATAACCCCAAAGCCTGAAAAAATGCATCAACATCACTCAAAACAGGATCCCCAGGTATCAGGGAAAAAGCCCAATCCTGAGGATCGCCGCGCAGGAGAGAGATGATAATTTGAACCTGCTGCGCTGCGTTTCCTGAGGACTTAGATTTTAAGGCAAGAAACAATTTACAATTATTTTTGAAATTCTGAAACTTAGCTCGATCCCCTAAAAACAAATCTGGCATGGGGATCCTAGGTTCCACAACAGGCAACCTAGCAAGATATGCAGCAATACTCTGAACCTCAGTGGCAAGCTGATCCACACGGCCAGACAACTGTGCAAACTCCATTGGGAGAAAAGATCCTCCCCAGCACCCAGAGATACAGAGGGAAAAAAAATGCAACAAACAGAAAAATATCTCTGACAACTTTTCTTCCTTCAAAATATTTTTTCCCTTCTGTGAGTACCATACAATTTTTATGGGCCGGTGATACTGTTATGTTACGGTAGCTGAGGAGTGCAGGTAAAAAAGGAAATACACCAGAGCAGTTGGAATCTATGAGATTGCAGTACCCTGACTAACCACCGCAACTAGAGGCAGCCGTGGAGCGTTCCTAAGTTGGTCCTAGACGCCTCGTCACAGCCTGAGAAACTAACTACACCTAAAGATAGAAATAGGAAAGCTATCTGCCCCGGAGCAGAACCCCAAAGATAATAGAAAGCCCCCAAACATGTAATGGCGGTTAGACAAGAGGAAATACTGACACAGAAAGAAAATAGTATGAGCAAACGCTGGGGCCCAAACTATCTAAATAGAAAAGGACAGGAAGGGTACTTACTGCAATCTCAGAAAACCCTGAAAAAACACCAACACTACTAATTTCAAAATCACCTGAGATCACACGACCTCTACCACCTAAATTAGTTCTCTGGTGTAAAAAAAATCAAAACAGCAGCCACTGAAAAAAAAACTGGAAAAAGCAAAAGTACAAAACACAGTGGCTGGACTAAACTGAGAGGGCAAAAGCCCCGGAGGGGACCCAGAAGGCCCCCACAGAAGTGCAGGACAAAATGCAAAAATATAGCAAAAACACAAAATAAGAAATTGTCTTATCTGATAGCAGGAGATGCAGACACGACACAGCAGGCTACAAGGGAAACTGGAAAGAAGGATTCAGACCAGAACAATTGATCACCGGCAACCCTGATGGGAAAATGACTCCCTTATATAAGACCAATCAGTAACACCTGATTCCCAGTCCTCACAATCCTCACTAGTACCGTTTGTAACCACCAGAGGGAGCCTCTGCTCAGAGCTCATCTCAAACCCATTCACAACAGGGGATGTCACGAGTAGCACAGCTCGGTCCGTGACCTGGGCGATCACTGGAATGTGGGATATTTCCAGGGGATGATAGAATGTTCGTGTAGTTTGTCGTGACGCCACCTGTAGTACCTGGTCAGGGTGTCCAGCGCTGCTGTGCAGGTCCTCTGGAAGGGATGGTGTAGTGCAGGTAGGTGAAAAGTCTTCTACAGGTAACACGCTATCCTTCCAGGGCAGATAGATGTGAGATAGAGCAATGGTGCAAAGTGATGTAGCAGAGTGGACTATGCGACGTAGTAAGAAAGCAGGAAACACTTCAAGTTAAACGTTGCATAATAAAATTTTTAATAACATTACAAAAGTGCAAATGGCTTATATTATGTGACATGTTTTGTTACTGTTGATACCCTTGATATGTGTTATACATGTGTGTTAATAAATACATATTCAACAAAAGTGCAAATAGCATTAGTGCAGAAGTTCGTGGAGACTTCTTAGGACTACAACCCCACCGGGGTAACTTCACAGTGTCCTTTACTTGTGCTTGTGGAGGACCCGCTCCAAACCTCCAACTGTGGTCTTGGGTGGGCTGCAAGACTTTCCTTGAGCAGACCTCACTTTCGGCCACACCAAACGGGTTTTTAGTTTCTGAGGTAGTTGAAAATAGTGCACAGTAAAGTTTTTTGTAAAACCAAAATGGAGCACCGAAGTGCCAACTATTTACAGAAAAATTTGTGAGCCACTACAGTTCATGGCTTCAAAGTTGAACATTTTCATTACAGTGAAACACCATTACCCAACCTGTGTATATTAAGGCAACAATAAACTTGTTCTTCTGAACATTCACCCGTCCGGGTACATCAAACCATTACCCAACATGGGTATATTAAGGCAAAAATAAACTTGTTCTTCTGAACATTCACCCGTCCGGGTACATCAAACCATTACCCAACATGGGTATATTAAGGCAACAATAAACTTCTTTTTATGAACATTCACCCGTCCGGGTACATCAATAATTTAACTATTTACATACAGAGACCCTGTCCGGGTTATTTAGACTTCTTTGGCTGGCCTCTTCCAGGTACCACCTGGTACTGTTGTGGAGCTTGCCAAACATCCGTGACAGGAGGGTCCACCCAGACCTGATGACGTCGTGTGGCGTGTACAGTGACGTCGTGACCCGCTATCTGGGTCTGTGTGGCCACCTCTTTCGTCTCCCTCCGGGTCTGTACGAACCCCAGGGGGCCTAACAGGCGCCGGGTACGGGCCAGCTATCATTATCATGTCCATAGCTGGGGCTGCTGAGGAGACCACTGAGGGAGGCTGGGGAGATTTACGGCGTGGGGTGGGCACTTGTGCAGAGGCCTGGTTGGGGGAGGCTGAAGGCTCGTAGGGTCTGTCAGTTTCCTGACACTCTGGGGAGTAGGGGTCGCACCTGGTAACATTTAGGGCGTACCATCCATTGTAACCCCAGTGTCGGGTGTAAGTCACCAAGTCTCCTGGCAACAGGTCCCTCCCCGGGTGTCCTTCTGGGAGGTGAGCCTCCACGTCCCGCCGGGTTACAAAAACTTCTAAATAAAGTCCAGGCTCCTGGATGAAGCCCCAACCACCTTTTAACTTAAAGTTCCGTACTGCACCCTTACGCCGCGGCTCCCTCACCGTACTTTTATCCTTTCTCATACGTGCCTTCTCTGCCAGGTCCTTCTCCAGGTGATGTTGCCGAAGCTTTTGGGATTCGCGCTGCTCCCTTTGTTGCTCTGCTTCCTTCTCCCAACGTCTCCACTCTTCCTCCTGACGCCGGTTGTAATTCTCCTCCAGCATCTCCACTTCTCCACCATCAAACTGCAGCTTATGATGTCCGGTTTGCGGCAGCTCTCCTGGCGCCCCCAGTCCTGGCGGCGCTCACCTGCGGAGGAAGCAGCCGGCTCTGGAACAGATGACAGTCGGGGCTCCGGTACAGACTGGTAGACCTCTGGTGCCTGCGCGGCCTCCTCCATGAGGACGGGTGTCGCTTCTTCTGTCTCAGCGACGGGGGCAGACAGCGGGATCTGGGGTGCTGCCGGTGCAGAGGTTTTTGCAGGAACGGGTGCCTCCACTGCGACAACGTCAACCGGATCACATTGCAAGGGCTGGGATGCCCGCACGGACTCCTCTACTAGAACGGGTGCCTCACCTTCCGGTACAGACACTTCAGGTAAGAGGGATTGGCGCCGCTCCAAGTTTAGTTTTAGGGCACGCCAGCTGGCTTCCATCCTGGCGACCTCCTCCCGGTGCCGGGCCAGGTCTCTCAGGGTATCCTCCGCTTCTTGCAGCGTAGGAGGGTTTCCAGGCCGGGTGCCCAACGGTGGTTCCGTGGCGATCGGGTCGCTTCCGTGGGGGGAGAGCTCTGACTGCTCCATCCCTTCACACTTCTGCTCGTGTCCATTAGCCATCTCTGCCAAGTCACATGTGTCATTAGCATCTGGAGAGGGCCCCTCTTTTGTAGTGAGGCGGGACCTTCGTGTTAGTTTCCGCACACTGAGGAGGATGAGGAGGCGGAACTCAAGAGCTGTGGGGCACGATCTTACATTGCAGTACCATTTAGAGTGGTCGGCCACTGAGTGAGTGTACACCCACGAAGAGCACGCCCTTCTTCTTCACCAGTGCCTCGTCGTGACGCAGATATGGCGGAAAAATGGCAAATACATTCTCTGATGATTTTAGCAATTCTCAAGCACAAAACCAGTTCAATTCAGGCACACAGGACTCGCTTATAGCGAGCTACAGAATCCTGTTCGTGACGCCCAAGTTGAGTCGCACAGAGCAAGAGGTTTTGGGGGTACTCGGCACCGAGCCCGTCGACTTCTATGGGGTATGTCACGGCTTTACCCGGCAATTGAATCAGAGTCTATTTTACTATGTAGAAGTGTATAAACTATAAATATATGTATATATATATGTCACAATGACATGTATATATATGTATTCTATGTGTGTATATTTTGTGTTTACAACGAAAGAAAGGTTTTTTTTTGTTGCGATTTTTTGTTCCCATAGACTTACATTGGACTTCCGGTATCGGAATCGGATATCGACGATATTTAGTGATATCGGCGATACCATTTCGATACGATATTTTTAGATATCGAGCAGTATCGCTCAACACTAATAGCAGACCTGAGGATTAACCGGGACTCTTCTGAGTTTTCGGGGTCATAGACAGGACCCACCGCATGTACGATTAGATC
>JARQOD010000001.1:7010317-7128783 GCA_033576555.1 Oophaga sylvatica | reverse complement strand
TGATCCATTATCCTCCTGGTATTCTGACCTTGAAATGTTACCTGATCATGCTTTTGTCTCTTCCTTCTGTTTATGGTTTACCTTCCTGGTTTCTGACCTTGGACTCCTTGACCATTCTGGCCATAAGAAGTGACTAGCGTCACACAGACCATCTTGGTTGGAAGCCTTCATCTCCCATTTGTTAAGACCTTCATTCCACACCCACTTGGCATCAATTGGGGAGTCCACTCTCTCTATTAGCAAGCTTTTCAGGTCACTTAAGGGAGGTCATTCCAGTTTTTTGCACAAGAGACCTGTACAGGGTCATCGGGCACTCCGCAGACACCCTTAGGCTCCTTTCACATTGTGTTCTTTTCCACCACTCAGTGGTCCTGTCGAAGCTTGCATCCCAACATCCAGCAAAATGCGATTCCAACATATGCGCCGAAGGGGCCATTGACTAAAACGGTGTCGACAAAGTCAATATGTTCTTTGTCGGACATAATTTGGTGGAATGTAAGCCTACTAGATTTGGATAGTCATGTGCAGTCTACTACGTCCATGTGTCTACCTCATGTAGGCATATACTGTACGCCTGAAAATCATGCACAGCAGAGCACACGTTAACTCTGTCGACACCATTATAGTCATTGGTCTCAACTGCGCATACGCCCAAATTCCGTATTGGAGAGGTTTCAGACAAAGTCCCAACAGGATCACTAAGTATGGACAAGAGCATAATGGTTGAACAATTTAAAAAAAACCATGAAACTCCTCGACAATCACCTAACCATTTCTCTACTGTCTCGCTGTCTCCATAGAGCTCTGGTCTTATCTTCAGTCTTCGGTGCTGATTATTCCTCCCCCGGCAACATGGGGTCACTTGAGACATAAGAAGTGCAAGCGACGACAAAGAGTGAAGATGGAAAAGAAGACACAAGGGAGTAAGCAAGCCAATGGAGGACTGCTTGGAATACTGCAGTTTCCAACAGTGATTATAATTTTATTCTTTTACCCCTTTCCCGATCTTAAGAAGAGTTGAGCAAAATGGTAACCAGCACCAATTAATTTGAGCAAATCAAATAGCAAAAAATTCCAAAAAATCTCATTTATATTTTTGCAAAATTCAAAGTGAATTTGATTCACTTCAAATTAATTGTCTGATCTCCAGTATATTTCCGGCAATTCAACTTGGCACACTTCTATGCTCTTTTTTGTCTTCTGAGCATAAGTCATGATTCGCTTAAGAGGTCGGCACTGCCTTTTTTCATCCACTTCCTGATTTGGCAGCAATCCTCCTACTAGCCGAAGCCGAACGGCGCTCCCCTGTTCCTCTGCTGCCTTTTCTCCCTGACACTCACGCACTAGGGACAGATTTGCTGTGGATAATTTCAATGCAAACCCAACCAAGAATCCACAAGGAAACCTGCAAGAAAAATCAGCAACTAAATGTGCAGGTTTTAATTGCGGATTTCCTTGGATGTTAACAGCTTTGCTGCAATAGTTACCATCAACATACAACATCATCCATGGTGTCCAAGTAACTAGGGCCAGGGACAATGGAATTGTCAGCATGTAAATGACAGGGAATTGGAAAGGTGAGTATGCAGACTATTTTAGTTTATAGCATACTACGCTCCTGCAAATTTTTATTTTTTCCTCAATAGATATTGACATGCTGCTGATCTAAAAATCAGCACTGTAGATCCAATTTCTACACAGAAAAAAATTGCATTTTATTTGGAGATGTACAACCAATGAAAAGTTCAGATGTCACCATGCCCCTTGTCCATGACCATTCCCATCCCAATTTCCTGCCATGTCCATGTTTTATTCCCTGCCTACTTGAGACCCAGGTGAACAAGAATCCTTCCAAGCATTCTGAAAGATGTTGACAGTCCTCAATAGATTTGCTTACTCTTAGAGCGTTCGTAAGGTTTGCCCTTCTGGGGTATGTGCACAGAATGCCTTTTTCAGGTGGATTCCGCCTGGAAACCACTTGAAAAAGTTCTAAAAAAGTACAAAAAATGAACGGAATGCACAGCAATGTAAAAACAATTTGCTGTGCATATGTTTTTTCAATTCTGTTAACTACTTCAGTCCTCGAAAGTCAGAAAGCGGTCATAAACAAGCAGCATGTCCATTCCTCGGGCAGGCTACTCCTTGAGGAATTAACTTTACATTACAACAAAAAGATGCCACATAAAAGACGCCAATGAAGATGCTATGAGAAAAACATTTTCCGGAAGCTTTTTTGCCCTGAAATACTTGGAGGGTGCCCTGGCATCTAAAAGACGCCATGTGTACACACCCTAGCAGCAAGTGTCATATGTTCCAGGAAAGTTGCAAACATAAACGTTTGTTAGTATAGATGATGTATGTATTACAACGGAGCAGCAAGTGGAATATTTGTCCTCAGCCTTGATTTTTGCAGCATATAATTATTCTTTGCAGTGCAGCACGCATTAATCATTTATTGCCGGACAATCAATATGTTGTACTTAGAACTTCGGAGCTAATTATCTTAGTTGGAAAACTTAAGAAATTGCCTGGAATTTTTTTTTTTTTCATTTGACATCTCCAGCCTCTACCTGTCTGCTTTGGCAATTTTTCATCCAAAATTTGAGCACAGCAGGATTTTTTCCTGTGAAGCAAGTGATGTAAATTTGTCCTGATTAATGCGTAAGTTTACAAACAGTAATTGAAACGCGTAATGCGAATTGCAATAAATAATATTGATGGAGGGAGGCTTAAACTGCTAAGAGGAGAGAAAGGAGGAGAGGAGCAGTAAACGGGATATTAACTTTTTAATATAGGAACACAAATAACAGTAAAACAGATGATGTGAAATCCTCATAGTAAGCAAATTATGGAATAAAAAAATGCAATTGAAAAGTTCTCTTACTGTAATTGAACAAATTATTTTAATACACTGGAGATTTTACTTGGAAACGACTTCAAAACTAAGAAACAAATTAGGATTCTCTCTCTCTATGATCTTGAAGAAGATTGGAAGACTTTAAAAAAAGCAAATTGGAAAAGTATTGCCATTTGCAAATTTATATTGCCCGGAGTGTTCTGCTGTTGTAACTGGATCTCCTGTGGATGTTTCCTGCAGCCATAGATGTAATGACAGCAGTTTTCTCTTTATTAGGCTGGAATTTGAGCACTGCTTGTGCCGGGCATGCTGCTGCACAATGGACAGCCTCCTGCCTCTCCTGTGCATTTTCTCCTTTTTAATTTATTTATTTACAATTTGGAATTACTCATGATTATTGATATCTGCTCAAATCACACTAAGGCCTTATTCAGATATCAGTCTTTCATATAAGTACTCTCTATGTTTTCCACAGATAGAACTCTTATCTATTGTAGTCTATGGAACTTTCCAGACATCCGTGAATTTTCGCAGGCAGAGTGTTCCGCACCAACACTCGGAGTCATGGAGTCACTGATAAACTGGACAATGAAAGTTTATGGGTTCATGAAAAAATTGGATGCCACCTATTTTTCACTGACTGATAGGAGAACATTGAGAAACATGAGGGTTTTTTTTGCATATTTAATCCAAAACACTGATGAAAATCTATCAAGTTTTTTCCATAAAAGAAAAACTCACTACTGTTTGAATGAGCAAGCCTTAGACCATTTAAACAGAAAATGCAAAGCCATCGACTTCAGTAAGGCAAAAAGGGACCGAGATGAAGGTGATCAATGAGTGGAACAGGCTGCCACAGGAGGTGGTGAGTTCTCCTTCAATGGAAGTCTTCAAGTCTGAGATGGTTTAGGGAGTCCTGCATTGAGCAGGGGGTTGGACACCATGACTCTGGAGGTTCCTTCCAACTCTAACATTGTATGATTCTATGATTCTATGAACCTGACAGAGTACTAAAGTAAAAGAAGAAAGAAGTGACCAATTCATCATCTGCAGGGTTTTTAAGTCAGATTTCTTTTTTTGACTTGTACTTTCTCCTAATGTTTTTTTTGCACCACATACCGTATTTTTTGGACCATAAGACGCACTTTTTTCCCCAAAATTTTGGGGGAAAATGGGGGTGCATCTTATGGTCACAACATACCGGAAAGTTCAGTGGCAGCGGCGCTCCCAATGCAGCTTGGCTGCGATGCGGTGGTGGTGTCAGGGAAGCAGCGGGCCTCTGGGCTGCGTGGGGTGCTCCGCCGGCATCTCGTCCCAGCCAGAAAGCCCCCCCGCAGCTGCGACGCGGTGCCGGTACCTCCGGTGGCGGTCCCGATCCAAAGTGTGGTGCGGTGGTGGTGTTCGGGCAGCAAGCGGGCCTCTGGGCTGCGTGCGGGGCTCCGCCGGCATCTCGTCCCAGCCGGAAAGCCCCCCCGCAGCTGCGACGCGGTGCCGGCATGAGGAATGGCCGCCTGGGGCCTCCGGCAAGATGGCCGCCGCATACTCTCGTTCAAATCTCGGCAACGAGATCTCTTCCCGAGATCTCAGGACAAGATTTCGTTGCCGAGATTTGAACGAGAGTATGCGGCGGCCATCTTGCCGGAGGCCCCAGGCGGCCATTCCTCATGCCGGCACCGCGTCGCAGCTGCGGGGGGGCTTTCCGGCTGGGACGAGATGCCGGCGGAGCCCCGCACGCAGCCCAGAGGCCCGCTGCTGCCCGGACACCACCACCGCATCGCAGCTAAGCTGCATTGGGAGCGCCGCCGCCACCGGATTTGTGAGTATATGGCCACCCTGGCCACCCCACAGAACACAGCCACCCCACATAACACAGCCACCCACATAACACAGCCCCCACAGTGCCCAACCACCCCACACAGTGGTCAGCTAAATTCGGACAGTAAGACGGACCCCCATTTGACACATTATTTTTTTTTCCCAATTTTCCTTCTGAAAATTTGGGGTGCGTCTTATGGTCCGGTGCGTCTTATAGTCCGAAAAATACGGTATATTAAATTGGCACGAGCAATTCATGATTTTGCAGCCTTGTAGTGCAACAAGTCTAGCATTTATCAAAATCTCTCAAAAAATGCAACTTTTAGTTGTTGCATGTAAAATCAGTCCAGAGGGAACTAGAACTGAAGCTGTGCAAAATTTTGCAACTTTCTGAAAAGTGTTGCATTTTGTGAGTCTCTCTAAGGCTATGTGCCCACGTTGCAGAAATGCTGCGGAATTGTCCGCAGCATTTCCGCAACTCCCCGCTGCGGGTAAAATGCATGCGGAATTCGCATGAGTTTTCCAGCAAAACACAAGCGTTTTTGGCTTGCAGATGCTCGCACTTTTCCAAGCGATTTGAAGCATCGGTTGGAAAAGTGATTGACAGGTTGGTCACAATTGTCACGCATAGTGATTGACAAGTGTGACCACTTTTTTGCTATTGATGCTGCCTATGCCGCATCAATAGTTAAAGATAGAATGTTAAAAATAATAAAAAAAATAAAATATATGGATGTACTCACCTCCTGGCGGCCCCTGATCTCCTCAGCGGCATTCCCGGTCCTTAGCTGTATTTTTGTTTTTGCATTTTCGTTTTTTGCTCCCCTTCTTCCCAAAGCCATAACTTTTTTATTTTTCGGTCAATATGGCCAAGTGAGGGCTTGTTTTTGAGGGATGAGTTGTACTTTTGAACAGCACCATTAGTTTTAACATATTGTGTACTGGAAAACAGGAAAAAAAATTCCAAATGCGGTGAAATTGCAAAAAAAAGTGCAATCCCAGAGTTGTTTTCTGTTTGTTTGTTTTACCGTGTTCACTAAATGCTAAAACTGACCTGCCATTATGATTCTCCAGGTCATTATGAGTTCATCGACGCCAAACATGTCTAGGTTCTTTTTTATTTAAGTGGTGAAAAAAAATTCAAAAGTTTGCTAAAAAAAAAAAATTGCGCCATTTTCCGATACCTGTTGCGTTTCCATTTTTTGTGATCTCGGGTTGGGGTCAAAGGGGTTAAAAGTAATGCAAGACAAAATGGTATAAAAAAGGAGGGGATTAAAAGAGGAAGTGTAGTAATATTTTTTTTGGGTGAATTTTCTGTGTTTATCGTTTCTTAGACTATAAATGAAGGTCAAACCAATCTACAAATCTGGTTTAAAACTTCTACGGCAAGTCATCAGATTAAAAAAGAAAAAATCCTATAAGTGCTAACATTTACCAGCCATATACACAAGTCAGGCGAACTAAGCAGTCACTCCTGCATCTGTAATAATGTGTTTGTGAAAGCATTTAGGAAATGAAAGGGCGTTCGTATTGGCAATTGCGCTTGAACTGTCAGCTCCCTGTCAGCATTAATAGCCTATATTAGGGATACAATGTGGCACATCGTGGTCGCCGGCTGATTAGTATATGTATAAGCTTCTATTAAATCAGGAGAAAAAGATGATCCTGAAAGATCCTTCCCCTTCACATCGCGTTATGTTCGGCTTGCATGAAGCTGAGTTAAATTATTTGTGTCAAACAAGCCCGGATGTTCAGCCTGCAGTTACGGTCCCACAATTTACAAAGATTATCATTACCCTGTCAGACAGAGAGGATTAGAAGTTTACTGGAGAAGGACAAAAATTAGCTGCAAGGTGAAAAAATTTGCTTAGAAAGCCACGGCGGTAATGTAGGGACACCAGCGGTTATGGAGGAATAAAGTGCATGGGGTTTGGCATCAATTTACAGGGAAACTTTAAACTTTTCATGCCAGGAACATCTGCCATCCCGCTACAATGGTCAGGATTGGAGATAACGTTGATCCTGACCATTTACCTCTTACATATCCTAGCCAAATAGCAAACACAGCAAATAAAAGGTCAACCACGTGTACCGCTTTGGTCTCTTCACAAAACTGTTATGGCAGGCAGAGGGCCGAACAAAACTCCGCAGACTTGCCTATTAAAGGGGTTCTGCTACATCAGGAGATAGCTAGGATCTACAATCACTGTTTGATTGATTTGGCTCTGAATGTCAGGGCACTTGTACTCCTGAGAAAAACTGACCCGTTGGCTTCCAAACTATCCAAAAGTCAAGGAACTGCAGAATTGCTCAGTTTAATTTCCATTGTACAAGGCAAATCTGTGAACGGCTCACAGCATGAAAGCAATGATGCGGCTCCTTCATTCTCATGATTGTTGCAGCTCCAAGCAGTCAGACCTCCACCATTCCTAAAGTGATGGCCTATGTGCGAGTATTTCATATGCCAGTCTAAAAGGAGATTGTTGGATTACTGTACGGTAACTTGTGGCAAATTTAATAGAAGGTGAATGCTGTTAAAATTTGGTGCATCTAAGACTGTACTAAAGTTAGAAAATGAAATCTATGATTACTATGAGCAGGTGCAGATTTTTGCCATTTTCTAGTTGCCGTGCATCTGACTGTCTGTTTGCCTAATCCGTTTGTCTTGAAGCGCTACCTTCCTGGTATTCTGACCACGGACCATGACCTACCTACGCCTTTTTCTTTCCCCTTAGTTTATGGTGAGCTCTCTTGGTATCTGACTCCAGACCTCTTGAGTACCCTGCCTCACAGCATGTCCATGAGTAGTGACTAGCATCACACTAAGAAAAAGGAATCCCCTACTCTGATTAATTTAATATAGTGAAAGTACCCTGCTGAGCAGCAGATGAAAACAGCTTTTAAAGAAGCATGAATTGGAAATTGAAACAGCACTGCAGTACAGTGTTAGTGAGAATAGGCAAAATAAGGCAATGAAGTTTGCAACAAAAATTCATAATTTTGCAATGACTGGAGGATAATAAATAAAAAAAAGTGTAGTTACTATTTAATAAATCAGTGTAAAAGTCATTCATCAAGCCTCAATTCTCTATAGCCATGCCCAAATGTGAGTGTGGTACAAATAGCAAAAACTTTGTTCAGTTTGCAAGTTTCTGGGGATCAGTGTCACGGCGGTAACTCACATGCCTACTCAGCGACATGACCTGGTTTCTCCTCATGCCAGGTCGGCTCGCTAAGTTCTGCCTCTTGCAGCATTTCTCTGCACTGCCTCAACAGCATGCTGCTTCAATTTGGCTATCTGCCCCTTAGATTGTCTGACCATGACTTGGTCCTCATGTGCCTTGTACCTGCGCCTCTGACCCTCCGGTCTGCCCTGGAGCGATACCTGGTATCTACCTGTAGCCCAGCCCAGCCTCATCATCAGAGTCCCTAGTGAAGACCCAAACACCTTGTTATGCCCCTACGGGGTAAATAATTAATGACAACTGACATATCGGATACACATGTACATATATAAATCCCAACAGGGAAAAGAATGAACAATGTTCACTAAACAGGGACACTCCCTACATACTGGAATCCTACAAAAAGTGCAGTGAAATGCCCTAAAGCATAAAGTGAGATGAGACACAGTTACACACGTGGTCAAAATTGTTGGTAACCCTCATTCAATGACAGAAAAAGCCACAATGGTCACAGAAATAACTTGAATCTAACAAAAGTAATAATAAATCAAAAAATCTATGCCAATGAACAAATGAAAGTCAGACATTGCTTTTCAACCATGCTTCCACAGAATTTTTTAAAAATAAAACTCCTGAAATAGGCCTGGACAAAAATGATGGTACCCCTGAAAATGTGACAAAAGGGACATGTTAAATCAAGGTGTGTCCATTAATAAGCATCAAAGGTGTCTACGATCTTGGAATCAGTGAGTGGCTTGTATAGAGGGCTACAGAAACTCACTGTGCTGTTTGGTGACAAGGTGTGCATCACACTCAACGAAGGGAAGAGTTGTCTTAGGAGATTAGAAAGAAAATTATAGACAAACATGTTAACGGTAAAAGTTATAAGACCATCTCCAAGAAGCTTGATGTGCCTGTGACTACAGTTGCACATATTATTCAGAAATTTAAGCTCCAAGGGACTGTAGACAACCTCCTTGGACGTGGCCGCAGGAGGAAAATTGATGACAAATCAAAGAGACGGATAATACGAATGGTAACGAAAGAGCCCAGAAAAACTTCTAAACAGATTAAAGGTGAACTTCAAGCTCAAGGAACATCAGTGTCAGATCGCACCGTCCGTCGTTGTATGAGCCAAAGTGTACTTCATGGGAGACGACCAAGGAGGATACCATTGTTGAAAAAAAATCATAAAAAAGCCAGACTGGAATTTGAAAACTACATGTTGACAAGCCACAAAGCTTCTGGGAGAATGTCCTATGGACAAATGAGACAAAAATAGAACTTTTTGGCAAGGCACATCAGCTCTATGTTCACAGGTGGAAAATGAAGCATATCAAGAAACGAACACTGTGAAACATGGAGGAGGCTCTGTTATGATCTGGAGCTTTTTTGCTGCATTTGGCACAGGGTGTCTGGAATCAGTGCAGGGTACAATGAAATCTCAAGACTATCAAGGGATTCTAGAGAGAAATGTGCTGCCCAGTGTCAGAAAGCTTGGTCTCAGTCGCAGGTCATGTGTCTTGCAACAGGATAATGACCCAAAACACACAGCTAAAAACACCCAAGAATGGTTAAGAGGAAAACATTGGACTGTTCTGAAGTGGCCTTCTATGAGCCCTGACCTAAATCCTGTTGAGCATCTTTGGAAATAGCTGAAACATGCCGTCTGGAAAAGGCAACCTTCAAACACGAGACAAATGGAGCAGTTTGCTCTTGAGGAGTGGGCTAAAATACCTGTCGAGAGGTGCAGAAGTCTCATTGACAGTAACAGGAATCGTTTGATTGCAGTGATTTTCTCAAAAGGTTGTGCAACAAAATATTAAGTTAAGGGTACCATCATTTCTGTCCAGGCCTATTTCATGAGTTTTATTTTTTTACAAATTCTGTGGAAGCATGGTTGAAAAGCAATGTCTGACTTTCATTTGCTCATTTTCATAGAGTTTTGATTTATTATTACTTTTGTCAGATTCAAGTTATTTCTGTGACCATTGTGGGTTTCACGATGATTAAATCAGGGGTACCAACAATTTTGACCACGTGCGTACATTAGGGATGAGCGATATTGCCCGATATCGTATCAGAATTCCGATTTCCGATATTGGAAAAATATCGGATATCGGAATTTTCGATTTCCGATATCAATGCAAGTCAATGGGAGAAAAAAATTGGAATTACAAAATGACCACTACAGTGCTATATAATGGAGAAAATGGAGAGGAAACACCTCAGGATAATGGGGAAGGAGTATGCAGAGGCAGAGGAGCAAAAAAATCGCTAGAAAAATGCACAGAGCGAAAGCTGTAGCAGGAAAACTGGTCGCCATCTTCTTAACAGCTGTGTTTTTTTCTTTGGGTTAGGTTTAGTTGGGTTAGGGTTTATGGTTAGTAGGGTAAGGGTTAGGGTTAGGGCAAGCGTTGTCAAAACACGGTTTGGAGCAGGAGGTACCCGTGCCCTTGGGCTCTCCCGAGAACCAGCTGGTGATGCTGGAACTCGGTTTACCCCTGTGTCTGCACTTCACTGCCACGAAACAGCCGGCGTGGCTGGATCCCGCCTCTTGTGTTTCTGCCTATAGGTGTTTGGCATCTGTCGTCCTTTTTTTCCACTTTGGTCTAACGAAGTACAGCTGGCAGTACTGTTGCCCAGAAACACAGCATGCTGTAAAAGTGGCAGTCACAGAAATGGGCACTAGCTGGTGGTACTAGAGCCCAGAAACACAGCATGCTGTGAAAGTGGCAGTCATGGAAATGGGCACTAGCTGGCGGTACTAGAGCCCAGAAACACGGCATGCTGTGAAAGTGGCAGTCACAGAAATGGGCACTAGCTGGTGGTACTAGAGCCCATGGAAAACAGTATGAGGTGAAAGAGTCAGTCACAGAACCAGGTGCTAGATGTTGGTAGTAGAGGCCAGAGCACGGCATAACAGATGACGCTGTGTGCAACATAGGCACATGACAGAGTATGCATACTGCTACCAACCATGCATGTAACCAATGTACTGTGGCCCAGGGCAGCAAAAGTCACCAGAAATCCAGGCCTGGTTCATTTTTAGGAATGTAAGCCGGTCAACATTTGCAGCGGATAGTCTGGTATGTTGGTCTGTTAGTACATTGCCAGCTGCACTAAAGACGCATTCAGAAATCACACTGGCACCAGGACGAGCCAGGACCTCCAAGGCATACTGGCTAAGCTCGGGCCATGTATCCAACTTGGAGACCCAAAACTTGAAGGGTGCAGATCCATCCTGAAGCCCACTGACAGGGGTGAAGAGGTATTGTGCCGCCATGTCACGGTAACGTTGCCTCCTAGTGTGTTGCACTGTCTGTGCTGATGGTGCCCGAACTGTTTCAGAAACCGTTGGAACAGGTAGGGTATACTGAACCTGTCAGTAGCAGATGTACTGCTTCTGCTACCGGCTTCTAAACGGATTCCGCTGGTCCCAGGACGCACTGAGGTGCCTGCTAGTGCATGCGCATCACTGCTATGCGGTGGAAAGAGTACATGAGTGAATTAACCAGTGCGTCTTGGTACTCCTGCATTTTACGCGCCCGGTTCAGCGGTGTAATTAGGCTTTTAAGGCTGTCCCGGTAATGTGTATCTAAGAGGGTGGCCACCCAGTAGTCATTTGTGTGGAGAATACGAGCCACGCGTGGGTCTTTTCTCAGGCACTGCAGCATGAAGTCACTCATGTGCTGAAGGCTGCCAACTGGACATGCATCGCTGTCACCAGCTGGAGGAATGTGCTCTGGCTGATATGCATCACCCCATCCATGCTCTATCTGGTGACTACTTGTAGAGCGCTGTGTACTTTCCTCCTCTGGCTCATCCTCATAGTCCTCTTCATCCTCCTCGCTTGCTGTGTCCTGCCTGGACCTTTGTGAGGCACCCACAGAGCTTTGTACCAACCGGGCCGATGAAGATTGCCTGGTTGGTGCAAGTGTCTCATCATACTCCTCCTCCTCTTGAGAAACCTCATCCCTTAGTCCTTTAAGTGATGATTCTATAAGGCATATAAGGGGAATAGTCAGGCTGAGTAGGGCAGCATCCGCTCTCACCATCAGAGTGGAGTCCTCGAAGCACTTCAAAATGGTGCTGTTGTCCTTCATGGATGCCCACTCTGTGGTTGTAAAGTGGGAGGGCTGAGATGTGTGTCGTCTACTTTGCGCCTGCTGCAGTTGTAACTCCATAATTGCAGGTTGCTGCTCACACAACCTCCGCAGCATATGCAAAGTCGAATTCCACCTGGTGGGGAGGTCAACAATGATGCGGTGCTCGGGCAGGCCCAATCTGTGCTGCATGGCTGAAAGGCGCGATGCAGCCATGCTTGAACGCCGCAAATGAGAGCACTCGTATCTGACTTTGTGCAGCAGCTCCTCAAGGTCAGGATAGTTCCTAAGGAAACTTTGCACCACCAAGTTTAGAACATGGGCAAGGCATGGAATGTGAGTCAGACCACCTAGGCCCAGAGCCGAGACCAGGTTTCGGCCATTGTCACACACCACCATACCTGGCTGGAGGTTGAGCGGCGCAAGCCACATGTCGCTCTGCTCCTTGAGTGTGTTCCACAGCTCGGTTGCGGTGTGGCTAACATTACCCAGATAAACCAATTTCAACACGGCCTGTTGATGTTTGGCTGATGCAGTGCTGAAATCGGTGGCTGAGGTGCATCTGGGTGCAGGCGAGTCTGACGAGGAGTATGAGGAGGAGTCAATTTGTACGGAGGAGAGGCCTGCAATCCGTGGAGTTGGCAGGACCCGTGCACTTGCACTGTCTACTTCAGTTCCAGGCTCAACTACATTTACCCAATGGGCGGTGATGGAAATGTAGCGTCCCTGGCCATGCTGACTGGTCCACGCGTCGGTGGCAGGTGGACCTTGCTACTAACTGCATTTTGAAGCGCATGCTTAATTTTACGCTCCATATGCTGTTGCAGGGCGGGGACGGCTTGCCTGCTGAAGTAGAAGCGGCTGGGAATGCTGTATTGTGGGATTGCAAACCCCAACATATTGATAAAGGCTGGCTTGCTCACCAGCCAGAATGGTAGCATTTCCACTGCAAGCAGTTTGGCAATGCGAGAATTCATTCCCTGTGCTCGTGGGTGGTTTGCCGAGTATGGGCGCCTTTTCTCCCACACCTGTGTGACAGATGGCTGCACACTGGATTGGGAGTGTGAGGATGCCAGCGATTGGGATGCTGATGCTAACAAAGTACAGACAGTGTGCCGCCGTACAACACTGGCATTCTGGCGAGGAAGCGGGAGCAGCTGTTTGCGAGTTGGAGGAAGAGGTGGCTGAAGAGATGGAAGGTAAAAGACCAGCTGCAAGTGGCGAATCATCTTGGGTGTGATGCTGCCACTCCACAGGGTGCCTCTTCCTGACATGTGTCAACATATTGGTGGTATTAAGGTTGCTGACGTTCTTCCCTCTCCGCACAGTTTGTCGACAAAGCTTGCATCTGACTACTGTAACGTCATCTGCAACTTGGTCGAAAACAGCCCATGCACCACAACTCTTGGGCGCACCCCTTGTGCTCTTTAAAAGAGCCCTGTTCCTAACAGGTGCTGAAGTTGAGGGAGCAGACAACAAATTTTTCCCTCTTCCTCTCCCACATGGACGGCTACGCTGTGCCACACCTGCAAGCTCTTCCTCTGAGCTATCCCTACTTGTTTGCTGCCCCTCAGCATGCCATGATGGGTCAAGGACCTCGTCATCCAATACACTTTCATCAGCAGAAACTGGCAGCTGAGTTTCATCATCATCTGCTGACTGGGGTCTGGTCACTGTGGGCACTGGCCCACCCTCCACTTCTTCCTCAGACACACACAGTGGATGCACATCTGTGCACACTACCTCTTCTTCAGCTGCAGGAATGCTGTCTGGCTGGCACACAGACTCCAAGCCAACAGATTCTGAGAAGAGGATTAAGGTTGGCTTTTGGCCTTCTGAATGTCTGGGAAATTTATTGGGCAATGAAGAAGCAGATGGGTGCTGCTCTTCAGTGGCCTGACCCGATGTGGTGGAGAGGTCCTGGGAGGATGCTGCGCTCATTGAGGTGGATGCCTCAGCTGCCATCCAACCAACAATGGTTTCTACTTGATCCTCTCTTATCAGCCTATGGCCCTGTGCTCCTAACAAGCTGCGCATAAATGACTGCTGCCGGATGAAAGTAGGTGCTGAGTGACCTGGGCATGCTGCTTGCTCTGGATGTGCACCATGTCTAGCTGCTGATGCACCTCTTCCGCTGCCGCCACGGGGATTTCCCTTACTCCCCGCCTTCATCTTTATTGATGGATTCAGAACGGCAATTTCACGATTAGATTCGAGATCTCTCCCTATCTCCAACAGCAACCTATCCCTATCTGCTTTCACAGTAGAGTGAGGCTAAAATGGCAGGCGCAGCCTTTTATACTGCCTGATCACACCATCCAGCCAGCCAATCGCAGCGCAGTCCCTAGCTAGCAAGTTTGGACGCCTCCTACCAAGCTTAGGGGAGTTACACAATGTTGTCAGCAATTCTTCAGCTCCTGATTGGCTCCACGGAGCGCTCAGAGGCTGAAGGATTATGAGATTTCCGATTTCCGATGTGAAAAAAATATCGGAATCGGAAATCGGAATTCTGATATTGCAATATCGGAAAGCTCATCCCTAGTGTACATAGATAACATAGAAAATTTTATTAATTGCTCACTCACATAAAAAATGGAGTTGCAAATATCCCAAAGACAACAAGTAACAAGATGAGTATAAATGGAAAAGACCAGGCACCACGTACCATCCAGCAGAAGAAGTGTCTTTAGCTGTGTCTTCAAGAAAACTGAGCTTCAATACCAGACACCATCCATGACCAGGTGTGGTGCTGTAAATAAAAGGAATCTGATATCTTTATTCCCATACAACCTCTTTAATTCATCAGCGTAGGCTCATGGAAAAATACAAGCAAGGTCACAACAAACAAACCGTTCCGGTCAAAGAATCTACAAGTCTCGTAAGTCCTCCTGAATAGTGTTGATTTGTAAGGTTATCAGGGCATAACGGCATCCAAACACTGAATCTTGTATAATCATGCAAAACCTTGTCAAGTAACAGAGAAGGAAGCCAAACAGTAAATCTCGCATTTCATGTGAACACCGCAGAAATAATTGGTGGAATACTTTTCCTTAGAGTGACCTCCATTTCCATATTTTAGAATTTCAGTCCGAGGCTTAGAATACTAATTTATTCACAGTGGGAGAAGGTTGTTCCTCGGGATGAGGCTCCATACGGAGCAAGATCACCGGAGCATTTCATATAGAAGGAATAGAAGATTCTACAAAATCTGAGATTCAAAAAATGGGCAAATATGTTTAGCAACAGATGGTTTGTGTCCCCAGGTGGCTCAATAATGCAGATGGCTCCAAGCAGATGTTTCTGGGTAGCTTTAATATATTAAATTAAATTCTTTCTAGCATATTAAAGTCTATGTGATTTTATCATTTTTATGTATTTGATCATTTTTTATCAATTTATTTGATCATTTGTTTTGCAATAGTTTTTTTTATTAGCTTAGCTTTATTGTATATTGAAATTAACTGTTGAGTGATAATTAGTATTTGTTTAAAAAATAAATTGTTAATCACAGGACTAATCTTTTTTATTTTTACTTCACCCGTCTAATTTTTTTTTACTGATATTGTTATGAGAGGATTTTCTTTTTTGCATAATATTTTGTTTTTGCCATTTTACATTGTTCACCAATTGCTGTAAATTACTGATTGCATCAGGTTGTTACTAGAGATGAACAAATTTAATTTCTTTTCGGTGTTACAAAAAATTCAGTTTTGACAAAATCTGTCTACCATTTTGCTGAATTTTAAAGGGCTGGGAAGGAGTTTAAAAATATGCAAAAAAGTGGGGCGTGGCCTGAGCTTTGTGGATGTAGGTAGCAGAAGCTCTAAGCTCCCACATTGGCATTCAAAGCGACAAAAAAAAGCCTGCATAGGGTTTTTCAGATCACCCTTTTGGACTCTATTTCATCCATAAACCTGTGGAGCTTAATATGGAACCAAAATCAAGACTCTGGTCCAAAGAGGACTGAAGAAATAACTTTGGGCAACTTTGGACAGCAATCTGCAGAGGATGAGGCGAGGGATATCACTCCCATACATTTGCTCTCTCCTACTTTGATACCCAGGGCAGCAGCAAATTTACTTTTGAGCAGCTAAGTGGAGGTCTGTGGGGACCAAAACGTTTATCTAGACCCTTCAGAGTGTGGCACATAAAAGATACCAGCAGTGGTTGCCAGCAAATACTCCCTCATAAGCAGTGCTGAGGACGCGGAAGGATCTCTTTACCAATACTCCCCATCAACTAGGAATTGTGAAGGGCATCCTCTATTTGCCCCAAAAACAGCTGAGACAGGCTCTACTAACATCGGGGGACCTCCTGCAGTCGACAGAGGTAAGGCACATCTGTGTCCTGTGGGTTAGTACCAGGGAGTAAGTAGCACTCAGCTGCACATAGAAGCAAAGGGGAAGTAGTTCCGGCTGCCTCTGCCTGCCACTAGCAGAGACTCACTGTAAGGCCTCTTTCACACATCCGGCGGGCGCCTTGCGGCGCCCCCAGCATTTTGCCGCAGCGCCGCATCAGAAAACCTGATGCACCGCCGGCGGCCGCATGCGGTTTTTTGACGGATGGTTTCTGATGCTTGGAAGACATCAGAAACCATCTGGCAAAAACAAAAAACGTTACATGCAGCGTTTTGTCCGGCCGCCGCAATGTACATTTGCGCCGTATCCGGACAAAACCGCATGCAACGCATTGACATGCGGCGCCATCCGGCGCTAATGCATGTCAATGCGAAAAAAGCCACATGCGGCGCATCAGGTTTTCTGATGCGGCGCTGCGGCAAAATGCCGGGGGCGCCGCAAGGCGCCCGCCAGATGTGTGAAAGAGGCCTTACTGTGAGAGACTTTACCTGTATGGGAAGTTACTGGAGCCTAAAACCTAATAATAACATTTCAAAGACCGGACATTTGTTAAATCTGAGAGAGTGAATAACCCTGAAATTTTCCCTGGAACATTTCAATTATTATATTGGAGTCATAGTCTGAAGGGGGAAAAAGTAGTGCAGGGAAGCATGTGAAACCCTGCTGCTACTGTAGCTGATTGATGCAAGATATACTGTGCCTGGATTAACCCATTCAGGATCCCTGCAACTTTTTATCCATAAGCCGGTATCGTCACACTGAGCAGACAAGACTTCGGACGACTGCAATAAGATGTGACAATATCGCATTGCATATCGGACCATATTTTAAATCTATGGAGCAACTCCAATCATGTTTGTTTTTTTTGTGTTGTTTTTTTAAAATCTTCACGTGTAATCGCAGCAATGCTGCAATGATTTGTACCGTTGTGGTTGGTATTTATCAAATATGCAATTGCTGTGGAGTGATAAAATCTGATTACAAACGGACCACGGCTAGGGTGACTTGGCAGTTGACAATCGCATCGGTGTCCTAGAAAAGCGGCAATTCATCCCAGGCTATACATGAATAATCATCCGTTTCAGCTTTTGAATAAAGACTGAAAGAAGCATATATACACATCTAGATACATTATTATTCTTAACATGTCAGTTGTGCGAAAAGCTTGAATAATAAACACTATTATTTATAGGTGTTCCCATAGACTTACCTTACTTTCCGATGTAATAGCGCAGTAAGTTCAATTGCGGGTTGTAAATCACAGAAGACTTCCCCAGATGTACATTGTTTCCACACATTTAACCATGTAATTTCATGTATTTTTATATATGTTTGAAACATACAATTACATGAGTGTATTTGTGCAAAATTTCAGACATGTAGGGGTTAATTAAAGGTGTAATTTCGTTGAAAAAAAATGCGTGGGCTCCCGCTGTATTTTCTCCACCAGACAGACAAAGCAAAGCGAGTGGGGGCAGATAATAATAGCCCAGGGAGGGTGCATTTTTTTTGTGCCCCCCCTGGCTACTAACATCTGCCCCCAGACACCCCAGAAAGGGCAAATCTATAATTAGATTCGCCCTTTCTGGCACTTTGCCCGTCTATTCCCATTGCCCTGTAGCGGTGGCGAATGGGTTAATCTCACCTTACTGTCACCTTGCAATTGAAAGGTGACCTTAAGGCAGGTTAATGATTGATAGCTGTCAATTAGACAACTATCAATTATTAATCCTATTGAAGTAAATAAAAAAACACACACACTTTAAGAATAAATAATTTTAATGAAATAAAAACACATTTTTTTGACCATATTTATTTTACACTTAATCCGTGCGAAGCCATTGATCTCCTAAAATAAAGAAAAAGAAATAAAACAACATTATTCTTACCTATTCCGCCGATCTGTCACGTCCCACGCTGTAATCCTTCACAAAGGGTTAACTAGCTTTGAGCCAAGCTGTGCAAGTAATCCTGCATGCTCAGCTCAAAGCTCCTGAATGAATAAGTTCCTCTCCTGGCGACAGGAGAGGATGTGTTTCATGAATGAAGCTTAATTGATTGTGTCCACTTTCCCTTTAGGTCAGGTCACTAAAGTTAAATTGCCAATAAATCAATTAAGCTCCATTCATGAATCTATTCCTCTACTTTCGCTGGGAGAGGAACTTATTCATTCAGGGGAATACAGGTCTGAGACAGCATTATTAGCTCTCTGCGACCTGTAACCTGTTAACCCTTTCTGATGGATTACACCGTGGGACCTGACTGTACATCGGATTGGTAAGTATAATTTTGCTTTTTTATTTTATTTTTATTACAGGAAATGGTTTTAGCAGGAAAATAAAATATGGTCAAAAACTGTGTGATTATTTCATTAAACTTATTTTTTATTAAACTGTGTGTGTTTGATTTTTCTTTCATACAATAGGATTAATAATTGATAGTTGTCTAATTGACAGCTATCAATTATTAACCTGGCTTACAGTCACCTTTCAAATTGCAAGGTCATTTTAACCCCTTATTAACCCATTCGCCACCGCTACAGGGCAATGGGAATAGACGGGCAAAGTGCCAGAAAGGGCGAATCTAATTATAGATTTGCCCTTTCTGGGGTGTCTGGGGGCAGATGTTAGTAGCCAGGGGGGGCAAAAAAAAAATGTACCCTCCCTAGGCTATTATTATCTGCCCCCACTCGCTTGCTTTGTCTGTCTGGTGGAGAAAATACAGCGGGAGCCCACGCATTTTTTTCAACGAATTTACACCTTTAATTAACCCCTACATGTCTGAAATTTAGCACACATATACTCATGTAATTGTATGTTTCAAACATATATAAAAATACATGAAATTACATGGTTAACTGTGTAGAAACAATGTATCATTTCATGTCGGCTTCTGTGATTTCACTGAAGCCGGCAATTGAATTAGCGGCTATAACAGTATGTAGAAGTGTAAGAATTATAAATATATGTATATATATATGTCACAATGACATATATATATATATATATATATATGTGTTCTATGTGTATATATCTATTCTTTCTTTTGGCATTTAAATACTATCTTTTGGATCCATTACATGTCAGTTTTGCAAGCCTGCGAGAAAATCTGCAGAGTGATGAAAACCGAATTTTACAAGGTACACACACATTCATTAAATACGTCATTTGAAGGAAAATCGTATGCAGAAGATGTGTGATGTTTTATTTGATCAGATTGTCGACCGATTAAAACGGACCCGATTTTTGTGTTGGACTCCATAAGACCTTTGTCTAGTCACATTTCAAGAGAACGTATCACACCTGAGCAGACTCTCAAGATCTTCTAGGATTTCCTTCTACATAAAAGAACTGTGCTGATCGGAGCCAATTGCTATACTCCGGATCAATAACAATACATTTGACTACCAGGAATCCTAGACAACATCACTCAAAGTCATTGTTTGTTTGTTTTTTGTTTGTTTGTATTTTTTTTTTTTTTTTTAAATCTTCATTGTTATTATTCTCCCGCTCTACATATAATTATTGTCTGGTCAATTTGATTTGGGGTGGGCCTGTGGTTTGGTGGTTTTGGTTATTTATATCAATATATGCAATTGCTATAGGCGGATTCAATCAAGCGTTTACTATTTGAGACCTGAGACCTGGGTAGAGGTGCTGTTGGCTAAAGTGTGATCTAACGCTCGAGACTCTGTCCTGACCTAAGTTTAGGTCTGGGGAAATTTTTGACATTAAGGCTAAGTGCACACGATCAGGAATAATTGCGTTTTTTTCGCGGTTTTTCCGCTATTTTCCGCGGTTAAACCGCGAACAAAACGCAAGCATTAAGCATTCTATACGTTTTAATTGATTCCGCATGTTTTGTACACATGTTGCGTTTTTTTCCGCGAAAAAAACGCTTTGCGGAAAAAAAAGCAACATGTTCATTAATTTAGCGTAACCGCGGTGATTCCGCCGCCATAGGAATGCATTGAACCGCTTACTTTCCGCATGTGGCTATGCCCACTATGCGCAATGTAAGCGGTTCATGTGCGGATGGTACCCAGGGTCTGGAGCAGAGGAGACTCTCCTCCAGGCCCTGGGTACCATATCCCTGGTAAAACAATAATTAAAATAAAAAATAATGATATTTCTCACCTTCCGGCGGCCCCCGCAGCCTTCCCGCCTTCAGCGACGCTCCCTGCAACTTCCGGTCCCAAGAGTCCTTTGCGAGAATCACCCAGATGGCATAGCGGTCTCGCGAGATGCTACGTCATCGGGGTGATTTGTCGCAATGCATCCTTGGGACCGCGAGTTGCCGGGAGCGTCGCTGAAGGCGGGAAAGCTGCGGGGGCCGCCGGAAGGTGAGAATATCATTATTTATTATTTTTTTTATTATTTTTACATTAGATCTTTTTACTATTGTGCGACATAGGCGGCATCAATAGTAAAAAGTTGGTCACACGTGTCAAACACTATGTGTGACTCGTGTGACCAACCTGTCAATCAGTTTTCCAAGCGATGCTACAGATCGCTAGGAAAACGCTAGCATTCTGCAAGCTAATTACGCTTGCAAAACGCTATTATTCTGGCGGGAATCAGCATACAAAAAACGTGCGTATTTCCTGCGGAGAAGTGCGGGATTGCCGCGGAAATTTCCGCGGCAATTCCGCAACGTGTGAACTTAGCCTTAAAGTTTTGTGTTTGAATTATTCAGGTGTGGGCCCTGAGATTTCTAGTTTAAGATGAGGTCTGCTAGGGGTAAGGCCAATAGCAGTTCATCTAGGACTGGTAAGTCCTCTCTAGGGAAATTCTCAAAATCCTATGAAGACTTCCCTAATTTGTTTAGCCCCCTAAAGTCCAGATCGCCTTTGAAAAGAGATGAACCAGAACCCACCTATCCGAAGCAGACACATATCTCGACCTATAGTAAAGTGACAAAAGGCGGGGCCAATATTAAAATTCCAGTGTCTAAAACTCAACCAAATACACCACCCAAGAAAAGTAATCCTGGGAGTATCTCCAAATCTCTACCTCTTAGTGATTCACCTACTGAAGAGATGGATACTTCTAAATCATTTAAAAGGAAAGACCTTAGTGAAAAAGGGAACACAGAAGGTTCTCATACAGAAGATTCCGATAGTCTTTCAGAAGATTACACGCCAAATACCAATCCAGATAGGCAGAGGAGAAAAAGAGACAGTGAGGTGTCCACTCCATCATTTGAGGTTTTACCCCCCTCAATTAATCTTGAGGAATACAAAGGGTATAGTAAACAGGTCACAGAGGGATTCCTGGCAAACCTCTTTCAATCATTTAGTGATGCCTTGAGAACAGGATTTGAATCTCAGGCCAGGGCCTTGCAAGAAACGTGTAGTAGCCTTACCCAAAGAGTTGAGAAATATGAAAAGAGGATAGCACAGGTGGAGAGGGATGCTGTTTACCTTTCTAAAGAGAACTCCCTCCTTAAAGAAGAAGTTAGGTTCCTTAAAAACAAAGTTACAGATCTGGAGGATCGTAGCAGGAGGAACAATCTAAAAATCAGGGGTATTCCAGAATCTATCCCTCAAAACGACCTTTCAGATTTTACAAAAACTTGTTTAAAAAACTCTCACCCGATCTATCAGATTTAGAAGTAAAGATAGATCGCATCCATCGTCTTCCGCGCCCCAAAGGAATTTCGCAGGAGAAGTCTAGAGATACCATTTTGAGAGTCCATTTTTTTGAAACCAAAGAAAAAATACTAAAAAGTCTGAGAGAAAGAGGCTCCCCTCCAGAGCCATATAGAGACATCAAAATCTTCTCAGACTTCTCCAAGGAAACAATGGACGCCAGGAGGTCCTTTAGGGACATTACTTTCAAACTTAGGGAATTGAGAGTATCTTACAGATGGGGCTTCCCCACTAAGCTTTTAGTTTGGTATAATAACAAAAATTACCCTATCTGTTCACCTCAAGAGGGCCATAGGTTCATAAAGTTTCTTATGGATGAACCCGACTTCAAAGATAGGGATTAAATTGTATTAACAAATCCAAGTTTCTATTGCTAAATACTTGATTGTTAATGGTTATTATAACCCTTCACATACAAGATGTCTTTGTGGGATCTATGCCACAATTTATTTTTTCCCCTAACTAAGGTGAGCCACCACTCGGTTTGGTGTCCTCCAGGAGAACTCTTTAAGGTTTATATAAATTGTTTCAGTTTATTTGCTTTTTCTTCCTGTTATTTGCTGTTTCTTTTTATACTTACATTATAAATGAAAGTTTTGTCATACAATGTTAGAGGCCTTAACAGCCCAAACAAGAGGTTTACTCTCTGGAAAGAGATTGTTCATACCCATGCCGAACTTGTATGCTTGCAAGAGGTCAAATCATCAACCAGTCTTCCGTCATAGGAACTTTCCTCATGTTTTTAAGTCATTGAATGAAAAGAAGAAAGCCGGGGTCATTACGTTGGTAAGTAGCACCGTCCCATTCCAGTTTGTTGAGGAAATAATTGATCCCCAAGGTAGATTCCACATACTGGTATGCCGGCTCCAGAATAGACCTTGCACAATAGTGAATATCTATGCCCCAAATAAAAGACATATTCTATTCCTAAACAAATTGCAAAAGAAAATTGACAAGGTTAAGACTGGCGACCTTGTCTTATTGGGGGACTTTAATATTGTCCCAGACAGTTATCTAGATTCGTCCTCCTCTGTACGCCATAAAGTCCCAGCCCTAAAAAACTGGTTAGTCCAGAACGAATTCTATGATGTCTTTCGCTGTTTGAACACGTCATCGCGTGAATACTCTCATTTCTCGGACGTCCATAAAACGGCCTCCAGAATTGATCTTGTACTCACCAACATATTCACCTTAACTAAATTCAAAAGCATTAAATTTTTAAAGAAATCCATATCAGACCACACCCCTGTCCTTACTGAATTTTTGCTAGGCCCCCCCTCCAAAAGTTTGTTCCTGTGGAAAAATAATCCTATCCTTTACACAATTCCCGAGTTTAAACAAGAAATAGAGACTTTAATTTCAAATTATTTCAAAGAAAATATATCTGATGAGGTCAATTCTTTTACTTTATGGAATGCCCATAAAGCTGTACTTAGGGGGGACTCATACAAATCTATTCCAGATACAAAAAGAGAAATAGGGAAAAGATTATCAACTTACAAAACCAAATAAGGCAAAAAGAGGAGCAACAGATTAACCTAACAGCTCCATCCTCGTCCATCCAAGCAGAGATTCTGAAACTCAGGCATAACTTAAGATCAGAAATATACAAGGAATATGATGGGGTCATTAAAGCCTCAAAGTATAAGGTATACACCTCGGTGAACAAGCCTGTGAAATATATGATGTCCAAACTTAAAAGAGAGAGAGTTAATAGAAGGATTTCTAAAATTGTCTCCCCTCGGGTGAAGCCAAAACTCATCCCAGGGACATAGTCGAATCGTTTGCTGAATTTTTTGGGAAGCTCTATAACCTGAAGGATGATCCTTCAACTCCTATAGAAAACTCAAATCTGATAGATGCTTACTTGGAAGGTATTAACCTTCCAAAGGTTAGCAGCAGTCACTTGGACTATATAAATGGCCCCTTTTCAGAGAAGGAGATAACTGCTGTAATTAACAAACTCCAAAATCAAAAGACCCCTGGGCCGGACGGCTTTTCAGGGGAATACTACACGTCTTTTGCAAAACTATTAGCCCCACATTTGGCCTCTGTTTTTGATCTGGCATCCTCTCGGGGTTCATTCCCAAATGAGATGCTGGAAGCTACAATTGTTATGATTCCAAAGGCGGGGGGGACCCCGAGAGGATACAGAACTACAGACCAATTTCGCTTATCAATAGCGATATTAAAATTTACTCTAAGATACTGGCTGAGCGTTTGAAAAATATTTTACCAAATTTGTTGAATGACGACCAGATTGGTTTCACTACAGGCAGGCAAGCGTCAGACGGGACCAGAAGGGTAATTAACCTGATGAACCTAGTTAAGACTTCAGGACATCAATCGGCATTTCTGGCACTGGACGCCGAGAAAGCCTTTGACAGGCTAAACTGGTCATTTTTGAAAACAACTCTTTCCAGATTTGGCTTTGATGAAAAATTCCTATCAACGGTTTTCGCGCTTTACTCGGGTCCCAGTGCCAGTATTTACGCTAACAACTTTTTGTCTAATCCATTTTGTATTACCAATGGAACAAGACAGGGGTGTCCCTTATCTCCTCTGTTGTTTGTTCTCGCCATTGAGCCTCTGGCCGAAAAAATCAGACTTAACGAAGGGATCAGAGGTTTTAAACTCTCTTCTCGTCATTATAAGCTAGGCCTTTTTGCTGACGATTTGTTTCTTACACTGTCCGATCCTATAAACTCTATTAAGGCTCTCTCAAGAGATTTGGAAGAATTTTCCAAAGCCTCTTATTTTAAGATAAATACGCATAAATCTAAATTTATTACTTTTAACATGAATAAAGCTGAAATTGACGAGCTGAGAGGACAAACTGAGTTTGCTTGGGAAGAAAAGGAAATAATCTATTTGGGTATCAAAATAGCAGGATCGATTCAAGCTACAATTAGAGCTAACTTAGAGAATATTATCAAAACGATTGCAACCGATCTATCTTTCTTTGCACAATTGGGCCTCTCTATTTTCAGGAGGACACTATCGGTTAAATCTTTTGTTTTACCTAAAATATTATATGTTTTTAGGACTTTACCAGTAATCCTCCCATTTAGGACTCTTCGCAAAATTCAGGGAATGATACTCTCTTTTGTGTGGAATGACAAGAAAGCTAGAATCTCAGCTGACTTGCTATACAAACATAAAAATCATGGAGGTGCCGGTCTTCCAAATATTCATGCATACTATTTGGCCTCATTGATTAAACAGAGCTGGTATTGGTTTGCTGATAACGACCCACATCCAGCTTGGCTTCACCTAGAGAGGGACACTAGCGGGTTAAACTCGGTCCGAAAACTTTTTTTTTGTTTTCTTTTTCACAAATCACGAAAAAACTCACCACATCCCATTTTTCAGTCATTAATCTCTGCCTGGAGGACGCTTGTTAAGCCACATAAAAATGTTAAAAAATTGGAGTACATTCCAAACCTACCCCTTTCCCTTTTGGCCATAATACTTGATTTCCCTATCTCTGAAACATGGACAAAGTCAGGAATTAAAAGGGTGGGAGACATTTATATCGGGGGTAAATTCCTAACTTTCAGTGAGATTAAAACCAAATATGGGTTGCCTTCCTCCGAGATAATTCTCTTTATCATGTTGAAGGATTGCATCATGGAACTAATATCTGGAAAATCTTGGAATTATAAAAACTCTTTCATCACTTTTGTGCAATGTTAAAAACAAGCATATCTGGAGTCTAAGCAACTTGTATAGTCTTATAGCTGGGGATCCTAGTGGCACAAAAAACGTTTACATGAAAAGGTGGGAGTCTGATTTAGGAGAAGACTTTCGGACTGAGCAATGGGACGGTGCTATTAAAAATACCTATAGATCTAATATTTCAATGGCCCTCCATGAATGCCACTTCAAAGTGATGTCTAGATGGTATTATACCCCGATTAGGTTGTCGCACATTAATTCGGAACATTTCCCTTTGTGTTGGAGAGACTGCGGCCAACAGGGAAACCTTTATCATATTTTTTGGGCTGTCCAAAAATTAAAGACCTTTGGTTTCAAGTCTCCCAGCACATTGACCTCCTCACCAAAAATGTTCAAATTACTCCTGGGAGAGTGCTTCTGTCATTAGACATGGAACAATTTGACCCCTCAATTAGATATGTTATTATACATATTTTCTTGGTGGTCAAGATTACCTTGGCGCAATGGTGGAAAAAAACAGAGGTACCTAAATTTGCAGATATCTTAGATAGGATTTGTCTACACAGTGACCTGGAATGGAGATTTGCGGTTGTTAATAATGAATAATAAATAATGTTAATAAAGAAAAATATGCAAAAAAGTAATTGAAAAAAAATAGATGTTTTTCTGACTTCATGACCATGGTGTTGGGCTGAGTTTCCGAAAAAAAGATCCTTTTTCCTGGTATAAATGAAGCATTTTTTATTCCGCAACATATTTCAATGCCGGCCCGGTATATTTTTTAAGACATCAACCCAGCGTCGAAATGCGTCTTGGAATAAAGAATTCTTAATCTACATCTGGCAAATAGTTCATTAAGTTGACAAGGTGGATCATCCTATCTGATCAATTATCCTAGCGCATTTCTTTCCCCTGTGAGGCAGCAGCAGTTGATCTGACTTGTGCCTACAACTAAGCACATTTCTTGATTTCCATTGTCTTTTTAATAGGGTATCAGCAAGATATCATGTGCTCTGTTCCCTTTACAGTTCTTGCCATTTCTAATGCCTTCAGGCATAGTCATCCCCAAAGATACTGTTAGACAGAGTCAGACTGAATAGGGACCGCGTGGTAGGACAGCTAAGAAGGTCAATGATGAGCATAACAATCCACAGAGAATCGAGTTTGAGTCAAATGTGCTGAAATTTGCAGTTCTGCGTGAATTTGAACACTTTGAGATTCAATTCTCGAGGATCACAAAGAAAAGCTTGTCTGCTATATTCGAGAACCTTAAGAGGCCCACAATTAAGCTGACTACCATCTATTCTTCACTACAGGCCGGAATTCTGTACTGGTATGAAGCAAGAACCCCCGAAGAGTTCTGTCTACAGATGGGTATCTGGTTTGGCTAATGATGAGCTGATCCATTGAAATTCCAAATTGGCAGCTTTTCCCCCAAAATTTGATTTGCAATAAATTTATCTCAATACTGCAAAGCCTTTAATTGCCTGGACAATATGTGCACATCTCTTGGAATTCACCTAGAACTTTACTGAATCCCTTTAAGCTCTTTAATGCAAACACAGCCTTATTAGTATTCAGGGGACCTCAACATTTCTTGCTAGGACAAAAATGTGTGGGAACCAGAGAGAGCCAACAGCCTATTTAACAACACACTGCAGTATCAGACTTTTTAGGCCATGTAAATTGTAAAAATGATGCAAAAATGATCTCTCTTTGGCAACAGGCATCTGCCTTGATGATGTTTATACACAAAAGGTACAAACAGAAGGAGTCGTGGATTTTTCACACGGTGCGGTACAAAAGCCTATCCTGGTAATAATGCAATTCGGACTTCCTTTTGGAATACGGGAAAAATTTCCGAATTTTGTTTTAATGGCGAGGGTATAAAAGCATGGCTATCCAAAGGTCATCTCTTTGCTTAATGGTAATAATAGCCATGTCATCCCACAAGCATTCCTGCATACAGCTTTAGATGTTCACCATCATTACAAAAGGCCCCTCTGGTCTACTCTTATCACCATGCTGTGACTGTTCTCACGTCCAGCCCGATTGTCAACGTCATTTTCACTTTGAATGTCAGTTTCATCCCCTGCCAACTCAATGTGCCCTCCTCATTCACTTCCTGCTGCTCCTCCTTTTCCACATTTTGCTGCATCTAGTATGGACATTGAGTCCAAGCCTAATCCTGTGCAGTTATCTTCTATAGAGCTTCACATGACCCAAAACATCATTAACAATTTTGAGAATTTTGTTAAAGAAAAATTGCATCACTGGAATTCTAAGAATTTTTGTTTGCTGACTTACAACAATTTTGCCTCTTGTGCCCTGACATATACAAGAATCAAATGCTTCCTTAGCTCGCTTCTGGGAAGCTGTACTTAAACACATGGCTCTTGCACAAGTTGGGTTAACTGAAGACGCCATGGACAGAGAGAAGGAAGAATACTGAAAGCAATAGCTGAGCTTGATGATGGGGCTGATAAAAATAGCCAGTCAGGGTATAACTTGGGTATGTGGACTAGCAACCAGAAACTAGATCATGAGGAGAAGAAGGAGGACAGCTGGAGCTTTGCTTATCTTGATAGTCACTTTGCTTTCCCCACATGAGCAGCTGATGACGTTTCATGTGCAGAAGGAGCAATTTGTGCCAGGATGTACATAGTTTATATTCCAACAGCATAGTATGCTCACTGCAATAGATTAGTCCTCCAAAAAAGTGGAAAAGAATTCCCACACTTGAGATGGCAACACGTAGAATTCACTACCACCATCCACCACCAAAGCTTTCAGGTACTGTAGAGCCTCCTACACCAGTCAGTCGTGACATCACCTGCTCCCGAACTTAACACAGGCAATCTTCCCCCAGATCTTTTAGCTGGACATCGGCTCCGCTCATTCCCCTCTGGTGATATCTCCTCTGCATCGCAATTTGGTTCCCACTCATCAACAGTATCATTCATGACTCAACTAAGAGCTTTCATCTGTGTGGAAAATGGACTGAGCTCCTTGTCTCCTCACCTTTCCGGATTTCCACCTTGAGATTCACCCTGATTGAGAGTGCTACTACCATTAGCAGTGCCCCAGAGCCAGCAAAAAAGCTTGGTGTTAGAATCATGTTCTCCATTTCCTTTGGCCTCATCTCAATAGATGCATTGAACTTTAACTATACAAATAATACGTCATCTGGATAACTTTTCTCAAAAAAGTGGATAGAGACAAATTAACATTGCAAAGGCCATTGATTAATCTCAAGTTAGAAGTCAGATAACACTTTTCTGATATCCCAGGGCTATTAACTACAGCTACAACTGAGCCATGGTTTATTGAAAATTATTACAAAGAATAAATTCACAGAATTGATTGCACAAAAAATGCAAAAATTCAGTTCAGTCACTTGTAACAAGTAAGCGCACATTCCCTGACTAACACTGTTCTCAGAGTTTTATTCTGTGAATAAATATTGCACTGGCTTGCAGCTTTCTAGTGCCTTAAGAACGAAAAAAAAGAAAAGGATCATTGGAATTCAGATGCAGCAGGAGAGATACCAGCTGCACCATTTCACACTGAATCTGGCACCGCTTCTGGCACCTATCCTATTTCTATCTCTTTAATTCATAAATTAAAAAAGTTGGCTTGGCTTTCCCAAAACTGCTCTATATAAGGCAAAGCATAGATTCTCTCTTTTGAGACAATCGGATCGATTTTGTAAATGACACTTGGATCAAACTCTGACCAGAATGTCAGCTTAGTGTGATTCATTTCTCTCAGATGAGAAAACATAGCACAGGTGAGAACATGATGGTGAACAAGATTGCTCCATTTTCTCCATTGGGTAAGTCCACAGAAATCAGACAGCACTCGGAGTCATCTGAGTGTAGTCTGAAATTTTCCATGCACCCATAGACTTGAATGGGTATGCGTGATCCGATTTTCACAACTCGCAGCATGCTGCTATTTTTCTCTCATGACGAATCTGCATGAGAAAAGAAACATTGATCAGAACTGTCCCATAGAATAACTTTCGTCCGAGTGCTATCCGATAAAACATTGCATAGCACTCGTCTGATGTATACGCTCATGCGAGCCATGAAGTAAATGCAGTAAGTTGAGAAACAAACAGCACAAGATAATTAAATGCAAAACTCACTGAATGCTCAGACACACACAGCTGTCTGAGTCAGTCTTAAATGGCTTAGGGTGATGAAGTCACAGAAGTTTAGTGGGCTATATGAGAATCCTGGCATGGATCACAGTAAAGGCAGGTGTCCATAGGTGAAGGAATCAGTGTCAGGCTGCTGCAATGCAGATAGGTGCAGGCTCCACTAGATGGTAGTAGAGTGAATGCAGAACAGCACCTAAACAGAGCAGGCTTGCAATGCAGCAGCAAGGCTACCACAGGTGGCAGCAGAGTAGTCAAACAGGCTGAGTCAAGCAACACACTGTAGAGCAGTACAAAATGGAATAAACAAACTCAGGGTCAGAGGCAAGCCGAGAAGGTCAGTAGCGGTCAGGAGTGTATAAGCCAAAAGACAAAACACAGAAGCAGGTCAGGATATAAGCCAAGTCAGCACCGGGAGGACAATACACTAAAGGGGAACACTGAGTCAAAATGGGAATGGGTTAAAACAGAGACACGGGTTCAGACAGCAAACGCAGGAGGACAAATCAGAGCAATCAGAGTCAGCAACAGCAGCCCTAGGCAAAAACTATAATCAACACCGCCTGCAGGAAGCAGCAGCGATAAATAGCCAACCTGAACCCAGACTGAGGCTGAGCAAGGTTAACCCCTGACATGACCAGACCGGGGAAAAGGGAAAACAGGACTCAAAACCAGGTCTGGATCATGGCAGTCCGGCTCATTAATAGAATCGAGACAGGTGAGTGGCAGGATATTTTTTATTTTCTCAACTAAATACATAATATTTGAGAAATATTTTATATTTTGGGATTAATACTTTACTCTTTAACTGCAGCACCAAGGCAGGTTATGAAGCATGAGTTACTCACATTTTGACAGGTATGATCTGCTACAAATAAAATGCATAGCCAAAAACCATCTTCTGGTACCATTCCTGAGAAATCAACTCATTTCTCATATTTCACTAATACTCAAGTAACTCTTACAGCAACGCTAGAATATTTCACGATTTTTAATGAAATGAAGACATGGTACACTTTGAGGCATGATTGGAATCATTGTCCAGTTGGAAGGTCAAGTGATCTTAATGCTGAAAGCGTGAAGTTTTCTCTTAGGATTTCCTGATAGTTGGTTGCATCCATCTTGCTTTCCTCATGCTGCATGTGTTCAGTGACATAGGAAGCAAACTTATCCCAGAGCATTGCCGAGCTTCACACTGCTTCGCTATAGGCTTGGTGTTTTTTTCAATGTAATATTCATTCTTCCCTCTCCTGATGTACCACTGATGCATTGGCCTGAAAAGTCGAATAGACAAAAAAAGAACTAGCACATCTAAGCTAGTGGGAACAGGCGCCAACCAAAGAAAGTATACAAATCAAAAATATTAAGGTTTGCACCATAACTTACCAAGAATGATTACTCTAGAGCATAGGAACTGCATTGCTGCATAGAAAAAAATTTAAAAAAGCACTATATGATGTATATATGAAATATGTATCTGCAAAAATTGCTATGAAAAAAATGAAGGCTCTTAGCGCATAGATTGGCCAATATATATATGCCCAATTACCACGTCACGGTGTCCTTCGTCAATTTGTCTATTTATATTAAGCTTTTTGGACACGTGCACTCTCACTTCCAAAAGCCACAGGTGATTTTAATCAGATTAGCTGGTCTAATCCTGCCCCATAAATTGTAGGCTTTTTGCCCAGGAGAGGTGACATAACAGGATAGTGACCCAATTGACGAAGGACACCGTGACGTGGTAATTGGGCATATATATATTGGCCAATCTATGCGCTAAGAGCCTTCATTTTTTTGCAGATACATATTTCATATATACATCATATAGAGCTTTTTTCAAATTTTTTATATGCAGCAATACAGTTCCTATGCTCTAGAGTAATCATTCTTGGTAAGTTACGGTGCAAACCTTAACCCCTTTTTTCCATTGGACGTAATATTCCGTCCACGTGACCCTGGACCTCATTCCCATGGACGGAATAGTACGTCCAGGGCGATCAGCTGCGCTCCCTGGGGGAGCGCAGCTAATTGCCGCCGGGTGTCATCTGATTATCACAGCTGACACCCGGGACTGTGTGTCAGGAGCGGTCACGGACCGCTCCTGGCACATTAACTCCTGGCACACCGCAATCCAACATGATCGCGGTGTAACAGGGGCACAGGGGAGCATCGCGCAGGGAGGGGGCTCCCTGCACGCTCCCTGAGACCCTCAGAACAGCGCGATGTGATCGCGCTGTTCTGAGGCCTTCCTCCATCCAAGAACCCGGATCCAAGATGGCCGCCGGGTCCTGCAGGGAGGCGGCTTACTCAGTGCCTGCTGAGAGCAGGCACTGAGAAGCCTGCAGCAGTGCCAGAGCGATCGCTGGTGTGACAGAGTGCTGTGCACACTGTCACACCAGCGATCTCACCCTACATAGTGATGTCCTACCCTGGGACAAAGTATAAAAGTTAAAAAAATAAAAATAAAAAGTGTAAAAAAAAATTTAAAAAAAAATATATATTCCCCAATAAATTCATTTATTCCTGTAAATAAAAAAACCAAAACAATAAAAGCACACATATTTGGTATCGCCGTGTCCGTAACGACCCCCCCTATAAAACTGTCCCACTAGTTAACCTCTTTAGTGAACCCCTTAAAAAAAAAGAAGCAAAAAATCAATGCTTTATCATCATACCGCAGAACAAAAAGTGGAATAACACGCAATCAAAAAGACCGATATAAATAAACATGGTACCGCTGAAAACGTCATCTTGTCCCGCAAAAAATGAGCTGCCATACAGCATCATCAGAGAAAAAATAAAAAAGTTATAGCTCACAGAATAAAGCGATGCAAAAATAATAATTTTTTATATAAAATTGTTTTTATTCTATAAAAGCACCAAAACATAAAAAAATGATATAAATGAGGTATCGCCGTAATCGTACTGACTAGAGTTGAGCGATACTTTCCGATATCCAAAAGTATCGGAATCGGAATGGTATCGCCGATATCACTAAAATATCGGCGATACCCGATACCGATACCGGAAGTCCCATGTAAGTCTATGGGAACAAAATATCGCAACTAAAAAAACCTCTTTCTTTCCTTGTAAACACTAAATATACACACATAGAATACATATATATATATACATGTCATTGTGACATATATATATACATATATGTATAGTTTATACACTTCTACATAGTAAAATATCCTCTGATTAAATTGCCGGGTAAAGCCGGCTTCTGTGAAAAGACAGAAGCACCCGACATGAAATGACACTTGGTGTACATAGGTTAACCATGTCTTTTCATGTCCTTTGCTATCTGATTTGCACAAACAATTACATCAGTCTATGTGTGCAAAATTTCACACCTGTAGGGGTTAATTAAAGGTGTAAATTCGTTGTAAAAAAACGGACTTTTTTGCTACGAATTTACACCTTTAATTATCCCCTACAGGTGTGAAATTTTGCACACAGCCACTCATGTAATTGTTTGTGCAAATCAGATATCAAACTACATGAAAAGATATGGTTAACCTTATGTACACCAAGTGTCATTTCATGTCGGGTTCTGCATTTTCACAAAAGCCGGCAATTGAATTAGCGGCTATTATACTATGTAGAAGTGTATGAACTATAAATATAAATATATATATATATATATATATATGTGTCACAAATTCAATGACATGTATATATATATATGAGGTGTAAAATTGCTGAAAAAAATGCGTGGGCTCCCGCCCTATTTTCGCAACCAGACAGACAAAGCCAGTGAGTGGGGGCAGATAATAATAGCCCAGAGAGGGACCATTTTTTTGGCCCCCCCCCCGGCTACTTAACATCTGCCCCCAGACACCCCAGAAAGGGCAAATCTCTAATTAGATTTGCCCTTTCTGGCACTTTGCCCGTCTATTCCCATTGCCCTGTAGCGGTGGCGAATGGGTTAATATGGGGTTAAAATGACCTTGCAATTGAAAGGTCACTTTAAGCCAGGTTAATAATTGAGAGCTGTCAATTAGACAACTATCAATTATTAATCCTATTGTATGAAAGAAAAATCAAACACACACACTTTAATAAAAAAGAAGTTTAATGAAATAATCACACAGTTTTTGACCATATTTTATTTACCTGCTAAAACCATTTCCTGTAATAAAAATAAAATAATAAAGCAAAATTATTCTTACCAATCCGATGCACAGTCAGGTCCCACGGTGTAATCCTTCAGAAAGGGTTAATGTTTACTGCAGGGACCGCAGCTAATGCTGCAGCCTCACAGTAAACCCCCAAATGAATGAGCTCCTCTCCTGGCTGACAGGAGAGGAAGTGGAAAGCTTAATTGATTGCTTTCCACTTTCACTTCAGGTCAGCCAGGGACACCATCAGTGACGTCAGAGGGAACTGATTAACAAAAATAGGGGTTCCCTTCGAAAAAAAAATGGCGTGGGGTCCCCCCTTTTTTGTTAACCAGCCAGATGAAGCAGACCGCTGAGGCCTGGATTTTCAGGCTGTTAAGGAGACAAGATCCATGGACCTTGCCAGCCTGATAATACCAGGCCACAGCAGTCTGCATATCTTGGCTGATTAACAAAAATAGGGGATCCCCTCGAAAAAAATTGGCGTGGGTTCCCCCCTATTTTTGTTAACCAGCCAGATGAAGCAGACCGCTGAGGCCTGGATTTTCAGGCTGTTAAGGAGCCAAGATCCATGGACCTTGCCAGCCTGATAATACCAGGCCACAGCAGTCTGCATATCTTGGCTGATTAACAAAAATAGGGGATCCCCTCGAAAAAAATTGGCGTGGGGTCCCCCCTATTTTTGTTAACCAGCCAGATGAAGCAGACCGCTGAGGCCTGGTTTTTCAGGCTGGTAAGGATCCAATATCCATGGACCTTGCAAGCCTGATAATACCAGGCCACAGCAGTCTACTTAGCTTGGCTGGTTAACAAAAATAGGGGATCCCCTCGAAAAAAAAACGGCGTAGGGGTCCCCCTATTTTTGTTAACCAGCCAAGTAAAATGCAGACTGCTGCGGCCTGGTATTAAAAGACTGTCAAGGCCCATGGATTTTGGCCCTCAACAGCCTGATAATACCAGGCTACAGCAGCCCCACATTTGGCGCATCAAAAGATGTGCCAATTGTGGCACTTTACTCGGCTCTTCCCACTTGCCCTGTAGCGGTGGCAAGTGGGGTAATAAGGGGTTAATGTCACCGTTGATTGCACGGTGACAATAAGCCCGGTTAATAATGGAGAGGTGTCAATAAGACACCGATCCATTATTAATCCCAAAGTTTTTAAATGTGTAAAAAAAAGACACAGCAAGAAAAAAGTCTTTTAATGAAATAAAAGAGACAACACAGTTTTCATTTTGTTTATTATACACTCATTCCTGCGACGCCATCGATCTCCTGTAAAAAAAGAAAAAAAACAAACCAACAGTATACCACCTGTCCGACGCAGTCCATAACGACAGTCCCACGACGATCCAGCTCTGCTACATCGGAATGACAGGCAGAGCCTGACATCCCGGCGCAGCACAGCTGCTTACCAGCTTCCCCGGCGGTGACGTCATCGGACTGCTTTACGGCCGCGATTACCCAGCAGTCACTGCAGTTATCGCGAGAAACTGCATGTGACCGCCGGGGAGAAGAGGATGGCGGCTATTAAGCAGTCCGGGATGTGACCGCCGGAGATCTTCTGCCGGGTAAGTGCCGCTGACCCCTGACAGACCCGACCGACGGACACTGACAGTGACAGTGACAATTCCGATTCCGGTATCCGATATGACGAAAATATCGGTACTCTGAATCGGAATTCCGATACAGCCAATATCGGCCGATACCCGATATTTGCAGTATCGGAATGCTCAACCCTAGTACTGACCCGAAGAATAAAACTGCTTTATCAATTTTACCACACGCCTCCCCCAAAAGAAATTCATGAATTGCTGATTTTTGTTCATTCTAACCTCCCAAAAATCGAAATAAAAAGCGATCAAAAAATGTCACATGCTCAAACATGGTACCAATAAAAACGTCACCTCGTACCGCAAAAAATAAGACCTCACATGACTCTGTGGGCCAAAATATGCAAAAATTATAGCTCTCAAAATGTGGTGATGCAAAAACTATTTTTTGCAATAAAAAGCGTCTTTTAGCGTGGCAGCTGCCAATCACAAAAACCCGCTATAAATAGTAAATCAAACCCCCCCTTTATCACCCCCTTAGTTAGGGAAAAATAATAAAATTAAAAAAATGTATTTATTTCCATTTTACCATTAGGGTTAGGGTTGGCGCTAAAGTTAGGATTAGGGTTAGGATTAGGGTTAGGGGTGTGCTAGGGTTAGGTTTATGGTTAGCGTTGGGACTACGGTTAGGGTGTGTTGGGGTTAGGGTTGGAGTTAGAATTGGGGGGTTTCCGCTGTTTAGGCACATCAGGGCTCTCCAAATGTAACATGGCGTCTGATCTCAATTCCAGCCAATTCTGCGTTGAAAAAGTCAAACGGTGCTCCTTCACTTCTGAGCTCTGCCATGCGCCCAAACAGTAGTTTACCCCCACATATGGGGTATCAGCGTACTCTGGACCCCAAGAGTTATTGTGCAATTTGTCCTATTTCTTCTGTTACCCTTGGGAAAATAAAAAACTGGGGGCGAAAATATCATTTTTGTAAAAAAAATGATTTTTTTGTTTTTACGGCTGTACGTTATAAACTTCTGTGAAGCACTTGGGGCTTCATAGCGCTCACCACACATCTAGATAAGCTCCTTGAGGGGTCTAGTTTCCAAAATGGTGTCATTTGTCAGGGGTTTCCACTGTTTAGGCAGATCAGGAGCTCTCCAAACACGACATGGCATCCAGCCAATTCTGCGTTGAAAAAGTCAAACGGCGCTCCTTCCCTTCCAAACTCTGCCATGCACCCAAACAGTGAAATACCCCCACATATGGGGCATCAGCGTACTCAGGACAAATTGCACAATAACTTTTGGGGTCTTGTTACCCTTGGGAAAATAAAAATTATGGTGAAGAGATCATTTTTGTGGAAAAAATATGATTTTTTAATTTTACGGCTCTACGTTATAAACTTGTGTGAAGCTCACCAAAGATCTAGATAAGTTCCTTAGGGGGTCTAGTTTCCCAAATGGGGTCACTTGTGGGGAGTTTCCACTGTTTAGGCACATCAGTGGCTCTCCAAATGCAACATGGCGTCCAATCTCAATTCCAGCCAATTTTGGTTGCAAAAAGTCAAATGGTGCTCCTTCCATACCGAGCTCTGCCGTGCGCCCAAACTGTGGTTCCCCCCACATATGGGGTATCAGCGTACTCAGGACAAATTGGACAACAACTTTTGTGGTCCAATTTCTCCTATTACCCTTGGGAAAATAAAAATTAGTGACTAAAAGATAATTTTTGTGGGAAAAAAAAAAGGATTTTTTATTTTCATGCCCGAGCATTATAAACTTGTGTGAAGCACTTGGGGGTTCTAAGTGCTCACCAAAATCTAGATAAGTTCCTTAGGGGGTCTAGTTTACAAAATGGGGTCACTTGTGGGGGGTTTCCACTGTTTAGGCTCATCTGGGGCACTGCAAACGGAACATGACCCCATCAACGTCTGCATTCCAAAACGTTACTACTTTCTTTCCAAGCCCTGCCGTGCGCCCAAACAGTTCCCCCCCCACATATGGGGTATCAGCGTACTCAGGACAAATTGGACAACAATTTTTGGGGTCCAATTTCCTTGGGAAAAATCAAAAATTTAGGACTAAAAAATAATTTTTGTGGAAAATTGTTATTTTTTTTTCACACCCAGGCATTATAAACTTTTGTGAAACACTTTGGGTTTCAAAATGCTCACAACAGATCTAGATAAGTTCCTTAGGGGGTCTAGTTTCCCAAATGGTGTCACTTGTGGGGGGTTTCAACTGTTTAGGCGCATCAGGGGCTCTCCAAACGCGACATGGCGTCCAATCTCAATTCCAGCCAATTTTAGTTTGAAAAAGTCAAACGGCGCTCCTTCCCTTACGAGCTCTGCCATGCGCCCAAACAGTGGTTTTCCCCCACATATGGGGTATTGGCGTACTCAGGAGAAATTGCACAACAACTTTATCTGTCCATTTTCTCCTTTTACCCTTGTGAACATAAAAAAAAAGTTTGTAAATATCATTTTTGTGGCTAAAAAGTTAAATATTCATTTTTTCCTTCCACGTTGCTTCAGCTCCTGTGAAGCACCTGAAGGGTTAATAAAATTCTTGAATGTGGTTTTGAGTACTTTGAGGGGTGCAGTTTTTAGAATGGTGTCACTATTGGGTATTTTCTGCTATATAGACCCCCCAAAGTGACTTCAAATATGAGGTGGTCCCTAAAAAATGGCTTTGTAAATTTTGTTGTAAAAATGAGAAATCGCTGGTCAACTTTTAACCCTTATAATTTCCTAACAAAAAAAAATTTTGGTTCCAAAATTGTGCTGATGTAAATTAGACATGTGGGAAATGTTATTTATTAACTATTTTGTGTGACAAATTTCTCTATTTTAAGGGAATAAAAATTCAATGTTTGAAAATTGCAAAATTTTCAAAATTTTCGTCATATTTGCGCTTTTTTCAAAAATAAACGCAAGTTATATCAAATAAATTTTACCACTATCATGAAGTACAATATGTCATGAGAAAACAGTCTCAGAATCACGAAGATCCGTTGAAGCGTTCCAGAGTTATAACCTCATAAAGAGACAGTGATCAGAATTGTAAAAATTGGCCCGGTCATTAACATGCAAACCACCCTTGGGGGTGAAGGGGTTAATATTTTTAATTGGCCTGAAAAGTTTTAGTTATACTTCATCACTCCATGGAACAGAATGTCAAAATTTCAGTACCATATTGAAATGGTTTTGAGCATAATGGAGCCGACTTTTCTTGTGTTTTTGGGTCAGTAGAGCTGCACATCTTGGAGTTTGGGCATGGAGACCTTGACTGTTTAGTATGTGTGAGTCGCACGTACCAGGGCTTTGGGTACTCAGCACCGAGCCCGTTCACTTCACTGGGATGTCACGGGTAGCGCAGCTCGGTCCGTGGCCCTGGGCGCTCACTAAAAAGGGGGAATATTTACAGGGGATGATAGAAATGTTCGTGACGCCACCTGTGGTTCCTGGTCAGGGTGACCAGCGCTGCAGTGTAGATCCTCTGAGGGTATGGGGCAGCAAGGTGTTAAGTCTCCCACAGGCGAGACTGATCCCTCGGAGTATATGGCGGTGTAGGGTGCAGGTGCAATAATGCAGATACACACAAGACAGTCTCTTTCGGTACCTTTACTGGTAGTAGATTCAGGCACGTCCCGGGAAGCTGTTCAGGGTGGAGGATGCACGTCCAGTAATCCACTGAGTAGGTGTAGGGCCTCCTTACGTCTTTATATGTGTGAGTCTCTAACTTGCATAAAACAAAGTTTAACTCCGTTCTCTTTGCTACGCCCGGCTGATCTTGTGGTGGAGCCTTCTTTTGGACAGAACTAAGTCTCCATTTGCAGTGTACTGCTAGACTCCTGTTCTCCTGACCCCGGTTACGTATCAGCACAATTGAGCCCCTCTGTGACCTGTAGTCCAGCAGGGTCCCCGGTTTTTCCCACTAGCCGTGAAGGTACTAGCAAGCTCGGACCCGGTGTCTGGTAGTGCAGAGTGGAGGTCAGCTATCAATGCTGTCGACCTCTGTCACTCTCTCTTTCTTCTTTCTCCACTTGCCTGTCGCCCTACTCACACCTTTAACATAAGCACAATGGGATAGCAGTGTCTCTCAGTTCTGCTGCTCTTCAGCTCTGCTGCTCTTAGGCTGCGGATTGCAGTGTAAGGTTCTTTGTCTCTTTTGACATGTTCCTTGAAACTCAGTTTTCCGTCGGCCATTTTGCTTTCTGTCTTGCTGCAGCTATCTTGCCCTCAGTTAATATGGAGGTTCCAGCTTTCATGTTCCCGCCCTGATTCTCTCCTCTTGCTTCTTAAGCAGCCTCAGCTGAACAATCAGTGCTCCTGAATCAAGCTTCAGTCAGCCTGTGACCTGACTCCTGGAAACCTAGGATTTTGGACTCCAGCTATTTCCTACTGAGGAACTTTGGAACACTTTTGGACTCTGGAAACCTGCTGTCTGGTGAATCCATGTTTGCAGAGGAATTACGGTACAGAGAAGAGATCCTGAACCTGCTTTGGAGAGTTATTGTAGAGCTTGAAGTTACTCTGGCCTGCTGTGTCTCCTGCCTCTGTTCCTGCAAACTGTGTGACCTTTTCTGCATGCTTGTATGAAATAATACAAGTCATTTCATATCAACCTGTGTCTCATGTGTTTTCCTCGCACCCAAGCACAAGACGCTATAGGAACTGTACACTATACATGACAAGATTCAGGAGCCAATGTTTAGTGTCTGCTGGGTCTGGGAAAGCTGTGTCTGCTGTGACTGTGGATATCAGATGTCCGTTTAATACCTTCTGTGATGACAGTGGTTGTGACTTCTCACAACCATTCCAGGTGAGAGCATTCCCTTAAATGTTACTCTGGAGTGTTACCACAGGTAAACACTATTGTTTTTTTTTTTTTTTCCTTTTCTCTTCTCCTTCCAGCACTTCTGCCTTAAAAGATCTGGAAGATGGAGGCCCGCATAAAGGAGCTTTGCGGAGTGACTGATACAATCCTTGCAGATATACAGACTATAAAGACCCGTTTTGCAAGCCTACAGGACCTCACTAATCATAATTTGCAAGTGTTTGGACAAACTACCCAGGAATTACGAGCCAGGATTGAGGCTCTAGAGGAACGAGTCCAGGCTCCTGCCATAACCCCGAGTTCTGGGATCCCCAAGTTACCTCCTTTTCGTTTTGGCGGTGAACGTGAGAAATTCAGGGATTTATTAACCAATGCAATCTATTTTTCTCTGCACATGCTTCACAATTTCCCACTGAACGATCCAAAGTGCTTACTATAATCATGTTGCTTACCAATAAGGCTTTGATGTGGGCAAACCCTCTGATTGAGACAGAGGATGATTGTTTGAATCACCTTGATACTTTTATTTCAGCCATGGGGCAGGTGTTTGATGACCCCAATCGAGGTGCAACAGCTGAAGCAGCCATGTTAACTTTGCGCCAAGGTAAGCGTTCAGTAGCCGAATATGCCTTGGATTTCAGGAGATGGGCTCTTGATACCACTTGGGACACTTCCGCCAAAAAATCTATTTTTCGGAAAGGGTTGTCTCCACTGATTAAGGATGAACTTGCTCGTGCCGACCCTCCCACTGCGTTAGGTGACTTTATTAACTATTGTATCCGTATTGATGCTCGTCTGACTGAACGCAGACAAGAGAGATGGTTCGAAAATAATCGCACTAACCTTTTCCTACCTCCCTCCTCAGCTAAGGAACCTTTGAGTAGGATCACAAGGGAACCAGAACCTGAACCCATGCAGGTGGACTCTTTACAAAGACGGGTTAGTGATGCACGCAAAGAACATCGTATAAAGGAAAATCTATGTTTTTACTGTGGTAAGTCAGGGCACTTCATTATAAACTGCCCCAGCCGTTCTCGTAAGACTACTGCAGCAGTCATTCACTGTGAGTGTTGCGAGAGGAGCTCTGTCATGTCCGAGCCTCAGATTCCAGAGAGATCTGCTGCAAGAGATCTTGATTTTTCGGACTTAAACTCTGTTAGTTCTGGGGACAATGACGGTATAAACGCTGCAATTTTTCAAGTTTCCTCAGCGGTGTCCCAGCTGAGTTGTAAAAGAAACAATTCTTATTGCTTCCTTTCCATCAAACTCTGGGTTGACTCAGTCTGGGTGTCTAGCTCTGCTATGATCGACTCAGGAGCAAGTGGAAATTTTATGCTCCTTTGCTCTGAAACAGGGGATACGTTCAGTGAAGAAGGCTACTCCAGTACAGATGGAGACTGTGGATGGCTCCCTGCTGACCTCTGGACCAGTGGATCAGGAAACAGAGCCTTTGAGGGTCCTTATGGGTAAAGATCATCAGGAGAAAATGTCTTTTATGCTTATCTCTTCTCCCCACTTTCCCATTATTCTAGGGCTACCATGGCTACAGGCGCAGAATCCTACGATTAACTGGGAGACCAAGGAATTACACTTTCCGGAGAAACAGATGAGTCAAGGAGTTTCAGCTTGCTCTGTTCCTAAAGGAACCATGTCAGTCCCTGAACTACCAGCTGTATACCAGGACTATGTGGATTTATGTGACAAGAAGAATGCTGATCAGCTTCCTCCTCACCGTCCATATGATTGTCCAATCGAATTATTGCCTGGAGGCGAGATACCTTTTGGTAAGATCTACCCCCTAGCGGGGCCCGAGCTAAAAGCTTTGAAGGACTACATAGATGAAAATCTAGCCAAAGGCTTCATACGCCCCTCTTCATCTCCCGCAGGTGCACCCATCTTCTTTGTGAAGAAGAAAGATGGATCTCTGAGACCCTGCATAGACTATAGGGAACTCAATAAGGGGACTATTAGAAACCGTTATCCATTGCCTTTAATCCCTGAGTTGTTGGAGAGAGTGCGGCACGCCAAAATTTTCTCTAAACTGGATCTCCGTGGGGCCTATAACTTGGTCCGTATTAGACCTGGGGATGAATGGAAGACTGCATTCAGGTCACGCTATGGACACTTTGAATATCTAGTTATGCCTTTTGGTCTGAGTACCGCCCCAGCCACTTTCCAACACTTGGTGAATGACATCTTCAGGGATCTCCTAGATACATTTGTGGTGATTTATCTGGATGATATTCTAATTTTTTCTAACTCCACAGAGGAACATCATGGACATGTGAGAATGGTCTTAGAACGCCTAAGACAAAACCATCTCTACATCAAACTTGAAAAGTGTGAATTCCATAGGACCGAAATTCAATTTCTGGGGTATGTACTATCTACGCAAGGGATTAGTATGGATGGAAGCAAGACCCAAGCCATCAAGGATTGGCCAATTCCTAGAAATGTGAAGGAGGTGCAGCGCTTCATCGGGTTTGCCAACTTCTATAGACGTTTCATTAGGAATTTCTCTGAGGTAGTGTCACCTATCACCCAACTTACCCGGAAACAGTCTAGGTTCTCCTGGACCCCGCAAGCGCAGGAAGCATTTTCCTGTTTAAAGGATAAATTTACCACCGCACCTATCTTAGTACATCCCAACCCCGAGCTTGCCTTCATAATAGAGGTGGATGCTTCAGACTGTGCCGTTGGAGCTATACTCTCTCAGAGAACAGGTGAGAAGAATGTCTTGCATCCCTGTGCCTTCTTTTCCCAGCAGTTGTCTTCGGCTGAGAGGAACTACGATGTGGGCAATAGAGAATTGTTGGCCATTATTGCCGCCTTCAAGGAATGGAGACACCTTCTTCAGGGAGCTGCGCAGCAAATAGTCGTCCTGACAGACCATCGTAACCTTGAATTTATCAGGTCGGCTAAGTGCCTGACTCCTCGCCAGGCTCGCTGGAATCTTTTCCTAAACCAATTTAATTTTGTAATTTCTTATAGACCAGGATCGCGCAATGGAAAGGCTGATGCACTCTCTAGGATTCATTCAGCAGAGACACGTCCACTTACTCCTCCTAAGACTATTCTTCCTGACTCTAGATTCCTGGGAGTGATTCATAATCAAGACCTACTTAAGGACATCAAGGAAGCATACCATGCGGATTCTTTGTTGGCTCAACCCCCAAGGGACGTAAGTCTTGTTTTTAAGAATGGTGTGTGGATTCAGGGACAACGTCTGTATATACCTGAAACAGTCAGATTGAGAGTATTGCAACTCATCCACGATTCCAAGATAGCCGGGCATAGGGGAATTCTAAAGACACAAGAATTTCTTTCTCGTTTCTTTTGGTGGCCCACTTACAGGAAAGATGTTTTAAACTATGTCACTTCATGTGAAGTCTGTGCAAGATGCAAAACACCTCGCTCCTCACCAACTGTTCTGTTACAACCTCTTCCCACCCCGTCCCGCCCGTGGGGATCCATTTCTATGGACTTCATTGTGGAGTTACCAACCTCTCAAGGGAAGAACACCATTCTAGTGGTGGTTGATCGTCTAACAAAGGCAGCTCATTTTATCCCTTGTGTCGGTTTACCCACTGCAAAACAGACATCAGACTTAATGATTAAGAATGTGTTTCGCTTACATGGAGTACCGGATGAGGTCATTTCGGATCGAGGGGTGCAATTCACTTCAAGGTTTTGGCAAAATTTCTGTGCCGCATTGGACATTAAAGTAAACCTTTCTTCTGCTTTTCATCCCCAGACTATTGGACAGACAGAACGAACCAATCAGACCCTGGAGCAGTATCTCCGCTGCTTTATCTGCCACCTACAAGATGATTGGGTGGATCTACTTCCACTGGCTGAGTTCTCTTATAACAACTCTCAGAGCGCCTCCACTAAGCAGTCTCCTTTTTACTCCAATCTAGGTTATCATCCTAACATTCTTCCTCGATTTCCCATAGATACGCCCTTGCCGGCAGTGGCTGAAAGAATCACTTCTTTACAAAAGAATATGGATCTTCTAAAGGAAAATCTAGAATTGGCTCAGGAAAGGTACAAGAAAGCAGCAGATAAATTTCGTAAACCTGCACCAGCTTTCAAGGTAGGAGATTTGGTCTGGCTGTCAACCAGAAATCTTAAAATAAAGATTCCATCGTCTAAATTGGGACATAAGTACATTGGACCTTATAAGATCAGTAAGATTATAAGTGCTGTTGCTTGTCGTCTTCAACTGCCCAGAACTATGAGAATCCACCCTGTCTTTCATGTATCCCTACTAAAGGCTGCAACACCCAATACGTTTCCTGGACGCTCTTCTCCTTGCCCTGACCCAGTGCTGGTCGATGGTCAGGAAGAATTTATGGTGGAAAGGATTCTAGATTCCAGGTTGTACAGAAATCAGTTGCAATATTTGATTAAATGGCAGGGCTACCCAGTGGAGGACAACTCATGGGAGCCAGTCAATAATGTAAATGCTCCTCGCCTGCTCCGCCAGTTTCATCAGAGGTACCCTGACAAGCCTGGTCTGAGGTCATCCGGAGGTTGTCCCTAAGGGGGGAGTAATGTAAGGTTCTTTGTCTCTTTTGACATGTTCCTTGAAACTCAGTTTTCCGTCGGCCATTTTGCTTTCTGTCTTGCTGCAGCTATCTTGCCCTCAGTTAATATGGAGGTTCCAGCTTTCATGTTCCCGCCCTGATTCTCTCCTCTTGCTTCTTAAGCAGCCTCAGCTGAACAATCAGTGCTCCTGAATCAAGCTTCAGTCAGCCTGTGACCTGACTCCTGGAAACCTAGGATTTTGGACTCCAGCTATTTCCTACTGAGGAACTTTGGAACACTTTTGGACTCTGGAAACCTGCTGTCTGGTGAATCCATGTTTGCAGAGGAATTACGGTACAGAGAAGAGATCCTGAACCTGCTTTGGAGAGTTATTGTAGAGCTTGAAGTTACTCTGGCCTGCTGTGTCTCCTGCCTCTGTTCCTGCAAACTGTGTGACCTTTTCTGCATGCTTGTATGAAGTAATACAAGTCATTTCATATCAACCTGTGTCTCATGTGTTTTCCTCGCACCCAAGCACAAGACGCTATAGGAACTGTACACTATACATGACATGCAGACTCTCTGAGCTCTCTGAGATGACTAGATGACTGCCTTCTCTGAGGTGGCTGCGCAGACTGACTGAACTCCACTCCTCTCCTCTCAACAACTAACTAACTAATCCCATCTCCACACCCTTATATACCTGCGTATTCTAAAGGGCTCCCTCTGGTGGTACCAGGAAAATGTGGAGTGTGAATGAATATCGGGTGATTGTGAATTACCTTTCATGCATCCTCCAGGGTAACATGTGGCACCAAGCGCAGCTGGGCTACACATGTGCATTACTCTAAAAACTGAAAGCTCAGTGCTGTCACCCTCCTGATCTTTCCACAGGTCTTCTACAGTCACACAAGGGTTTTTGACCACCTGTCTCCCCAGCAGTCTGGTGGAAGCTTGTGATAGCTTCCATTTTATCACTTACAGTAGTGTGGCCAGGGTTCCTTTTAACAACGACGCCAATGATTTTCTTTTTTTCCTTTGTTAGGTATCAAGTGTGTAAGTGTCATATAGGCAGTGACATAATGATCGCCATCTTCTCCAAGTGTAAGCAATGCTCCGGTCTGTAGCAATATCACGTTACTGTGTTTGTGACCTGTCGTATCACAGAGTGGTTTCCGTGTGAAGCAGAGGTCACTTTTTTCATTTCCTCCTTTCAAGTCTATGAGACTCATAAATTTTACATTATGAGAGTAACTGGCGCTTCACACAGTCATCCGTCAGGTTACAAATGCAATTATGTGGCGCCGGAATGGACTAAGAAAAAATGGCTGCTACTATGTTACTACTTTCATCACACTTGCATACATGATACCTAACAAAGGGGCAAATTAATAAATTAACCGGGGTGCTCTTTTAACCTTGATCTTGTGAACTACGCTTTTAGCTGTATCTCTAGAAATGTTCAATGCCATTGATTTTTTTTTATCCTTCCTTTGTTTGTGCAAGGCAATGCACATTTATCATAACTTTTTGGACCACTATTACAACAATCCAAGGATTTTAATGACCTGGAGGCCATTGCACTTTAGGAATAGGCCTAGAATTCTCAGTAATGCTGCCAGAATATGGTGTTTGGCTAAGTGTCAGATTTACAGAAAGTCAAAACAGCCAGAGCGGCAGCAGATCAGAGCAGCCAGTAGGGCAGTAGATCATAACAGCCAGGGCAGCAGCAGATCAGAGCTGCCAGAGCGGCAGTAGATCATAACACCCAGAGCGGCAGCAGATCAGAGCTGCCAGAGTGGCAGCAGATCATAACAGCCAGGGCAGCAGCAGATCAGAGCTGCCAGAGCGGCAGTAGATCATAACAGTCAGAGTGGCAGCAGATCATAACAGCCAGAGCGGCAGCAGATCATAACAGCCAGAGCGGCAGCAGATCAGAGCTGCCAGAGCGGCAGTAGATCATAACAGCCAGGGCAGCAGCAGATCAGAGCTGCCAGAGCGGCAGTAGATCATAACAGCCAGAGCGGCAGCAGATCAGAGCTGCCAGAGCGGCAGCAGATCATAACAGCCAGGGCAGCAGCAGATCAGAGCTGCCAGAGCGGCAGTAGATCATAACAGCCAGAGTGGCAGCAGATCAGAGCAGCCAGTAGGGCAGCAGATCATAACAGCCAGAGCGGCAGCAGATCAGAACAGCCAGAGCGGCAGCAGATCAGAACAGCCAGGGCGGCAGCAGATCATAACAGCCAGAGCGGCAGCAGATCTGAGCAGCCAGAGGGGCAGTAGATCAGAACAGCCAGGGCGGCAGCAGATCATAACAGCCAGTGCAGCATCAGATAAGAGCAGCCAGAGGGGCAGCAGATCATAACAGCCAGAGCAGCAGCAGATCAGAGCAGCCAGTGGGGCAGCAGATCATAACAGCCAGAGCAGCAGCAGATCAGAGCAGCCAGTGGGGCAGCAGATCATAACAGCCAGAGCGACAGCAGATCAGAGCAGCCAGAGGGGCAGCAGATCATATCAGCCAGAGCGGCAGCAGATCATATCAGCCAGAGGGCAGCAGATCATAACAGCCAGTGGTGCCCTACTAAGTACTTGAGATGCTTTTCATGAAGTGGTTGAATAATTCTGATACTGCAGTAGTCAGTAAAAGTGTGTACTACATGACAAATTTGGAGAATTTTTCTCATTTTTATTGTTTTATTGCAAACAGCAGAAAGTTTGTACATTTTCTTAATAAATCTAATTTGTAATGGTGGTTGGTTACTTTTGTTTGAAACTGATTCCATGGCCGGACTGGAAACAAAAAATCTCAGAACTCACAGTACAAAAAAAGCAAAATCATTGAGGTGATGTGGCCAACATCGTAATAGCAGTATAAGGCTTGGGTCACACGACCGTAGATTCTTGTAGCGCCGACATCCCTGCATGCTTCACTCCTTCCCCTGCAGGGACCCCCACTCACCGCCATCACCGCCATCCCTCGCTTCCTCCTCTTCCTGCTGCCAGAGATGGCATTAAGGCAGGACAAACTAGGCATCAGCCTTGGGCCCCCACTCCCTTGGGGGTCTTCAGTGTCTGCAGCAGGAACTTAACCAATAATAGCATTATCAGTGAAGCTTCTGATGTTGAGACTGGCTTAGGAGCTGTAGTAACATCACGATCATGTGACCTGTTATGTGACTGTGATGCCACCACAGGCCTTGCACTCTGGGGAACTACAGGACCTTTGGTGAGGGCCCGGCACTGAAAAAGAAGTGTGCAGTGCAGGACATGAGCACCGGCCACTGAACCTCCCCATCAGAGTAATAGAAGCGCTCATTGGTACGTGCTCCTGTCCTCCTGCCCAGCACCTCTGAGGGGGAAGGAAAGCCAGAGAAACTGGTGCCTACCTTATCTATTTGCAGTATTTAAAAAGTGGGGCAATTGCATTGGCCAGAAGGGTCTTTTTCCTTCTTCTTCATAGATCGATCACAATACATTTGTTGTATCACAGGTTGGTTTACAGCATAGAAGCATTTACATTGCAGAAATAAATAACTCCACCACCGACTCCTACAAGGTTCTCAGTATGTTGCAGTTTATGAAAAATTAACACTAGGAAACATGGTTCTATTGCTTTGTGAGTGTCAAGGGAATGTTATCTATCCTACTGCACAAAGAGAAGCTCGCATGCCTTGTCATGTGCAATAACTGAGCAGCTAATGCTGGTGGCATGTCATAAAATATGTAAATGTAAGAAATTGTTTGAAATTGTCAAATGGAAAAAAAAAGCATGGGAGGTTATGTCAGGGATATCCATCAATTACCCCATCATGGTTATTTTGTCTGGATGATGCTAATTACCCAGTTCCAGTTTCTATGTTTCATCTTTATTGTGTATTTAGTATATTTCATGTTCTTGTGAAGCAGAATAATGAGGCTACACCATTTATCATCTTTCTATTATATTAACATTCTGAGAAATAATCTTCCTCAGGGAAGTAATTAAATAATAATCTGCCATTACCAAGCAGGAATCACAGGTCCTCTATCTGGAGGACCCAGCATAATTGAGCATTACATAGACCACCTATTAAATAGGCATGGTGTAATACTAAATGTGCCCTCTGGTGGCGCTGCAAATAAATTAAACACTTGCTACTAAGTTCCCCCAGAGACAACAGCTGATGGCTGGAGGTCTCAGCAGCAGAGCACCTCGTGATCAGCTTTTTGTCAGCAGATCTTTTTAGAAAAGGGTTTTCCGGGAGGTCTCAATTAGATAAGGTCTGGGCTTTAATTAGGGGACCCCAAAACATTTACACATTTCCCCTTAAACAACTCGAGTGTTGATTTAGCAGTTTGCTTTGGGTCATTGTCGTTTGAAGGTGAACCTCCGCCCCAGTCTCAATTCATTGACAAACTGAAACAGGTTTTGCTCAAGAATATCCATCATCACCAGCCTTCTTCCCTTGGACTCGGACCATTTTCCCTGTCCCTGCTCCTGAAAAACATCCCCACAGCAAGATGCTGCCACTATCATCTTTCACTGTCAGAATGGTGTTCTTGGGGTGATGAGCTGCATTGATTTGGCACCAGACATAACATTTATCTTGGTGGCCAAAAAGTTAAATTTTGGTCTCGTCTGATCACAGCACCTTCCTCTGTACATTTGGGGAGTCTCCCACATGTCTTTTGGCAAACTCAAAATGAGCCTTACAATTTTTGTGTGTAAGTAAAGGCTTTCTTCTGCCCACTCTTCCATAAAGGCCACCTCTATGGAGTTTAAGGCTTATTGTGGTTATAAGACTCCAGTTTCTGCTTGGGAACTCTGCAGCTTCTTCAGAGTTACCTTTGGTGTCTGTGCTGCCTCTCTGATTCATGTCCTCCTTGCCCGTGCTAGGAGTTTTGGTGGGCGCCCTCTCTTGACAGGTTTGTTGTGGTACCATGTTGTTTCCATTTGATGATAATGGATTTGATGGTGTTCCAGGGGATCATCAGAGATTGGGATATTATTTTATATTTCGACCGTGAGTTGCACTTCTCAAAAACTTTGTCCTTGACTTGTTTGGAGATCTCCTTGGCCTTCATGGTGTTGTGTGGAGATTTCCTTGGTCTTCATGGTGTTGTTTGGCTAGTGGTATCTCTTGCTGTAATGATGTTGGAGCCTCTGTGGCCTTTCAGAAATGGTGTGTATATACTAACAGACCATGTGACACTTAGATTGCACTTCCTTTCACTAAACATGTGACTTATGAAGGTAATTGCTTGCACCAGAAATTTTTAGGGCTTCATTGCAAAAGGTGTGAATACATATGCACATTTCTGAGCAAGATGACCAAATAGGAATGCAAAGTCTGTAAAGTGAGGGGTCTGAAGCCTACAATATGCTATGTTGTTCAAGCAGTATAATGTATGGCAGCCAGTTGTTTAGCACATTTGTCGAACCCTCGTTCGACTGGCGAGAGTAGCCGGGAAAAGTCTACTGTCATGTACTATATGCTGTAGAAGGATAACCGAGGTAGACTGAATCCAAGCATGCAACTAGATGGCCACTTCCCCATCTGAGTTTGGTCTCGCCAATACAGGCATAGAGGAAAGGTTTCTTTTCAGAGTCAAAAAGACCTCTTCCTGTGGTTCTGACCAGCCCTTTACTGAGGGTTCTTTTCCTTTGAGGAGAACATAGAGGGGATTTGCTTTTGCAGCAAAATCCTCTATGAACTCCCTTATGAAATTGGCCACTCCCAGGAACTTTCTGAAGTCCTGCAGAGACCACCACAATTCCTTTGGCTCCATGTGAAATCTGGACTCCCTGGAAAGTCACCTCAGTCTTTGCCAAATTTGCCTTGTGAGGACTTAGCTTGTGTCCAGATTTATCTAGGAGTCCCAACAGCTTCCTTAACAGAACTAAGTGATCTTCCATGGTTTCTGTTTGCAAGAAAACACGCTCAGTGCAGCTGCCAATACCTGGTGAAAATATGTAGGACTGCTGTGGAACCCTTGGAGAAGTACACCAAATGAATACTGTTTTTTTCCCCAATGTAAAGGCAAATTTGTGTTTACAATTCTCGATGAGTTTGATAGAAAAGATCCCATTGGTGACATTGATGTTCAAGAATCCATGGCTTTTCTATGTTCTGCCCTTGTAAATGTCCCTGATTTCTATCTGTCTGTTCCACCCCTGATCTGGCATAATTAGGTTTCATCTTGAAACCATTATTATTGCCAGATTTTTCAGGGTTATTACAGTTCTGTATCCATTCTGGGCAATAAAGCATGGAATGCTCCCTGTCCTTTTCAATAGCGGAACCATGGGGCAAACAGTTGATTTATTTTTAACATGGTGTACACAATCATCTTGCAATCTAATATGTATGGGCACATGCTCCCTTACGTTAATGGACTTCTTATTATTGTGCAGTAGATCTTGTCTACAATGCTCAATTATTATGGCTGCATCAATAAAAAGGATGGTTCCCTCGCTGCACTTAGCCAAACTGTAGTGTCAAAGTATGGGAATTTTTTATAAATGCGGATCATGCCTTGTGGAATTCCGATACCTTGATCCTTTGTAACTTTCCTGTAGGTAGTGTAAGGCAGCGCTTGTCATCATCCTGGGGAATACTCGCTTCGCTGCGCCAATCAATTCACACTTGCAATGTCTTTTCATTATTTTCATTATGTAGCAGTTTATTACTTCATAAACTCCATGTTTCCGGGTCCACTCTGTGGCCCGCCGACACACATATAAACAGTATTCGTGAGCCAAGTGGCACACAGGCCCACTTGCTCCAGGTACAGCCTCCCGCAAGGTAACAATTGAACAATGTCCAGATAACTGTCCATATGACAACGAGTATTACCTTGTCCGGGGTTTGGCTACTTCAGTCCATTTAGTCCGCCACCACTGCGGCTTTGCGGCTTCCCAGCTGGGGTCTCTAGCCGTCGTTCCCTTTAAGGCTACTGGTATGCCTTCACTCTAACATCCAGCTTTCGCCTTCCAGGGCTCTTCACTACAGTCCATTTGCCTTCCAAGGCCACTAGCATCCACACAGGATCCAGTCTCTGACCTTTCAGGCAGTCAGGCTTCACTCGGCCTCACACAAACGGTGTCCCCCACCAGGGGAACAGGAACAGGCCTCACGCCTATCACTGACACACCTGTCTCCAATTAAGCAGGGTTTATATACCCTTACACACCCACACACACACACACACACAGGACCTGAGATGATGTCACAGTCATGTGTTCAGACTTGTGTGTGTAAAAGGACCTGTGTGATGTCACAGTCATGTGACTAGTCAGCTGGGGGAAGGAACATGGACAGTCAAAACACACACACTGAGCCATTAAAGGAATGCCAGCCAAGGGCTGCATTACATATCCCCCCCCTCTGTTCAAACTTGTGGGGTTGAACACATAATATATCCAATCACCTCAACCCACAGTTTACACAGAGACCATGTACTTGTCCATTGCTCTGTTCAGCTCCCCGGAATATTAGTCAATGACATTCGCTCATTCCTTAGGGACCTACCGTCTGTCATTGTCACAGACTTCGTCCAGTCACATTTCCGGGTCGTAACCTTGTCAGGTCTCCCCCCGCTCCCAGCGGTCAATCGTAACCTTGTCAGGTCTTGCCTGGGTATCTAAGGTCCGGTTAGACTTCGTACTGTCCCGTACTCTATCGGGTCGTCTGTATGGGCCTCTCAAACCTGAGTTACTGGAGGTCTCACTACCTCTAAACCCACGCCCACTACCCTCAGGACGTCTTGAAAGGTCCCTAACTTCAGCCTTAGCTTTTCTGTTATTTAGTGGGCCCTTTCTCTGTCGGGTCTCACTATTCTTAGACGGCTGCCATCTTCTGCTGCTCAGATGATGCTGTCTATCTACTCGCTGTCTAGCGAGATTCAATTGTTCTACCTCTCGCAGGTAGGTCACACGGTACGCCACCAGCATGCGCACATATTCCAGACTTTCTTCCGTTCCTATAGCGTAGAATGACACCATGCCGTCTTCATCTGGTATCCAGTCCCGACGATCACGTGGACTGCTTACTTTCACCACACCAGACTTCTTCACCATCATCTGCATGGCTCGACCATTTCTCCCAATCAGCTTTCTCACCAGAACATGAGGCACCCGGATGACCTTTTCCCGCAGACTGTGAGCTTTTCTCACAAGCTTCAGTTGTCTAACGGCTTGTTCTGTCTTCAACCGGAGAAACCACTTTGTGCGAATACATCGCCGGTGCATGTCACTTAGGATTGCCACCCTCTTCACTGTAACTTCAGTCGTGGACAAGACCACCAGCTGTTTAGCTCCTGAGGTCGAGTACACCTTACAGGCTCCCACGGCCTTTTTAAACGCTTCATGCACAGACTCACGGGTGCATTCTTCTCTCAAGTCCTCGGGTACATCTACAAGGCACTTGTACCGACACGTTTCGGTCTCACCAGTGGTTTCCAGACTATCAACCAGCTCAGGGTTCAGGGACAACTGACTTTCAGCTTCTTCCCCCTTTACGCTTCTTCTGAGCTGACTCACAGCTACAAATTCGCGAATTTCCGTCCTGACCACTTCTATTTCACATTTATCTTCCGTTACCACACTCTTAGCTCTCCTCAGGTCTACCTTTTCCTGGCAAAAGGGAGCGAGTGCAATGCGTTTGCCCTTTTCTTTCTCCAAGGAGGCCTTGTTCACCGAGTGACACTTTATCAGGCGACTTTTTAGCCCGAGAACTTCTTCCTATAGTTCCGCCATTCGCCTCTCAGCTGCCCGTCTCTGAAGCTTCTCTTGCGTCCACTGGGCTTGTAACCACTCCTTGAGCTCCTTGATCTCGTCTCCGACATCCACCGAATCATCCGAACTCACATCACTCGAGGAAGTATCTGCTTTACACCTCCCATCTCCAGTGGCCAACTCCTGGTCCTGGTCTGTAGCTTCTCTGATCGACTCCTCCCTCTTTTCCCGCTCAGCTTCCATTTGGCTGAGCTTTTCCTTAAGGCACATCTCCGCCTTCTGGAGAGTATCACAGGACATCTGTAGTTCCTTCACCTGAGCTTCCAGACCTAGGGTCTTTCTGCGCAGATCACCATTTTCATCACGGGTGTCCTGCAGAGTGGTCTCAACCACCTGGCGCATTTGCTCTGCATCCATCTTATCCTCTTCTAGTTTTTCTTTGACCCTGAGGAGATCCACATGATCTCTCTTAATCTGTTGCAGTTCCCTACTGTGTTCACCACACTCCTTCTTGGAGTCACACAGCTCCTGGTTGAGCTGTTCACGCAGTCGTTCTAGGATTTGTTCACTTCCAGAAACTCCATCCTGCAGCGCCTCCTTCTCACGCTTCAACTGCAAAACCTCTTCCTTGATTTTGCGGCGGTCCTCTTTAATTGCGTGGAACATCTCCTTCCACTGGATAACTTCCTGGTTGCTTCCTTCTAGATCTCGCTGGTCTGAGGACACGTCCTCCAGGTTTTCACATAATTGCTGCACGTCACTCTGACACAGCAGCCGAATAGGTTCCAGCTCTTGGCCATGACTGGCCACCTCCTCTTCTACCTCTAAAGGAGGATCCACACTTGAAGCATAGGCAGACAGTACTACATTCTCTTTATTTTCATTTTCAGCGAGTACTACCGGAACAACCTTTTTGTGGCCCTTGCGCCGTCGACGAGGAGAGGGGACTCTCTCCCCTCGTCTAGCCTCTCCTGACTGAACTCACTTTTTACTTTCATAGTGTCCCAGTCAGCTACGGGGTCTGTGTCACTCCCCATGGTGTTGTGGACTAACAAGTCACCTCCCACTTTGACGTCACCCCCTTCTACTGGAGCTACCCCGTTATCAACGGTCACATTGTCATTTTTAGGAGGTACCAACCCACAACCAGTAACAATTTCCAGTTTTCCACACTCTACACTCTTGTGAAAATCCGCCCCTTTTTTAGACTCCGCCCCCTTTTTAACAACCACACCGGCAGGGTAATTTTTACACAAAAAATCAGCAGTAGTCTTAGGACTCAGTTCACAACATCTCTTACCACCTCCCCGGGCACTCTGTAATAACACTGGCACCCCCGGAGAGTCCATAGAATGGTCCATTGCCGCCATTCTATACGGTGCCCACAGCTCCCGCATCATGTCCAGTTTCATGTCCAGTAGACGTTTCTCATATATGCGGTCCGACTCGTCAGACCCATTCGCTGCTCCGTTCACGGCCATCGCGGTGCACTGTTCACACCAGAACTTCACCGCTTTCCCTTGAAAAATTTTCGTGGCCCCGCCGAGCCACAGCAAAACCGGATTTGAGTGCGACGACAATCTTCGCAACCCCGCCGAGTTGCAGCAAAAACCCGGATTTGAGTGCCCCGCCGAGTTGCAGCCAGATGCTTTAACCTTCATGACCCCACCGAGTCACAGCAAGATGCTTGTATCCACACTCGTCGTCCTGTGCCTTTGCCCCTAGCAACCGGGCTTCAGTCGCCCCTAGCAACCGGGCTGCAGTTGCCCCTAGCATTCTCCACCACATGTAAGGCAGCGCTTGTCATCATCCTGGGGAATACTCGCTTCGCTGCGCCAATCAATTCACACTTGCAATGTCTTTTCATTATTTTCATTATGTAGCAGTTTATTACTTCATAAACTCCATGTTTCCGGGTCCACTCCGTGGCCCGCCGACACACATATAAACAGTATTCGTGAGCCAAGTGGCACACAGGCCCACTTGCTCCAGGTACAGCCTCCCGCAAGGTAACAATTGAACAATGTCCAGATAACTGTCCATATGACAACGAGTATTACCTTGTCCGGGGTTTGGCTACTTCAGTCCATTTAGTCCGCCACCACTGCGGCTTTGCGGCTTCCCAGCTAGGGTCTCTAGCCGTCGTTCCCTCTAAGGCTACTGGTATGCCTTCACTCTAACATCCAGCCTTCGCCTTCCAGGGCTCTTCACTACAGTCCATTTGCCTTCCAAGGCCACTAGCATCCACACAGGATCCAGTCTCTGACCTTTCAGGCAGTCAGGCTTCACTCGGCCTCACTAGGCCTCACACAAACGGTGTCCCCCACACCAGGGAACAGGAACAGGCCTCACGCCTATCACTGACACACCTGTCTCCAATTAAGCAGGGTTTATATACCCTTACACACCCACACACACACACACAGGACCTGAGATGATGTCACAGTCATGTGTTCAGACTTGTGCGTGTAAAAGGACCTGTGTGATGTCACAGTCATGTGACTAGTCAGCTGGGGGGAAGGAACATGGACAGTCAAAACACACACACTGAGCCATTAAAGGAATGCCAGCCAAGGGCTGCATTACAGTAGCTTCAAAACGATTACACAGAGACAAAGGCTCATTGTGTACAGTTGGCTTGAACTTTGTCAGGATTTCCGGAGAAACGTCCCAGTGTCCCATTGCCAGTAGAGATGAGCGAATTTGATCAGGTCAGGGCTTATTCGGCAAGCTATAGCACTTGCCGAATAAGTTGCAGAGGGAATCCGGCTTCCTGGATCGCGCCGGCTGATCAGCTGTTCGGCTCTGCAGCTGCATGTGTCTCGGCTGTGTGACAGTCATGACACATGCATGGAGAGATGTTGGGCTCTCCATGCATGAGTCTGGACTGTCACACAGACAGCGACCACAGTTCTTCACAGAGCAAAACACGAAAAACTAAATTGCAACAATTGGGCCTGTCTGGACAAAATGTTAAAGAGGTATACCATATACTAATTATTAATGTCAGGCTTGAATATAACTAATAAATATTCAGCTAATACCTCACGCCTTAACGTTCTCTGGTTCCAATGAGTAACTAACTGAGAAGAAATCAATAAAGGATATTTATTACACCACAAGAGGCATGGAAAAGTTTGAGCACCCCTGGTCAAAATAACTGTTATTATGAATAGTGATGAGCGAGTATACTCGTTGCTCCGGTTTTCCCGAGCATGCTCGGGTGTCCTCGAGTATTTGGGCACGCTCGGAGATTTAGTTTGTGTCACTACAGCTGTATGATTTGCGGCTACTAGACAGCCTGAATACATGTGGGGATTTCCTAACAAACAGGCATTCCCCACATGTATTCAGGCTGTCTAGCAGACGCAAATCATGCAGCTGCGGCGACAAAAACTAAATCTCAGAGCACGCCCAAATACTCGGAGGACACCCAAGCATGCTCAGGAAACAAGTATATTCGCTCATCACTAATTTTGAACAGTTAAGCAAGCGGAAGATGAAATCATGGCTAAAGGGACTAAAGTTAAAGATAACACATTTTCTTTGTATATATTTTCACCTTTTACATTTTAAAAATTATTCCAATGGAAATGAGACAATGCAACAGTTTGGGCACCCTTGGAGATTTGTGTGCTCAGATAACTTTGACCAAGGTTTCAGACCCTAATTAGCCTGTTAGGTTTACAGCTTGTTCACTATCATTGTTAGGAAAGGTTAGGTCATGCAAATTTCCCAGCTTTATACAAACCCAGCCTCCCCTAACCTTATGCCAAAAAAACAGCAGCCATATTTAAAACCGTCAGGCAGCGCTCCTGTGCGGACACCCCTTCCCTCTGTGCTTGCAGTGCACAAGGGCTGGTGCGGTGATATGACGTCACCATTCCATGCGAGTTCCGTTGGCAGGGCTCTTGAAGTGCTGGGCACCTGCACTGATATGATTATATCAGTGTCAAAGTCCAGACTCCTGAAGGCTGCGACTGCTGACAGGACAAAGGGTCACTTTGATCCTTTGTCCTAGCAGTCTGTGTCTATCTTCTCACATAATATAATATGTGAAATATGGGGGGATATATACGTGTGGCGGCACATAAGACACCAGAGGGGAAATTATATATATATATCTACTTGAAAACACAGAAAAACATATAAAAACATGGTAAAACCAAAAAATACTCTGTTGTAAAAAAAAACAGTAAACAGCAAGTGCTAATAAAAAGATGAAAAAACACAGAGTATTTGGTTAATACGTTTTTTGCAAAAATGTATATTAAGCCGCTCTACCAAACGTCAAGGTATACCCGTATCAGAGCAGTCCCTGACTAATGTATTTAATTCCTATCTGATATATTAAAAACCTAGTCATGTGTATAATACCTGTATGAGCAGGATTCAGAAAGGTAATGTCCAATGTCGACACTGCATAGAACGGCTTTTATGTGCACGGCTCAAAAAGGAGGGGTGGAAACCTCCCTCCAAAGATTTTCTATTGTGCTCAGTTTTGCATACTGCCTGTGCTACTCCAAAACCTTGAAATGCTTTTCATGGAGCCACTTCATAGCTGCACTGGCTGTGTGTTTTGGGTCATTGTCAATACCCGGCCATCTTCAATCCTCTTTCTGAGGGAAGGAGGTTGTTGGCCAAAATCTTGTCATACATGACCCCATCCATCCTTCCTTTAGTACAGTGCAGTCATCCTGTCCCCTTTGTAGAAAAGCACCCCCAAAGTATGATGTTTCCACCACCATGCTTCACTGTTGGGATGGTGCTCTTGGGGTTGTACCCATCTATCTTCTTCCTCCAAACACAGCAAGTGGAGTTGATACCAAAAAGTTCTATTTTGGTCTCATCTGACCACATGACCTTCTCCCATGCCTCCTCTGCCTCTGGATCAACCAGATGGTCATTGGCGAACTTCAAACAGATCTTGACATGTGCTGCTGGCACGAGCAGGGGAACGTTGTGTGCCCTGCAGGAGTTTAATCAATAACGGCATAGTGTGTTACTAACGGTAATATTTTAACTTACACACGTGATCAAAATTGTTGGTACCCCTGAATAACCAACAATGGTGACAGAAATAACTTGAATCTGACAAAAGTAATAATAAATAAAAAATCTATGAAAATGGTCAAATGAAAGTCAGACATTGCTTTTGAACCATGCTTCCACAGAATTAAAAAAAAAATGGAAAGCCGAGGATTTGATCCTGGACTTGTCATATGGAGCGTAGTTTTAGCCTGATAGGACAACAGGAGGCCTTCCATGTGACAGCAGATGCATTGGGGGAAGCCAACATTACATCCAACCATGGAATCATAGAATCATAGAATGGTAGAGTTGGAAGGGACCGCCTGGGTCATCTAGTCCAACCCCCTGCTCAAAGCAGGATTCACTAAATCATCCCATACAGATATCGGTCCAGCCTCTGTTTGAAGACTTCCATTGAAGGAGAACTCACCACCTCTAGTGGCAGCCTGTTCCACTCATTGATCACCCTAACTGTCAAAAAGTTTTTTCTAATATCTAATCTGTGTCTCCTCTAATTCAATTTCATCCCATTGCTTCTAGTCTTTCCTTGTGCAAATGAGAATAAAGATGATCCTTCTACAATGTGACAGCCCTTGAGATATTTGTATACAGCTATTAAGTCTCCTCTCAGTCTTCTCTTTTACAAGCTAAACATTCCCAAATCCTGCAACCGTTCCTCATAGCACATGGTTTGCAGACCGGTCACCATTCTGGTGGCTTTTCTCTGAACTTGCTCCAGTTTGTTGATGTCTTTTTTAAAATGTAGTACCCCAAACTGGACACAGTATTCCAGATGAGGTCTGACCAAAGAGGAGTAGAGGGCAATAATGACTTCATGTGATCTAGACTGTACATCCTAGAATTGTATTTGCCTTTTTTGCTGCTGCATCACACTGTTGACTCATGTTCAGTCTGTGATCTATTAGTGTACCCAAGTATTTTTCACATGTGCTGTTACTTATTCCTCCCATTTTGTATATGCTTTTTTCATTTTTATTGCCCAGATGTAGTACTTTGCATTTTTCCCTGTTAAAAACCATTCTGTTAGTTGCTGCCCACTGCTCCAGTTTATTAATATCTTTTTGAATCCTCTCTCTCTCTTCTCCAGTATTAGCTATCCCTCCTAGCTTTGTGTCATCAGCAAATTTAATCAGCTTACCCTCAATTCCTTCATCTAAATCATTGATAAACATGTTGAACAATACAGGGCCCAGGACAGAGCCCTGTGGTACCCCACTTGAGACATTCTTCCAACTGGATGTGCAGCCATTTACGACTACTCTTTGGGACCGATCACTAAGTCAGTCATGAATCCACCTAACAGTTGCCTTGTCCATTCCATACTTAGTCATTTTTTCAATAAGGATTGTGTGAGATACTTTGTCAAATGCTTTGCTGAAGTCAAAATATACTATATCTACAGCATTTCCCTGATCCACCCAGTCAGTGATTCTGTCATAGAAGGAAATTAAGTTAGTCTGACAAGACTTATTAGTTACAAACCCATGTTGACTCTGTTTAATCACTTCATTCTTAACCAGGTACTTACATTCATGTTGCTTAATAATTTGTTCAAAGATCTTTCCTGGTATAGAAGTCAGAATCACTGGCCTATAGTTCCCTGGATCCACCTTCTTCCCCTTTTTGAAGATAGGAACAACATTTGCTCTTCTCCAGTCTTCTGGGACTTCCACTGTTCTCCAAGAATTTTCAAAGATTATGGAGAGTGGTTCAAGAATTTCTTCTGCTATCTCCTTCAGTACTCTGAGGTGTAATTTATCTGGTCCTGGAGACTTGAATTCATTTAGGTTAGCTAAGTGTTTCCTCACTATTTTTCTGTTAATAGATATCCTGGATTCTTCTATTCTCTTAATAGGGCAGTGAAGATCAGTTGATGTTACATTTCCTTTCTGAGAGAAAACCAATGCAAAATATGAATTTAAAAGTTCGACCTTCTCAACATCCTGTCTTACCATTTCATCATTTTCATCCTGTAAAAATCCTATAGCATCTTTGACTTTTCTTTTACTTTTGACATATCCCCAAAATCCTTTTTTGTTGCTTTTGACGTTTCTTGCAAGCCTCAATTCATTGTCAGCTTTAGTTAATCTGATTTGAGCCCTGCAGGTTCTGCAGACAGCATTATATTCTTCTTTAGATATGCCTCCCTCTTTCCATTTGATAAACATTTCTTTCTTCCTTTTTAGCATGTGTTTAAGTTCTGTGTTCATCCATCCTGGTTTCCTTAAATGCTTCCTATTCTTCCCTCTTTTTGAAATTGTTAATGATTGTGCTGTGAGAATCTCATTTTTCAAGATTTTCCATCCTTCCTGGACATTTTTTGTCTTTAAGGCTATCCAGCCATTGGATCCCTCCAATTCTCTTTCTGAGTCCCTTAAAATCTGCCTTTCTGAAATCTAACCTTGACGTCTGAGTCTTCACAGGTCTTCCTCCTCTAGTTATCCAAAATTCTAAAATAGCATGGTTACGACCTCCTAGGGTCCCAGCCACTCTTACCTCCTCAACCATTTCCTCCCTGTTTATAAGGATTAGATCCAAGGTAGCAGATCCCCTTGTTTTCTCCCCTATCTTTGGAAGATAAAGTTGTCAGCAAGAGAGGATAAGAATTTCCTTGACCTGTTAGTTTTGCCTGAGAGAGATTCCCAACAAATGTCTGGATAGTTGAAATCTCCCATGACCACTATGTGATATTATTTGGAGAACTTGACCATTTGATGCATAAAGAGTTCATCCATATCGTCAGCTTGCACAGGCGGCCTGTAGTAAATGCCTACAATGGTGTCCTTTCCATTGTTCTGTCCTTGTATTCTTACCCAAACAGTTTCCACAGAACTCCCAGTCTCTGAAGCTTCAATCTGTGTGCAGATATACGCTTTTCTAACATACAATGCGACACCTCCTCCTCGTTTATCAAGTGTGTTTCTTAAAAATAAGTTGTATCCTTCTAGCCTTGTATTCCAATCATGTGTATCGTCCCACCAAGTTTCAGTGATTCCAATGACATCATTCTTCTTCTCCTGCGTTAGTAGTTCCAGTTCTCCTTGTTTGTTGCCCATGCTTTGTGCATTCGTATAGAAACATTTTAGTTTGTGATTGGTTTCTCTTTCTTGAATATTTTTATTTAGATTTTTTTGTCTTTGTTCTTCCCTTTCACTTCTAATAGCCGAGTTCTCAATAGTATTTGTCAAGTGTATGGCTTTTTCTTCCATTTTGCTTCCCTTCCCACATTGTTCTAGTTTAAAGCTCTCCTGATGAGTGTAGCAAGGCGACTTCCAAATACATGTTTTCCAGTCTTGGCAAGGTGCACCCATCTCTAGCAATTAGTCCATCATATAGGTAATTCATTCCATGATCCAGAAATCCAAATCCTTGCTGACGGCACCATCGACGTAACCAGTTGATCACCTGCAGAATCTTCTTCCACCTCCTTGTTCCATGGACATCCACTGGAAGGATGGAAGAGAAGACCACCTGCGCTCCCAGTTCTTTCACTTTCTTACCTAAGTTTTCAAAGTCACTGCAGATGGTTTCCAGGTCGTTTCTTGCGGTGTCATTTGTCCCGACATGTATTAGCAGGAATGGGTAGTCATCTGTAGGTCTGAAGAGTCCTGATATCCTGTCAGACACATCTTTAATTTTTGCACCTGGAAGACAGCACATTTCTCTTGAGGTTAAATCCGGTCTGCAGATAGCGGCCTCTGTTCCTCTCAACAGGGAATCGCCCATGACAACAACTCTCCGTTTCTTCTTCACAACAGTTTTTTTTCTCCATTCAGGAGGACTCTGAGGGCGTACAAGGTTGTTGTTTGTGGTCAGCGTCTTATCCTGATGTATTTCTTCATCATTCTCCTGTGTGAGAGCCTGGTACTGGTTCCTGAGCAGTATGGGTGCTGACTGCCTCCCGATCCTCCTGCTTCTCTGGGTCACATGCTTCCATTCCTCTGTTTCTTCAGGTGCACTTCGAATTTCTTCTCTTTCTGTAACATGAAGAGATAATTCTGCTCTGTCTAAGAACTCTTCACCTTCCTTAATGGTCTTCAATGTAGATAACCTCTCTTCCAGATTTTGCAACTTTTCCTCCAACAGGGACACAAGCTTGCATTTCTGGCATGTGAAGTTTGGCTTTTCCACTGATAAATCTGTGAACATGTAGCAAGAAATGCAGCTCACCAAATGGCTTCTGGCCTCTTCCATGTTCTTATTGTTCAAGAGATATCAAGGCAGTGAAATATATGCCAAAATCGGCACGCGGTTTACTGATGTCCTCCTTTCAGCTACAACGGCCAAAATGCAGTGTTCTTTGAGCTCGCGGAGACTCTTCACTTATCCCAGAAGGCACTAGGAATATGCAAATTCACTCCTCAGGACTCTTCGCCTTCCAAAGTAATTCTACCTCTATAACAGGAGTTACAGGAACAGTTACACTTTTCTTCAGCTGTCGGAACACCTCTTGAAACCGTACCCAGCAGATGATTGACCCAAACAAAGCGCATTTTCAATTACCCCTCACAAGAGCCAGATGGATGGTGGAGTGCGCGTTTGGGATTATGACAGCCAAATGGCGTGTCCTATTGACTGCAATAAACCTACAGACAGAGACTGTGGATGAGGTTATAAAAGCGTGCGTGGTCCTACACAATTTTGTTATCTGCAAGGAACCGATTTCTCTTGAGGAACAGTATGAAGATACCACCTTGCAAGACTACAACAACATAATCAATCGAAGTACACTGGCAGTGTCACGAATGAGGGACAATTTTGCCCAATACTTTATGTCACCTGAGGGTAGACTAGACTGGCAGGATGACAGAGTGTAATAAATTGCTTTGTTATGTTAAAACTCATGTACCTTCTGTACCCACAGTAAAATATTTAGAATTGAGAGTCCTCAATGGTTGATACCTTTTAATGGCTAACTGAAAAGATGGTAACAAATTGCAAGCTTTCGAGACTACTCAGGTCTCTTCATCAGGCAAAGACTAATACAACATCTGAAGAATCACATATTATATGTGTTGTGTTAAAATATGTGATTCTTCAGATGTTGTATTAGTCTTTGCCTGATGAAGAGACCTGAGTAGTCTCGAAAGCTTGCAATTTGTTACCATCTTTTCAGTTAGCCATTAAAAGGTATCAACCACCGAGGACTCTCAAGTCTAAATATTTTTCTATCCACTGGCTAACACGGTATGAAGATATACATCTTTCCTGTACCCACAGTAAACATTTAAAAGCAAACTTGTCTACCTCCTTGTGTGTTTTCTACTGTATTTAACCTTTTGGCCACAGTTGTGTCCCTGGTTGGTTTTTTTTATCCAAAGTATTTCACCTTTTTTCAAAAATTGTGTACCTTGTTGGAAATTACCTAACAATGTACACAAATTTGGGAAAAAGGTGAAATACTTTGGATACTACACAACCAGGGACACAACTTTGGAAAAAAGGTTAAATTTATGTACCTTTTACCCAAAGTTATGTTGGTGTTTTTTGTGTACCCAAATATTTTTACCTGTTCACTACATTTTTAACTTTACATCTTATAAACAAATGACAGACAACAATTTGAATAAACCAATGTAACTTTTATTTAAAAAAATATTTTTTAATATAATGTTTGTAAATTTTAGATTTTGTAATAAAATTTATTGTTTTGAAAAAATCTTTATTTTTTGGAAAAACTTATTTACAACTGTGTATACTGTGGGGTGGAAATACTGCTGGAGGGGCTGCGGGACATTTCGACATTGGGAGTGTGGAGAGAGGACTGGGATGGTGGTGGGGAAGGAACAGTAAGAGGTGAAGGGGTGGAAAGAGTTAGAGAATGGGAGGACAAGTTGGAGGCAGAACAGGTGATGGGTGGTGGAGTGGAGGAGCAGGTGATATGGTAGGGAATTGGAACGGGAAGGAGATTGGTAAGAGGCAGGAGTGTGGTACGGGGTAGGTGGCTGGTACTGGGGAGGTGACTGGAGTTGGTGAGGTGACTGGAGTTGGTGAGGTGACTGGAGTTGGGGAGGTGGCTGGAGTTGGGGAGGTAGCTGAAATTGGGGAGGTGGTTGGTACTGGGGAAGTTGCTGGAACGGGGGAGGTGGCTGGTATTGAATAGGAGGGGGAGGAGGGACGGTGGCTGGAGGGGGGGCAGGTGGAGGAACGACTGGGGTGGGTGGAGGAGGTTGGGAGGTAGCCTGCACTAGAGCAGCGTGGCAAGTATGCATTACATACATCTGCTGGTCAGTAGATAGTGTATTCATGCGCTCAGCTACAGACCTGAAAGAGCTGTGATTTGGAGAAGTTCTTGCTTCTGAATGCATGGTTTGCAGAAGTGTCTTCGCCTCCAAAATGTTGGTGTTTATCTGATTAATGCCTGCGGCAATTTGTTCAGATAATACTTTAAGACAGTTCTGGAAAGATGCATTCAAATGCAAGAACTCGGGCGCATAGCTCCTTTCCTGACCCTCTGCCGCTGCCGCCCAGTAGCCGCAGGTGTACTAGAGGTGGCAGTGGCAGAAGGTGGGGTAAAGGGAATGCTATCTCCTCACCAGCAGATGCATGTAATGCAGGCGGCCACGATGCTCCAGTGCTGGTGGATGGAACTGCGGGATCAGATGTGAGGGAAGGCTGGGAAGGTGCGGATGGGCCGGGGCGGTCGAAGTGTCCCGCGGTGTCGGTCTCCTGAGTGATCGCCCCAGAAGGGTTCAACTCTGCGGGCGCCCGAGTGCTGGTCACCGTGCTGTGGAATAAAGAGAAAAAAACACAATTAATATCGTGATATGGAATGGCCCTGGCTGAAATAAAAAATGTAGTTAGACATGTTAAAATTTTCTTGTAATATTTACCTTCTGGTGACCATTGTTGCCCGCAGGAACGCCAGGGTTCTTGCATATTTATATTTGCTCTGGCGTCCTGCAGATCCACTCGGGACCCGCATCTCCTTGTTGAACTCCTTCTTGAAGCGATCCCTCACAGACCACCACTGCTTCACAATTCTCTCCCCTAAAACGAGAAAGCACAAATTGGTTAGTATACAACATTAGTGTTTCCCAAACCACAGTCCTCATGGCCCACACGGGTCATATTTTCAGGATTTCCATAGTGCTGCACAAAAGGAAATCCTGAATACCTGACCCGTGTGGGCCACAAGACCTGGAGCTTGGGAAACACTGCTTTACAACCAGCAACCTGAACTGTATATACTTACGGTGTCCAGTCTGGGCCCGAACATCGAGGTCCTCCCAGCGGTCCACCATTATCAAAGTGACTTCCTCCCAGAACCGACGGGTCATGATGAGATCAGCATGGCGGCGGTCCCCCATGTTCCACAGCGGCTCCCTTTCTCGTACCAGATCGATGAGGAGGTCCAGATCTATCCTCTCCTCCTCCTCACCGTCTGAGTCGGGAGCACGCTGTGAAGCCTGTTAAAGAAAATGAGAAAAAAAAAACATTAGCCTCAACACTACAAGGTTTTAAAAAAAAAAAATTATATACTTACACGATGGTGACCGCCGCGTCTCTCACGCCGACGACTCTGGGAGGCACTGTGAGGACCTCTTTGATGAGTACCAGATCCGGAAGACTAAAAGAAAAAAGAAAAAATTGGGATGTAGGCATATGTGTTGGGTGCTGTGTGATGTATGTACTAAATGGTTTTCTATGTGTTGTGTGTAGTGTGATGTGTTTCTGCGATTGATGCAGGATACTTACGAATTGTGAGCTCACTCCGGGTATCTCTCCACCCCATCCATCTTCTTCTGGGAGCTTCTCTTCAGCTTACGATTCCTGTTATTAAAAAAAAAAAAATGAATACATATATCCCACAGATGGATTGTGAAAAAAATATATCAGAATTTTTTACCGCCAAATGCTGACGATGAGAGGGAGGGCTCCCAGAAGAAGATGTGTCTTCGTGGCGCTGCAGCTCCCTGGACTCCGGTTCTGGTGGAGCTGCTGCTGCTTCTGCTGCTAATGCTGCTGCCGCTGCCTGTGTTTGGCGTTCTCTGCTGTGGAATAAAGAGACAAAAAGGGCCAGTGAATATATGTATATTCCATGGCCCTGGCTGAAAAAGAAAAAATTGATTAAATTTGTTGGGAATGGGGATGTGATATTTACCATCTCCTGTCATATCTCCTCTCCTCCCCTGGGTCCTGCTGCTGCTGCTGCTCCATTGTGCTCCATTGGCGGTGCCTGGCTTTGGCGTCGTCTGCTGTGGAATAAAGACACAAAAAGGGCCAGTGAATATATGTATATTCCATGGCCCTGGCTGAAAAAGAAAAAATTGATTAATTTTTTTGGGAATGGGGGATGTGATGTTTACCGTCTGCTGTCAGATCTCCTCTCCTCCCTTCCTTCATGCTTCATGTCTTCTGTTGGTGTTGGTGGTGGTGGTGCTGTTCTCCTGGCTCCTGTGCTCCTGTTATGTTATGGCTGAGGGTCCCACTGACATGCTTTATATATGTTTGCTGTGGGCTGGGCTAACAATTTAAAACAACGGATCAGGACACCGCATTCCGCCGCTCATAGACTTTCATTGTGACAAAAGCCGGAAGCGCCGGATCCGGCGCTTCAGCTTTTTCGCCGGAGACAAAAAACGTTACAGTTGCCGGTTTTTCCAGAGGCTGAAATGAGACCAGACACCGGATCCGGCAAAAACCGGACGCACCGCACCGTCAGGCGCAAAACAGATGTGTGAAAGAAGCCTTAGACTTTTCTGTTGCTGAGCCTGAGGTTGGGCGTCGACGTTGGTTTATTCACTGATGTCGAGCCTTTTAGGAGTTAACTTTTTGATTTCTGGCTGAGGCTGCTGGGAACGCCTTCTTCTTTTTAGTATGGCCCAGAACATTCCTGGGTGCCGATTATAGCATTTGATTACCGCTTGCAAACCGGTCCACTGTTGGAGTTTCTGTTGTTACTTGTGTCTTCACCTAGGAGTTTGGTGAAATATTCCATATTGTTTACTTCGTTATTGGTGTCGTGTTTATCCCACACGTATATTGTATTGTCTATTCAGTTAGCTGCGTGCAGTTGTTTACTTTAACCCCTGTTGTTTTTTATTTTATTATATCCTTTGCTGTACACCTCCTGGGGTGGAGGTTGGAGGTTTAGCTTAGGGTTAAACAGGAGATAGGGACAGGTTGGTGACTTGGGCCTCCCTACCTTCAAGGGTACCCCCAAGTGAAAGACAGATATGACCCCCCTTTAGTCCTAGGGACAGTACAGGAGCCCAGTTTCCTCATCTCCTGTTTTCCCATGACATACTCATGACAGGATGTCATTGGATTGTCCTACTCCAGTCAGTTCTCTGCTCCAACTGAAAAACACCATGAGGTCTGCAAGAGTCTTTTAGGAGGCAACAGTGACCTCTTGTGGCCAGAGTCACTGCAGCAAAGTCTATTATCATTTCACACAGAGGTTGAAGTGTAATTAATTGACTGTGTGGACAGGTGTCTTTTATATGGGTAAGGAGTGCAGAGTAGGAGGCTTCTTAAAGAAAAACTAACCGGTCTGTGAGACAGAATTCTTGCTGGTTGGTCGGTGATCAAATACTTATTTCATGCAATAAATTGAAATTTAATTATTTAAAAATCACACAATGTGATTTTCTGGTTTTTTTTACTGTTATATTCTGTCTCTCTCAGTAGGAGTGTACCTACGATAAAAATTACAGACCTTTCCATTATTTGTAAGTGGGAAAGCTTGCAAAATTGGCAGTGTATCAAATACTTATTTTCCCCACTGTATATGTATATTTGGGACACAATAATAATGCCTTAATCGGTTTGTACAGTATAACTTTACACTTAGAACTGTGAGCACAATTATTGAGTGACTGTCAGAGTTTCATTGTTATATGGGCTCAGCATGACCTTGAATGAACCATACGGAGGTGAAAACAGGAGGAAATTGACATCTTACATTAGTGCCCTTGAACTTAAAATAACCAGAAATTTTCATCTTGAAGATTTTTCCTTTTTTGTTCTTAACATGTCATTGACATCAATCTGATTACAATGGAGGATTCAGAGGTTTCACATTTTACTTGCCAATTTCAGGCCTTTAAAGCTGATGTTAATGAAGACTCGATCCACAGCTCTGTGTGATTTTTATCTTCCAAATGTTCTTTTAGGAATAGTTTCTGACAGATTTTCGCTCCTTTGGGGGAGTCGTCTCTTTTATCTTGCAGACTTCAATGCTTCCCTTTCCTGTAATATGAATATATTGAGTTTTGATTTAGTCCACTAATTCTGCGTTAAGGCTGTGTCCAATGACTCTCTATGGTGACATACGGAGTCATTACAGGCACAAACCATGAGACATCATATGTTTTGTCAAATTCTTGCTAACTCTTCCAGAATGTCCAGGAATTTCCCTGAATAAGGATGACGTAATAGACTCCTGGAAGAGTTAGAAAATCGCCCAGGCCCTTCCAATAATGCCAGAAAATGTAAAAAAGCCAGAAGCTCTAGGAAGTTCCTTCATTCAAGGAGGCAGGGACCAGTGAAGATGGCATGGCTACAGTCAATATTTCCCCTCCTGAATACTTGCCCTGAAAACTTGCTTTTCTATCCCATATCCTTAAATAATGTTTGCCACTTGCCAGCTTAATGACAGAATGCTCGTGAACAAGGGGGAACCTTCTGGATTCTGGGGGTCTCCCGGCCGCAGTGGAGCCTGCTCAGCACAGACCTTTTTCAAAAGGATGCCCAGGGTCGGAAGCATCCCTGCTTCTTCTTTTCCAAGACCTTTCACCAGCAGAGAGGAATTATTCCATCGGGGACAGGGAGTTACTGGCTATGAAGTTGGCCTTCTCCAAGTGGAGACATCTTCTGGAGGGGGCTCGCTTCCCCTTCCAAGTATTCACGGACCACAAGAACTTGGTGTATTTGCAGACAGCCCAGCGGCTAAATTCCCGTCAGGCCAGATGGTCCTTGTTCTTCTCCCGCTTCCATTTCACCCTCCATTTCCTCTCCGGTGAGAAGAACATTTGCGCCGACACTCTATCTCACTCCGTGGTATCCTCTGAGGAGGTGGAGGAGGAGCCTCGGCTTATTGTCCCCACAGAGAGCCTAAAAACGGTGGCTCCGGTTTCGCTTGAGTCTGTGCCTCCGGGCAAGACTTTTGTGCCCACCAATTTGCGACCGGAAGTACTCTCTTGGGCACATTCGTCCAGGGTGGGTGGACATTTTGGGACAAAAAGAACTTCTGAGTTGCTGGCGAGGACATACTGGTGGCCGCAGATGGCCCGTGACGTCAGGGAGTATGTAAATCCCCTCGACAACGGCCAGCTGGGCTTTTTTTCCTTTGCTGGTGGCAGACAAGCCCTGGGAGATGGTCGGGATGGATTTTGTGGTGGGTATACCCAAGTCTCGGGCTGCACCATCATCTGGGTGATAACCGGCCATTTCTCTAAAATGGTGCACTTGGTGCCGTTACCACGGTTACCGTCTGCATGGGCCTTGGCAGCATTATTCATTAGGCATATTTTCCGCCTACACGGTGTGCCAGACAAAATTGTCAGTGATCAAGGTCCCCAGTTTGCGTCTCGGTTCTGGAGAGAGCTGTGTCGTTTACTCAGCATTGAGTTGAATCTCTCCTCTGCATACCATCCCGAGACGAATGGGTTGGTAGAGAGGGCCAACCAGACCTTGGTCACATACTTGCGACATTTTGTCTCTGCCAGGCAGGATGACTGGGCATCCTTGCTACCGTGGGCTGAGTTCGCTCTAAATAATTCTGTGGCTGACTCCACCGGACAGACCCCATTCCTCCTGAACTACGGTTAGCATCCGCGGGTACCAGTGCCCATGCCGGTGTCTTCCGCCGACTCCAGGGTGGCAGACTGGGCTGTGGAGGCACGGGACATTTGGGACCGCACCCAGGATGCCATTCAGGCCTCCAAAGAGAGGATGAGGTCTTCGGCCGATGCCCATTGGCGCCCCGCTCCTACATTTCCTACGGATGACCTAGTGTGGCTCTCTGCCCGAAACATCAGGCTACGTGTAGAGTCCACAAAGTTGGCACCTCGCTTTTTAGGTCCCTTTAAAGTTCTTGAGCAGGTTAACCCGGTGGTTTACCACCTAGCCCTTCCGCCTCGCCTTGGTATCACCGACACCTTTCACGTGTCCCTCCTGAAACCCGTGGCCATTTCCCGGTTTTCCGAGTCATCTGCTGGGACATCGGGTTCATCTACCGACGATCATGAGGTGAACGCCATTGTTGGGTGCAAGGTGGTACGAGGCAAAAAATTTTATTTGCTGGATTGGAGGGGTTATGGGCCTGAGGATAGGTCCTGGGAGCCTGCCGAGCATGTTCACACTCCGCAGCTCATCGCTGCCTTTGAGCACAGCGAGGCCCAAAGAAGGGGGGCCCTAGGGGGGGGTAATGTTAGGATTCAAGTTCCCGCTGCTGCACAAGGGGAATCTCGAACCAGTCCCGCTGCGGTCCCCCATCCATCTCCGGCCGCAGTGGAGTCTGCTCAGCAAAGACGTCGGTCCCAGCGTCTTGCCTGGTCTAATACTGTGCAGAGACTTGCTGCTGCCTCTCCAGGTTCTGCTATTGTAGCCAGTACTGGTCAGCGGCGAGCAGACGTCTTTAGGACTAAGTCCTTTGTTGCTTCATCTGAGCATGCCCAGGGCAAGATCTCCCATTGGAGATCAGGGGTCACATGCTCAGATACAGCTGCCACTCCTATTAGTCCTTCAGGAAGGTCCTGTGGCTGTTGATGTTCTGAAGCAGCTTCCCATTGGTCCTTCCTGGAAGGTCTTTTTCTCGTGGCTGCTATAAAAGGCTGTCCTTACCGCACGGCCGTGCACTAGTATCAACCGTTATATGCTTTGCGCCAGTATGGTCATGTGTGTGTGTGTGGTTAGGGCGGCTGAAATACGCCATTACAATACCGACCTAATCGGTGAGGAGCTTGGTATGCTAGCTGGTCAGGGTCGGTGTCTTAAATGCATAACCGGTGAGGAGTTTGATTGCCGTATTCAGAGCCTGGCGTTCAGACGCCATAGATTGCGGGTGACTCCCGCGAGGACATTAGCGCATGATCACGTTCTATGTTCGCTTAGCAGTCAACTGTGTACCTGGGTGCCTGACAGAACACAGAAGTTTGTCTCAGTGGCTCTGTGACGTAACAGGGTTCGCTTTCAACGCTAGACAGCGCCCTAGCGTGTTTACTTTGCGACTCAGTGGTGTTAGCTGAGTTCGCACACATCGCCATATAGCGCTGCGGCACTCCTTCTAGCGGCTCTGTGGAATAACAGAGTTCGCACATATTGCCACAGCGCGTTGCGGCGTTTATTTTGGCGACTCTGCAGGATAACAGAGTTCGCTTCTTGCGCCATTTTATTAGCAGCAGGCTCCGCCTGCACGGTGGGACCCCGGGCTGCGAATGCACCTCTCTACATCTTATATTTGGTGCGTTCCGCAGACCCTAACAATAAGCCTCAAGGACATTGTTAAAAAATTAATTGGTATAATTGGTATTGCTCATCCATAGACTTTTACATATTCTCGGGTAAATTTAGTTGCTAAGTAAGCCTCAAAAAACTTGTTCAAAATGTATCGGTATTATATTGCTCACCCATAGAGTATTACATCTTTTTGCGTACATTTCGTTGCTATTTAGCCTCTAAAAACGTGTTCAAAATTTGAGGTTGTGTGCATGTTAAAAATGCTTAATTTTGTATATTTTTCAAGGACTTGTTACCAGATGCAATACTTTAAAGAAAACGTCACGTTTCTTATAAAAAAAAAATGTAGTGGTTTATTGGACTGTTCACCAATAAAACATCATTACAGGAAAACATAAAATGAGTGAAATAGTTATGAAGAGATTGTCCATTTGTCCATAGCAAAACTTGTACACATCTTTCCTTGGTGTCCTGAATGGCAAAATGACATTCTGGCCTTGTCAGCAGCGTCTCAGAGAAGCAACACGTGGTTACATGGCAGCTGGCTGTTCATTCATCAAAGTAAAGTGTCCCATGTGTCTGTGCAGAGAGTGAGCGAGCAAGCAAGAGCCCCCTCCTCCCTTCGTGTAGCCATTATATATACGTCCCTTAGATCATGTGGTCTCTGTATATGGAGATGACACTCTACCATACAGAAATAGCATATGTAATGTCAGCTAAAAGCAGAATTGAGTGTATAAGAATAAATCCATAACCAATAATTAATATTTAACAGTGCACGTGCTGCAGATTGGTGCATTTTTGTCACGTTTCTTTCGACGTGGATTTGTGGCAAAACCCGATGCCAGCAAAGTGAATGAGAAACCTAAAGTGTTATGCACACGTTATATATTTTTGACTTGCAGATTTGGTGCGGAAAATAATCTACTAATCTACAGCATGCTAATTCTGTGCGATTTTGCCCTGCGTTTTTCACCATTTGCTCAAATCATTCAAAAACGCAGCAAAAATGTACCAAAAACACTCGTTTTTGCAGCTGCATTTTTCCTGCCAAGAGATGCAGAAATGGTGCAGAAATGTTACTAAATGTGTGCACATACCTTTATTGGTATTACAGGTGCTTTTCACAAAATTAGTATATAATCAAAAAGTTAATTTATTTTAGTTCTTCAATACAAAAAGTGAATCTCATATATTCTATAGAGTCATTACACACAGAGTGATGTATTTCACATGTTTATTTCTGTTAATGTTGATGATTATGGCTTACAGCTAATGAAAACCCAAAAGTCATTATCTCAGTAAGTTAGAATAAATAACAAAAAACACCAGGAAAGGCTTCCTAAGCATTTAAAAAGGTCCCCTAGTCTGTTTCAGTAGCTCCACAATCATGGGAAGACTGCTGACTTGACAGATGTCCAGAAGGCAGTCACTGACACACTCCACAAGTAGGGTAAGCCACAAAAGGTCATTGCCACAGAAGCAGGTTGTTCACAGAGTGCTGTATCCAAGCAGTTTAATGGAACATTGAGTGGAAGTGAAAAGTGTGGTAGAAAAAGGGGCACAAGCAACCGGAATAACCGCAGCCTGGAAAGAATTGTTAAGAAAAGGCCATCCAAAAATCTGAGTGAGATTCACAAGGAGTGGACTGCTGCTGGAGTCATTGCTTCAAGAGCCACCACACTGAGACATATCCAGGACATGGACTAAAAGTGTCGCATTCCTTGTGTCAAGCCACTCATGATCAATAGACAACGCCAGAAGCGTCTTACCTGGGCCAAGGAGAAAAAGAACTGGACTGTTATCAGTGGTCCAAGGTGTTGTTTTCAGATGAAAGTAAATTTTGCATTTCATTTGGAAATCAAGGTCCCAGAGTCTGGAGGAAGAGTGGAGACAGGGCCGGCTCCAGGTTTTTATGGGCCCCGGGCGACAGAGCCTCAGTGGGCCCCTTTAACACAGACCACGATTCATGATGTACAGATACGGCAGAGAAATATAGGTACAGTACAATGCCAAATACTTCACTTCTTCCATTACATGAGTGATATCTATTGTAAATTGTACAATAGCTCAAAAACCGCCAAATCCTCGCAGCACACAGTACAGACTGGACAGTACAGTCCTCCATACAATATTATGGGCACCATATAGTCTCCCCCTCATCACCCATATAATACCCCATGCAGAATGTCACCCCCCCATCCCCCATATAATGCTCCACACAGAATACTGGACCCAAAATAATGCTCCATACAGGATACTGGTCCCCATATAATGCTCCATACAGGATACTAGTCCCCATATAATGCTCCATACAAAATATGGAGCTCTCCTCTGCACTGTGCTGCCCTCTGCACTGTTACGGCTCAGGAAAGGGCGCTGTGGAAAGACTCCCCATTATCATCATCATTGTCTCACCATCATTATCATTGCCTCATCATCATCATTGCCTCCCCATCATCATCATTCTCTCCCCATCATCATCATTTCCTCATCATCATCATTTCCTCCCCATCATCATTATGGTCTCCCCATCATCATCAATGCCTGCCCATCATCATCATTGCCTCCTCATCATCATCATTGCCTCCCCATCATCATCATTGCCTCCCCATTATCATCAATGCCTGCCCATCATCATCATCGCCTCCCCATCATCATAATTGCCTCCTCATCATCATCATTGCCTCCCCATCATCATCAATGCCTGCCCATCATCATCATCGCCTCCCCATCATCATAATTGCCTCCTCATCATCATCATTGCCTCCCCATCATCATAATTGCCTCCCCATTATCATCAATGCCTGCCCATCATCATCATTGCCTCCTCATCATCATCATTGCCTGCCCATCATCATCAATGCCTGCCCATCATCATCATCGCCTCCCCATCATTATCATTTCCTCCCCATCATCATCAATGCCTGCCCATCATCATCATTACCTCCTCATCATCATTGCCTCCCCATCATCATAATTGCCTCCTCATCATCATCATTGCCTCCCCATTATCATCAATGCCTGCCCATCATCATCGACTCCCCATCATCATCATTGCCTCCCCATCATCATCATTCCCTCCTCATCATCATCATTGCCTCAATATCATCATTTCCTCCCCATCCATATCATTGCCTCCCCATTATCATCAATGCCTGCCCATCATCATCATCGCCTCCCCATCATTATAATTGCCTCCTAATCATCATCAATGCCTGCCCATCATCATCATTGCCTCCTCATCATTATCATTGCCTCCCCATCATCATCAATGCCTGCCCATCATCATCATCTCCCCATCGTCATCATTGCCTCCCCATTATCATCATTGCCTCCCCATTATCATCAATGCCTCCCCATCATCATCATCACTGCCCTCCCCCCACCACCATCGCACAGACAGCACCGCAGCACACAAGCACTCTCTCACATACACACACACAAAGCACCGCACTACTACATACACACACACTGATACACACAGACACACACACACAGACACATCACATCTCACCTGTCCGGCATCCGCGCGCTCTCTGCCACAGCCGGCCACTGAATGATGAAGTCATTCAGCAGCGCTGCTGTGAGAGGAAGCGCAGCGCCCCCTGGAGCCCGTAGCTGCGGCAGCAGAGGCACAGGGACAGGTAAGTATTGTGCTAGCTGCTGCCAGGGCAAGCGGGGGGGCCCAGTGGCGGCGCTGACACCGCTCTCCTCCGCTAACGGGCGTCGGGGTGCCTGACGGCAAGTGGGCCCCCCCGCCTGCTCAGGGTCCCGGCACTTGCCCGGGTATGCCGGGTGCTGACGCCGGCCCTTAGTGGAGAGGCCACAATGCAAGCTGCCTGAGGTCTGGTATGAAGTTTATACAATCAGTGATGGTTTGGGGAGTCATGTCATCTGCTGGTTTAGGTCCACTGTGTTTTATCAAGACCAAAGTCAGCACAGCCATTTACCAGGAAATTTTAGAGCACTTCATGCTTCCCTCTGCTGACAAGCTTTTTGGAGATAGAAATGTCATTCTCCAGCAGGACTTGGCACCTGTCCACACTGCTAAACATACCAATTCCTGGTTTACAAACAACAGTATCACTGTGCTTGATTGGCAGCAAACTCACCTGACCTTAACCCCATAGAGAATCTATGGGATATTGTGAAGAGGAAGATGAGCGACACCAGACCCAACAATGCAGATGAGCTGAAGGCTGCTATCAAAGCAACCTGGGCTTCCATAACCCCTCAGCAGTGCCACAGGCTGATCACCTCCATGCCACGCCGCATTGATGCAGTAATTGATGCAAAAGACCAAGCAATTGACCAAGTATTGAGTGCATTTACTGAACATACATTTCAGCAGGACAACATTTCAGATTTCAAAATCATTTTTCAAGCTGGTGTTATAAAGTATTCTAATTTACTGAGATAATGACTTTTGGGTTCTCATTGGCTGTAAGCCATAATCATCAACATTAACAGAAATAAACACCTGACTAATGACTCTATAATACATGAGTTTCACTTTTTGTATTGAAGAACTGAAATAAATTCACTTTTTGATGATTTTCTAATTTTGTGAGAAGCACTTGTACATTGCTCATCCATAGACTATTCCCTGGTCTGGAGGACATATCCTTGGTATATAACCCTCAAAAGTGCATAATCTTTATGAGTCTAGAAGACCAATACATGACAATATGAACATAATGTGTATGAGGCCTCCTCTATGTCTAATATAAGGTGTATCCGAGTCCCTTTTTTTGGCAGTTCTTGCTTGCTTCATGAATGAAACTGAAATTTCCTATTTTTTAATTTTAAAAAAAATTGATTTAATTAAATTATATTTTATTATATCATTTTTAAAATTTTCCTTGTATACAAGTCATTATACAGGAAAAAATGCTTTTTAACATTTTTTTCCTTTAAAATGCAATTTCTCGTCGGTTTGGAATCTTTTATTGTCAGTCCTTAAAGTGGAGTAAAAGTGTGACACTATTGTTCTCAGCAGTGATCTGGGAGTCAGAGATGCTTCCAGGGTTCTTCCCCATGCTGTACTACTCCCATTCAACACTTTTTTCCATCCATTTCCACATTTTCACTGTCCCCCAGACCTCTTTTTAGGGTCTGCCAGAAAAAAAGCTTTGTTATCCAATTGACTCCCATTACACTCGTTACTCAAAATGAACATCCGAACATTAGAAATAGCTCAGTTCGAGCACTTTAATGCCCGCTCATCTCTAATCTCTACATATAAATATCATAAATAATGCTGTCATATTATTGCTGTAACTACGCCCTGACACTGACTACAGTTTTTCAGTGCTGAGCCTGCTGTCATTCATGGTTTCAGCCGCCACTCACTAAGCAATGACTGAATCCACACCGGCTGCTCCTCTTTAAATGAAAGCTCAGCCCTTACATTCTCTGCACAGCTCCTCACCTGGTCCTCACATTCACAGCAGATCTTTGGTCTTCTCCACACGTCATGTCCGTCTCCAGTGCTGAGTAGACTTCCTCATGTGATGTCATGATGTAAGGAGGCATAATCACTGCTGGAGGTACTGAAGACTGGACCTACTATGGCTGTAAGCCTAAACTGTGAGGACCAGCCTGGGAGCTTCACGAAGAAGATGAGGGTTGAGTAGGTATATTATTTTTTACCCTATGGAGTCTGGAAAAACATCAGGGCATAATAAGGCATTTTTTTTTGCAGTGAATAAATTTAACAACTGAGAACCAATTACGTGCGGTCAGAGAATGACCAACATGGCACTCATAAACCCTAATATGGTGCTATAAATGGTCATCACCACCCAAAAACTGGCATGTCGTAGACATTATGAAAGAATAACTTGAGCCGTTTATTACCCTGAATTCTCTGCTGTTTCTCCGAATGAAGAAAATAATGGGCGCTCAGCTCAATAATCAATTAAGCATACCCAGGGATTAATCATACATGCCATGTCCCAGGGTGATTATGAACTGATGATCTGGAGCCAGTTGTTGCTATGCTAAAGGCAATTCCTGCAGCTTTCTAATCACGGGAACGCCACATGGCCTGATTGCTTTCATGGCCGGTCTACCAGAGGTTCTTCTCGGAATTATGAAGCCTTGTAATAAATTGCTCGGCCTGGACGGCCTCCGCTCATTTATAGCAATACTGAATGTATTAAACTAAGAATCACTGGGTCGCGTAGCAATTCTGGACTTTGATATCTACTAACTGCAATGAGACGTGCGGTGATTGCCGTTCATTTAGTGCCACGAGACGGAAGGATCTATAGCCTAAAAGTGCTGACATGAAGCAACGAAGACCCAGGACACCGGAGCATGCTGTGAATTCTTCTCTTCTTTATGGTTTACTGCTCTATAAAATAGGATTCTGATCGTTGCAGAGTATTGCTATACTAGACCTGAAGTGAAGTACTACAGGCAGTGTATTACGTAATTACATTAGCCATTCACCTTTATGGGCCAAATCATCTACAATTGAGAAAATTTACCTACACTTAGATAGAATCTATCAGCGGGATATTACCGCCCCTAACCTACCGTATTTTTCGGACTATAAGACGCACCGGACCATAAGACGCACCCCAAATTTTCAGAAGGAAAATAGGGAAAAAAAAATAATGTGTCAAATGGGGGTCCGTCTTACAGTCCGAAGTGCTCTGTGTTGCAGGAGTGCTCTGTGGGGTGGCTGTGCTGTGTGGGGTGGCTGTGCTGTGTGGGGTGGCTGTGCTCTGTGGGGTCGCTGTGCTCTGTGGGGTCGCTGTGCTCTGTGGGGGGGCTGTGCTCTGTGAGGTGGCTGTGCTCTGTGGGGTGCTGTGTTCTGTGGGGTCGCTGTGCTCTGTGGGGTGGCTGTGCAATATATGGTACTCACATCCCATAGCGGTGGTCCCAATGCAGCCTCCTGTGCTCTGTGGTGTCTGGCCAGCAGCGGGGATCTGTGCTGCGTGGGGGGCTCCGCCGGCATTTCCCTCTTAGCCGGACAGCCCCCCGCAGCTCCGCTGCTGCAGCCTCCTGATAGATGGCCGCCAGGGGCCTCCGGTGGCGGTCCCGACGAAGTCTTCCGTGCGGTGGTGCTGGGGCAGCAGCCGGCTCTGTGCTGCGGGGGGGCTCCGCCGGCATTTCGGTCTTAGCCGGAAAGCCCCCCGCAGCTCCGCTCCCTCCTGCAACTCGGTGGCATCCTCAAACATGGCCACCAGGGGCCTCCAGTAAGATGGCCGCCGAATCTCATTCAAGTCTCGGCAACGAGATCTCTTCTCCCGAGATCTTGTCCTGAGATCTCGGGAGATGAGATCTCGGGAAGAGATCTGTTGCCGAGACTTGAATGAGATTCGGCGGCCATCTTACCGGAGGCCCCTGGTGGCCATGTTTGAGGACGCCACCGAGTTGCAGGAGGGAGCGGAGCTGCGGGGGGAAAAGACCGAAATGCCGGCGGAGCCCCCCGCAGCACAGAGCCGGCTGCTGCCCCGGCACCACCGCACGGAAGACTTCGTCGGGACCGCCACCGGAGGCCCCTGGCGGCCATCTATCAGGAGGCCGCAGCAGCGGAGCTGCGGGGGGCTGTCTGGCTAAGAGGGAAATGCCGGCGGAGCCCCCCACGCAGCACAGAGCTCCGCTGCTGGCCAGACACCACAGGAAGGCTGCCGCCGCCACCGGGACCGCCGCCGCCACCGGATTTTTAGATATGTTGGGACCATAAGACGCACCCCCATTTTCCCCCAAATTTTGGGGGAAAAAAGTGCGTCTTATGGTCCGAAAAATACGGTAGTTATATAGCAAGTCCAGCAATAACTTCACATGTGCAGTTGGTTCCGTTGTTACTGAGAAATCAGGGTTTGAACTGATATGCAAATGAAGCTGAAGAGCTACGTATAGATCTGAAGCCTCTGTCACTCCAGCTCTATTCCCTGCCTAGTGCCGCCAGTTTGACTGACAGCTTCTATCCTGATCAGGGTCACCTTGTCGATGCTGAGATGGCTTTTATGCTATTTTTGATCAAGAAGAGTATAACTTAGAACCCTGTGTTATTTAAATGCACTTTTGCTTTTTACTTACTTAGTTACAGCAGGGTTTTTGCTCATTTTGTCTCTTAAAGGTTTTTTTGTGTGAAAATTAGGCAAAAAGTTGACAGCCAAGCAGGAAGAGGTGGACCTGTGCCAGGAATAGAGCTGGAGTGACAGAGGCTTCAGATCTATACGTAGCTCTTCAGACTCATTTGCATATCAACTCAAACCCTGATTTTTCAGTAATGAAGGAACAGACTGGATATGTAAAGGTACTGCTGGACTTTGAAATAGCTACATGTGGATATGAATATCAGTTTTTGGTAGGGTGAAAACTTGCTGATAGATTCCCTTTTATATACTGGACATATATTAACCCCATAATAACCAGGACTGTTTGGGTATCCGGCTCTGTTAAGTTCCACGTCGGGAGGTGAGCTGGGACTTGTAGCTTCATTTCCTCTGATAGCTGCCAGAGGTCAATGCTTTACAGAGGGTAAAATTAATTAGGAATGCCTTTTCCCACACAAGACATGCTCCTGTTGGCTTTTGATGCAGCAGACTGGCATTGTGTTCTATGATTTAGTATTTAAAAACAAAACAAAACATAAATTCTTCTTGAATTTTAAAGGTGTTAAATTAGCATTTTGCTTCAAAATGTTCTACCTTACATTTGTCAATATTGAACTTCATCTGCCATTTTGCTGTCCTTCGCCTTATCCAGGTCATCCTTTAGGGATCTGGACAGTACATAAAGCACTACATATCTATGTTTCATTTGGGAATACTGAGACAGTCCACCCATTTCTAAGCATGTTAAACATCAATCAACCTGGAAAAAAAGAATCATAATTGATTGATTCAGTTCGTAATTCACTGAAATAGACATAATCAGTAATGTCTCTCTTTCCATAAAGACAATCATCGATCTATGACATACAGTAAGACAAGAAGTGATTTATCTTTTATTTGTCCTATCCTGGTCACCTGATCAGTTATGGACAGTGATTGCAGCTCATAACCAGATAATCTGGACAACAAAGTGTTTTACCTGTGGATAATATGGAAGCAGGATGGGAACAAATGACAGATGTAGCGTCCCATCACCCCGACGCGCGTTTTGCCACTAGCTTCTTCTGGGAAGGATTTAAGTTTTGAAGGCAGGAGATTTGATGTCATTACATACTGCTGATTTGATATTTTATTTTTTCTTGTCAGTAAACCAAATTGTCATTGGTACTGCATATACTTGTTACATATTTATTTTAATATTTTGGTATAGCGGTCAATGTGTTATATTTATTTAGTGATGATGATATAGGAGAGTCACTTGATTATACCTAAACAGTCCCTTTTTACTGATAATCACCATTTTATAATATATACAGTAAATATTTCTCAGTCATCATGTCATTGTCAGGGTTGACTAATTTTAACATATTAATGGACCTCTTCTTTATTCTGGATAGTACTGGCAGCCAGAGTACGGCTTCAAATAGTTCCCAGACTTAGCCTATACTCACTTCTTCAGTCCTCAGCTTTGGCGGTCCCAGACAATCTGTCCTTACTGCCTGAACCAATCATGTGCATCAGTGGTCACAAGTACATGCCAGCATCACTACTGAGGCCAGTGATTGGCTGTAGCAGTCAAACAACTGATGTATGGCAGGTGATCACTGAAAGAGGGACCAGCGGAGAAGTTCTGCTTTACCGTCGGGTTCTTTGAAGAGTTGAGTATTTTTTTTAATTGAACACATAACCTGCACTCATACTATTTTAATAAATCCCGTAATACCTCTTGAATATATTGACCTATGCCTTTTTATATGAGCCATGTCTTTTTAAAAGGGCAATCCAATTTTGGTTGCTCGAATCTCTGCAGTCTATGCTCGAAAACAAGTACAGTAACTCATCTCTTCACTGGACCAGTAATCAGAGTGCAGGAGATGTAGAACTTGACAAATATCGACTTTATGCAACTGATGTAACTAATATGGCGGAATGTTTCTCATCTCTGTAACTAGTATTCCATTCTTTATACATATGTATGAGTATTGGAAATCTTACATGAATGGTCCCTCTGGTTGTTAAATGCAGTCCACATACATAACTCCTTTTATGCCCCCCTCTATTTCTTTCCCTTTTATATTTCTAATTTTGCAGAGCACAATCTGTTGAGACTCCTGGGAAAGATAAGGTTAACTTCTGTAGGGAAATACCAGTGCTGCTATCAGAGAACATGACATGGGAGATATACAGAGAGGTTAGGATTTACGTCTGGTTAGCCGCTATGTGATTATTTATTAATAAATTCTTCCTTAGGATCTGAACATCTTGTACCTACACCGTAAATTATTTCTTAGATGTGTAGATAAGGCCGGGAGTTCTCATATGAAAGATTCTCAGCTCGGTTGTAAGCTAAACTCTCCAATGGACAGTTACATCGTGACTTATTAGAAATTAATTTACTGCTTGAAACTGCAGGCAAGCAGGATACATCCAGGAGACCACGGGCAAGCAGGTGGCACATAGAAGGGAAACTAAAAGTCTTAATAGAGTCCTAGAAACCACAGTCAAGAAGTCAGGATGATGGATACCGCAGGCAGGTGGGAAACGTTCAGGAGACCGCAGGCAAGCAAGCAAGATTCTGAAAACCGCAGGCAAGCAGGAAATGTCCAGGAGACTACAGGCAAGCAGGCGGGATACTGGAAACCACTGGCAGGTTGGAGACATCCAGAAGACTACAGGCAAGCAGGTGCAGACATCCAGGACATCACAGTCAGATTGCAAAGTTACTGAAACCCTCAGACAGATTATAGAGTTACTCAAGAACACAGATAGACTGGAAACTCAATGACTACAAGCCACAGGCAGACACAAGGTGTCATAGCGATGCAGACAGGTAGTGATGCAGACAGGCAGCAGACAAAACTCTGGAGTAACAAAAGCCCAAATACAATGGAAGCTGCAGGCGGCTAAGAGATGGCCTGGAAACTGCCGAACACGCAGCCGAGGTCTTACAAGATCGGGAACAGGTAGCAGAAAGAACTCCGGAGTAACTAAAAAGTCTGAAAAACATGGAAATCAAAGACAGATAGAAGTCCTCCACTGACATGTAGCAAGGTTACTGGAAACTGCGGACAAGTAGCTCATGAACAGAAATCCAGACAGCCAGGAGATGTACTGATGACTGAGCACTGGAACTGTGCACAGACAATTGAAAGAGTTACTATCAAATCTTAATACAATAACATAACACACTGGAATTACAACATGCAGGAGCACGATGGGCTACTTGAAAACCCTGACGTCGAGCACAAGAAAAACTGACTGTCACATGTGCGTAATATGTATGAGGCTGTTTCAATAAAATCAGTGTTTTATCAGCAGGAGATTGTATCAAAATGACAGCAAGCAGCCAAGCAGGAGACATATCGCTGGAATTGGGGTCTAAGCCTCTATATCATGCTGTTCTCAGATAATATAGCAAAAACCTCTGACAGATGCCCTTTAAAATCACCTCCATAATATTATGTATTCCTCCCTGGTGTCAGGAAAAAGAAATTTCTGTGACATGGAAGCATAGACTAAAGAGTAGGTTCAAGTCAATTAGCAGGATCTGGTCAGTAATATGTGGCAACTGGATGTGAACCCTGAAAGCTTGTCTCCTCCCAACAGCTATAACTCGTTTTTTTGATTAACCAACGTTGTACAATGTCACATGCGCATCAATCCATCAAGATGACATTTCACCAGGCCGGCTAATTAAAAGAAGAGCTGCAAATGCCAGGAAGTAGGAAACGATTCTGAGGGCACCCATGCAGTGACCACGGGCTACCACCATGGTCGATGGATCACGTCTAGCAAATCAAGTTGCACCAACTCTAATGGACTCCAAAGGTCCCCTAAAAGGTCCTGTGATAAATGTCACTAAAACATTAGAAGATCATTTAAGTCCTGTAAGTTGCTTGCTGTGGCCCCGCGTTGATTGGACTTGCATTTTCTGCACATTAGACAGATGATAATTGGATTGAAATCTGGAGATAAGTCATCGTCTTGATCTTTATATCTTGTTCCTCACACAATTTCTGAACAGTTTTCACAGTGAGACAGAGGCATTATCCTGTTCAAAGAGGGCACTGCCATTAGGGAATAGCACTGCCGAGAATGTGATGATTTTGTTTTGCTCAATATTTAGGTAGGTGGTACATGTTGCATCCACATGAATGCCAAGACCCAAGGTTTACAAAATAACATTGCCCAGAAAATCACACTACCTCCACTAGCTTGTCTTCTTCCCATAGTGCATCCTGGTGCCATTTACGTTATATACACGAATTGTCCAATCAGCATAATGTAAAAGAACATATGATTCATCAAACCATTTTCTTCCAAAGGCTACAACATTATTCATGCACATTTCCATATTATGCACAAACAGGCATTCAAGCATGTATAAACTACACATACACACAGACTGGTAAGGGGACATGAATATTGGCCCCTTCAACAGCCTAAAAATAGCAGCCCCCAACCTCCCCAGAAAAGATGAAGCTATTAGATGTGACAATTCTGCTGCTGTGCCCAGTTCTTCCCACTTGCCCTGGGGCAGTGGCAAGTGGGGTAATGGTTGTAGGGTTGATGTCAACTGTTTCATGTCAGCTGTTTTATGGCTGATATCAAACCCAAATGTTAGTAATGGTGAGGCGCCTATAAGACACAGCCAAAATAAAATCCTTTAATTGAAATAATGATACAGACTCCTTTATTTGAAATAAAAATAAAAAAGACAGTTATGCTCAAGTTAACACATAATGCATTGAAGCCCATGTCACCTGTAAAACACAAAAAATAACATACAACCATAATACTCACCTTTATGCCTATTCCACCAATGCCCATGTCCCCTGGAAAAGAAGAAAAATAATAAACAACCATATCCATCACCTGTTCTATATAATTAATCCATACTGTCCCACGACAATCCGGATGATTTGGATAGCGGTCACATCAGTGATGCAACCGCTATCCATGCTAGCTGGCGCACACTGACATAGGAGCTTAATCGTTCCTGTCATGTGCAGTGCTGAGCTGCGGCAAGAAAGTTCACCGGAGTTCAAAGCTGATGAACCCCAGTGACCTAACTTATGGCACCGCTCGCTGCATGAGAATTTTCTCACGCAGCTAGCGGTGCCCTAATTCACTGTGGTTCATCAGCTATGAACTCCGGTGAACTTTCTCATGGTAGCTCCATGCTAGACACAGCATTAGCGCTTATGCTCCTGTGTCAGTGTGAGCCAGCTGGCGGGGAGGGCGGTCACTGATGTTGCTGCTCTCCAAATCATCCGTATCATCATGGGACAGTATGGCTTATTTTAACATAGGACAGGTGAGGGATATGGTTGTTATTATTTTCCTTTTTTTCCAGGGGACTTTGACTTCAGTGGATTAGGCGTAAAAATGAGTATTACGGTTGTTCGTTATTTTCTATCTTTTACAGGTGACATAGGCTTCAATGGATTAGGTGTAAAGGTTTGTATACCTGTGCTTTTTATTTTTATTTCAAATAAAAGGAGTCTGTCAATATTTCAATTAATGGATTTTATTATAACTGTGTTTTTTTTTTACAATCTAACTATGGAGTTAGTAATGGAGGCGTCTTATAGGTGTTTGGTACGGACCCTGAACTTTACTGTTCAAGTTTACCCATCTCTACCACTGGTCAACATAAGAAAATCATCAGCAAAGGTAGCATGTCTGTTTTATGGAGTTTGATGTGCTGATTCCAAAAGAATGCTTTTAGTTTTGCTCTATCACATAAAGTTTCTGAGATAGAAGATTTTTGTTATTACGTTATTTCTGCATTTTCAATGTATGTGGTTTTTCCTATGTTATTCCAATTTATTTGCTTGTCTTACTTAATTGTGAATTTTCTGACAGGGACAACATCAGTAAAGGTTTTAGTGAGTTTTATCGGAAGAAGTATTGACAGTGCAGTCAACCAATGACAGCTTCTTGGAAAGTCACATGTTTGGGGAGGAGCTAACTGTTATGAGGCGGTAAGATTTGAGTCAGTCAGAAAAGGATGGTGATGGCAGCAAGGACTGGTATGTGAGACTCTGACAGGAGACCGGCCTCTACAGGGATCTGAGCCCTGCCACAGGGAGATAGAAGGGAAGGCAGCGGACAGCCGCCATTGTGAGAGGATTTTCACTGCATTTCTGGGAGGGCAAGTCACCTCAGAGGGAAGAAAACAGCTCAGCCACTGAGGTGTAACTAAGTGAGTGTCTCCACAGAGAGAGAACCTGAAAGCAGCTAATATCACACTGAGAAACTGCCTGTCTGCAATGGTTCATCTGTAGGGAGTAGGCTGACCCGTTTACCTCACAACTGTATACAGTTATCTACCAGATACCTCCTAGTAACAATCAGTTCTAAATACAAGCTGCCTCTGTCATCTCTGGGGAAATATCTACATACAGTTGGTCGGCTCATCGCATTATTTTGAGTTTGTCACCACCATTGAACTGAACTTACTCTACTGTTTGATCTGATTTAAAGGAGAAAAATGCCCAAGTAGTGTATCAATCATCCGAACAGATTCTGCTATGTGTGTGGCTCTTTTACACCAAAAGGCCAAGAACGTTCAATCACTCATGATATTAAAAAGATGTGCGAGAAGTACTTTAAGTGTCCACTCGGTGATCAAGACAAAAGCTGGGCCCCTCATGTGATATACTCAAGTTATTCAAATGATCTTTGTGACTGGTAGAATATGAGGATAGTGGCTATGCCATTTGCTGTTCCCATGATTTGGAGAGAACCCAAAAATCATAGTGATGACTGCTACTTTTGTTTTGTCAAACTGAAGGGCTTTTCTACAAAGAACAAACATAAGATTAATTACCCTTAACTTGAATCTGCGATTAGGCCCGTTCCACATGATGGTACCCTGACAGTTCCTGTACCACCGTTGTCTGGATTGGATGAAAATGAAGTAGAATATGAAGACTATGGAGCTGAAGCTACTGGTGAAGACATGAAGACCTCAAGTCAAGATGAGTATGTACCTGATGGAGCCGAGCAGCCACAACGCTTTACTCAACATGAATTAAATGATCTCATCAGAGACCTTTCATTGTCAAAAGATAAAGCTGAACTTCTTGCATCTAGGTTGAAACAGAATAATCTTCTTCATGATGATGTCAAAGTGTGTTATTACCGAAACTGAAGTACCACTTTAACACCATTTTTCACAGTTGATGGACCAATGGTGTACTGTAACAATGTAATGGCTTCTTTGAAGAACTGAATCAAGAGTATGTTGTTGCAGATTGGAGATTGTTTATTGACTCATCCCAGAGAAGTTTGAAAGCAGTGCTGCTTCACAATGGAAATATGAAACCATCAATCCCTATTGCTCACTCATGTCATCTAAAGGAAATTATGAAAATCTGTCAGTTGTTTTGTTAAGGTAGGATCTAAGTGACCCTTCACGGTTGACCTAATGATTTCCAAATTAATAAACAGAACGTTGCTAGCAACAGAAAATGACCAGACGGAGACGTGTTTCTGTCTGGGAGAATCAAAGCAAGATTCCTATCCCATGTATTACATCATCATCTTTTATAGTATTTAGTGAGCTTGTACTTCAACCAATAGTATAAAACCACACCTACAACATTTAACCAATGAAAATACAAGAAAATTGACCTATAAGAATACAAGAAAATAGGAAACTACATATATGGTCATATCCACGTGACCATAGAAGCGAACAATAGTATCTTATATCTTGTCCAAACTGGAGCGGTCTGGTTTTATTACAGCCCATGACCTTTACTCTACTTCTTTATAACGGCCAGAAACTATTGCCTAGTTAAGTAACAGAATTTATCTCATAAACCACAAGATGGAGTTACAACCACAAAATATATAGAGTGCTTTCAGTGGGAGAAGCAAAATAGGAGTCTTGTGGGTATGATACCTTTTAATGGCTAACAAAATATAGTTTAAGATATTACAGGGCGAGCTTTCGAGACTGCTTACGTCTCTTCATCAGGCTGGTGTAACAAAATATTTGAAGAAACACAATTATATACAGTGAAAAACACAGGCATGGTGTGATGCATGGACATTTAAATAAACAAACACTGAGCTTAAAGAGAGAATCCGTAATTAGGTAAGATTAGATAAGTGGTGTGAAAGTTTTATGGACCCCATATGCATGTGAGATCAAAGGACTGGTGGTGTCTCCATTGTTTTTGGAGGAAGTTGCTCAGATTTGGTAATGGGCCATGAATCCTCCTGACAGATTGAGTCCTGTGTGAACAGAATCAAAGATGTTAATGAATTTGCATTCCCAAACCCTGCATGTTTTTGCGATTGGAAATTGCCTTTCAAAATGACAATTTTCATATTGTCTATGTTGTGTCCTGGACCACAGAAATGTTTAGCCACAGGTAGATGGTTTTTTTGTCTGTAATCGTATGACGATGAGACCTCATCCTTGCTCTCAGTCTCTGTCCTGTTTCTCCAACATAGAGGCCACCCACAGGACATATATTGCATAGAATTAAATATACCACATTAGAGGAGGAACATGTGAATGTCCGGGGATCTTATAGTTTTGCTGTGTGTTGGGGACTTGGATCTTGTCGTTGGTCTCTATATGACTGCAAGTTTTGCATCTTCTCCCATTGCAAGGATAGGTCCCTCTTGGTGAATCTGAGGGCATTGAACTTCGGATCATGATGTTTCTTAAATTTGGAGGTTGCCTGTAACACAGCAAGGGGGGGTCTTTGAATAATATTTTTAACTGGTCATCCTTGTGTAGTATATGGTGAAGTCTTTTAGCTGTTTTTCTCAGTATTTCAAGCTGTGGGTTGTAGGTCACTACCAGAGGTACACGGTGATTTTCCTCTCTTTTCCTGTATTGAAGTAATTGACTTCTAGGGATCATTGTGGCCCTAATGATCTGGTCATCAATGGAGGTGGGATTGTAACCTTGAATTAAAAATGACATTTTAAGTTGGGTTAGGTGTTTATCCCTGTCCTTAGGACTGGAACAGATAAGGTTGTATCTGAGGGCCTGGCTGTAGACAATGGACTTTTTAATGTGTTTAGGATGGAAGCTGTCCCATCTGAGGTATGTGGGACGGTCAATTGTTTTCCGATACACTGATGTTTGGAACAAACCATTTTGGACTTTTATGGTGGTGTCTAGGAAATTGATTTTTGTTTTTGAGTGGTCCAATGTCAAGTTGATGGTAGATGAAATTTGTTGAATTTGTCATAGAAATCTAGAAGTTCTTGTTCGGACACAAAATGGAACATTCATTTTGATTTTTCTTAATTTAGTCCTTCACATTCCCCCCTAGATAAATTTTGTTAACTTATGTCCAGCATCAGAGGTACTATCCCAAGCTATAAGCTCGAGGGGTACTGGTCTTCACATATCTGATGCCATGTTACCAGACATGGCTGTTGCGGCGTACCCATCCCCCCTGTATACTACAATTTACAAATAACAATTTTTGATAACGGTGGTGGAGATCTTTTGAAGATAGCCATGCGCTTGGCTTCAACATCTTCATCAGATAACTTCTTAAAATCGATGTAGAGAAGAGCAGAGATAACAACGCCTTTGGGATCATCATTAGCTGTCCAAATACAGAATTTCCTAATACATACAGAAATACACCAAAAAAACAACAAGTTTTAGTATTACATACATAACAAGAATAAGGGCAGCGATATATAACAAACTTTTCAAGATTCCAGCTATCCAACCCCCAATTCCTTTAAACTAATTGGCTGGATTAAAAAGAAAATATCTGCCAGAGACTGGGAATTATTCAACAAATCTCTCAGTAATTTTTCATAATATTATATAAACTTATTATTCAAGGACATTGGGGAATTTAGGCTATCCCATGTGGTTACCAATAATAACATGGAAAATACAAAAAAATAAAACATTATGTCCCCTTTATTTGCTATTGGCTTGTTTAACCAGCTTGCAGTGCGATACATGGATCCAAGTCGGTCTTCCTTCCAGTTTCACTGACATAGGAGTAATGAGGAGAATTTGATAGGGACCGTCATACAAGGGTTCTAGTCCGTGTTTTCTGACATGCCTTTTCACAACCACAAAATCATCAGACTTCAAACTAACAAATATCGGTTTCTGCTGAATCTGGAAGAGAAAAAGAAACTAGAGCATAGGTGTTAGCAAGATTTTTACTAATCTGAATAACATATTGAACAGCACAGTCAGTTTCTTCTGATAACTACTGAGACTGGAAATTTGCAACTGGGGTCCTAACACCAAACAATATCTCATATAGGGACAGGCCATGTTTTGCAATAGGGGTAATACAAATGTAGTATAGTACAATGGGTAGGAGCTCTGGCCATAGAGCTGTAGTCTCCTGCATCATTTTGGTCAATTGTCCCTTCAGTGTGTCGTTCAACCTCTCAACTTCCCCCTGGATTGTGGATAGTACGGAGTATGGAGGGCTACAGTGGATCCAAACATTGTCAGAACCTCCTGATACACATGAGAAGAAAAAGCCGGACCTTGGTCACTTTCAACGACTTCTGGAACTCCATATCTGCAGATGACTTCCATCACCAGTTTCTTTGCTGTGGTCTTTGCAGTCATGTTGGTAACGGGGAATGCTTTTGGCCTACTGGAGAACATGTCGACAACCACCAGACAATATTCATACCTTCCAGACTTAGGCATTTATGGTCCACCTGGAGCCCAGTAGAATTTTTGTACCAGGGCTAGGGCCTGTTTTTTTTTTCCTTGATATATAGGTCCATATGCCCATGTAGCAATAGAAGGGTACATCCGCTTAGGGAGACACACAAGTTGGTCCTTTTTCCAGAGACCATTGTCCATACGTGCTCCATCAGCCTTCCACTGCTTCACCTCTTCTTTTGGAGACATTCTCTGCATTGTCATTAAACGATCTTGCGGGGTCCGACAGAAAACCTCAGTCTGTTGTAGATCATCAGGTTCTTGTAGAGTCAGGATCTCTTGCAACTGTTTACGCTGAGAGCGTGTGGTCACCATAATTGGTATGGTTAGTTCAACTGGCAGAAGAGCAGCGGCCTTTGCTTGCATATCCGCAAATACGTTACCAATAGTCTGTGGACTGTTCCTAGGACCGTGCGCCTTGACTTTGATAATGGCCACCTGAGTAGGCAATTTGATCGAATCCATGAGGGTTTTAACAGCTTCAGCATTTTTCACTGGAGTTCCGGCAGTAGTAATAAACCCTCGATTGGCTTATAGAGCTCCAAAATCGTGAGCAACACCAAATGCATATCATGAGTCCGTGTATATATTAGCCCGTCTTTGGCCAAAGTTCATGCAGTAGACAGAGCCTGAAGTTCTGCTTCTTGTGCTGACTGTGATGGTGGAAGCGCAGCTGCGTGCACTACAGTGTCCTCTGTGGTGACAGCATATCCCGTGTGGAATCTTCCAAACTAATCAGCATATCTTGAACCATCCGTGTATAACACCAGATCGGGATATGGAAGTGGATTCTCACTGACACTTGGCAGAGTAGCTGTTTCTTTAGTCAGAAGTTGGGAACAATCATGTTGGAGATAATCCTCATCACTGCCATCTTTCTTGGGGGCCAGCAGTAAAGTAGCGGAGTTGATTGTAGCACAGCGATGCAACTTGGTGATACTCGGGCCACAGGGTCGAGGCGGGCCGAATAATAGTCCACTGGTCGTTGCCTATCGCCATGTGATTGTATAAGTACCCCTGCTGCGTGTCCTTCATTCTCAGACACATATATATGGAACGGTGGAGTATAGTCCGGGATGCCCAAGGCAGGGGCAGAAGCAATAAGCTACTTTAATTCAGAGAAGGCACGATAAAGGCTTTCCATACAAACCGGTGATCTTTCCTTATAGTTCATTATACCGTCTCTTAAGGCATTGTAAAGGGGTTGCATTATGCGGGATACATCCAGTATCCACTGACAACAATAAGTACATAGTTCATTTTTATCTTTTGGGAAAGGAAGGGAGCTGACAGCTATTTTTCTTTCTTCTGTGAGGTATCTGACACCCTGAAGGAGACAGTGACCCAAAAATATCACTTGACCAAGACAGAACTGAAGTTTTGAGGCCGAAACCCGACAATTCAGATCTGCCAGATGCTTCAGAAAACTAACAATAGCAACATGGCTTCCTGCTCCGTCCATACACACAACAAAAATCATCCACATACTGAAGCAGCGGCAGCGTGACATGGGGGTGGTCCAATTGACAGGGTAAAAGACACTTGCCCATATTTTTTTTACAAACTGATTGGGACTTTTGGACCCTTGTGACAGAACTGTCCACATCAATTATCCTCCCTGATAAATAAATACAAACAGAAATTAACAATCTTGATGTAATAGAATACTAAAAAACACATTGGCAAAATCGATAACTGTGAACCAAGCAGCATCCTGAGATATCGGAACAAAAGAGTATATATATTAGACACCACTGGAGTTTCCAGATCAGTAATTGCATTAACTGCCCATAGATCTTGTACCAACCGATACACAGGGGTTAAGTTGAAGGGGGGGCTGGAATTTGCTATGTGGGCACTGATAAGAACTGTGTCCCTGCAGCTGCAGATGCCTGCTTGTGGAGGTGGGGGCTAGAACTACTCCTGGCTGGCTTTTTTTTTTTTTCCTTCCTGATACAGAACGGGCTGAATCCTTCTGAAAAACTTTTTTATTACTTTTAATATATTGTCCGGAGTGGAATTCTCGACATCAGGTCTAACTGACATTATCGCCTCCTTCAATTCGGGACATTAAAACTGCCACAAAAAAAAAGTGAGTGGGCTTTATTATACAATGAGACTGAACGGGTGAATAAAGGGGGTAGATAGCAGAGACTGGTGCTGGCGGTGGTTAATAATAAGTGCCGTCAGCGTTTACCAAGGGATAAGTTGAGACTACGACACTGCAACAGGTCTCTCTCCACTGAAAATTAGTAACTCCGCATACATTACAAATCCACCCGGCTTAATTTCCTGGGAAAAGATCTTATTATCTAGCAGAGAAACCCCTTATTCCAAATCATCATTTTTAATTATTTGTCTTTCTGGTACTTTCAGTCACTTTCTCAATTCCTTCCACAAAACATTCAATCTCTGTTATAGTAATAGGCTTTCCTTTTTTCATTATAATCATAACACAATCAATCAGAATTCACTTTCTGTTTTCTACCGCCATATCACCCTGCCTTTATTCTTTCTAACACCTTTGTCTCATAGCGTAGGCTTCATCCTCCCGCCCTCAAGAATTACTCTGCATTTCTCACAGATTTTTTTTTTTTTTCTTTCGTCTCTAAACCAAAAGACAGACAGTATCCAATCCATTACACAAATCCAAACTCTTCTTTAATTAAATATCCTTACTTAAATTGTGCCCAGTCCTAGAGCGGCCGTATAGTCTGTCGCACCGGGCCTATCTATCCCCCACAGGGATGGCCCCACAACACGATACTCAGTGAAAGGAGGAGGGAGTCTTAGACTATCCCTCCGGACACCTCTGGTTATATATTATATATTTTATATAACGGAGTTATGCATCCTAACCCATCTTCGATCACTTCATCGTGCCCGATTCTAACAGTGATCGGGATTTCAGGATATTTTGACTAAAAAGAGAGTTACAATTACTGGTCAATCCGGGGTGTCTGTCCCTTATGAGGTACAGTTCGAACACTGGGCCCCCAACGGAACTACACCTCTATATGATTCCACCCAAGAATCACCCCACCATCGGGGACAAACCTCAGATCCTCTTTCCAGCAACAAACACAGGAAAACCACACCAAACAGTCAGTCTGAACAGTATAACTGCCAACTTACCGTGGTTGTGGGGGTGATCAGTCCCAATTTTCCAGTGTCTGTGTCCGGTCCAAGGGTCCGTTGTCTTGTTGTCCTCCGGGGGCAGAGGCGTCCCTCTATGGGGGCCCCACGTTTGGCGCCATCTGTTAAGGTAGGATCTAAGTGACCCTTCACGGTTGACCTAATGATTTCCAAATTAATAAACAGAACGTTGCTAGCAACAGAAAATGACCAGACGGAGACGTGTTTCTGTCTGGGAGAATCAAAGCAAGATTCCTATCCTATGTATTACATCATCATCTTTTATAGTATTTAGTGAGCTTGTACTTCAACCAATAGTATAAAACCACACCTACAACATTTAACCAATGAAAATACAAGAAAATTGACCTATAAGAATACAAGAAAATAGGAAACTACATATATGGTCATATCCACGTGACCATAGAAGCGAACAATAGTATCTTATATCTTGTCCAAACTGGAGCGGTCTGGTTTTATTACAGCCCATGACCTTTAATCTACTTCTTTATAACGGCCAGAAACTATTGCCTAGTTAAGTAACAGAATTTATCTCATAAACCACAAGATGGAGTTACAAACACAAAATGGAACATTCAGTTTTGATTTTTCTTAATTTAGTCCTTCACAGTTTTGGATGCTCTACAATATAAGCATCGTCAATGGAATATCTGTGGAGATTTGAAAGTGATTGGTCTGCTAATGGGAATGCAAGGAGGTTTCACAAAATATTGTTTCTTCTTGTTTTTATGGGACAGTAGAATTACAGTGGAGCATTACGTTCATGGTGATTGTGGACAGAGAATTATCTATGCTCCAGGCAGAGACAATGTTCAGCATATTCCTTTAGTTGCTCCAACAAAAATCTTTCTTCCACTACATATAAAGTTGGGATTGATTAAAAACTTTGTGAAAGCCATGGCAAAGACAAATTCACAAGGGTTCCAGTACATTTCACAGAAATTCTCCAGCATTTCACCAGCAAAACTGAAGGAAGGGGTATGTGTTGGTCCTCAGATCAGAGAGCTTATGAGAGATGATGTGTTTGCAGGAACTCTAAATAATAAGGAATTGAGATCTTGGAAAAGCTTCAAGTGGATCTGTGAAAACTTCTTAGGAAAACAAAAATCTCCAGAATATGTTGAAGGTGTTGAGGAACTGCTAAATGCATACCAGTGTCTTGGATGTCGCATGTCTCTGAAAATGCACTTTTTGCATTCACATTTAGATTTCTTCCCTCAAAATCTTGGGGATGTAAGCGATGAACAATGCGAGCGGTTTTACCAGGACTTTAAAGTAAAGGAACACCACAAATGAAGTGGTATGGCAATCAACTGATGAGATAATTAGTGCTGCAAAGATAATATAGCAACTAATCACACAGTATTATATGCTGTTCCTATACGAAGGCCAATATAATACTAATACTGCCAAGTCCATACGGAGTCTTTAAATGATAAAATACCAATCAAATGCAGTCATGCACAGAATATACAGTAATTAAAATGACTCACAGGTGACATCTACTTTGATTAGAGTCAGTATCTTTTTTTATCTTCTCCACTTGGCCCTGACCACCATGATAACTTCTCCTGTTGGATGCAATATTTGATGTCCAGATTTTTTTTTTCTTGTTTCTGCTTCCTTTCCCCATCCTGCTTATTGTAGTAACATAAACCTCTTAATCTCGCTGTTCCTTTAACATGGCTATCCTATGGCAAGCCCCAATGCTGTGCCTATAGCCTCAAAATAATACTTTACTACCAAAACAGTGCCTTAATAATATAGCGCTCCAAGGTAGTAATGTCATGACTATAGTGTGCGTGGAGTCAACAGTTCTGCGATTATGCCTCCAAAAAAACTTGTTTGCCTCCAAATCCTCTGCACTACAATTCTCAGTTATTGCATCATAAGAACCTTATTCAGACGTCCATGGTTTTTCACATAAGCAAAAAAAAAAAATGGTACCGGTGTCATCAGCGTTTTGGATCCGTGTTTCATCCGTGTTTGGTCAGTGTCAGTTTTTACCATCAGTGTTTTTCACATATGAGTAAATAAATGAATGACGAAGTTTCTCCAATACGTTACAATTGTAATCATGGACTGCAGAATGATTACATCCATGTACTGTCCATGATTCCCACGGACCAATAGACGTGTACTGGCACCTTTCATCTGTGACTTTGATAAAAGTAAAGAGGACATGTCTCCATGATTTTTAATGGCTACACGGTCAGGAAAAAAACACAGATGTGTGAACAGCCCCAATAGACCATAATTATAAGTATGAAATACATGTACGTGAAACACAGACGTCGCAAAGAAGCCTAATACCGATAGATCAGGTCATACCTGTGAATAAAGATAATCTGACATGTGTCATAAATATGTAATTTTTCACCTGGCGTAAATACCTCTGTCTTTTCTTATGGCTCTGTGGTCGTTTTTCTTTTGTTACAGACCCTTCCCATTCGTGAAAAATGGCCCCTCTTCCCTATATATAAATCTAGGTTTTTTTTTTAGCTAAGTTGGCATTGTCCTCAGCTCTTCTGTATGAGATTTATACTGAAGACCAAACCCAGTTGGCTAAGAAGGCTAAATTGATATATATAGGGAATACAGGGCCACATGTCAGTAATATAAAGGCACGGGAACAAAAAAAAGTCGCCAAATTCTGGAAACCAGTGGCATGTGCACCAGGTAAAAAACATAATTTTTGCATAGGTACAGGAGCTGGGACTTTATACCACAAGGGGCCCAGGATGGGGTACGTATATTACTGGAAGGGGCAAGGATGGGGACATTACTCCAGTATGGGGGACATATATTACTGGAAGGTGCTAGGATGGAGACATTACACCAGGATGGAGGACATCATTACTGGAAGGGGCCAGGATAGAAATATTACACCAGGAAGGGGGACAAATACTACTGAAAGGGGCCCAGGATGGAGGACATTATATTAGAAAGGGAGTTAGGATGGGGTACATGTATTACTGGAAGGTGCTAGGATTGGGGGCATTACACCAATATGGAGGACATTATTACTGGAAGGAGCCCAGGATGGTGGACATATATTACGGAAAGGGGCCCAGGATAGAGGACTTTATATTAGAAAGGGAGCCAAGATGGGGGACATTATAGCCGGATAGCAGGAAGAGGGCCACGATAAGGGACATTATTCAAGGAAGGAGGCCAGGATGGGAGACATTATATCAGAAATGTTCCCAGGATGTTGGACATTATTACTGGATAGGGCCTAAGATGGGGATCATTCTTACTGAAAGGGGTAGTGGATGTTGGGCTCACGATGGGTGACATTAGTACAGGATGGGGACGTTAATACATTATGGAAGGGGGCAACACATTTATCTTAGTAGCATTTTGATCACTTCAGGGGCTAATTCAAAAGACCAACATGTAGGTGAGGGCCAGGTTGAAATTTAGCACTGAGGCCTATCGAAATTACACCAATGCACAGTTCACTATGAGGGGCATATATCAGGAAGGAGGCCAGTATGGGACACATTATAACAGAAAGGGGCCTAGGATGATGGACATTATTACGGGAAGAAGCCCTAGATGGAGATCATTCTTACTGGAAGGGGTAGTGGATGTTGGGCATTATTACTGCAAGGGGTCCAAGATGGGAGACATTATTATTGGAAGGGGCACAGGATAGGGGGCATTATTACTGGAAGGAGCACAGGATAGGGGGCATTATTACCAGACGATGCTCATGATGGAGTGTATTACCAGAATGGTGCCCAAGATGGGTGACATTAGTACTGGATGGAGGATGTTATTACATTTGGGGGGACAATACGTTTATATTAATAGGATTTAGATCACTTCAGGGGCTAATTCATCAGACCAATATGTAGGTGGGGACCAGGTTAAAATTTCGCACTGGAGCCCATCAGATTTACGCCACTGCACAGTTCAATATTCAAGTTGTGCCTCTTGTTCAATATGTAGGTAGGTTGCACCAGTATTAATGCAGTCAATGTAGATTGTTGTGCGGGGGATTTCTGTACATTAAAGGTTGTGTTTACAGAGATGGTCATAAAGTGTTTTTCTTTGCTCAGTTGTGTGGTTTGAATAATTTTTTCATTATGTTTAGATAAGTGTCCTGTTCATGTATTTGTGCATGTATACTATGGAAAAGGGATATTGATATATTTCACCTTCATGATGGAATTCGAGAGATGGAATATTAAATAAATTTGTATGAGGTGATTTGGGAATATGACTTAAGAAATAAACTTTGAAATGCTTTGAAATTTTTTATTGGACATATGCATTCTAGATTTCGGGAGTGCTTCTTTCAGCTGGGCCGGATGATGGACTTTATACTACAAGTTTGGATATCTTGATGTGTCTAACCTCTTGAGTCCTTGCACTGGTGAAGAAGAAAAAGTTGTTCTGTGAGCAGGGGAAAACATTCATACCTGAAAAAAACTCAACGTGCTCGGCACAGCTCGAAACTCGATCGAGCATCAGGGCACACTCGTTACTTGATTGAATATCGCGGTTGCTCGAGCACAATGCTTGAGTCTCTGACTCGCATGTTTCGCAGCTGATAGACAGTCAATACACATGTGTGTAGCCCAGCTGCGCTTGAAGCCACATGTTACCCTGGAGGATGCACAGAAGGTAAACCCACAAATACACCCGATATTCATTCACACCTTCACATTTCCCTGGAGCCATCAGAGGGAGCCCTTGGAGAGTATGTATATATATAAGGGTTGTGGAGAGACGGCAGTGAGATTCCAGGCAGTCTAGCTGAGAGTGGGCTAGTTGTTGGTGTTACCTCAGATGAGCAGAGAGGAAAGTTACCTCAGAACGTGACAGGCTGATAGTTCCCTAGAAAAGTGGAAAGTAGCTCTTGAAGTGAGCATAGATCAGTCTGACAGAAGGTCCTGATAGCTACTTCGGACAGAGCCTCAGAAGGAAGCGAAGGAAAGGGAACTGCAGGGCTTGAAGTACTGACATTTACAGCTTGAACTTAGTTTATTTTGTGGAGTCCAGTAATGGTGGGAAAGATTGCCACTTAGCCTGGTCAAAACTGAGTCAACTGAGGTATTTACAGTGAGCAAGCGTGCCGACGCTTTGAGAGCGGTGAAGAGAAGGAGAAACTGCCATCTACTGCTAGTGTGTGCTTATGTTAAAGGTGAGAGTAGGACAAAAGGCGAGTGGAAAAAGGAAGAAGAGAGTGACAGAGGTTGAAACAGCATTGATTGCTTACCTCTACTCTGCACTACCGGACACCGGGTCCTAGCTTGCTAGCATCTACACGACTAGTAGGAGAAACCGGAGACCCTGTGGGACTTCAAGTCGCAGGGGCCCAGCAGTGCTGATACGTAACCGGGGTCAGGAAGAACAGGAGTCTGGTCAGTGCAACCATTAGAGACTGAGTTCTATCCAAGAGAAGGCTCCACCACAAAGTCAGCCAGGCGTATACAAGAGGACAGAGTTAGACTTCGTTTCATACAGGTCAGAAACTCACACACATACAGGAGAACGGAGGCCCTACACCTACTCAGTGGGATTACTGGACGTGCATCCTCCACCCTGACAGCTTCCCGGGACGTGCCTGCAACTATACCATCAGTAAAGGTACAGAAAGAGACTTTTGTGTGTGTGTCTGCCTTATTGCTCCTGCACCCCTACACCGCCATATACCCTGAGGGATCAGTCTTGCCTGTGGAAGACTTAACACCTTGCTGCCCAGTAACTACCCCTCAGAGGATCTACCTTGCAGCACTGGTCACCCTGACCAGGAACCACAGGTGGCATCACGAACATTTCTACAAACCTATAATCCCCTGTAAATATCCCCCTTTTATTGAGGTGAGCCCCCAGGGCAACGGACCGAGCTGCGCTACCCGTGACATCCCCCATTGAAGTGAACGGGCTCGGTGCCGAGTACCCCACAGGCCCTGGCTACGGGCGACTCATCTTTAAACTTGGTGTCACAAACAGGATCCGAAGCTCGCTATATGTGAGTCCTGTGTGCCTGAATGGACTGTTTTTGTGCAAAAAGACTGTGTTGCTGTTTTGTGATTTTTGGCGCCATTTGCCGCCATTTTGCCACCATATTCACGCCCTGAGGTGCTGGTGAAGAAGGAGGGCGTGTATTCATGGGCGTACCCCCCCTGTGGCGTGAAAGTTATGTCCGCCCTATCCAAGTGCTTCTACAATGTCAGGGCATGCCCCACTGCAAGAGAGATCCGCCTCCTCTTCATCCTCAGTGCAAAGAGGAGAAAGCGAAAGTCCCGCCTCCACGGAAAAGACCAGAGCGTTCCAGATGGGAAGCACAGCCTGGCTTGGAGTGAGATGGCGAAAGGACAGGAGTCACTGTGTGGGGGAATGGCGGTGCACAGACCCCGTTCCCTTGAAGAGGTGTATCCTGTGCCCGAACCATCCCCAGGTCAAGAAGTAATGTATCGAGTGGAGGCGGTGCTGCGGGATCTGGCCCGACACCGCGCAGAGATGGAGGTAATGGAGCGGAGCTGGCGTGCCCTGAAACTGCGGCTGCAGTGGGACCAGCTGCTCTCCCCCCTGGATGCGCAACTGCCACCCGCGCCACCACTGGAACCAGCGTCTGAGGAGGAACCGGAGGCCGGCACCGGAAGAGCTGTACCTGACCCCGCCGAGGACGCGGCGGGAGGAGAGGAGGCTGAGGAGGCCTTGCACAGACCGGAACGCCTGCCAGGCCTGGAGCCAGAGGCCGCAGCGGTAGCAGCGGAATGCAGTCCCCCGTTAGGGACAACGGAAGGAATCCTGCCCGATGAAATGGAGATCGATTGGGAGGAAGTGGAGCTCCTGGACGACGTGGAGTACGCCGCCCAGAAGGAGAACGAGTGGAGACGCTGTGAGCAGGAGCAGCGGCAGCAGCGGGAGCAGCGTGAGGCGCAGCGGCTTCGCCAGAGGTACCGGAAGCAGGATCTTGCCGATAAGGAGATCGTCCGGCGAGATTAAGGTACGCTCCGGGAACCGCAGCGCCAGGGGGCTATATGAGACTTCAAACTCCAGGGAGGCTGGGGGTTCATCCACGAACCCGGCCTGTACCAGGAGGTCTTTGTCAACTGGAGAGATGTGGAGTCTCACCTGCCTGAAGGGCACCCGGGCAGGGATCTGTTGATAGGGGATGTAGTCTCCTACACGCGGCATTGGGGGCTTAAGGGGTGGTATGCCCTGAACATCTCCAGAGTCAGCACCCCGGTCCCTGAAGCAGGAAACGCACCCCGCGTCTCAGCGTCCCAGGCCCCGGCCACAGCTGCGCCCGGCCGCACACCTGCGTCCTATTCTGAAACGCTGCAGAGCGCAGCGGCTGCTAGTGCGCCCTCTACTGAGCCAGTCCGCGCACCTGCGTCACTCTTGGAAACGCTGCAGAGCACAGCGACTGCAAAAGCGGCCCCTGCTGAGCCAAGCCTGTGCGACCTGCAGAGCCTAAGCTTAGGAGAGGCACCTGTCAGGCCTCCAGGCAGTCGCAGAACGAAAGTAGAAAAGAGAACTGTGGCTACCCAGACACCGGTAGCAGGACATGACTTAATGGTGATGTGATTCAGGACGCACAGTGTGCTTCCAGCCCCAGGTATGGAAGATGCTGCCATGTTCGCTGAAGACCAGTAGCACCCAGACAGGGTTTACTGTACTGTACAAAGTTGCCAGAGAAGTTGTGTTGAAAAGTTGCACTTTACTGTAAAAATGTCTACATGATGATGTATATTATACCCCAGTTGGGTATTGTGGTTTTGATGATGTGAAATGTCTATGATGTGGACTGCGTGGCTGAGGACTCTTGCAGCACAAAAACTTTTAATGTAAATAGTTGGCACTCGGTGCCCCATCTTGGTTTTACGTAAACCGTTCTACCTCTGAAGAAAGACCTGTATGGTGTGGCCTAAAGTGAGGTCTGCAGAAGGGAAGTCCTGCAGCCCACCCAGGACCACCGTGGGAGGTTTTGGACGGGTCCTCCACAAGAACATTGTGAATTTTGCACTTGAAAATATTTGCTATTTTCTGCTTGTACTTGTATTTATTGCAACGTTCGAAGTGTCCTTACCTCCCGCAAGGGAAGAGTTATTGTTTATTGTTGATGTTATAAAAATTTATTTCTTTTCAGCCCGGGAGTGCTGATGATAACTAGGGGGGGATGTGTAGCCCAGATGCGCTTGAAGCCACATGTTACCCTGGAGGATGCACAGAAGGTAAACCCACAAATACACCCGATTTTCATTCACACCTTCACATTTCCCTGGAGCCACCAGAGGGAGCCCTTGGAGAGTATGTATATATATATAAGGGTTGTGGAGAGACGGCAGTGAGATTCCAGGCAGTCTAGCTGAGAGTTGGCTAGTTGTTGGTGTTACCTCAGATGAGCAGAGAGGAAAGTTACCTCAGAACGTGACAGGCTGATAGTTCCCTAGAAAAGTGGAAAGTAGCTCTTGAAGTGAGCATAGATCAGTCTGACAGAAGGTCCTGATAGCTACTTCGTACATAGCCTCAGAAGGAAGCGAAGGAAAGGGAACTGCAGGGCTTGAAGGACTGAAGTTTACAGCTTGAACTTAGTTTATTTTGTGGAGTTCAGTAATGGTGGGAAAGATTGCCACTTAGCCTGGTCAAAACTGAGTCAACTGAGGTATTTACAGTGAGCAAGCGTGCCGACGCTTTGAGAGCGGTGAAGAGAAGGAGAAACTGCCATCTACTGCTAGTGTGTGCTTATGTTAAAGGTGAGAGTAGGACGAAAGGCGAGTGGAAAAAGGAAGAAGAGAGTGACAGAGGTTGAAACAGCATTGATCGCTTACCTCTACTCTGCACTACCGGACACCGGGTCCGAGCTTGCTAGCATCTACACGACTAGTAGGAGAAACTGGAGACCCTGTGGGACTTCAAGTCGCAGGGGCCCAGCAGTGCTGATACGTAACCGGGGTCAGGAAGAACAGGAGTCTGGTCAGCGCAACCATTAGAGACTGAGTTCTATCCAAGAGAAGGCTCCACCACAAAGTTAGCCGGGCGTATACAAGAGGACAGAGTTAGACTTCGTTTCATACAGGTCAGAAACTCACACACATACAGGAGAACGGAGGCCCTACACCTACTCAGTGGGATTACTGGACGTGCATCCTCCACCCGGACAGCTTCCCGGGACGTGCCTGCAACTATACCATCAGTAAAGGTACAGAAAGAGACTTTCGTGTGTGTGTCTGCCTTATTGCTCCTGCACCCCTACACCGCCATATACCCTGAGGGATCAGTCTTGCCTGTGGAAGACTTAACACCTTGCTGCCCAGTAACAACCCCTCAGAGGATCTACCCTGCAGCGCTGGTCACCCTGACCAGGAACCACAGGTGGCGTCACAAACATTTCTACAAACCTATAATCCCCTGTAAATATCCCCCTTTTATTGAGGTTAGCCCCCAGGGCAACGGACCGAGCTGCGCTATCTGTGACATCCCCCATTGAAGTGAACGGGCTCGGTGCCGAGTACCCCACAGGCCCTGGCTACGGGCGACTCACATGCGAGGTTTGCACGCCATTCACAGTTATGCCATAGCCATGATGGCCACTGGCATTAGTGTGAATGGCTGGCCACATCGTGTCATCAGGAGAATCGATGATGCAATGCTTGGCACACTGTGCTCAGGAAGCAATTCAGGGAGAGATGTTATAGAAGGAAGAGCATAGGTTTAACGTTATATATAAATAGCTACAAAGAACAACATAGTGTCACCACTAATTTTGATAACCAGCCAAGGTAAAGCAGACACCTGTGGCGCACTGTGTAAAAAAAAAAAAAAATAACCAGTCAAACTCATATTATCAGGCAGGGAAGGTCCCTGGTTATGTTGACCTTTCCAGCCTAATAATACTATCCTGCAGCCGCCCCAGAATTGGAGAATCACATTGGATTTTTTTTTAGTTTATTTCTTTTTACTACTGGGTTAGTAATGGAGATGTCTGATAGATGCCTCTCCATTACTAACCCCTGTGCTTGATGCCAGCTCACATTTCACAGCCAACACCAATCCCAAAAAATATTACCCCAATTGCAACAGCACAAGGGCAATCGGAAAGAGTCAGGCAAAGCACCAGAATTGGCACATCAAATGGTATTTTTTTTATACTACCGTATTTTCCGGCGTATAAGACGACTTTTGAACCCCTGAAAATCTTCTTAAAAGTCGGGGGTCGTCTTATACGCCGGGTACGGACGGGGGAGTGGTGGGAGTGGTCCCGATGATGAATGGAGGGGGCGTCTCAGAGGGTAGGTGCTGTTACCTCATCGTATTAGGTCTGCTTTTTGCGGGTCTAGGCGCTGGGGGGCGGCGTCGGCTGCTCCTCTTTCAGAATCCTGGTGGGCTCTCTGTGCTGGGGGATGGCAGCGGTGGCTCTTAATGCAGAGTCGGGGCTCTGCAGGCATTTCCTCAAGGCCTCCGGGAAAATGTCCGCTGCATGCTAGCTTCAGATCTCTTCTCAAGATCTCGGGAGACGAGATCTGAAACTGAGCATGCGCCGCCTTCAGCGGCCATTTTCCCGGAGGCCACCGCATCGCAGCAATGGAGCTGCCAGGGCCTCCGGGGATTGAGGAGAAGCCTGCAGAGCGCCGACTCTGCGCAAACAGCCACCGCCGCCGTCCCCAGCCCAGAGCCCCCCCAGGCTGCTGAAAGAGGAGCCGCCAACGCCGCCCCCCAGTGCCTAGACCTGCAGAAAGCAGCACTAATACGATGAGGTAACAACACCTTCGCTCTGAGACGCCCCCTCCATTCATCATCGGGACCACTACCGGCGTATAAGATGACACCCGGCGTATAAGACCCCCCACTTTTAAGAAGATTGCATATTTTGACTGGAAAAGTTGGGGGGTCGTCTTATACGCCGGAAAATACGGTACTCTTTCCATTGACATTGCCACGTCTTTATTTACCATTCATTTTGCACATCACTATAACTTTTGAGAATCTTTTCAACCATAATTGAAGAAGAAATGCAAGACAGGTAGCTACACATAGAAAAAGCAAAACATGATAGCAGCCTGCTGTATGTGTGTGGCGGTTGTAATATTGGACAAGTAAAACAAGTGTCTTAAAACAGACATGCACAGATAAATGTCTATTTTTTTATTTTTTAACAAAATTCAACCCATTTCCCAAAAATAAAATACTAAAAAATGCCAGGTAAGTACATCTAAAAAAAAACAGCAATAGGATACTGTATTGGTGTGGCATGTACACATGTAAAATTTGGCTAATAAAACAGTTTTGCAAAAAATAATTATTTGCAAACCACTTTGTGAGGTAGACAGTTGCAATTAAATATTTGAATTTTGTGGAATTTTCTTTATACTTTAAAAAAATCATTAATCTTATAGTCGCCTCTCCTTTATTAAGCCGTGGGCTTGATGTCACCAGACAATACAAAGGTGACATCAATGCCACAAATGTGAGCCCCATTTGCCACCGCTACACAGCAAGTGGGAAAGCGCCAGGATTGGCACACCTAATAGATGTGGCTTTTTCAAGGGTGGCTGCAGGCTGCTATTTTTAGGCTGGGGGGGTCAATAACCATGGCCCCATACCAGCCTGAGAATACGAGCCCCCAGCTGTCTGCTTTAGATTGGGTGGTTGTCAAAAGTGGTGGGACCCCATGCCATTTTTATAAATTATATATTCAAATAATTAAAAAAAAACGGCGTGGGGATCCCTCAATTCTTGGTAACCAGCCTTGCTGAAGCTGACAGCTGAGGGTTGCAGCCCCCAGCTGTGAGTTTTGTCTGGCTGGTTATAGAAAATACAGGGGAACCCACGCCAGATTTTTTATTTATTTATAGCGCAGGCGACGGGTGATGAATACTCTCATCAGACAATGCCTGATATCACTGTTATTAGCAGCAGTTGGTGTAGGCCAGTGTTTCTCAACTCCAGTCCTCAGGACCCACCAACAGGTCATGTTTTCAGGATTTTCTTAGTATTGCACAGGTGATAATTTTATCACTTGCTCAAGCATTAATTCCATCACCTTTGCAATACTGAGGAAATCCTGAAAACATGTCCTGTTGGTGGGTCCTGAGGACTGGAGTTGAGAAACACTGGTGTAGGCGGATGGGAGTAATCGTCCCATCAGTCACTGCCTGCTGTTATCAGTTGAATATAACTCTCATCATTCTCCCCTGCTTGCACTAATCACCGGCAGATCAGAGGAGAATGATGTGAGTGGTCTTCAGCACCCTGCGCCAGGGAACAGCGTTAACTGTACCGCTGGGTCTCAGGCGTTGGTATGTGTGGTATATGGTGGCCATACATGTGCCGTAAGTATTACACACACGGACACTAATATCTCCGGTACCGGGATTTCCAGTACCGGAAATATCAGGATGTGTGAAACCGACCTGACACTGATTTCAGGGTTTTTTTTCTGTAAAAAAATTATTGTGCTGGCCTGCTGCTGCTTTCTTCTACATTAAGAATGAATAAATGTGTCATTGTAATTCAAATGCAGCAAAACAGATGCCAGCTACACAATATCACTGATAACTCAAACTGAGTCTGGCGCTGTTCACACTTTCTTTCCTATCAATTGAATTATATCAGACCAAGTTTGGTCAGTATTTTACATCAGTATTTGTAAGCCAAAATCAGGAGTTGGTGAAAAATGCAGAAGTGGTGACGTGTTTTTTTTTTACACTTTTCCTCTGACTGTTCCACTCCTGATTTTTACTTACAAATACTATTGTAAAATACTGACCAAATACTGACCATGTGAACATGGCCTCATTCACAGACTATTGCACTCATCTTCTTCAGTGCTGGAGTTACAAGACACATAACTGATGTATTTATCCAATATTTTAGGCATTTAAAGATAGATGTTTCATATGTCGCCAACTAGTTCATTCCCTGCCTAGAAGACTTGGTGCTGTCCTTAAAAATCATGGAGGTCATACAAAATACTAGATGCAGTAGCTTCTGATGTGGGGTGTACTCATTTTTGCATCAACTAATTCAATTAAAACTAAAGTTTTTGCAATGAAAGTTTTGTTATTAACCTTAGTTTAGACAAAATTCCGGAAACAGCGAGACATTGATTAAAATGTTAATTTTCAAAAGGGGTGTACTAATTTATACTGAGCCCTGTATATTCATAGTAATATGCGTATCGTTTATCAGTAAAAAAAAATAGAGAGCGGAAGAAGGAGGATAATTTCCATCAGATGGGTCCGACAAGATCAATTTTTTTTTTGGTATTTTTCTTTGAAAATAAAACAGCAGATTTTTGCTTCTTTTTTTTTTATTTTTTCAAAGTAAAAATTAGTCAAAGGCGTCCGTATATTATTTATTGTATTAATCTAAAGGATTCTCTCTAGATATAAAAGGACATCAATCAATTTTACAGGTGAACAGGCACTTTAGCAATCTCCCACACGCTGAGATCTGCATTGGGTATCACATAAGAGTAATGTAAACAGCTTGTGGTAAAAGAAACTTTTAAGTTAATCAATTTTACAATTTCTGAAAGATCTCTTTGTTAAGATGTTTCCTTCCACATGGGTGTACTGAATTATCTGTACATACATTATAGTGTGTGGGGGTAGTACTTTTGTATTAATGTTTTATATAAAGTGTTTACTGCCACTAGAGGTAAGAAGTGGTACTGCACCAGGCATCCAAACAAAAGCATAAAATAATATTTTATTTTTGGCTACAGGATACAGAGGAGCGGAAATATCATAATTGTAGGATGTTTTTTCATTAATAGTATATTCCCTATATTTACACAACTATGGAACATTTGGTTGAAGGGAAAAAGGTTAATAATAACCTAGAACTAATTTAACTTGATAAAATTCAACCCAAAAATTCTTGATACATCAATTAGCTCTTGGCATAACCCTGTATGAGATGTTACAAAATGTTTGCACAGTGATTGCTTGCACAAAAATTTTGCACCGTTTAGGCTACGTTCACATTAGCGTTTGTGTGCGCAGCGTATCATCTGCCTACGCAAACGCATGCAAAAACGCGTGCAAAAGCATGTTTACGCAGCGTTTTTTATCCGCATCATCTTACACGTGACGCAAAAAAAAAACGTCACGTCATGCGTTTTGGCTTGCGTTTGCATTGTTTATGCGCAAGCATTCGATATTTCCAGGTGCTGTAAGTCCACATGCGCATCGAACGCATCCATGCGCATGTCCTTGCGTATCAATGCGTTCCCTTAGACAGTAATGCATTTTTTTATGCACTCATCTGCATGCGTATGACTGCACATATTTGACGGATTTTTGACACTTCAAACAATGCAACATGTTGCGTTCGCCGGACACCGCGAAATGACGCATGTCTCTGTGTACGCCGTGTTAAAGATATGTACGCATGACGCATGCGGATCTAAGTGGATGAAACGCTGCGCACACAGACGCAAATGTGAAACCAACGAAATAATAGGAACAGCATCCAATCCGGTGAAGTATAACAAGTCTTTATTCAGCCACCATAAAATACACTTTTCGGCCATTTTCAGGCCTTTACAATTATTTTCGTTGGACTGTTGTTCATTTGGATCCTTGAACGCCTGAACGTGCATCCGTGCTAACTCCCGAGTGCTGTCAGCTGCTTGAATACTTGCAAATGTGAAACCAGCCTTAGAGTTACAAAACCAAACACCAGATCTGGACAGCTCGGCCAACTTTTTGTAAGGTAAACAGAACTTAGTCTGAAGTGAGAATGACCAAACGTGGCCAACAAATTCATCATAATTTACACAACATGACGTAAATTGCAACTGAAATGTTTCTCCAGTCTCTGGTGTAAATTTCTTGTGGTGGTACATAGCAGATAGAAGATGCACCAAATCCATCGAGGCACTTTTTTCTTAATAAATTTGTCCCATCTTACTCTAGAACACTCTTTAAACTAGTGTGACAATCCCTCGTGAAGGCCTCATCATGATGTTTGCCCATGTGGGCTTCACATGGAGATCGGAAGCTAAATGAAGCACTGGAAGTTAAAGGGGTCTATCCTCAACAAACGATGAGCTTTGCCTTTTTTCGATGAATGATAGCCAGAGGTTTGTTGGAGACGATGTGGGCATCATCATGAAAAGTCTTCATGATAAATGCCGGGATGATGAGTGACATAATGTACCATGGACAGAACCGTGTAGTTTTCATTCCATAGAATTGGTCATGGAAGCAGTGACACATCTTAGACATTATTGGTCGGAAATTGAAAAAGGCAGCTGCCAGCAGTGAATCTTGATGATTTTTACAAGTGCATTCAGCATTGCAGAACATTCCTCACTCTGATATCCATTAATAATCTCATTGATAGCTGCCAAGGTGCATAATTTTTGTTTCTACGTGCGGCTGCCATGCTCCAGACTGAGTAAATCGAGATGTTTTTAAATTTTGTTTGCATTCTTTCCGTTCTCAATAACGTCTCCATCTTGTAATTTCCATAAGTCATTTGACTGCCAAGTAGTATATGTGATGATCATTATACTTTCACAAAAATAATGAAAAGTTTAAATTAAAATAATAAAGCCTTAAAAAAAATAGCATCAATTCTTAACTTGTGTTCTTTTTATGTTAGCCTTACATGCAAGATAGCTTTCAGCAGACAACTACTTTACTGACTCCCCCAGAGAAAACCCACACAAACACGGGGAGAAATCCTTGCAGATGCTGCTCTGGTAGGATTTGAACCCAGGACTCCAGTGCTAACCACTGAGCCACCGTGCTGCCCAATTATAACCCTAAAATAAGCCGACGTTTATCCAGTGTGTATGTGGGACTTTAGTCTTTGTACATATTCAAGTCTGACTAGTTCAAATTATAAGTTTTGAAAAAGTGACAACTACAAGGATCATTGACAATGGGTATTTACAGTTAATATTATGCTTTGCGTGAAAAAACGGGACTTGTCCCTACTTTACTGAGCAGAGTGTAGCACTTTTATTTAGCAAGCCCTATATTGAATATTAACGAATAACAGTAATGCCCTTTATTATGTTGCCATTATACAGTTGCGATTTGGGATCTTTTGTGTTGTATTACTTGTGCACTGTATGGTGGTATTTTTGGGCACTGCTTCATATTTATGTTAATCTGTTGAGATGATTGGATCCATTTGAATCAAATGAGATTCGTATGCCGGGCAAATTTACCCAATTTTCAATTTGATTACTGTGAATCGACAAAAAAAATGCCCTTCATTTATTTTATACATTGCAGAAGACTGCGTCAGTCAAATAAGCATGACATGACCTCAGTCACAACTGTTCAGAATTCCCCATATGCCTTCCCACTGCGACAAGGTGACCCAATCGAGACAGTACCTAACTCTTGTAGTTCACCTCACTATGTGTCAGTAAACATCTAAATAGATAAGAGAATCTGTTCCAACTGTGCATCCACCTATCCATGGAAAGCTATGTAAGCAAAGTACAAAAAAAAAATAAAACCCCAAAAAATGAGCTAGAGCTTATCTATAATATAACGCTAGGAGCGTCACTCTGTCCGAAGCCTTTACAGACTGCGCAAGCGCGACACACCTGCGCAGTCTGGCTCCAGACAGATTGAGGCATCCAGCGGTGAGGACTGTGTATGGCGCCGGAGATCGCGGTATGTGTAGACACTGGATGCATACCGCGATCTCCGGCGCCATACTCACATACTTACCTGACCAGGAGGAGCGTTGCCGCAGCGCTTCTCTTCTCCCGGGGCAGGAGACCAGGAGTGCGCGTCGGAATCGCGCATGCGCTTAGCGCTATCCGGTGCCATTTTGCTGAAGACACATTTACAGTGTGTCTTCAGCAATATGGCGCCGGACAGTGCGGTATGGGCTTGCGCGTACTCCGGCGCCGCTCTCCTCCCCCGGCGTCTAGAAGAACGGGACTGCACTGGAGCACAGGGAAGATAGGTGAGTATAAATGTTTGTTTTTTTTTGGGTATGTGTCTAGTTTAATAGGAGTGAGGGGGACCATACAAATCAGGATAGGTGGTGAGAACCATGCATATCAGGATAGGGGGGTGAGGGGACCATGCACATCAGGATTGGGGGGTGAGGGGACCATGCACATCAGGATTGGGGTGAGCGGACCATGCACATCAGGATTGGGGGGTGAGGGGACCATGCACATCAGTATTGGGGGGGGTGATGGGACCATGCACATCAGGATTGGGGGGTGAGGGGTACCACACATCCTATGATAAGGATGAGGGTGGACCATGCATACCAGGATTGGGGGGTGAGGGGACCATGGATACCAGGATTGGGGTGTGAGGGGGCCATGCATACCAGCATTGGGGTTGAAGGGACCATGCATACCAGAATTGGGAGGTAAGGGGTGCCATGTACACCAGGATTGGGGATGAGGGGACCATGCATACCAGGATTGGGGGTGAGGGGGTACCATACATCCTACAATAGGGATGAGGGGGGACCATGCATACCAGGATTGGGGGCTGAGGGACCATGCATGCCAGCATTGAGGGGTGAGGTGACCATGCATTCCAGGATTGGGGGGTGAGGGGTCCATGCATACCAGGATTGGGGGGTGAGGGAACCATGCATACCTGGATAGGGGGTGAGGGGACCATGCATACCAGGAATGAGGGATGAGGGGTAACATGCATACCAGGATAGGTGAGTGAGGGGTACCGTGCATACCAGGATAGGGGATGAAGGGACCATGCATACCAGGATAGGGGGTGAGGGGACCATGCATATCAGGATAGGGGATGAAGGGTACCATGCACACCAGGATAGGGGATGAGGGGACCATGCATACCAGGATGGGGGTGAGAGGACCATGCATACCAGGAATGGGGGATGAGGGGTAACATGCATATCAGGATAGGTAGGTGAGGGTTACCATGCATACCAGGATTGGGGGTGAGGGAACGATGCATACCAGAATTGGGAGGTAAGGGGTGCCATGTATACCAGGATTGGGGATGAGGGGACCATGCATACCAGGATTGGGGGTGAGGGGGTACCATACATCCTACGATATGGATGAGGGGGGGACCATGCATTCCAGCATTGGGGGCTGAGGGGACCATGCATGCCAGCATTGGGGGGGTGAGGGGGCCATGCATACCAGGATTGGGGTTGAAGGGACCATGCATACCAGAATTGGGAGGTAAGGGGTGCCATGTACACCAGGATTGGGGATGAGGGGACCATGCATACCAGGATTGGGGGGTGAGGGGGTACCATACATCCTACAATAGGGATGAGGGGGGACCATGCATACCAGGATTGGGGGCTGAGGGGACCATGCATGCCAGCATTGGGGGGTGAGGTGACCATGCATTCCAGGATTGGGGGGTGAGGGGTCCATGCATACCAGGATTGGGGGGTGAGAGAACCATGCATACCAGGATAGGGGGGTGAGGGGACCATGCATACCAGGAATGGGGGATGAGGGGTAACATGCATACCAGGATAGGTGGGTGAGGGGTACCGTGCATACCAGGATTGGGGTGAGGGGACCATGCATACCAGGATTGGAGGATGAGGGGTATCATGCATACCAGGATAGGGGATGAGGGGACCATGCATACCAGGATAGGGGGTGAGGGGACCATGCATACCAGGATAGGGGATGAAGGGTACCATGCACACCAGGATAGGGGATGAGGGGATCATGCATACCAGGATGGGGGTGAGAGGACCATGCATACCAGGAATGGGGGATGAGGGGTAACATGCATACCAGGATAGGTAGGTGAGGGTTACCATGCATACCAGGATTGGGGGTGAGGGGACGATGCATACCAGAATTGGGAGGTAAGGGGTGCCATGTATACCAGGATTGGGGATGAGGGGACCATGCATACCAGGATTGTGGGGTGAGGGGGTACCATACATCCTACGATATGGATGAGGGGGGGACCATGCATACCTGCATTGGGGGGTGAGGGGACCATGCATTCCAGGATTGGGGGAGGGTACCATGCATTCCAAGATTGGGGTGAGGGGACCATGCATACCAGGATAGGGGGGTGAGAAAACCATGCATACCAGGATAGGTGGTGAGGGGGCCATGCATATCAGTATTGGGGGTGAGGGGACCATGCATATCAGGAAAGGGACAAGGGGACCATGCATACCAGGATGGGGGTGAGAGGACCATGCATACCAGGATTGGGGGGTGAGGGGCCATGCATACCAGGATTGGGGGATGAGGGGTAACATGCATACCAGGATAGAGGGGTACCATGCATACCAGGATTGGGGTGTGAGGGGCCATGCATACCAGAATTGGGAGGTAAGGGGTGCCATGTATACCAGGATTGGGGAAGAGGGGACCATGCATACCAGGATTGGGGGGTGAAGGGTACCATACATCCTACAATAGGGATGAGGGGGGACCATGCATACCAGAATTGGGGGTGAGGGGACCATTCATACCAGAATTGGGGGGTGAGGGGACTATGCATTCCAGGATTGGGCAGGAGGGGACCATGCTTACAAGGATTGGGGGGTGAGGGAACCATGAATACCTGGATATGGATGAGCAGGTAACATGCATACTAGGATAGGGATGAGGGGGTACCATGCATACCAGGATTGGGGAATAAGGGGACCATGCATACCAGGAAGAGGAATGGGATGCCATGCATACCAGATTTGGATGGGGGTGAGGGACCATACATACCAGGATAGGGATGAGGGATACCATGCATACCAGGATAGGGATGAGGGGTGCCATGCATACCAGGATAGGAGGGGGACAGCACATACCAGGATGGGAGACCATATACCTATAAAAATGCTTGCCACCCTGGCGTAGAACGGGTTCATAGCTGTTGTTTTGTATAAGTTCAATGCATGGGTGCGCATTAACACTGTGGCCATTTAACAGACAAAACCTAGGATGAAAGCAAAGTGCGCAAACATCATGTAATAAGTAAGTGAATAGTAATAGTACATGTAAATAACATGGGGTACTTAGTTAACACTATTTTGATCAAAAAGCGTAAAATCCATCCCACTGCAACAAGGTGACCCAATTGGGATAGTACCTAACTCTTGCAGTTCAACTCACTATGTGTCAGTAGACGTCCAAATAGATAAGGGCAGAACAGTACCGGGTCTTAACTTTGTAGCCGCCTTGTCCAGGTGGGATGTATTTTACGCTTTTTTTATCAAAATAGTGTTAAGTAAGTACCCTATTTTATTTACATGTACTATTCCTATTCACTTAATTATTGCAGTGTATTTGCTCATTTTCTTTAAATCTTAGGATTCCCCATATGCCTTTTAGCTATCACATTACATGGTAGAGTGCAGACAGTCAGGAGAAAATATCAATACCTGTATAAAAGCTGAGGTAGGGAATGAAGCAGTCATTTTAGAGTAATTTATAATATTGAGAGTTTGTCAGAGCTCACAGCTCAGCAACAGAGATAACATGAGAAAGCACTAAAATGTTGAACAAATATTTCCAGATACTATTGTGTTGTACAAATGCAGCATTGAAGAAAAAGAGCGTAATAGCCTGTGAATAATAGAGATTTAACCCCTTTTAGATCGCCCGTTATTGCATTTTAATGCAATGTCGCAGCGACCAAACAAACGTAATTCTGGCATTTTGACTTTTTTTCTCGCTACGCCATTTATCGATCATGTTAATCCTTTTTTATTGATAGATCGGGCGATTCTGAATGCGGCGATACCAAATATGTGTATGTATGTTTGATTTTTTTATTGTTTTATTTTGAATGTGGAGAAAGGGGGGGTGACTTGATTTTTCACTTTTTCTTTTTTTCATATTTTTAAAAACATTTTTTTACTTTTGGCATGCTTCAATAGTCTCCATGGGAGACTAGATGCTGCCATAACTCGATTGTCTCAACTACATACAGGCGATGATCAGTTCACCTATATGTAGCTGAATACTCACTTGTTATTAGCACCAACCACTGGGCGGCGCTCACAGCAAGCCAGCAGTGACAACCATAGAGGTCTCCAGAAGAACTCTGGTTGTCATGCCAACCCACCAGTGACCCACGATCACGTGACAGGGGTCACCGGTGGGCAGATTTCCAGCTTGATTTCGGGAAGCGCATGTTAAATGCCGCTGTCAGCGTTTGACAGCGGCATTTAACGGGTTAATAGCCGCGGGTGGATCGTGATTCCACCAGCGGCTATTCCGGGCACATATTAGTTGTTCAAAACAGCTGCCATGTGCCGGGAAAGATGTGGGCTCACCGCCGGAGCCCACATCAAAGGGAGGGAGTCCGACATCGGCGCACTATTATGTCCGATATCGGAAAGGAGTTAATTGATGGCAAATAGATAACAGAGGCAACAGTAGAAGTGTGAGACTCAGTGACGTTGGTCAGTAATATGATGTAGCTGGTACATGTGCTGCTGCACTTGAATTACAATTACACATTTTTTATTTCATTCTTAATGCACCAGAAAGCAAAAGCAAGACAGCACAATAGTTTTTAGGAAAAGTAATCTGGAATCAGTTTTGGAGGGTGTGCTTGCTTGTCAGAAGCAACTGTACTGAGATTTTCATTTCTTGTGTTTTAGTTTTTATTAAGGTGAAATAACTGATATTTAAAAAAAACAACAGAAAATTCCCCAATATCTAGATATTTTATCTGTGAGTTTCTGCATTTCAAACACGTCGCAAGCAATTTTTTTAGCACCTGTCAAATTTTTCTATACACATTACAAGTGCTGGATATTTGTACCTACCTTACAGATTCACTCTCTCTGGTAGGCATTAGGTTGTAGGCCTTACATAGTATTCACACAGGCAATGAATTTTAGGTCCAAACATGTGCATTTTTTATTGCTTTCTTCAGGTTGCACAGCACCAGACAACAAAGTCATAAACATAAATCCCTGGCTTTGTTCAAGTGCTAACAAAAAAGAACAAACCCTGGCTACTCTATCATCCATAGAAACCATTGATACTTTCGATTCTCTGTACAAGGCCTGTGAAAACTCTTCTCAGGGCTCACACCCACTAGTGGGAAAAAAATCGGTCCGTTTTCTGGACGGAAAAAAACGGTACGATTCTAGTAAAATGTCATGCGATTTGCATGCGATTTTAAATCGCACCATGCATTTTCCATGCGTTTTCCATCAGTTTTCCATCTGTATGCAATGCGATTTTAACATGAAGTTTTACATAGAGCAGTTATCTCTATGTAAAAAGTCATGTAAAAATCACATTGTAAAAAAAAAATGTACACAAAAAGCAAATAATTATATATATATATATATATATATATATATACATATATATATATATGTATATATATATATATATATAATATATATATAGGTCATACACTTCACATAGTATAATAGCCACTAATTCAACCCCGGCTATACTGTAAAATCACACTGACAGCTTTAATAAAGAATAGAAACAATACATATACACACATAGAATATATATATATATATATATATATATATATATGTAATTGTGACATATATATATATACATATATTTATAGGTCATACACTTCTACATACTGTAATAGCCGCTAATTCAATTGCCGGCTTTTGTGAAATCACAGAAGCCGACATGAAATGATACATTGTTTACACACAGTTAACCATGTCATTTCATGTATTTTGATATATTGTTTTAACTTACAATTACATGAGTGTATGTGTGCAAAATTTCAAACATGTAGGGGTTAATTAAAGGTGTAAATTCGTTGAAAAAAATGCGTGGGCTCCCGCTGTATTTTCTCCACCAGACAGACAAAGCAAGCGAGTGGGGGCAGATAATAATAGCCTAGGGAAGGTACATTTTTTTGTGCCCCCCCTGGCTACTAACATCTGCCCCCAGACACCCCAGAAAAGGCAAATCTCTAATTAGATTAGCCCTTTCTGGCACTTTGCCCATCTATTCCCATTGCCCTGTAGCGGTGGCGAATGGGTTAATAAGGGGTTAAAGCCACCTTGCAATTGAAAGGTGACTTTAAGCCAGGTTAATAATTGAGAGCTGTCAATTTGACAACTATCAATTATTAGAATCATAGAATCATAGAATGGTAAAGTTGGAAGGGACCTCCTGAGCCATCTGGTCCAACCCCCTGCTCAAAGCAGGATTCTCTAAATCATCCCAGACAGATGTCTGTCCAGCCTCTGTTTGAAGACTTCCATTGAAGGAGAACTCACCACCTCTCGTGGCAGCCTGTTCCACTCCTTGATCACCCTAACTGTCAAAAAGTTTTTTCTAATATCTAATCTGTGTCTCCTCCCATTCAGTTTCATCCCATTGCTTCTAGTCTTTCCTTGTGCAAATGAGAATAAAGATGATCCTTCTACAATGTGACAGCCCTTGAGATATTTGTAGACAGCTATTAAGTCTCCTCTCAGTCTTCTTTTTTGCAAGCTAAACATTCCCAAATCCTGCAACCGTTCCTCATAGGACATGGTTTGCAGACCGGTCACCATTCTGGTGGCTCTTCTTTGAACTTGCTCCAGTTTGTTGATGTCTTTTTTAAAATGTGGTGCCCAAAACTGGACACAGTATTCCAGATGAGGTCTGACCAAAGAGGAGTAGAGGCAATAATGACCTCACGTGATCTAGACTGTATGCTTCTGTTGATACATCCTAGAATTGTATTTGCCTTTTTTGCTGCTGCATCACACTGTTGACTCATGTTCAGTCTGTGATCAATTAGTATACCCAAGTCTTTTTCACATGTGCTGTTAATTAGCCCTATTCCTCCCATTTTGTATATGCTTTTTTCATTTTTATTGCCCAGATGTAGTACTTCTATTGTACTTCTACTTCTATGTAGTAATCCTATTGAAGTAAATAAAAAAAACACACACACTTTAAGAATAAATAATTTTAATGAAATAAAAACGCATTTTTTTGACCATCTTTTATTTAACTCTTAATCCCTGCGAAGCCCTTGATCTCCTATAATAAAGAAAAAATAATAAAACAACAATATTCTTACCTATCCGGCGATCTGTCACGTCCCACGCTGTAATCCTTCACAAAGGGTTAACTAGCTTTCAGCCAAGCAGCGCAAGTAATGCTGCTTGCTCAGCTGAAAGCTCCTGAATGAATGAGCTTATCTCCGGCCGACAGGAGAGGATGTGATTAATGAATGAAGCTTAATTGATTGCGTCCCACTTTCACTTCAGGTCAGGTCAGGGTGACCTGACCTGAAGTGAAAGTGGGAATAAATCAATTAAGCTTCACACATTAATCACTTCCTCTCCTTTCGCCGGGAGAGGAAGTTATTGATTCAGGGGGTAACAGCTCAGAAGGCAGCATTAGCTCCCTGCTAGCTGTAACCTGTTAACCCTTTCTGATGGATTACAGGGTGGGACCTGACTGTGCATTGGATTGGTAAGAATAATTTTGCTTTTTTATTTTATTTTTATTACAGGAAATGGTTTTAGCAGGAAAATAAAATATGGTCAAAAACTGTTTTATTATTTCATTAAACTTCTTTTTTATTAAAGTGTGTGTGTTTGTTTTTCTTTCATACAATAGGATTAATAATTGAGAGTT
>JARQOD010000001.1:6891636-7010217 GCA_033576555.1 Oophaga sylvatica | reverse complement strand
ACTGAGGAAGCCGCCTCCCTCCAGGACCCCGGCGCCATCTTGGATCCGGGTCCTGGGAGGAGGAATCCCTCAGAACAGCGCGATCACATCGCGCTGGTCTGAGGGTCTCAGGGGGGCGCGCAGGGAGCCCCCACCCTACTCGATCCTCCCCTGTGCCCCCAGTACACCGCGATCATGTTTGATCGCGGTGTGCTGGGGGTTAATGTGCCGGGAGCGGTCCGTGACCGCTCCTGACACACAGTCACGGGTGTCAGCTGTGATAATCAGCTGACACCCGGCGGCGATTAGCTGCGCTCCCCTCAGGAGCGCAGCTGATCGCCTATGACGTACTATCCCGTCCATGGGCAGAATGGCACGGGTTTTATGGACGGGATAGTACATCTAATGTCAGAGAGGGGTTAAATGTCCCTGGAAGAAGTAAACGAAAGGAAACAGGATTAAGAATCTCCATGATCTTATAAAGTCCAATGAACCTAGGCTTAAACTTAGGAGATGCAACTCTCATAGGGATATTTCTTGAGGACAACCAGACCAAGTCCCCCACTTTAAACCGAGGACCATCAGTCCTATGCCGATTGGCAAACCGCTGAGCCTTCTCCTGAGAGAGGGACAACCTCTCCACTACCTGGTCCCAAATCTGCTGCATACGCTCCACAACAGAGTCAACACCCGGACAGACAGAAGCCTCCGTCTGTCCCGAAGAAAATCGAGGGTGAAACCCAAAATTGCAGAAAAAAGGAGACATCAAAGTGGCAGAGCTTGCCCTATTATTAAGAGCAAACTCAGCCAAAGGCAAAAAAGAGACCCAGTCATCTTGATCAGCAGACACAAAGCATCTCAGATAAGTCTCCAATGTCTGGTTTGTTCTCTCAGTTTGTCCATTGGTCTGAGGATGAAAAGCAGAGGAGAAAGACAATTGAACACCATGTTTAGAACAAAAAGTCCTCCAAAATCTGGAAACAAACTGGACTCCTCTGTCAGACACAATGTTCTCAGGAATGCCGTGTAACCGAACCACGTGCTGAAGGAACAAAGGCACCAATTCGGAGGAGGAAGGCAACTTAGGTAATGGCACAAGATGTATCATCTTGGAAAACCTATCACAAATCACCCAGATAACGGTCATTCTCTGAGAAACAGGGAAGTCGGAAATAAAATCCATAGAGATATGGGTCCATGGTCTCTTGGGCACAGGCAATGGCATCAACAAACCACTAGAGTGAGAGCAAGGCTTGGAGCGAGAGCAAGTCCCACAGGACTGCACAAACTCCCTGACGTCACGAGACAAAGTAGGCCACCAAAAGGACCGACTCACCAAGTCTCTGGTACTAAAAATTCCGGGATGACCGGCCAACACGGAACAATGAATCTCAGACATCACATTCTTTTTCCACCGGTCTGGCACAAACAATTTCCCAATAGGGCAGCGCTCAGGTTTATCCTCCTGACACCCCTCCAGAGCCAGTCTCAAATTGGGCGAGATGGCGGAAAGAACTACACCTTCTTTCAAAATAACAGTAGGATCAGATAACTCAGGAGAGTCCGCAAGGAAACTCCTCAAGAGGGCATCTGCCTTAACATTCTTAGTGCCAGGAAGAAAGGAAACCACAAAATTAAAACGTGTGAAAAACAAGGCCCACCTGGCCTGTCTAGGATTAAGTCGCTTGGCTGATTCCAGATAAACCAGATTCTTATGGTCCGTGAGGACCACCACCTGATGTTTGGCTCCCTCCAGCAAATGTCTCCACTCTTCAAAAGCCCACTTCATGGCCAATAACTCCCGATTACCCACGTCATAATTACGTTCAGTTGGAGAAATTTTTCGAGAGAAAAAGGCACAAGGGTTACTTTTAGAGGTCTCAGGATCTCTTTGGGACAAAACGGCACCTGCCCCAATTTCAGAGGCATCAACCTCCACCTGAAATGGCAGAGAAACATCAGGCTGCCATAGAACAGGAGCAGAAGTGAATCTCTGCTTAAGTTCCTGAAACGCAGAGACTGCCTCAGGAGGCCAATTCACCACATCAGAACCCTTTTTGGTCAAATCAGTCAATGGTTTAACAATAACAGAGAAATTACCAATACATTTACAATAAAAATTGGCAAAATCCAAGAATCTCTGAAGAGCCTTTAATGAAGTAGGTTGGACCCAATCACAGATGGCCTGAACCTTGACCGGGTCCATTTCAATAACAGATGGAGACAAAATGAATCCCAGAAATGAGATCCTCTGTACGCCAAAAAGACACTTTGATCCCTTCACATACAGAGCATTCTCTCTCAAAATCTGGAACACAGTCCGAACATGTTTCACATGAGAGTCCCAGTCATTGGAAAAAATCAAGATATCATCCAAATAAACAATCAGAAATTTATCCACAAAATCCCTGAAAATGTCATTCATGAAGGACTGGAAGACGGAAGGAGCATTAGTGAGCCCAAAAGGCATCACTAGGTACTCAAAATGCCCCTCTGGGGTATTAAACACCGTCTTCCATTCATCCCCGTGCTTAATGCGAATAAGGTTATACGCCCCCGTGAGGTCAAGTTTGGTAAACCAAGTAGCACTTTTCACCCTGGAAAACAGGTCAGAAATCAAGGGTAACGGATATTGATATTTCACAGTGATATTGTTCGTGAGAGTATATCGTAGCACTACCGTGGTGGTGCACAAGTAGGTTTCCCAACCCAATAGTGAATAAAGAAAACTTGGCACTCAACTTTGAGAGAATAGATTCCTGTTTATTGCAGTCACAATACTGGTGTAACGTTTCGGTCCATGTGGACCTTCGTCAGTCCGACTGCTTGTGAGGAAGCAACAGTATGAAAAAGAAGAGGCAGTATGCCTTCAGAGGAGAGTATCCTTCTATAATCTTATGAGCAGTATTCCCGTGGGATAGTCCCTTGTTGGGCTTTCTTATTTTGATTCCCGAAAATGGAGAAAGGGGGGCCAAAAAGGCTCTGTGCGTAACTTGGTGGTGAGGTGAAGGATCGCTGGTCTCTCTGCTCTGGCGCGGAATCCACCGCTTGTCAGCCGGCTCATGGACCGAAACGTTACACCAGTGATATTGTTCAAGAGACGATAATCAATACACGGCTTAATGAATCATCCTTTTTGGCCACAAAGAAAAAACCGGCACCCAATTGTGAAGAGGATGGTCTGATATGACCCTTCTCCAATGACTCCTTGATATAAGACCGCATAGCGTCATGTTCAGGTACAGACAAGTTAAAAAGGCGACCTTTAGGGAATTTACTACCAGGCACTAATTCAATAGCGCAGTCATAGCTCCTATGGGGGGGCAAGGATGCAGATTTACTTTCGCTAAACACATCAGAAAAATCAGTCAAAAAGTCAGGAACATCCTGAGACTGGGGAGAGGCAGAAAGAACAGGAGTGTTGGCATTAACACATTGGCAGCCCCAACTGGTTACAGACACAGATTTCCAATCCAAAACAGGATTATGAGACTGCAACCAAGGGAAACCTAGTACAATAATGTCATGCAGATTATACAGTACCAAAAATTTGCAACTCTCCTGTTGATCAGGTTCAACCCTCATTATCACCTGAGTAGAAAACTGGGGTTTATTCTCAGCCAAAGGGGTAGAATCAATCCCCAGTAGGGAACAGACTTCCGTAGGGGTATCTAGGGAAACCCACAACGTTTGGCAAAATCAAAATCCATCAGGTTAATAACTGTTCCCGAATCAACAAAAGCCTGAGCAGAAAATATGGACAGGGAGCAAATCAGGGTAACAGTCAACAGAAATTTAGTCTGAACATTACCCAAGACAACTGAGCATGCAAAACATCTTCCTCGCTTAGGGCAGACAGAAAAAGCATGAGAGGCATCACCACAATAGAAACATAACCCATTGCGTTTTCGAAACTCATGACGCTGTGCCCCAGAAGCCACTCTATCACACTGCATGGGTTCAGAAGCTGACTCACAAGGCAACACTATTCCACGCATACCTCTAGGCTCACGCAAACGTCTGTCAATTTGAATCGCTAATGACATAGAATCATTGATACCAGAGGGAGCAGGGAAACCCACCATAATATCTTTTACATTCTCTGACAGAGAAAAATAGGGAAAAAATGCAAGAAACTGAAAAAAAAAAATCTCTGACAACTCTGACAACTTTTTTCCTTCCACACTATTTTTCCCTTCTGTGAGTACCATACAATTTTCAGTTAGGCCGGTGATATTGTTATGTTTTGGTAGCTGAGGAGAGCAGGCAAAAACGGCAATACACCAGAGAGGTTGGAATCTATTGGATTGCAGTACCCTGACTAACCATCACAACTAAAGGCAGCCGTGGAGTGTTCCTACGTTGGTCCTAGACGCCTCGTCACAGCCTGAGAGATTAACTACACCTAAAGATAGAAAGAGGAAAGCTATCTGCCGATCCCCAAAGAACATAGGAAGCCCCCAAACATGTAATGGCGGTTAGACAAGAGGAAATACAGACACAGACAGAAATAGTATGAGCAAACGCTGGGGCCCAATCTGCCTAGACAGAAAAGGATAGAAAGGATACTCACTGCAATCCAAAAAAACCCTTAAAAAATGCCAACACTACTGATTGCAAAAACACCTGAGATCACACGACCTCTACCACCTAAATCAGTTCTCTGGTGTAACAAAACTAAGCCACAGCCACTGAAAAAACTGGAAAAGGCAAATGAACAAATAACAATGGCTCCAGAGGAACTAAGAGAAGCCCAAGCCCCCCTGGGGGGGAACCTGGCTAACCTCACAGAAATGCAGAGAAATATGCAAATGGTAAGCACAAAAACAAAATCAGAAAATATCTTATCTGAAAGCAGAAGAAGAGGCAAGACTCAGTAAGCTTCCAAGTGAACCAGGAACCACAGTTGAGACAAGAACAATTGATCACCGACAACCACGATGGGAGGGAACCTCCCTTATATCAAGCCAGTCTGTGAATCCTGATTGCCAATCCTCATTGAATGGTTCAGTACTGTCTGTAACCACCAGAGGGAGCCTCTGCTCAGAATTCATTTCCAAAACATTAACAACATACTCAATTCTTGTTATCTTCACCACACATCTGAGTGGTCTGTGTAACCCCTCCCCCCTTTTATGACCTTTCCTTAACTCTGTACATCTGGCCTGGGCAGTCACACTCCACTTTCCAATCATACCTGATTGCCCATAGCTGCATATATATTCAGTGGCATGGGTCTGTTCCAGACCCATGTCTGCTCCACATATTTCAAATCCAATATTTCAAATTACAGATTTCTAATTACACTACTGTGAATTAGACTAGAATTGGACTGGAATTTGGCTGTAAAGTAACATAATTTAAAACCACTATGTTTCAGTTTCTTTTCACTTTCACCCCCATCCTCCTTTCTTTCCTCCTATCTCCTGTAATACCCCCACCTAGTAAGGAAGTATTCATTTCTCCCTCCATCCTCCCCAGCCATCTTACCTCCTCCTCAGAACTGTTTCTCCACATACTAGCCTTTTTACCAAAACACATGGCCTCATCATGTCCTATCCTGCTCCCACCTTCTAACGCTCTGTCTGCTACTCCTCATTGCTGGTGACATATCCCAAAATCCTGGCCCTCCTCAACTCATCCCCACACTCATTTCTAACACCCTGCGACGATCCTCCACACGTTTCTGCAACCATCACAACCTCATATCTATCCATCCACACACCCCTCCCCCGGTCCACCTACCTGGAGCACTATGGAACGCACGCTCCCTCTGCAATAAACTGTCATTTATCCATGACTAGAGTTGAGCGATACTTTCCGATATCCTAAAGTATCGGAATCGGAATGGTATCGCCGATATCACTAAAATATCGGCGATACCCGATACCGATACCGGAAGTCCCATGTAAGTCTATGGGAACAAAATATCGCAACTAAAAAAACCCCATTCTTTCCTTGTAAACACTAAATATACACACATAGAATACATATATATATATACATGTCATTGTGACATATATATATACATATATGTATAGTTTATACACTTCTACATAGTAAAATATCCTCTGATTCAATTGCCGGGTAAAGCCGGCTTCAGTGAAAAGACAGAAGCACCCGACATGAAATGACACTTGGTGTACATAGGGTTAACCATGTCTTTTCATATCGTTTGCTATCTGATTTGCACAAACAATTAAATCAGACTATGTGTGCAAAATTTCACACCTGTAGGGGTTAATTAAAGGTGTAAATTCGTTGTAAAAAAAACGGACTTTTTTGCTACGAATTTACACCTTTAATTTACCCCTACAGGTGTGAAATTTTGCACACATAGACTGATTTAATTGTTTGTGCAAATTAGATAGCAAAGGACATGAAAAGACATGGTTAACCCTATGTACACCAAGTGTCATTTCATGTCGGGTTCTGCATTTTCACAAAAGCCGGCAATTGAATTAGCGGCTATTATACTATGTAGAAGTGTATGAACTACAAATATAAATATATATATATATGTGTCACAAATTCAATGACATGTATATATATATATATGAGGTGTAAAATTGCTGAAAAAAAATGCGTGGGCTCCCGCCCTATTTTCGCAACCAGACAGACAAAGCCAGTGAGTGGGGGCAGATAATAATAGCCCAGAGAGTGACCATTATTTTTGCCCCCCCCGGCTACTAACATCTGCCCCCAGACACCCCAGGAAAGACAAATCTATAATTAGATTCGCCCTTTCTGGCACTTTGCCCGTCTATTCCCATTGCCCTGTAGCGGTGGCGAATGGGTTAATATGGGGTTAAAGCCACCTTGCTATTGAAAGGTGACCTTAAGCCAGGTTAATAATTGAGAGCTGTCAATTAGACAACTATCAATTATTAATCCTATTGCATGAAATAAAAATAAAACACACACACTTTAATTAAAAATCATTTTAATGAAATAAAGACACATGTTTTTGACCATCTTTTATTTTACTGCAAAAACCATTTCCTGTAATAAAAATAAAATAAAAAAGCAAAATTATTCTTACCTATCCCATGCACAGTCAGGTCCCACGGTGTAATCCTTCAGAAAGGGTTAATGTTTACTGCAGGGACCGCAGCTAATGCTGCAGCCTCACAGTAAACCCCAAATGAATGAGTTCCTCTCCTGCCTGACAGGAGAGTAAAGGCTGGGTGTCACATAACGATACACCAGCGATCCCGACAACGATATGCACTTGTCAGGATCGCTGGTGTATCGCTACATGATCGCTGCTGAGCTGCCAAACAGGCAGCTCAGGCAGCGATCTGGGACAGTGACACTGCGGGTAACATCGCTTAAGGGCCCGTCTCACATAGCGATATCACTACCGAGATCGCTGCTGAGTCACTAGTTTTGTGACGCAGCAGCGAGCTCACCAGCGATATCGCTGTGTGTGACATTCAGCGACGATCAGCCCCCCTGCCGGGTATCGCTGATCGTTGCAGAAATGTCAGGACCTTTTTTTGATCGCTGGTTTCCCTCTGACAGGCACGCATCGCTGCGTGTGACAGGCGGGAGACCAGCGATCCGCTGGTAACCAAGGTACACAGCGGGTTTCCAGGCACCGCGCAGCGCTTGGAAACCCGCTGTGTACCTTGGATACCAGCTCCCTGCATCAGGGCGCTGGTATCCAAGGTACACAGCGGGTTTCTAGGCACAGCCCCGCGCCTGGAAACCCGCTGTGTACCTTGGTTACCAGCGGATCGCTGGTCTCCCGCCTGTCACACGCAGCGATGTGTGCCTGTCAGCGGGAAACCAGCGATCAAAAAAAGGTCCTGACATTTCAGCGACGATCAGCGATACCCGGCAGGGGGGCTGATCGTCGCTGAATGTCACACACAGCGATATCGCTGGTGAGCTCGCTGCTGCGTCACAAAACTAGTGACTCAGCAGCGATCTCGATAGCGATATCGCTATGTGAGACGGGCCCTTAAGTGGAAAGCTTAATTGATTGCTTTCCACTTTCACTTCAGGTCAGCCAGGGACACAATCAGTGACGTCAGAGGGAACTGATTAACAAAAATAGGGGTTCCCTTCGAAAAAAAAATGGCGTGGGGTCCCCTCTATTTTTGTTAACCAGCCAGATGAAGCAGACCGCTGAGGCCTGGATTTTCAGGCTGTTAAGGAGCCAAGATCCATGGACCTTGCCAGCCTGATAATACTAGGCCACAGCAGTCTGCATATCTTGGCTGATTAACAAAAATAGGGGATCCCCTCGAAAAAAATTGGCGTGGGGTCCCCCCTATTTTTGTTAACCAGCCAGATGAAGCAGACCGCTGAGGCCTGGATTTTCAGGCTGTTAAGGAGCCAAGATCCATGGACCTTGCCAGCCTGATAATACCAGGCCACAGCAGTCTGCATATCTTGGCTGATTAACAAAAATAGGGGATCCCCTCGAAAAAAATTGGCGTGGGGTCCCCCCTATTTTTGTTAACCAGCCAGATGAAGCAGACCGCTGAGGCCTGGTTTTTCAGGCTGGTAAGGATCCAATATCCATGGACCTTGCCAGCCTGATAATACCAGGCCACAGCAGTCTGCTTAGCTTGGCTGGTTAACAAAAATAGGGGATCCCCTCGAAAAAAAAACGGCGTGGGGATCCCCCCTATTTTTGTTAACCAGCCAAGTAAAATGCAGACTGCTGCGGCCTGGTATTAAAAGACTGTCAAGGCCCATGGATTTTGGCCCTCAACAGCCTGATAATACCAGGCTACAGCAGCCCCACATTTGGCGCATCAAAAGATGTGCCAATTGTGGCACTTTACCCGGCTCTTCCCACTTGCCCTGTAGCGGTGGCAAGCGGGGTAATAAGGGGTTAATGTCACCGTTGATTGCACGGTGACAATAAGCCCGGTTAATAATGGAGAGGTGTCAATAAGACACCGATCCATTATTAATCCCAAAGTTATTAAATGTATAAAAAAAAGACAAAGCAAGAAAAAAGTATTTTAATGAAATAAAAGAGACAACACAGTTTTCATTAATTTTATTACTCTCTCATTCCTGCGACGCCATTGATCTCCTGTAAAAAAAGAAAAAAAACAAACCAACAGTATACCACCTGTCCGACGCAGTCCATAGTAACGATAGTCCCACGACGATCCAACTCTGCTACATCGCAATGACAGGCAGAGCCTGTCATCGCGACGCAGCACAGCTGATTACCTGCTTCCCCGGCGGTGACGTCATCGGACTGACTGCTTTACGGCCGGGATTACCCAGCAGTCACTGCAGTTATCGCGAGAAACTGCATGTGACCGCCGGGAAAGAAGATTGCGGCCATGAAGCAGTCCAGGACGTGACCGCCGGAGATCTTCTGCCAGGTAAGTGCCGCTGACTCCTGACAGACCCGACCGACGGACACTGACAGTGACAGTGACAATCCCGATTCCGGTATCCGATAAGACGAAAATATCGGTACTCGGAATCGGAATTCCGATACAGCCAATATCGGCCGATACCCGATATTTGCAGTATCGGAATGCTCAACCCTATCCATGACCTCTTTATCACCAACAAACTCTCCTTCCTTGCCATCACTGAAACCTGGCTCACTCCCTCTGACACAGCCTCTCCAGCTGCGCTTTCCTATGGCGGATTCCATCTCTCTCACACCCCTCGCCCCAGCAACAAACGTGGTGGAGGAGTTGGCTTGCTCCTGTCTGATACCTGCTCCTTTACCCCTATTCAACTTCCACCCTCCGCTGCTATTCCCTCATTCGAGGTGCACTCCGTCCGCATCTATTCCCCCTCCAACCTCCAACTGGCTGTCATCTACAGCCCCCCGGAACTAGCCATCTCCACCTTTCTCGACCACTTCACCACCTGGCTACTCCATTTCCTCTCTGCTGACATCCCCACCATCATCATGGGCGATTTCATCATCCCCATTGACACTTCCACCCCGGCTGCCTCTAAACTTCTATCGCTCACAGCTTCCCTCGGCCTCACTCAATGGTCCTCTGCGGCCACTCACAAAGATGGTCACACGCTGGACCTTATCTTCACCCGTCTCTGGTCCCTCACTAATCTCACTAACTCACCACTCCCCTGTCTGACCTCAACCTACTGACATTCTCTTCCCTCTCCTCTGTTAGTACGCATCCCCCACTCCCCAATCTGACTCATCCTCGCAGAGTCTCAAACACCTAAATTTACAGTCCCTCCTCCCTCTTACAGACATAGCCTCACTTAATGACACAGATGCTGCTGCCACATTTTATAACACAACAATAAAAGCCACACTTGATTCGGCCGCCCCCTCACGCAGAGCAAAACTCGTACAATCAACAGGCAGCCCTGGCTGACCGGCCTGACCAAAGAACTGAGACGGGCTTCCAGGGCTGCTGAGCGGAGATGGAAGAGAACCCATTCTACCAAGCACTTCAACGCATACAAGCAGTCCCTTGCCAGCTTCAAGTCCACGCTCTCTGCTGCAAAACAAACTTACTTCGCATCTCTCATATCCTCACTGTCTCACAGCCCTAAACAGCTCTTCATCACTTTCAATTCTCTACTCTATCCCACAGCACCTCCTCCCTCTCCTCTCATTTCTGCTGAAGACTTTGCCTCTTTCTTTAAGCAAAAGATTGAGACGATCAGAGAAAGCTTTGGCCCGCAGCCCCCAACGCCCCTCTTAGCCACTCAGCCCTGTTCTTCTAAAACCAGCTTCACCACGATGACAGAAGATCAGCTCTCCACTCTCCTGTCAAGATCACACCTCACCACTTGCGCGCTTGACCCACTCCCGTCCCACCTCATCCCTAACTTTGCCACAGTCTTCATCCCTACTCTCACACACCTCTTCAACCTTTCACTTACAAATGGTGTCTTTCAAACCACATATCCAAGCCCTCGCCACCTCCTGCCGCCTCAAACTCAAAAATATTTCCCGGATCCGCGCATTCCTCAGCCATGAAACCACAAAAACACTAGTGCATGCCCTTATCATCTCCCGCCTCGACTACTGCAACCTCCTACTGTCTGGCCTCCCCTCTAGCACTCTGGCACCACTCCAATCCATCCTACACTCTGCTGCCCGACTAATCCACCTGTCTCCCCGCTATTCCCCAGCCTCCCCCCTATGCCAGGCCTTTCACTGGCTTCCTATTGCCCAGAGGCTCCAGTTCAAAACCCTAACAATGACATACAAAGCCATCCACAATCTTTCTCCTCCATACATCTGTGACATGGTCTCCCGCTACCTACCCACACTCAACCTTCGATCCTCTCAAGATCTCCTTCTCGACTCCCCCTCATCTCTTCTTCCCACAACCGCATACAATACTTCTCCCGGGCTTCCCCCATACTCTGGAACTCCCTGCCGCAAAACATCAGACTTTCACCAACAACGGAAACCTTCAAGAAGAACCTGAAGACCCACCTGTTCCGATCAAGCCTACTGCCCGCAATGATCCTCAGTCTACTGAACAATCGCACGACCAGCTCTACCCTTTCCTAGTGTATCCTCACCCATCCCTGTAGACTGTGAGCCCTCGCGGGCAGGGTCCTCTCTCCTTCTGTACTTGTGTGTCCCTTGTCTAGCACATGTTTATTGTACCTGTCTATATTTTCCCTTTTCATATGTAAAGCGCCATGGAATAAATGGCGCTATATAAATGTATAATAATAATTAATAATGGTGAGGTCACTTTAACATTACTAAGACTGTGTTTACATTAAGGTGATTGAAATGGGTTTGGTACAGTCCTGGGAGACCTCAGAATGTTACATAATTTTCTGGGTAGCTGGAGTACCTGTGGAGTGCCTGTGGCTCATGGCGAAGTTATTCATTGCAAATTTGGGAAAAAAATTGTCATACCTGACAAATCTGACTTTTTTTTAAAGATTCAATCATCTGTAGTAGTCTGTAACTTTCTTATTGTATGTAATCTATTTTCCTTTTTCCCTTCAAAAAATAGTAACGTGAGTCTTAAACCATGCTTAAAATTAATTTTGCTAACAGAAACCCTTAAATTTGTTATTGTCAATTATCTATAACTAGTATAAGAAGAGAAGACGTTACATCCGCAGGTCCAAATTTACTACCTTACTTCTCACATGGAGCTTATATAAAAGTAGGAAATGAGTAGAAGAAATGTGAGCTCTGACCTTACACCGAGATTTGTAAAAAGCAAAGTAAAATTACTTTCACTGACTGATGTTAACAAGGGGAAGGCATGGTTTTCTCTGTAGGAAACCAAAGGAAAATATATTGCAATTCTTCACAGATGATCGGTGCGGCAAGTCTGAAATATGAGAAATCTCCAGATAAATGAAAGTAGATGTTCATGTTGTAAAATAATACAGCGTGCCGCTTCTTTACCTGCTGGGAATCAGATTGTCATGTCCAAAATCTTACAGATATTAGAACTGTGCAGTTCAAACACCGACGTCTCCCTTTCCTAGATCTGAGTAATGACGGTAAGAAATAAAAAAAAATATATATATATATATATATATATATATATATATTATTATTATCAGCCTGTTTTGCTTTTTAATATTTATGGTGAAAAATAGGTTGATAAATATAAATATGTGATCTGCACTTTTTACGTCAAATGGTGCTTGTACATTTGGTTGCCTCCTTGGAAAGTCTTGAAAATGATGCATTTGTTAAATTTGTGGTTTGGCGCCATGCAGGCATAATAGTCTGATAGGCATGGTGTCATCGACCAGCTGGGCCACTCCTTCTGATGTGTGCACCCTGAGTTTTGCAAGGAGCAAATTACAAAAAAAAATACTGGAGAATAAGGATTTTTGGGAAATTCGAGTAGAATTCAATTCAACTAGAATACATTTACCAGTCTCTAATATATGACGTTTCCTAAGGCCACTAATACTTAAGGAGTGGACAACCCCTTTAAGAACTTTGTAAAGTTAAAATATTTTTATGTTCAAATGGCAAACTCATCCTAGTGGGTCATCAAATCCATTGTCCCCAGCTGGACGCCATTTTACTGAAGCACAAAGGGCTGACAAAAGTAAAATAAAAAATGAATACTCACCTCACTGATTACCTCTTCAGCCACTTTTGCTGTTTGTGAATCCGTCCAGTCTCCAACCCTACACGCCTCTTCTCATCTTAAGGCTAGGCTGAGACTACCAGCCGCGACCAGGTCCTGTGAATCTGAATTAACATGGCAAAGTCCCGGCCTAGCATTAAGAGACCTGGGGATTCAGCGCCAAGCGACGTTCAGAGGAAGCGCTAAATACCAGCCTGTGAAGAGCGAGCAGTGGGGGAGGTCTAAGAGGTGAGCGGTGAGGTGAGTAAAAGGGCTCGTCCAATCTCTGACCGTAATGCAAGGACTGAGTACCTTCTCCCAACCCGAGCGTTGCAGGCTCATAGAAATATATGAAGCTGTCACGTTCGTGTCGGGAGAGTCGTGACCAGTACCTGCATTTGCATTTGTACTCAGACTTACTTAAACCAATGTTTTTATGATCTTTTAATTTCTTTATTTTTCTCTTTTTTTCTAAGGAACATTCAATTTGTGGAGAATTTGCTGCAAGTTGAATTTCCCGGCAAAATTCACCCGATTTGTGAATTTGAATCTTGACAGATTCAATCATCTCTAGTCATCAGCATCAGCTCAGTGGGAGTTTAGACATTCAGCAGTGGCCAAATGTAAATAGTGTACAAAGCCTGAATGAGACAGCTCCACTGTCTGTGTAGTGGCTGTTCTTGGTAGTGCAACTTAAATTTTAGAGAGTTTAATAGGCACCAAGCTGCATTATCCAAAAACAGACTGTTAGGCGCTGGGATTCTCCCTCTGCACAGGATGGATTCCAAGCCTTGACTTCTCCTGCAGTCTCCCATTCAGTCTCAATCACAGTGAATGCTGCTCAACAAAGACGTCAGTCTCAGCGTCTTGCTCAGACTCGGGCTGTGCGTGTTGTTACTGCTGCCTCTCCAGGTTCAGCTGTGGTAACTAACACTAGACAGCGGCGAGCAGTCATTCCTGAGGCTAAGTCCAGGATTCGTTCTACTGGGCATGCTCGTGAAGTGGCGACCTCTCATTGGTGATCGGGTGTCAGTTGCTCAGGTCCCATGCCAGCTCCGGATTGGTCCGCGAGTAAGGTCCTTTCTGACTGGACTTAGGCGCAGTCTATAAAAGGATCTTTTGGGCACCCGTCGGCGCGCTGGGATCATTCATACTTGCTGTGTGTGTGTGTTGGTGGAAGCGTGACCACTCCGTATACACGTGTGCTGCTACATTCTCTATGAGAGTATTTCTTAATAGGCAGTGTAGGGTGGAAATTCCCACTTGGCTTGGTAACTGTTCCCGTTCTGTGTGCGGTTAACACAGCAGAGTTCAGAACAAACACAATCACCAGCTCAGTGGGGGGTTAGGTTATAGGGACCCCAACTAGCGTCTATATTCTATGTACCCCTGTGACGCCTAACAGGGTACCGCTTTGAGTGTTCTCAGTCTGTGTTGGCTCCGTGGAATAACGGAGTCAGGTACTTAGCACTCTGTCATGTAACTCGGTGTGTTTATGGTGCTTGTTCGCAGCTACGCTCCGCCATTGTTCTCTAGCTGCGGTTTCTCCATCTCCGCACGGTGTACCCCAGGTCGCGATCGCACCTTCTTCTAATTTATATTTGTTGCGATCCACAGGCCCTAACACAGACACTACACAGTTTACAAAGTGAGGGTGAGATGAGTGAGGGTGCAAGGTGTGAGATCCCCATCTATATGATATTGTTGATTTAAGTGGAGAATTTAATTTGCAATCCTTATGATTGGTCATCATTTAGCCATTTTTAGGTGCAGTAAATCAGGTATTATTGAAATACGATCTGAGCTGCCGCAATGTAGAACAGCAACCACACAATAAATGGAGCTGTGCTGTTCTGGCTCTGTAGGGAGATAACTTCCCAAGACCATAGCACCAGGTCCCTGTTGAGCATTGGGGATGTCAGACTTTGGACCCTCATCAATTCCATATTAATTACATATCCTAATGAAATTTGATCCTTAATTTCTTAGTCCTATTCAACCCATTTTCAGCTATTTTTGAAAATACTATGAATAGTGAGAAAGGCCAGGCTGGTCCTTCTCTTTATATAAGCTTCATGAAGGGACTAGACCAGCCCTGAAAATGGGCCATTATCAAATATTTTAATTTTTTTTTTTGCAGTGTCCATTGAGTTTGATGATATTTCATAATTTCATGATCTTCTCGTGTAGCATTGCTAGACCCAGAGATGCCTCTCCCATAGAGGATTGCCAAAAACATCTGGTTTCACCTCCAATTAGTGAGGTGTTCCTATCCTTCATTTTATACCTTTCTTAACTCTACATAATTTATTTCTCTTTTGCCTACAGCTAAATTTTGAACAGAGTAACTATATGAAATATTTATTAACCCCTTGCACTTTAATGACCGGGGCAATTTTAACAATTCTGACCACTGTCCCTTTATAAGGTAATAACTCTGGAACGCTTTCATGGATCCAGGTGATTCCGACATTGTTTTCTCGTGACATATTGTACTACATAATAGTGGTAAAATTTCTTTGATATGATTTGCATTTATTTGTGAAAAAAAAAACAGAAATTTGGCGAAAATTTTGAAAATTTAGCAATTTTCCAACTTTGAATTTTCATGCCCTTAAATCACAGCGATATGTTACTTTACATCAGCACAATTTTGGAACCAAAATTTTTTTTTGTTAGGATGTTATAAGGGATAAAAATTAAACAGCGATTTCTCATTTTTACAACACCATTTTTTTTAGGGACCACATCACATTTGAAGTCACTTTGAGGGGTCTATATGATAGAAAATACCCAAAAGTTATACCATTCTAAAAACTGCACCCCTCAAGGTGCTCAAAACCACATTCAAGAAGTTTATTAAACCTTCAGGTGCTTCACAGGAATTTTGGAATATTTAAAAAAAAATGAACATTTAACATTTTTTCACAAAAAATGTATTTCAGATCCAATTTGTTTTATTTTCCCAAGGGTAACAGGAGAAATTGGACCCCAAAAGTTGTTGTACAATTTGTCCTGAGTACGCTGATACCCCATATGTGGGGGAACCACTGTTTGGGCGCATGGCAGAGCTCAGAAGGGAAGGAGCGTCATTTGACTTTTCAATGAAAAATTGGCTGGAATTGAGATCGGACGCCATGTCTCATTTGGAGAGCCCCTGATGTGCCTAAACAGTGGAAACCCCCCACAAGTGATCCCATTTTGGAAAGTAGACCCCCTAAGGAACATATCTAGATGTGTGGTGAGCACTTTGAACCCCAAAGTGCTTCACAGAAGTTTATAACGTAGAGCCGTATAAATAAAAAATCATATTTTTTTCACAAAAATGATATTTTCGCCCTCAATTTTTTATTTTTCCAAGGGTGACAGGAGAAATTGGACCCCAAAAGTTGTTGTGCAATTTGTCCTGAGTTTTCTGATACCCCATATGTGGGAGGTAAACCACTGTTTGGGCGCATGGCAGAACTCGGAAGGGAAGGAGCAACGTTTCACATTTTCAACACAGAATTGGCTGGAATTGAGATCAGACGCCATGTCACGTTTAGAAAGCCCCTGATGTGCCTAACCAGTGTAAACCCCCCAATTCTAACTCCAACCCTAACCCCAACACACCCCTAACCCTAATCCCAACCCTAACCCGAATCCAAACCGTAACTGTAATCCAAACCCTAACCCCAACTCTAGCCCCAACCCTAACCCTAACTTTAGCCCTAAAACTAACCCTAACTTTAGCCCAACTCACTTTAGCACATCTCTAACCCTAATGGGAAAATGGAAATAAATACATTTTTTATTTTATTATTTTTCCCTAACAAAGGGGGTGATAAAGGGGAGATTGATTAACTATTTTTTTTATTTTGATCACTATGATAGGGTCTAGCACAGTGATCAAAACCTGTTATAGCGGGTTTTTATGTTTGGAAGCTGTCACACACCAAAAAACGCTTTTTTATTGCAAAAAATAGTTTTTGCATCACCACATTTTGAGAGCTATAATTTTTCCATATTTTGGCCCACAGAGTCCATGTGAGGTCTTGTTTTTTTGCGGGACGAGTTGACATTTTTATTTGTACCATTTTTTCGGCATATGACATTTTTTGATCACTTTCTATTCCGATTTTTGGGAGACAGAATGAGCAAAAACCAGCAATTCATGAATTTCTTTTGGGGGGGCGTTTACATCGTTCCACGTGTGGTAAAATTGATAAAGCAGTTTTATTCTACGGGTCAGTACGATTACAGCAATACCTCATTTATATTTTTTATGTTTTGGCGCTTTTATATAATAAAAACTATTTATATACTATATGTATAGAAAAAAATAATTGCTTTTGCATCACTTTATTTTGACAGCTATAACTTTTTCATTTTTTCGCTGATGATACTGTATGGCAGCTCATTTTTAGCGGGACAAGATGATGTTTTCAGCGGTACCATGTTTATTTATAACTGTCTTTTTCATCGCGTGTTATTCCACTTTTTGTTCGGCGGTATGATGATAAAGCATTGTTTTTTGCCTTGTTTTTTATGGTGTTCACTAAAGGGTTAACTAGTGAGACAGTTTTATAGGTCGGGTCGTTAAGGATGCGGCGATACCAAGTATGTGTACTTTTATTATTTAGATTTATTTCCTTCAAATATTTATTTAGTGATAGAATAAATATTGATTTTTTTATTATTTTTTTTAATATTTTTACAATTATTTAATTTTTTTTTATTTCGTTCTAAGTTTTACACTTAGTCCCACTATGGGACACTCAGTTTTTGCAGGCTGATCACTTCTATAGCATGCATATGAAGCAGCACTCTATGCACACTGACCTGAGAGACTTCCTGACTTGCACTGCACATGACAGGAAGTTTCACAGCTCTGGAGACCCGGATGACGTCAAGACAACATTGGGTCTCCATGGCAGTGTCCTCCCTGTGTGGAGTATCCTTTGTAAAAAAGGTTTGATATATATATTTTTTGCCAAAGAAATGCTAATATTGTCGCATTGTCGGGGACGACAATGATTTAAGGAAGGGGATATGTAAGGGGGTCATGTTGTGAACACTTTTGATCTGGCTTCTGAGTTTGGGCTCCCTCGGGTGGTTGGTGCAGGTAATGGAGCTGATCTGGCTGACAGAAGTCTATCACCTGAAGAGGATGATTGGAGATCAGGTGTTACTGACTGGAGGAATTAAAAGTGAGCAACTTTCCCTTAGCTGTTGCCGGTAATTTCATTTTTCTTCCTGAAGCCTTCTGGAAGTCAGCTTGCTCCCTGCCTTGTCCTGCATCTTTCAGATAAGTTTTGTCTGTTTAATCTTCGTTTTTTTCCCTTGTTGCTTTTCTCGGTTCTCTGCCTTGCTGGTGTGAGTTCAGCCGGGTTCCCTGCTGGGACCCGTGTTGGACTCTTTTTTCCTTTGCCACAGCTTATGTCAGTCTAGTCCCCTGTTATTTCAGTATCTGTTGTTATGCATCCAGTTCACACCAGAGTTCTGATTTAGTAGGGGAGAGGTCATGTGGCCTCAGGATTTTTGCATCTCAGACTTGTTGGAATTTTTCTTAGGTTTTTTGCGGGATTGCAGACAGTATCCTTTCCTGTCCTGTTCTATCAAGACAGTTTGGGCCCCAGCATTTGCTTATTCTATTTTCTGCCTATGTTTGTACTTCATCTGCCTCACCGCCCATATATGTTTGGGGGCTATCTATTCCTTTGGGGCTCTACTCTGGGGCAGTTTAGCTTACCAGTGGTTGATACCTTTTAATGGCTAACTGAAAAGATGGTAACATATTGCAAGCTTTCGAGACTACTCAGGTCTCTTCATCAGGCTAGACTAATACAAAATCTGAAGAATCACATGTTGTGTATAAATATGTGATTCTTCAGATTTTGTATTAGTCTATAATCATATATAATTACTTGCCTAATTACCCGGCACTTCCAAATTAGGTATATCAGAAAAAAGAAGAAAGAAGGAAGTTTTAACTACCATAAAATTACTTTTATTGAAAATTATTTTAAAAATGTTTTTGTAAAAATACATATCATATAAAGGGGAACAGCTATACAACAGAATATACGTCTTAAACAGCCTACAATAAGGTATATAGGTATTTTAGGTATTAGAGAACTGTAGTGTAAAGATAAAGCTGTCTAATCTATGGCATTCCACCTATATTACAGTACAGCAGGTATACAACAGTTCACATAACAGGTCTCATATCTATTAACATGCACTTAGTTCAATATAGCAAAATAATGCCCTTATCCATGGTTCAAAGCCTCCTATATGTATTTTTCATGCAAAAGTGCATAGTGCAGCTGGTTGGACAAACTCCCTATTAGGGAACAGGGCAGAAAAGTATGTAAGGCATATGCTTATTGGTATATGATAGCGCATGTGTTACTCTACCTTAGTGCAGGCTGTGGCACCCCTGACGCGCGTTTCGCCTGTGGCTTCTTCCTGAGGGATTCGCACTTCTGCTCCTGTTCTACGGCAACCTGATGTTTCTCTCCCTTTTCAGGTGGAGATAGATTCTGAGATTGGCGCAGGAGCCGTTTGTCTCAAAGAGATCCGGTAAACTCTAAGATTAACCCTTGTGCCTTTTTTTCTCTAAAATTTTCCCCATCTGAGCGTACTTATGATGTGGGGAATCGAGAATTATTGGCTATGAAGTGGGCGTTTGAAGAGTGGAGACATTTGTTGGAGGGAGCCAAACATCAAGTTGTGGTCGTTACCGACCACAAAAACTTGATCTATCTCGAATCAGCCAAGCGATTGAATCCTAGACAAGCTAGGTGGGCTTTGTTTTTCACGCGTTTTAATTTTGTGGTCTCTTTTGTTCCAGGCACTAAGAATATTAAGGTGGATGCCCTCTCTAGGAGTTTCTTGGTGGATTCTCTTGAGGTGACTGAGCCTACTACCATTTTAAATGAGGGTGTGGTTCTTTCCGCTATCTCACCCGATTTGAGACTTGCCCTGGAGGAATTTCAGGAGGATAAACCTGAATGATGCCCTATGGGGAAATTGTATGTCCCCGACCAATGGAGGAGGAAAGTAATGTCTGAAATTCATTGCTCCGCTTTGGCTGGTCATCCCGATATTTTTGATACCAGTGAGTCAGTCTTTTTGGTGGCCTGCTTTATCTCGTGATGTCAGGAATTTTGTGCAGTCCTGTGGGACTTGTTTTTGGTCCAAAACCTGTTCTCGCTCTAGTGGATTGTTAGTGCCACTTCTGGTGCCCAGGAGGCCATGGACGCATATCTCAATGGATTTTATTTCAGACCTCCCTGTCTCTTTGAGAATGACCGTTATCTGGGTGATCTGTGATAGATTTTCCAAGATGCTCCATCTTGTTCCACTGCCGAAGTTGCCATCCTCTTCTGAGTTGGTGCCCTTGTTTTTTCAGCAGGTGGTTCGTCTGCACGACATTCCGGAGAACAATGTGTCTGACAGACGAGTCCAGTTTGTTTCCAGATTTTGGAGAGCCTTTTGTTTTAAACTGAGAATTCAGTTGTCCTTCTCCTCTGCGTTTCACCCTCAGACCAGTGGGCAGACTGAGAGAGCAAACCAGACTTTGGAAACTTATTTGAGATGTTTTGTGTCTGCTGATCAAGATGACTGGGTCTCTTTTTTGCCCTTGGCTGAATTTGCTCTAAATAATAGGGCTAGTTCTGCCACTTTAATGTCCCCTTTTTTCTGCAACTTCGGGTTTCATCCTTGGTTTTCTTCAGGGCAGGTGGAGGCTTCAGCCTGTCAAGGTGTTGATTCTATGGTAGAGAGAATGCAGCAGATTTGGAATCAAGTAGTGGATAAGTTGTCTCTCTCTCAAGAGAAGGCCCAACGCTTTGTCAACCGGCATAGGACAGATGGTCCCCGGTTTAAAGTAGGTGACATGGTTTGGTTGTCCTCAAAAGGTATTCCTATGAAGGTTGCATCTCCAAAATTTAAGCCAAGGTTCATTGGACCTTATAAGATTTTTGAAATTCTTAATCCCGTTTCTTTCCGTTTGGCTCTTCCAGGAACGTTTAAGATTCACGTCTTTCATAAATCTTTGTTGAAAAGGTTTGTTGAGCCAGTAGTTCCCATGGCTGCGCCCCCTGGTTAAGGGCAATCTGGAGTATGAAGTAGAGAAAGTATTGGATTCTCGTCTGGCTAGACAGAGACTCCAGTACTTGGTCAAGTGGAAGGGTTATGGTCAGGAGGATAATTCTTGGGTGTTTGCTTCTGACATTCATGCCGAGAGATTGGTTCGTGCCTTTCATCGAGCCCATCCTGATCGGCCGGGTGGCTTGGATGGGGGTTTTGATCTGGCTTCTGAGTTTGGAGTTGGTCTGGCTGACAGAAGTCTATCACTTGAAGAGGATGATTGGAGATCAGGTGTTACTGACTGGAGGAATTAAAAGTGAGCAACCTTCCCTTAGCTGTTGCCGGTAATTTGGTTTTTCTTCCTGAAGCCTTCTGGAAGTCAGCTTGCTCCTTGCCTTGTCCTGCATCTTTCAGATAAGTTTTGTCTGTTTAATCTGTGTTTTTTTTTCCCTTGTTGCTTTTCTTGGTTCTCTGCCTTGCTGGTGTGAGTTCAGCTAGGTTCCCTGCTGGGACCCGTGTTGGACTATTTTTTCCTTTGCCACAGCTTATGTCAGTCTAGTCCCCTGTTATTTCAGTATCTGTTTTGCGTCCAGTTCACACCAGAGTTCTGATTTAGTAGGGGAGAGGTCGTGTGGCCTCAGGATTTTTGCATATCAGACTTGTTGGAATTTTTCTTAGGGTTTTTTGCGGGATTGCAGACAGTATCCTTTCCTGTCCTGTTCTATCCAGACAGGTTGGGCCCCAGCATTTGCTTGCTCTATTTTCTGCCTGTGTTTGTACTTCATCTGCCTCACCCTCAATATATGTTTGGGGGCTATCTATTCCTTTGGGGCTCTACTCTGGGGCAGTTTATCTTACCCCTTTCTCTCTTTAGGCTTAGTTAACTCTTTGGCTGTGTCGAGGCGTCTAGGGCATCGTAGGTACGTCCCACAGCTAATTCTAGTTGAGTTGTCAGTTTAGGGGTCTGCAATCCGCTTAGTTACCAACCTCTCTGGGTGTCTAGTTGCCTAGCCTACTTCTCTGTTGTCCTCCTCGGTTACCGTATCATAACAGGGTCAGGGCTTAGCCCCTTTAAATGTCCATGCTGCTATGTACATTTACCTGTATATAATTGTAATATTTTGCCTTGTGACGTATTTTCGTATCTTTGTAGTATATTTAAGTTAGGGAAATTGCAGTTAGGGAAAAGGGCCACTAGATGGGGGCACTGAGTACACTGCATAGGAAGGTTTAGTTGTAGGACATTTAGAGGTTAATTTTAGGAGGGGTAGCTGGGGAATAAGGAAGTGAGACTTCCTGGGTATAGTCAGTCAGTGGGTAGACCCATGTGTGTGCTCATGTTTTCAAGTAGAAGCCCAGCCATCCATGGAAAGGAGTGAGAGTAGAAAGGAAGGAAGAGAAGAGTTAAGTGCACAGTATCCGCAGCAAGAAGAAGCTACAGAATAAGTTTGAGAACAGAAGTAGTAGAGTGGGCCATCAGCGAGTGCGCGGGCAGGATAGCCGTAAGGGGTGGTCGACCCAGTATAGAATATTTCCGTGTGTGGGCTGAAGTCGGTTCCAGGGAGATAAATACAAGTGGCGTTTTCACCGGGCTCCTCATCCCGTTATATCTTTGTGGCCTATTCCTGTGAAGTAGAAGAAGATATTGAAAGATGAAGAAAATGCATTGCTTTTACTGTGACAAGTGTGCTGGAAGTGTTAGGCCTCTTTCACACATCCGTTTTTAGTGTCAGGCATAATCCGTCGAATGCCTGAAGGGACGGATCCGGCGCTGAAATGAAAAAACTGATGCAACGGATCAGTTTTTTTGCTGGATCCGACCTGAACTTTTGAACCCGAAAAAATAAGTTTTGCAGCCAGAAAATGCAGGTTCGCATGTCCGGAGACAGTGGAAAATGTAGTAGTAGTACTAGTAGTCCCTGATTTCCAGAATCCGGATCAGTCTTTTGACGGTTTGCACAAAAGACTGGTCCGGTTCCATAGACTTCTATTATTTCCGGCTGCCTGATGCGCCGCTTCAGGCACTATCAGGCAGCTCCGGAAAAAATAAAAAACGTTGCAGTCACCATTTTGTCCGGCCGCCGGAATGTACATTTCCGCCGGACCGGGACAAAAACTGATGCAATGCAATGACATCAGGCGCGATCCGGCGCTAATGAAAGTCAATGCTAAAAAAAACGTATCCGGTACCGGATCCGTTTTTTTAACAACACGCCGGATCGTGCCTGAAGTCAAAAAACGGATGTGTGAAGGAGGCCTTATGGATGTGCTGTGTCCTGAAAAAAATAAATCTGTTATGTTTAACAGGGGAGGAGTCCTGAAGAGATCATTTTCATATTCCCAGTTCATTCTGGGATAAGTGAAGAGTCTCCGCGAGCTCCAAGAACACTGGGTTTTGGCTGTTGCAGCTGAAAGGAGGACATCAGTAAACCAGGGGAGCAGTCCTGAGGAGATCATTTGCATATTCCCAGTTCATTCTGGGATAAGTGAAGAGTCTCGCGAGCTCCAAGAACACTGGGTTTTGGCTGTTGCAACTGAAAGGATGACATCGGTAAACCAGGGGAGGAGTCCTGAGGAGATCATTTGCATATTCCCAGTTCATTCTGGGATAAGTGAAGAGTCTCCGCGAGCTCCAAGAACACTGGGTTTTGGCTGTTGTAGCTGAAAGGAGGACATCGGTAAACCAGGGGAGGAGTCCTGAGGAGATCATTTGCATATTCCCAGTTCATTCTGGGATAAGTGAAGAGTCTCCGCGAGCTCCAAGAACACTGGGTTTTGGCTGTTGTAGCTGAAAGGAGGACATCGGTAAACCAGGGGATGAGTCTTGAGGAGATCATTTGCATATTCCCAGTTCATTCTGGGATAAGTGAAGAGTCTCCGTGAGCTCCAAGAACACTGGGTTTTGGCTGTTGCAGCTGAAAGGAGGACATCGGTAAACCAGGGGAGGAGTCCTGAGGAATCATTTGCATATTCCCAGTTCATTCTGGGATAAGTGAAGAGTCTCCGCGAGCTCCAAAAACACTGGGTTTGGCTGTTGCAACTGAAAGGAGGACATCGGTAAACCAGGGGAGGAGTCCTGAGGAGATCATTTGCATATTCCCAGTTCATTCTGGGATAAGTGAAGAGTCTCCGCGAGCTCCAAGAACACTGGGTTTTGGCTGTTGTAGCTGAAAGGAGGACATCGGTAAACCAGGGGAGGAGTCCTGAGGAGATCATTTGCATATTCCCAGTTCATTCTGGGATAAGTGAAGAGTCTCCGGAGCTCCAAGAACACTGGGTTTTGGCTGTTGTAGCTGAAAGGAGGACATCGGTAAACCAGAGGAGGAGTCTTGAGGAGATCATTTGCATATTCCCAGTTCATTCTGGGATAAGTGAAGAGTCTCCGCGAGCTCCAAGAACACTGGGTTTTGGCTGTTGCAGCTGAAAGGAGGACATCGGTAAACCAGGGGAGGAGTCCTGAGGACATAATTTGCATATTCCCAGTTAATTCTGGGATAAGTGAAGAGTCTCCGCGAGCTCCAAGAACACTGGGTTTTGGTTGTTGCAGCTGAAAGGAGGACATCGGTAAGCCACGCGAATTTTGGTACTTTTTTCACCGCTGTGATATCTCTTTAACAATAAGAGCATGGAAGAGGCCAGGAGCCATGTGGTGAGTTGCATTTCTTGCTACATGTTCACAGATTTACCAGTGGAAAAGCCAGATTTCACATGCCACAAATGCAAGCTTGTGTCCATGTTGGAGGAAAAGTTGCAAAATCTGGAAGAGAGGTTATCTACATTGAAGATCATTAAGGAAGATGAAGAGTTCTTAGACAGAGCAGAATTATCTCTTCATGGTGCAGAAACAGAAGAAATTCGAAGAGCACCTGAAGAAGCAGAGGAATGGAAGCATGTGACCCAGAGAAGCAGGAGGATCGTGAGGCAGTCAGCACCCATACTGCTCAGGAACCAGTACCAGGCTCTCACACAGGAGAATGATGAAGAAATACATCAGGATAAGACTTTGCCCACAAAGAGCAACCTTGTAAGCCCTCAGAGTCCTCCTGAATGGAGAAAGAAAAATGTTGTGAAGAAGAAACAGAGAGTTGTGGTCATGGGGGATTCCCTGTTGAGAGGAACAGAGGCTGCTATCTGCAGACCGGATATAACCTCAAGAGAAATGTGCTGTCTTCCAGGAGCAAAATTAAAGATGTGTCTGACAGGATATCAGGACTCTTTAGACCTAAAGATGACTACCCATTCCTGCTAATACATGTGGGGACAAATGACACCACAAGAAGTGACCTGGAAACCATCTGCAGTGACTTTGAAAACTTAGGCAAGAAAGTGAAAGAACTGGGTGCGCAGGTGGTCTTCTCATCCATCCTCCCAGTGGATGGCCATGGAGCAAGGAGGTGGAATAAGATTCTGCAGGTGAACAACTGGCTACGTCGATGGTGCCGTCAGCAAGGATTTGGATTTCTGGATCACGGAGTGAATTACCTATATGATGGACTACTTGCTAGAGATGGGGTGCACCTTACGAAGACTGGAAAACATGTATTTGGAAGTCGCCTTGCTACACTCATCAGGAGAGCTTTAAACTAGAACAATGTGGGAAGGGAAGCAAAACGCCAGAAAAAGCCATACACCTGACAAATGCTATTGAGAACTCGGCTATTAGAAGTGGAAAGGAAGAACGAAGACAAAACAATCTAAATAATAAAAATATTGGAGGAAGAGAAACCAATCACAAACTAAAATGTTTTTATACAAATGCACAAAGCATGGGCAACAAACAAGGAGAATTGGAACTACTAATGCAGGAGAAGTATGATGTCATTGGAATCACTGAAACTTGGTGGGACGATACACATGATTGGAATACAAGGCTAGAAGGATACAACTTATTTGCAAGAAACAGACTTGATAAACGAGGAGGAGGTGTCGCATTGTATGTTAGAAAAGCGTATATTTGCACAGAGATTTATGCTTCAGAGACTGGTAGTTCTGTGGAAATTGTTTGGGTAAGAATACAAGGACAGAACAATGGAAAGGACACCATTGTAGGTATTTACTACAGGCCACCTATGCAAGCTGTAGATATGGATGAACTCTTTATGCATCAAATGGCCAAGTTCTCCAAAAAATATGACATAGTAGTCATGTGAGATTTCAACTATCCAGACATTTGTTGGGAATCGCTCTCAGGCAAAACTAACAGGTCAAGGAAATTCTTATCCTCTCTTGCTGACAACTTTATCTTTCAAAAGGTAGGGGAGAAAACAAGGGGAACTGCTACCTTGGATCTAATCCTTATAAATAGGAAGGAAATGGTTGAGGAGGTAAGAGTGGCTGGGACCCTAGGAGGTAGTGACCATGCTATTTTAGAATTTTGGATAACAAGAGGAGGAAGACCTGTGAAGACTCAGACGTCAAAGTTAGATCTCAGAAAGGCAGATTTTAAGGGACTCAGAAAGAGAATTGGAGGGATCCAATGGCAGGATATCCTTAAGGACAAAAATGTCCAGGAAGGATGGGACATCTTGAAAAATGAGATTCTCAAAGCACAATCGTTAACAATTCCAAAAAGAGGGAAGAATGGGAAGCATTTAAGGAAACCAGGATGGATGAACACAGAACTTAAACACATGATAAAAAGGAAGAAAGAAATGTTTATCAAATGGAAAGAGGGAGGCATATCTAAAGAAGAATATAATGCCATCTGCAGAACCTGCAGGGCACAAATCAGATTATCTAAAGCTGACAATGAATTAAGGCTTGCAAGAGATGTCAAAAGCAACAAAAAAGGATTTTGGGGATACGTCAAAAGTAAAAGAAAAGTCAAAGATGCTATAGGATTTTTACAGGATGAAAATGATGAAATGGTAAGAAAGGATGTTGAGAAGGCTGAACTTTTAAATTCCTATTTTGCATCTGTTTTCTCTCAGAAAGGAAATGTAACATCAATGATCTTCACTGTCCTATTAAAGGAATAGAAGAATCCAGGATATCAATAAACAGAAAGACAGTGAGGAAACACTTAGCTAACCTAAATGAATTCAAGTCTCCAGGTCCAGATGAATTACACCCCAGAATACTGAAGGAGATAGCAGAAGAAATTCTTGAACCACTGTCCATAATCTTTGAAAATTCTTGGAGAACAGGTGAAGTCCCAGAAGACTGGAGAAGAGCAAATGTTGTTCCTATCTTCAAAAAGGGGAAGAAGGTGGACCCAGGGAACTACAGGCTGGTGAGTCTGACTTCTATACCAGGAAAGATCTTTGAACAAATTATTAAAGAACATGTATGTAAGTACCTGCATAAGAATGAAGTGATTAAACAGAGTCAGCATGGGTTTGTAACTAATAAGTCATGTCAGACTAACTTAATTTCCTTCTATGACAGAATCACTGACTGGGTGGATCAGGGAAATGCTGTAGATATAGTATATCTTGACTTCAGCAAAGCATTTGAGATTTGACTAAGTATCTCACACAATCCTTATTGAAAAAATGACTAAGTATGGAATGGACAAGGCAACTGTTAGGTGGATTCATAACTGGCTTAGTGATCAGACTCAAAGAGTGGTCGTAAATGGCTGCACATCCAGTTGGAAGAATGTCTCAAGTGGGGTACCACAAGGCTCTGTTTTGGGCCCTGTATTGTTCAACATCTTTATCAATGATTTAGATGAATGAATTGAGGGTAAACTGATCAAATTTGCTGATGACACAAAGCTAGGAGGGGTAGCTAATACTAGAGAAGAGAGAGAGAGGATTCAAAAAGATATAAATAAACTGGAGCAGTGGGCAGCAACTAACAGAATGGTTTTTAACAGGGAAAAATGCAAAGTACTACATCTGGGCAATAAAAATGAAAAATGCATATACAAAATGGGAGGAATAGGGCTAAGTAACAGCACATGTGAAAAAGACTTGGGTATACTAATTGATCACAGACTGAACATGAGTCAACAGTGTGATGCAGCAGCAAAAAAGGCAAATACAATTCTAGGATGTATCAACAGAAGCATAGAGTCTAGATCACGTGAGGTCATTATTGCCCTCTACTCCTCTTTGGTCAGACCTCATCTGGAATACTGTGTCCAGTTTTGGGCACCACATTTTAACCCCTTCCCGACCCATGACGCCGACGTCGGCGTCATGAAAACCTGTGCCATCCCGATCCATGACGCTGACGTCGGCGTCATGCTATAAATCATGTTCCTGCGGGTCGGGTGACCAGGGTCACTGAAAGGTCACCTGACCCGCAGGCACAGGACCCCTTGCGCATCACCACAGTGGGGGTGGCTTAACCCCCACGTGGCCACGATCGCTCTGATTGGCTGTTAAAAGTGAAACAGCCAATCAGAGCGATTTGTAATATTTCACCAATGAAACTGGTGAAATATTACAATCCAGCCATGGCCGATGCTGCAATAGCATCTTCCATAGCGGGACACCAAGATCTGACCCCCCCACACCAAGTCACGGCGGTGATCGGCCGCCGCCACCGAAAGATGACAGCGATCGGTCACCGCCGTCACTATCTGCTCCCCTGCTCCTGCGATCCGCTGCCCCCACCTTCCGATCCCCCCCTCACCTTCCGACCCCCCTACTTACCTCTCTCGGTCCACCGATGTCCCTGGATCCATCCCGGCGGCTGCCCGGGATTCTTCATGGGCGCATCATCTTGGAAAATGGCGGGCGCATGCGCAGTGCGCCCTCCAGTGTACAAAAAATTTATTTTGATCACTGTGATAAACTGTCACAGTGTCAAAATAAAAAAAAGTAAATGAACCCCCCCCCTGTCATAGGTAGGGACAAATAATAAAATAAAGAATTTTTTTTTTCCTAGCGGATTTTGCTGCTGATCCGCAGCTGATTCTGCTGCCGATCCGCAGCGGATTTTGCTGCTGATCCGCGGCGGATTTTGCTGCTGATCCGCGGCGGATTTTGCTGCGGATCCGCGGCTGATTTTGCTGCGGATCCGTGGCCGATATTGCTGCTGATCCGCGGCGGATTTTGCTGCAGATCCGCGGCAGATTTTGCTGCGGATTTTGCTGCGGATCCCCAGCGGATTTTGCTGGGGATCCGCAGCGGATTTTGCTGCTGATCCGCGGCGGATTTTTTTGGGTGCTCTGATTCGCGGCGGATTTTGCTGCTGATCACGTCGGATTTTGCTGCTGATCCGCAGCGGATTTTGCTGCAGATTTTGCTGGGGATCCGCAGCGGATTTTGCTGGGGATCCGCAGCGGATTTTGCTGGGGATCCGCGGTGGATTTTGCTGCTGATCCGCGGCGGATTTTGCTGCTGATCCGCGGCGGATTTTGCTGCAGATCCGCGGCTGATTTTGCTGCGGATCCGCGGCGGATATTGCTGCTGATCCGCGGGGATTTTGCTGCTGATCCGCAGCGGATTTTGCTGCTGATCCGCGGCGGATATTGCTGCTGATCCGCGGCGGATTTTGCTGCTGATCCGCGGCGGATATTGCTGCTGATCCGGGCGGATTTTGCTGCTGATCCGCGGCGGATTTTGCTGCGGATCCCCGGCGGATATTGCTGGGGATCCGCGGCGGATTTTGCTGGGGATTCGCGGCGGATTTTGCTGCTGATCCGCGGCGGATTTTGCTGCTGATCCGCGGCGGATTTTGCTGCTGATCCGCGGCGGATTTTGCTGCTGATCCACGGCTGACTTTGCTGCGGATCCTCGGCTGATTTTGCTGCGGATCCGCGGCGGAAATTGCTGCTGATCCATGGCGGATTTTGCCGCTGATCCGCGGCGGATTTTGCCACTGATCCGCGGCTGAGTTTGCTGCGGATCCGTGGCGGACATTGCTGCTGATCCGCGGTGGATTTTGCTGCTGATCCGCGGCGGATTTTGCTGTGGATCCGCGGCGGATTTTGCCGCTGATCCGCGGCTGATTTTGCTGCGGATCCGCGGCGGACATCGCTGCTGATCCGCGGCGGATTTTGCCGCTGATCCGCGGCGGATTTTGCTGCGGATCCCCAGCGGATGTTGCTGGGGATCCGCACCGGATTTTGCTGGGGATCCGCGGCGGATTTTGCTGCGGATCAGCGGCGGATTTTGCCGGGGATCCCGGCGGATTTTGCCTGGGATCCGTGACGGATTTTTTGGCGCTGCGGATCCACAGCAGATCCAGAAACCATGTACAGTACAATGCAAATAAATGGTTAAAAAAAACGCTGTGCACATGCGGATTTGCTGCGGTTTTAAATCCGCAGCATGTCAATTCTTTGTGCGGATTCCACAGTGGTTTTACACCTATTTCATTATAGGTGTAAAACCGCAGGGAAAAACCGCAGCAAATCCGCGCTAAATTCGCAGGTAAAACGCAGGTCATTTTACCTGCGGATTTAAGAAAAATCCGCAAGTGAATCCGCAACGTGTGCACGGGGCCTCAGGGTTAGGGTTAGGCTGGGTTCATATTGCATTATGGCAGTCCGTTAGATGGACTGAGTTTCACCGTGGTATAACGCGGTGTAACGCAGTCCGTTAATGCTGCCATTCATCCCCATTTGTGTGCGCATCGCAACGCATGCCGTAAAGCGGCATGCGTTCGCGACCTGCCGTCATTCAGTGACGGAGCCTCGGACACGGGCTGCAGCATCTGGGCTCCGTCACCGCTAGCACATGCTATACCGTTACCAGCCGGTCAACGCTACGTGTTGAACGGGCGGGTAAAACGCAATATGAACCCAGCCTTAGGGTTAGAACAAGGGTTAGGGTTAGCATTAGGGTTAAGGTTAGAATTAGGGTTAGGGTTGGAATTTGGGTTAGGGTTGGAATTAGGGTTAGGGTTGGAATTGGGGTTAGGCTTGTGGTTAGGTTTATGGTTAGAGTTGGGATTAGGGTTAGGGGTGTGTTGGGGTTAGGGTTATGGTTAGGGTTTGTATTAGGGTTAGGTGTGTGTAGGGGTTAGGGTTGGGGTTAGGGGTGTGTTGGGGTTAGGGTTGGAGTGAGAATTGAGGGGTTTCCACTATTTAGGCACATCAGGGCGTCTCCATACGCGACATGGCGCCACCATTGATTCCTGCAAATTTTGCGTTCAAAAAGTCAAACAGTGCTCCCTTTATTCCAAGCCCCGACGTATGCCCAAACAGTGGTTTATCCCCAATATGGGGTATCAGCGTACTCGGGAAAAATTGCACAACAACTGTTAACATTGGAAAAAAAATTGGGGACTAAAAAATTATTTTTGTGGAAAAAAAATGATTTTATATTTTCACGGCTCTGCGTTATAAACTTCTGTGAAGGACTTGGAGATTCAAAGTGCTTACCACACATCTATAGGAGTTCCTTGGGGGATCTAGTTTCCAAAATGGGGTCACTTGTGGGGAGTTTCTACTGTTTAGGCACATCAGGGACTCTGCAAACGTAACATGACGCCCGAAGACCATTCCATCAAGTGGGCATTTCAAAACGTCACTACTTCCCATCCGAGCCCCGACGTGTGCCCATACAGTAGTTTTCTCCCACATATGGGATATCAGCATACTCAGGACAAATTGGACAACAACTTTTGGGGTCTAATTTCTCATGTTACCCTTGGGAAAATAAAAAAATTGGGGACTGAAAGATCCTGATTGTGGAAAAAATATGATTTTTTTATTTTCATGCCCGGGCGTTATAAACTTCTGTGTAGCCCTTGGGGGTTCAAAGTGCTCACCACACATCTAGATAAGTTCTTTGCGGGGTCTTTTTTCCAAAATGGGGTCACTTGTGGGGAGTTTCTACTGTTTAGGCACATCAGGGGCTCTGCAAACGTAACAAGATGCCCGCAGACCATTCCATCAAGTCGGCATTTCAAAGCGTCACTACATCCCTTCCGAGCCCTGACGTGTGCCCAAACAGTGGTTCCCCCCCACATATGGGGTACTAGCGTACTCAGGACAAACTGGACAACAACTTTTGGGGTCCAATTTCTCCTGTAACCATTGTGAAAATAAAAAATAGTGGGCTAAAAAATCATTTTTTGAGAAAAAAAAAATGATTTTTTTTTTTCACGGCTCTGCGTTATAAACTTCTGTGAAGCACCTGGGGGTTCAAAGTGCTCACTATGCATCTAGAAATTGCTCAACAAATTTTAGGATCCAATTTATATTGTTGCCCATGTGAAGATGAAAAAAACTGAGGCTAAAAGAAAATTTTAGTGAAAAAAAGTACTTTCTTTTTTTTACGGATCAATTTGTGAAGCACCTGGGGGTTCAAAGTGCTCACTATGCATCTAGATAAGTTCCTTAGGGGGTCTAGTTTCCAAAATGGGGTCACTTGTGGGGGAGCTCCAATGTTTAGGCACACAGGAACTCTCCAAATGCGACATGGCAACCGCTAAATATTCCATGCATATTTTCTATTCAAAAAGTCAAATGGCGCTCCTTCCCTTCTGAGCCCTGCCGTGCGCCCAAACAGTGGTTTATGACCACATATGAGTTATCTGTGTACTCAGGAGAAATTGCCCAACAAATTTTAGGATCCAATTTATACTGTTGCCCATGTGAAAATGAAAAAACTGAGGCTAAAAAAAATTTTTGTGAAAAAAAGTACTTTCTTTTTTTTACTGATCAATTTGTGAAGCACCTGGGGGTTCAAAGTGCTCACTATGCATCTAGATAAGTTACTTAGGGGGTCTAGTTTCCAAAATGGGGTCACTTGTGGGGGTGCTCAAATGTTTAGGCACACAGGGACTCTCCAAATGCAACATGGCAACCGCTAAATATTCCAGCATATTTTCCATTCAAAAAGTCAAATGGCGCTCCTTCCCTTCTGAGCCCTGCCGTGCGCCCAAACAGTGGTTTATGAACACATATGAGGTATCTGTGTACTCAGGAGAAATTGCCCAACAAATTTTAGGATAAAATTTATACTGTTGCCCATGTGAAAATGTAAAAACTGAGGCTAAAAGAAAATTTTTGTGAAAAAAAAGTACTTTCTTTTTTTTACAGATCAATTTGTGAAGCACCTGGGGGTTCAAAGTGATCACTATGCATCTAGATAAGTTCCTTAGGGGGTATAGTTTCCAAAATGGGGTCACTTGTGGGGGAGCTCCAATGTTTAGGCACACAGGGACTCTCCAAATGCAACATGGAAACTGCTAAATATTCCAGCATATTTTCCATTCAAAAAGTCAAATGGCGCTCCTTCCCTTCTGAGCCCTGCCGTGCGCCCAAACAGTGGTTTATGACCACAGATGAGGTATCTGTGTACTCAGGGGAAATTGCTCAACAAATTTTAGGATCCATTTTATCCTGTTGCCCATGTAAAAATGAAAAAATTGATGCTAAAAAAAATTTTTGTTGGAAAAAATAAAATGTCCATTTTTTCCTTTTTTTTTGCTTTAGTTCCTGTGAAGCACCTGAAGGGTTAATAATCTTCTTGAATGTAGTTTTGAGTAGCTTGAGGGGTGCAGTTTTTATAAAGGTGTCACTTTTGGGTATTTTCTGCCATATAGACCCCTCAAAGTGACTTCAAATGTGAGGTGGTCCCTAAAAAAAATGGTTTTGTAAATTTTGCTGTAAAAATGAGATATCGCTGGTCAACTTTTAAACCTTATAACTTCCTAACAAAAAAAAATGTTGTTCCCAAAATTGTGCTGATACAAAGTAGACATGTGGGAAATGTTATTTATTAACTATTTTGTGTCACATAACTCTCTGGTTTTACAGAATAAAAATTAAAAATTTGAAAATTACAAAATTTTAAAATTTTCGCCAAATTTCCATTTTTTTTCACTAATAAACGCAAAAATTATCGACCTAAATTTACCACTAACATGAAGCCCAATATGTCACGAAAAAACAATCTCAGAATCGCTAGGATCCGTTGAAGCGTTCCTGAGTTATTACCTCATAAAGGGACACTGGTCAGAATTGCAAAAAATGGCAAGGTCTTTAAGGTCAAAATAGGCTGGGTCATGAAGGGGTTAAAAAAGAAATCAACAAACTGGAGCAAGTTCAAAGAATAGCCACCAGAATGGTGACCGGTCTGCAAACCATGTCCTATGAGGAACGGTTGCAGGATTTGGGAATGTTTAGCTTGCAAAAAAGAAGACTGAGAGGAGACTTAATAGCTGTCTACTAGTGTTGAGTAGAGTTGAGCGATACTTTCCGATATCAGTAAGTATCGGATCGGAATGGTATCGCCGATACCCAAAAAGTATCGGCGATACCCGATACCGATACCGGAAATCCAATGTAAGTCTATGGGAACAAAATATCGGAATTAAAAAAAACCCATTCTTGCCTTGTAGGTTAGTTGTACATGAAGGAAAACAACAAAGAGTAATGTAGAATGTATTGGGGGAGGTTGAGGAGACATTAAAGGCATAGATGTTTACCTCAATCAAATGAAATAGCAGTAATCCTTTTTTTTTTTAAAGACGTTTGGATTGACGAAGAAATTGACAATGATGTTAACCTTTTTCTATTTTGGCAAATATGTATGTTTCACAACTTCCATGCTCTTCACCTTTTTAACTTCTGCCACACTTTCTCCTTCATAATCTTCAGCAGCATCATCTTTTTCATCAAATTATTCTTCATCTTCACCTTATTTATCTTCTTCTTAAACTTCTTGCTATTCATCTTTTTGTTAACATTACTCATATTCTTCTTATTAAACTATTATTCTTCTTCATATTCTACTTCATCTTCTTCCTATTCATCTTCTTCATCATATTCTTATTTGTGACAGAGATTCCTGTTCTTGTAATCTGTAAAAGTATGAATTTTTCATCCTTCTGTTCTTGCTGTCACCAAAGATTTAAATTACAACAGTGTTTGTCCGCGTTCAGTTTAGCCTGCAGCAGCAGCAGCAGGCCTTTTCCAGGGGCACCACGAGGAGGAACGGACTCACCCCCATACACTGCTTAGTCTTCTTCTGCTTATAATTTAGAGCATATATTTAGCTCTTAATTTTGGTCTTATACTTCATGTTCTTCTGCTTTTTGATCTTCTGCTTATTGTTCTTCTGTCTCTTGTTCTGTATCTTGTAGTTTGTCTTAACCTTCTTTTGTCCTGTTGGTGATCTTCTTCTGGGTAATCTTTTATTTGTTCTTTGTGATGGTGTTCAGGCTGGTTGGCTTGATGCTCGTCGTCCTTGTGGTCGTCGTCTTCTTCGGGGTGGTCTCCAGGGTCGTCGTCGTCGTCCTCTTCAGGGTCCTCGTCTTCAGGGTCCTCGTCTTCGGGCTCGTCGTCTTCTTCGGGGTGGTCATCAGGGTCGTCGTCTTCATTGTTGGTGATCCATAGTGATTACCCAAAAAAACATTTAAAAAATCTTCAATTTGGAAATGTAGCTGAAGGTACAAGAAGGCTGACTAACTTCCGAGAACCAGCTGACGTTACTGGAACCCGGATGGGTATCAGATGGTACAAGAGACAATGGAAGTAACGAGGACCAGCTGACTGTGCTGGAACCCGGAGGGGCAGCAGAAGGAAAAGAGCCAATGGCACAACCGAGGACCAGCTGGCGTTACTGGTACACGGTTACTAAGCAGGAGGTACCTGTGCTCCAAAGCACTAACAAGGACTAGCAGACGTTGCTGGAACTTGGATACCGAGATGGAGGCACCTAGGCCAAAGGCACTGCGGAGAACCAGCTGACGGTACTGGAACCCGGATGGGTAGCAGAAGGTACAAGAGCCAATGGAAGTAACGAGGACCAGCTGACTGTACTGGAACCCGGAGGGGCAGCAGAAGGAAAAGAGCCAATGGCACATCCGAGGACCAGCTGACGTTACTGGGACACGGTTACTAAGCAGGAGGTACCTGTGCTCCAAAGCACTACCAAGGACCAGCAGACGTTGCTGGAACTCGGATACCGAGATGGAGGCACCTAGGCCAAAGGCACTGCGGAGAACCAGCTGACGGTACTGGAACCCGGACGGGTAGCAGAAGGTACCCATGGAAATTGAAGTTGACAGGCCGCGAGCCGGCCGCAGTTACCGAATCCCACAGTCCTACAGTGGGTGATTGTCCTATTGTCACAACGGAAACAGCCTTTATTTACATATCCCGCAGCACACATAGGAAGCACCTAAACTGCAGGCACCATAGAGTCGGCTAACCCGACCGCAACACGACAGGACAACTTATTGGAGGCTAAGTGACGTTTACACTGACAGGAAACAGCTGGCGTGCTGTAACCAGTCTGGGCAGGAGTGAGTACCCGTGCCAATTACACTTCCGAGCAACAACTGGTGGTGTTGGAGCCCAGGGATGAGAGGAGAACAGAGTGGAGGCAGCAGGACTTTTTGCCGTTCACACAGCAGGGGAACAGCTGACATTACTGAACCCCAGTAACACAGGAGCAAGTGTTGACTGTGCTAACAGCACTTCCGAGCAACAACTGGCGGTGTTGGAGCCTAGGGATGAGAGGAGAACAGAGTGGAGGCAGCAGGACTTTTTGCCGTTCACACAGCAGGGGAACAGCTGACATTACTGAACCCCAGTAACACAGGAGCAAGTGTTGACTGTGCTAACAGCACTTCCGAGCAACAACTGGCGGTGTTCGAGCCCGGGGATGAGAGGAGAACAGAGTGGAGGCAGCAGGACTTTTTGCCGTTCACACAGCAGGGGAACAGCTGACATTACTGAACCCCAGTAACACAGGAGCAAGCGTTGACTGTGCTAACAGCACTTCCGAGCAACAACTGGCGGTGTTGGAGCCCAGGGATGAGAGGAGAACAGAGTGGAGGCAGCAGGACTTTTTGCCGTTCACACAGCAGGGGAACAGCTGACATTACTGAACCCCAGTAACACAGGAACAAGTGTTGACTGTGCTAACAGCACTTCCGAGCAACAACTGGCGGTGTTGGAGACCAGGGATGAGAGGAGAACAGAGTGGAGGCAGCAGGACTTTTTGCCGTTCACACAGCAGGGGAACAGCTGACATTACTGAACCCCAGTAACACAGGAGCAAGTGTTGACTGTGCTAACAGCACTTCCGAGCAACAACTGGCGGTGTTGGAGCCCAGGGATGAGAGGAGAACAGAGTGGAGGCAGCAGGACTTTTTGCCGTTCACACAGCAGGGGAACAGCTGACATTACTGAACCCCAGTAACACAGGAGCAAGTGTTGACTGTGCTAACAGCACTTCCGAGCAACAACTGGCGGTGTTGGAGCCCAGGGATGAGAGGAGAACAGAGTGGAGGCAGCAGGACTTTTTGCCGTTCACACAGCAGGGGAACAGCTGACATTACTGAACCCCAGTAACACAGGAGCAAGTGTTGACTGTGCTAACAGCACTTCCGAGCATCAACTGGCGGTGTTGGAGCCCAGGGATGAGAGGAGAACAGGGTGGAGGCAGCAGGACTTTTTGCCGTTCACACAGCAGGGGAACAGCTGACATTACTGAACCCCAGTAACACAGGAGCAAGTGTTGACTGTGCTAACAGCACTTCCGACCAACAACTGGCGCTGTTGCAGCCCAGGGATGAGAGGAGAACAGGGTGGAGGCAGCAGGACTTTTTGCCGTTCACACAGCAGGGGAACAGCTGACATTACTGAACCCCAGTAACACAGGAGCAAGTGTGGACTGTGCTAACAGCACTTCCGAGCAACAACTGGCGGTGTTGGAGCCCAGGGATGAGAGGAAAACAGAGTGGAGTCAGCAGGACTTTTTGCCGTTCACACAGCAGGGGAACAGCTGACATTACTGAACCCCAGTAACACAGGAGCAAGTGTTGACTGTGCTAACAGCACTTCCGAGCAACAACTGGCGGTGTTGGAGCCCAGGGATGAGAGGAGAACAGAGTGGAGGCAGCAGGACTTTTTGCCGTTCACACAGCAGGGGAACAGCTGACATTACTGAACCCCAGTAACACAGGAGCAAGTGTTGACTGTGCTAACAGCACTTCCGAGCAACAACTGGCGGTGTTGGAGCCCAGGGATGAGAGGAGAACAGAGTGGAGGCAGCAGGACTTTTTGCCGTTCACACAGCAGGGGAACAGCTGACATTACTGAACCCCAGTAACACAGGAGCAAGTGTTGACTGTGCTAACAGCACTTCCGAGCATCAACTGGCGGTGTTGGAGCCCAGGGATGAGAGGAGAACAGCGTGGAGGCAGCAGGACTTTTTGCCGTTCACACAGCAGGGGAACAGCTGACATTACTGAACCCCAGTAACACAGGAGCAAGTGTTGACTGTGCTAACAGCACTTCCGAGCAACAACTGGCGGTGTTGGAGTCCAGGGATGAGAGTAGAACAGAGTGGAGCGCAGAGGACTTTTTGCCGTTCACACAGCAGGGGAACAGCTGACATTACTGAACCCCAGTAACACAGGAGCAAGTGTTGACTGTGCTAACAGCACTTCCGAGCAACAACTGGCGGTGTTGGAGCCCAGGGATGAGAGGAGAACAGGGTGGAGGCAGCAGGACTTTTTGCCGTTCACACAGCAGGGGAACAGCTGACATTACTGAACCCCAGTAACACAGGAGCAAGTGTTGACTGTGCTAACAGCACTTCCGACCAACAACTGGCGCTGTTGCAGCCCAGGGATGAGAGGAGAACAGGGTGGAGGCAGCAGGACTTTTTGCCGTTCACACAGCAGGGGAACAGCTGACATTACTGAACCCCAGTAACACAGGAGCAAGTGTGGACTGTGCTAACAGCACTTCCGAGCAACAACTGGCGGTGTTGGAGCCCAGGGATGAGAGGAAAACAGAGTGGAGTCAGCAGGACTTTTTGCCGTTCACACAGCAGGGGAACAGCTGACATTACTGAACCCCAGTAACACAGGAGCAAGTGTTGACTGTGCTAACAGCACTTCCGAGCAACAACTGGCAGTGTTGCAGCCCAGGGAGTAGAGTTCAGGTGGTAGAAAGATGAACATAACAGGAGACATGGATAACGTTGCCAACCAGTTATTTAATCGGAAACCGGACAGGCAAATTCAGGCGAGATCCATGCCTTGTTCATTTTCAGAAAAGTAAGCCTGTCTACATTATCGGAGGATAGTCGCATGCGACGGTCTGTTAGTACACCACCTGCAGCACAAAAGACGCGCTCCGATAATACACTGGCAGCAGGGCAAGCCAGCACCTCCAATGCATACTGGCTAAGCTCTGGCCATGTATCCAGCTTAGAGACCCAAAACTTGAATGGGGAAGAGCCATCTGGGAGTACACTGAGAGGGCAAGACATGTAGTCTGTCACCATCTTACGGAAACTTGCCTCCTGCTGACTGGAGCCGTCTCGGATGGTGTAGACATTGGTGGCGCTGCCACAAAACTTCGCCACATTTGGAACATACTGGTCTTGCCCTGTGCAGAGGCGCTGCTTGTGCTCCCTCTTGTTGCAGAGCTGTCTCCACTGCCTCGATGCACAGAGCTGCTTTGTAAAGCAGTAGCAGCAGCAGTGCTCTCGGCTGGAATGGAGAACATTATGGATTGCACCAGTGTGTCTTGGTACTCCCGCATTTTACGCTCCCGGTTCAACGGTGTGATGAGGCTTTGTAAGTTGTCCCGGTAGCGAGGGTCTAGGAGGGTGTACACCCAATAATCAGACGTGGTGAGAATGTGGGCGATGCGGCGGTCGTTTCTCAGGCACTGCAGCATGAAATCAACCATGTGCTGCAGACTCCCAACTGGCCAAGAAACGCTGTCCCCTGCAAGAGGCGTCATCTCTGCCTGCTCTGCATCACCCCACCCTCGCTCTACATACTGACTAGAGCGTTGTGTACCTCCCTCTGGAGCGATGTCTTCCTCCTCCATTGACTCCTCCTCATCCTCCTCACAAAGTGAGCCCTGCCCAGCCCTTTGTGAGGAACCACGTTGCGCTGACTGTCCAGAAGGTGATGAAATTTGTGACTCCTCATCCTCCACCTCTTCCAAAACCTCATCCCTTAGTGCTTGCAGTGTTTTTTGAAGCAGTCAGATAAGGGGGACAGTCAGGCTGACTAGTGCATCATCTGCACTCGCCATCCGCGTTGACTCATCAAACGCACGCAAAACATGGCAGATGTCCTTCATAGAGGCCCACTCAGTAGTGGTGAAGTGTGAACGGCGCAAATTGCGAGTTGATTGCGCCTGATGCAGCTGATACTCCATTACTGCTGGCTGCTGCTCACACAACCGCTCCAACATATGTAACGTGGAATTCCACCTGGTGGGTACGTCACATATGATGCGATGTTCAGGAAGGCGAAATCTGCGTTGCAGAGCTGAAATGCGCGATCTGGCCATGCTGGAACGTTGCAAGTGAGCGCACTCTAGGCGGACCTTGTGCAGCAGTGCATCAAGATCCGGATAGTCCCTCAAAAAACTCTGCACGACCAAGTTGAGCACATGTGCCAGACATGGTATGTGAGTGAGGTTGCCAAGGCCCAGAGCTGCCACCAGATTTCGGCCATTGTCACACACTACCAAGCCTGGCTGGAGATTCGCTGGCAAAAACCACACGTCGCTCTCCTGCTTGATGGCATTCCAGAGCTCCTGCGCTGTGTGGCTTCGATTCCCCATGGAAATTAATTTCAGGACGGCCTGTTGACGTTTGGCCACGGCTGTGCTCATATCGGTCGCAACAGGTAAGCGTTCACGGGTCCATGTAGAGGTAGACCGTGACGGCTCCTGCAGCAATGATTCTGAGGAACTGGAGTAGGAGGAGGAGTCAATGTGTACAGACTGGATTCCTGCAATCCTTGGAGTTGGCAGAACACGTACAGCGCCACTCGCAAGATCTGTACCCGGCTCCACAACATTGACCCAATGGGCAGTGAGGGAAAGGTATCGTCCCTGGCCATGGGTACTGGTCCATGCATCGGTGGTCAGGTGGACCTTGCTACTGACGGCGTTTAGTAGCGCATGTTTAATTTTTCCCTCAACATGCTTTTGCAGACCAGGGACGGCTTGCCTGCTGAAATAAAATCGGCTGGGCACATTGTATTGTGGGACTGCCAATGCCATTAAGTTACGGAAACTGTCAGTCTCCACCAGCCTGAATGACAGCATTTCAAGGGACAGGAGTTTTGCAATGCCAGCATTCAGAGCCTGTGCTCGTGGATGGTTTGCCGAGTATGGCCGTCTTTTATCCCATACCTGTGCTACCGATGGCTGTTTTGTGGCCTGGGAGTGTGAGGATGACAGGGAACTTGCAGCTGTGGGTGGAATAACACTGGGTCTCTGGACAACAGTGACAGAGGTTCTTCCATGGCGATCCTGTGAGGAAGCCGAACCAGCTGTGTGTGAGCTGGAGGAAGAGGCTCCAACACGAGCTGAAGATGTAGGTGCTGCTGTAGGTTGGCCTACATCTCCAGTGTGTCTTTGTAACTCAACCACGTGCTTTGTCCGCACATGTTTCCACATATTTGTGGTATTGAGGTTACTGACACTTTTACCTCTTTTTACTTTTTGATTACACAGCTTGCATTTGACATAGCAAATATCATCTGCAATTGTGTCAAAAAAGGACCACGCAGTGCAAGTCCTGGGAGCGCCCATTTTGGCTTTTGGAAGAGAACTGCTCTGAACGGGTGCCAAACTGGAGGCTACAGGCAACCGAGTCTGCAGCCTACCTCTCCCTCCTGTTTGGACCGTTGGGGCAATCTCTTCCTCAGAGCTGCTCCCACCACCTTCCTGTTCCTCACGCCATGTTGGGTCTTGGACCTCATCATCTCCACTACCCTCTTCCAACACCTGCTGCTGTTGGGTGGTCTGGCCAGCACCATGCTCAACAGAAACTGGCACCTGAGTCTCATCATCAGATGCGTTCTGCGGTGTGCTGACCATTGGCACTGGCTCACCCGCCTCTTCAGATTCAGAGAGACACATCTGTTGCGCATCACTGCATACTCCCTCTTCTTCACATTCCAGAATGCTGCTTGGCTGGGCCCCTGTTTGCAAGCCAACAGATTCTGAGAACAGAAGCAGAGACTCAGCTGGCTCCTGTACAGAGCTCTCTGACTGCCTGGGCAATTTGGCAGGCGGTGAAGAGACAGATGGTTGTTCAACAGTGCTGTGGTCCTGAGAGGAGGTGGAAGCAATTGAAGTCGATGCATTGGCTGCCATCCAACCAACAACGGCTTCAATTTGTTCTTCCCGCAGCAGGTGGGTACGCCGACCTCCTACAAAAGTGCGCATAAAGGAACGCTCAGGGGAAAACTGGTGGATGCTGTGTCACTGGGGGCGGCAGCAGCCACAGAATCCCCACGTCCTCTCCCTGCTGAAACTCCACTGCCACGACCACGTGCCTTACTCCCTGCCTTCTTCATCTTGGTAGATTGATAAAGAAAGTCAGAAAGTTATAAGGCCTAAGTGTGGTTATTCCTCAGAGACTGCAGTGAACACTGCAGACAACTGTTCACTAGCTGTGAAAGGCCCCTTTGTGTACTTCTATAGTGTTTGCAACCAATGTATAGTATACGGATGGCAGCGCGTCACACTAATAGATTTGAGTTTTTGGAAATAGAATGGAGCAGCACCAATTAGAGAAAAATGTCAAGGATGAGGCAGTAAACACACGCTCAGCAGACTACAACCAGCAGTGGTTGAAGAACTAACTGGAGCGTGATCTGCACACAAATAATGAAAACTTCACACACTACAGTGAACACTGCACACAACTGTTCACTAGGTGTGAAAGGCCCCTTTGTGTACTTCTATAGTGTTTGCAACCAATGTATTGTATACGGATGGAAGAGCGTCACACTAATAGATTTGAGTTTTGGAAATAGAATGGAGCAGCACCAATTAGAGAAAAATGTCAAGGATGAGGCAGTGACACACGCTCAGCAGACTACAACCAGCAGTGGTTGAAGAACTAACTGGAGCGTGATCTGCACTCAAAAAATGAAAACCTCACAGACTACAGTGAACACGGCTTTGCCTAGCTGTGAAAAGGCTGCCATTGTATGTACTCTGCATTAGTACGAACTTTTCACCAATGATAAGATTCAAGGAAGGAAGTTGCAAGCACTAATAGATGTTGTATGTTTGCGAATGGCAGTCATCCCATATTTAGAGGTTTGTCAGGATGGAGATGACAGACTTGCAGCTTGGTGAAACAACATGGTTGGAAAGACAGGGTTTCCAGGGGATAGGAAGCCAAAGTGGTGGACTGAGGAAGGAGCAACACCGACTGAGAGTAGGTTGCAGCTGTAGGTTCCACACCCCAGTTGGTGGTTTCTCTTTAACAACATTTTATCGACATGTTTCACATATGTGGTATTGAGGTTACATGACACTTACCTCTTGTTTAACTTTAATTACACAGTTGATTGACATCAAATATATACTGCAATTTGTAAAAAGAAGCATGGCCTGAAGGCAATGAGCTTTTGGAAAATGTTAAGGGTCGCAACTGGGAGTACAAAGATTGCATACTTCCTCCTTATTGGAACCTGGGCAAACCTTTCTCAGACTGCTCCAACACTTGGTTTATGGGGTGGACTAACACACCTCAAACTTTGTGTGGATGGTCGGCCAGCACATGCTCAAGGCAAGTTATCAATCAATGGTCGCGATTGACCAGGCATGAGTGCCTCCAAATCAGAGAGAACATTTTTCACTCATACTCACTCTTCTTCACATTAGAATGTGTTGCGTGGTCCCTGTTTAGCAAGACCAACTGAACTGAGACGAGAGCAGAGATGCGCAGGTCCTGTAAGAACTGGGTGGGCAATTCAGGCGTGAAGAGACAATGGTTTTCAACAGTCTTGGGGTGATCTATTGAAACGAATGCATTGGCGTGATCTAATACAACGTTCAATTTGTTGGCAGTGGCGGTACAAAGTGCAAGGGAACCTCAGGGGCTGTGATCTAGTGTCCTGGTGGCGGGCACCAAGACATCCTCACGTCTTCTGCTGAAAATGCAAGGCCTTAACTCACATGCCTATTTCATTTGTAGATTGTAAGAAGTGAGAAATTATAAGGCTAAGTGTGCGTTATTTGTAATGAGTGGAATTTCCTTACTAAATTTAAATGAGGTACGGATGCCATTAATTATGGAATAAAGATATAGAAATTCAACAGGAGCTAAATACACACTGTTTACCTATGATTAAAAAAGCGTTGACACAGGAGACTGTACTGAAGGCCCTTTGATGTCTCATATATGTTTTGCCCAATGTAATTGTTACGGCATGGGGCGTTTTTTGCTTCTTGGATAAATAGAGGGCAGGATTAGAGAAAGAGATATGGGGTGAACCTAGATGATGTGGACTAAAGTATCTCACTCCAACCTTAAATAACAATGTTACTATGTAACTATTGTTTAACTAAACTGGAGACGTGAATCTGCCAATCCAAAAAAATAATGAAAACCCTCACAAGAAGACCTAACAAGTGGAACACTGCAGACAACTGTTCACTAGCTGTGAAAGGCCCCTTTGTGTACTTCTATAGTGTTTGCAACCAATGTATTGTATACGGATGGAAGCGCGTCACACTAATAGATTTGAGTTTTTGGAAATAGAATGGAGCAGCACCAATTAGAGAAAATGTCAAGGATGGGAGGCAGTGACACACGCTCAGGTCCATGATCATACAACGCAGCAGTGGCTGGAAGTCACATTTATACTGGAGCGTGACTTGCACTCCAAAAAAATGTAAAAACTCCAACAGACTACTAGTGAAAAATATCACACTAAACATGTCAGTTCACTAGCTGTGAAAGGCTCCTTTGTGTACTTCTATAGTGTTTGCAACCAATGTATTGTATACGGATGGAAGCGCGTCACACTAATAGATCACTGTTAATTTCAATTGAATGGAGCAGCACCAATTCCACAAAATAAAAAAAAAAGAGTCAGTGAGTGACACGTGCAGATGACTACAAACAGCGTTGGATGCAGAGCAAACTGCAGCGTCACCTGCACTCACACACACACCTTGCACAGAGCTGTGAAAACAACACTGCAAGAAAAAAGGATGATTTACAAAGCGGTTTCTCAAATAGCCTGCCTACAGAACAATTCACAAAAACGCTATCTATAACTGTCCCTCAGAGTCAGCAGAGCAGCGTTCTGTCCCTAACTGAATTCACAGCACAGTGAAGCTAAAATGGCGGCGGCGCCTTTTATAGTGCATTCTGACATCATTTCAGCAGCCAATCACAGCCATGCCATTAGTTGACATGACCGCAGCATTACAGGATGTGCCCACACTTCTTAGGAATCCTCATTGGCTGAATAAAATCACACTGCCTCTCAAAGAATTATGGGAACTTCCGATTCCGGTATACGATATAGGAAAAGTATCGGAACTAAGTTTCAGAATTCCGATACGGCGAATATCGGACGATACTTGCGGTATCGGAATGCTCAACACTAGTGTCATCTGCACGTGTCACTCACTGACTCTTTTTTTTTTATTTTGTGGAATTGGTGCTGCTCCATTCAATTGAAATTAACAGTGATCTATTAGTGTGACGCGCTTCCATCCGTATACAATACATTGGTTGCAAACACTATAGAAGTACACAAAGGAGCCTTTCACAGCTAGTGAACAGTTGTGTGCAGTGTTCACTGTAGTCTGTGAGGTTTTCATTTTTTGAGTGCAGATCACGCTCCAGTTAGTTCTTCAACCACTGCTGGTTGTAGTCTGCTGAGCGTGTGTCACTGCCTTATCCTTGCCATTTTTCTCTAATTGGTGCTGCTCCATTCTATTTCCAAAAACTCAAATCTATTAGTGTGACGCGCTTCCATCCGTATACAATACATTGGTTGCAAACACTATAGAAGTACACAAAGGGGCCTTTCACAGCTAGTGAACAGTTGTCTGCAGTGTTCACTGTAGTCTGTGAGGTTTTCATTTTTTGAGTGCAGATCACGCTCCAGTTAGTTCTTCAACCACTGCTGGTTGTAGTCTGCTGAGCGTGTGTCACTGCCTCATCCTTGACATTTTTCTCTAATTGGTGCTGCTCCATTCTATTTCCAAAAACTCAAATCTATTAGTGTGACGCGCTTCCATCCGTATACAATACCTTGGTTGCAAACACTATAGAAGTACACAAAGGGGCCTTTCACAGCTAGTGAACAGTTGTCTGCAGTGTTCACTGCAGTCTCTGAGGAATAACCACACTTAGGCCTTATAACTTTTCTGACTTTCTTTATCAATCTACCAAGATGAAGAAGGCAGGGAGTAAGGCACGTGGTCGTGGCCGTGGAGTTTCAGCAGGGAGAGGACGTGGGGATTCTGTGGCTGCTGCCGCCCCCAGTGACACAGCATCCACCAGTTTTCCCCGTGAGCGTTCCTTTATGCGCACTTTTGTAGGAGGTCGGCGTAACCCCCTGCTGCGGGAAGAACAAATTGAAGCCGTTGTTGGTTGGATGGCAGCCAATGCATCGACTTCAATTGCTTCCACCTCCTCTCAGGACCACAGCACTGTTGAACAACCATCTGTCTCTTCACTGCCTGCCAAATTGCCCAGGCAGTCAGAGAGCTCTGTACAGGAGCCAGCTGAGTCTCTGCTTCTGTTCTCAGAATCTGTTGGCTTGCAAACAGGGGCCCAGCCAAGCAGCATTCTGGAATGTGAAGAAGAGGGAGTATGCAGTGATGCGCAACAGATGTGTCTCTCTGAATCTGAAGAGGCGGGTGAACCAGTGCCGATGGTCAGCACACCGCAGAACGCATCTGATGATGATGAGACTCAGGTGCCAGTTTCTGTTGAGCATGGTGCTGGCCAGACCACCCAACAGCAGCAGGTGTTGGAAGAGGGTAGTGGAGATGATGACGTCCAAGACCCAACATGGCGTGAGGAACAGGAAGGTGGTGGGAGCAGCTCTGAGGAAGAGATTGCCCCAACGGTCCAAACAGGAGGGAGAGGTAGGCTGCAGACTCGGTTGCCTGTAGCCTCCAGTTTGGCACCCGTTCGGAGCAGTTCTCTTCCAAAAGCCAAAACGGGCGCTCCCAGGACTTGCACTGCGTGGTCCTTTTTTGACACAATTGCAGATGATATTTGCTATGTCAAATGCAAGCTGTGTAATCAAAAAGTAAAAAGAGGTAAAAGTGTCAGTAACCTCAATACCACAAATATGTGGAAACATGTGCGGACAAAGCACGTGGTTGAGTTACAAAGACACACTGGAGATGTAGGCCAACCTACAGCAGCACCTACATCTTCAGCTCGTGTTGGAGCCTCTTCCTCCAGCTCACACACAGCTGGTTCGGCTTCCTCACAGGATCGCCATGGAAGAACCTCTGTCACTGTTGTCCAGAGACCCAGTGTTATTCCACCCACAGCTGCAAGTTCCCTGTCATCCTCACACTCCCAGGCCACAAAACAGCCATCGGTAGCACAGGCATGGGATAAAAGACGGCCATACTCGGCAAACCATCCACGAGCACAGGCTCTGAATGCTGGCATTGCAAAACTCCTGTCCCTTGAAATGCTGTCATTCAGGCTGGTGGAGACTGACAGTTTCCGTAACTTAATGGCATTGGCAGTCCCACAATACAATGTGCCCAGCCGATTTTATTTCAGCAGGCAAGCCGTCCCTGGTCTGCAAAAGCATGTTGAGGGAAAAATTAAACATGCGCTACTAAACGCCGTCAGTAGCAAGGTCCACCTGACCACCGATGCGTGGACCAGTACCCATGGCCAGGACGATACCTTTCCCTCACTGCCCATTGGGTCAATGTTGTGGAGCCGGGTACAGATCTTGCGAGTGGCGCTGTACGTGTTCTGCCAACTCCAAGGATTGCAGGAATCCAGTCTGTACACATTGACTCCTCCTCCTACTCCAGTTCCTCAGAATCATTGCTGCAGGACCCGTCATGGTCTACCTCCACATGGACCCGTGAACGCTTACCTGTTGCGACCGATATGAGCACAGCCGTGGCCAAACGTCAACAGGCCGTCCTGAAATTAATTTCCATGGGGAATCGAAGCCACACAGTGCAGGAGCTCTGGAATGCCATCAAGCAGGAGAGCGACGTGTGGTTTTTGCCAGCGAATCTCCAGCCAGGCTTGGTAGTGTGTGACAATGGCCGAAATCTGGTGGCAGCTCTGGGCCTTGGCAACCTCACTCACATACCATGTCTGGCACATGTGCTCAACTTGGTCTTGCAGAGTTTTTTGAGGGACTATCCGGATCTTGATGCACTGTTGCCCAAGGTCCGCCTAGAGTGCGCTCACTTGCGACGTTCCAGCATGGCCAGATCGCGCATTTCAGCTCTGCAACGCAGATTTCGCCTTCCTGAACATCGCATCATATGTGACGTACCCACCAGGTGGAATTCCACGTTACATATGTTGGAGCGGTTGTGTGAGCAGCAGCCAGCAGTAATGGAGTATCAGCTGCATCAGGCGCAATCAACTCGCAATTTGCGCCGTTCACACTTCACCACTACTGAGTGGGCCTCTATGAAGGACATCTGCCACGTTTTGCGTGCGTTTGATGAGTCAACGCGGATGGCGAGTGCAGATGATGCACTAGTCAGCCTGACTGTCCCCCTTATCTGCCTGCTTCAAAAAACACTGCAAGCACTAAGGGATGAGGTTTTGGAAGAGATGGAGGATGAGGAGTCACAAATTCCATCACCTTCTGGACAGTCAGCTCAACGTGGTTCCTCACAAAGGGCTGGGCAGGGCTCACTTTGTGAGGAGGATGAGGAGGAGTCAATGGAGGAAGAAGACATGGCTCCAGAGGGAGGTACACAACGCTCTAGTCAGTATGTAGAGCGAGGGTCGGGTGATGAAGAGCAGGCAGAGATGACGCCTCTTGCAGTTGGGAGTCTGCAGCACATGGTTGATTTCATGCTGCAGTGCCTGAGAAACGACCGCCGCATCGCCCACATTCTCACCACGTCTGATTATTGGGTGTACACCCTCCTAGACCCTCGCTACCGGGACAACTTACAAAGCCTCATCACACCGTTGAACCGGGAGCGTAAAATGCGGGAGTACCAAGACACACTGGTGCAATCCATAATGTTCTCCATTCCAGCCGAGAGCACTGCTGCTGCTACTGCTTTACAAAGCAGCTCTGTGCGTCGAGGCAGTGGAGACAGCTCTGCAACAAGAGGGAGCACAAGCAGCGCCTCTGCACAGGGCAAGACCAGTATGTTCCAAATGTGGCGAAGTTTTGTGGCAGCGCCACCAATGTTTACACCATCCGAGATGGCTCCAGTCAGCAGGAGGCAACGTTTCCGTAAGATGGTGACAGACTACATGTCTTGCCCTCTCAGTGTACTCCCAGATGGCTCTTCCCCATTCAAGTTTTGGGTCTCTAAGCTGGATACATGGCCAGAGCTTAGCCAGTATGCATTGGAGGTGCTGGCTTGCCTTGCTGCCAGTGTATTATCGGAGCGCGTCTTTTGTGCTGCAGGTGGTGTACTAACAGACCGTCGGATGCGACTATCCTCCGATAATGTAGACCGACTTACTTTTCTGAAAATGAACAAGGCATGGATCTCGCCTGAATTTGCCTGTCCGGTTTCCGATTAAATAACTGGTTGGCAACGTTATCCATGTCTCCTGTTATGTTCATCTTTCTACCACCTGAACTCTACTCCCTGGGCTACAACACCGCCAGTTGTTGCTCGAAGTGTTGTTAGCACAGTCTACACTTGCTCCTGTGTTACTGGGGTTCAGTAATGTCAGCTGTTCCCCTGCTGTGTGAACGGCAAAAAGTCCTGCTGCCTCCACTCTGTTCTCCTCTCATCCCTGTGCTCCAATACCGCCAGTTGTTGCTCGGAAGTGCTGTTAGCACAGTCAACACTTGCTCCTGTGTTACTGGGGTTCAGTAATGTCAGCTGTTCCCCTGCTGTGTGAACGGCAAAAAGTCCTGCTGCCTCCACTCTGTTCTCCTCTCATCCCTGGGCTCCAACACCGCCAGTTGTTGCTCGGAAGTCCTGTTAGCACAGTCAACACTTGCTCCTGTGTTACTGGGTTCAGTAATGTCAGCTGTTCCCCTGCTGTGTGAACGGCAAAAAGTCCTGCTGCCTCCACTCTGTTCTCCTCTCATCCCTGTGCTCCAATACCGCCAGTTGTTGCTCGGAAGTGCTGTTAGCACAGTCAACACTTGCCCTGTGTACTGGGTTCAGTAATGTCAGCTTTCCCTGCTGTGTGAACGGCAAAAGTCCTGCTGCCTCCACCCTGTTCTCTCTCATCCCTGGGCTCCAACACGCCAGTTGTTGCTCGGAAGTGCTGTTAGCACAGTCAACACTTGCTCCTGTGTTACTGGGGTTCAGTAATGTCAGCTGTTCCCCTGCTGTGTGAACGGCAAAAAGTCCTGCTGCCTCCACCCTGTTCTCCTCTCATCCCTGGGCTCCAACGCGCCAGTTGTTGCTCGGAAGTGCTGTTAGCACAGTCAACACTTGCTCCTGTGTTACTGGGGTTCAGTAATGTCAGCTGTTCCCCTGCTGTGTGAACGGCAAAAAGTCCTGCTGCCTCCACTCTGTTCTCCTTTCATCCCTGGGCTCCAACACCGCCAGTTGCTGCTCGGAAGTGTAATTGGCACGGGTACTCACTCCTGCCCAGACTGGTTACAGCACGCCAGCTGTTTCCTGTCAGTGTAAACGTCACTTAGCCTCCAATAAGTTGTCCTGTCGTGTTGCGGTCGGGTTAGCCGACTCTATGGTGCCTGCAGTTTAGGTGCTTCCTATGTGTGCTGCGGGATATGTAAATAAAGGCTGTTTCCGTTGTGACAATAGGACAATCACCCACTGTAGGACTGTGGGATTCGGTAACTGCGGCCGGCTCGCGGCCTGTCAACTTAAATTTCCATGGTTACCTTCTGCTACCCGTCCAGGTTCCAGTACCGTCAGCTGGTTCTCCGCAGTGCCTTTGGCCTAGGTGCCTCCATCTCGGTATCCGAGTTCCAGCAACGTCTGCTGGTCCTTGGTAGTGCTTTGGAGCACAGGTACCTCCTGCTTAGTAACCGTGTCCCAGTAACGTCAGCTGGTCCTCGGTTGTGCCATTGGCTCTTTTCCTTCTGCTACCCCTCCGGTTTCCAGTACAGTCAGCTGGTCCTCGTTACTTCCATTGGCTCTTGTACCTTCTGCTACCCGTCCGGGTTCCAGTACCGTCAGCTGGTTCTCCGCAGTGCCTTTGGCCTAGGTGCCTCCATCTCGGTATCCGAGTTCCAGCAACGTCTGCTAGTCCTTGGTAGTGCTTTGGAGCACGGGTACCTCCTGCTTAGTAACCGTGTCCCAGTAACGTCAGCTGGTCCTCGGTTGTGCCATTGGCTCTTTTCCTTCTGCTACCCCTCCGGTTTCCAGTACAGTCAGCTGGTCCTCGTTACTTCCATTGTCTCTTGTACCATCTGATACCCGTCCGGGTTCCAGTAACGTCAGCTGGTTCTCGGAAGTTAGTCAGCCTTCTTGTACCTTCAGCTACATTTCCAAATTGAAGATTTTTTAAATGTTTTTTTGGGTAATCACTATGGATCACCAACAATGAATACAACGACCCTGATGACCACCCCGAAGAAGACGACGAGCCCGAAGACGAGGACCCTGAAGATGAGGACCCTGAAGAGGACGACGACGACGACCCTGGAGACCACCCCGAAGAAGACGATGACCACAAGGACGACGAGCATCAAGCCAACCAGCCTGAACACCATCACAAAGAACAAATAAAAGATTACCCAGAAGAAGATCACCAACAGGACAAAAGAAGGTTAAGACAAACTACAAGATACAGAACAAGAGACAGAAGAACAATAAGCAGAAGATCAAAAAGCAGAAGAACATGAAGTATAAGACCAAAATTAAGAGCTAAATATATGCTCTAAATTATAAGCAGAAGAAGACTAAGCAGTGTATGGGGGTGAGTCCGTTCCTCCTCGTGGTGCCCCTGGAAAAGGCCTGCTGCTGCTGCTGCAGGCTAAACTGAACGCGGACAAACACTGTTGTAATTTAAATCTTTGGTGACAGCAAGAACAGAAGGATGAAAAATTCATACTTTTACAGATTACAAGTACAGGAATCTCTGTCACAAATAAGAATATGATGAAGAAGATGAATAGGAAGAAGATGAAGAAGTAGAATATGAAGAAGAATAATAGTTTAATAAGAAGAATATGAGTAATGTTAACAAAAAGATGAATAGCAAGAAGTTTAAGAAGAAGATAAATAAGGTGAAGATGAAGAATAATTTGATGAAAAAGATGATGCTGCTGAAGATTATGAAGGAGAAAGTGTGGCAGAAGTTAAAAAGGTGAAGAGCATGGAAGTTGTGAAACATACATATTTGCCAAAATAGAAAAAAGGTTAACAACATTGTCAATTTCTTCGTCAATCCAAACGTCTTTAACCCCTTCACCCCCAAGGGTGGTTTGCACGTTAATGACCGGGCCAATTTTTACAATTCTGACCACTGTCTATTTATGAGGTTATAACTCTGGAACGCTTCAACGGATCTTCGCGATTCTGAGATTGTTTTCTCGTGACATATTGTACTTCATGTTAGTGTAAAATTTCTTCGATATAACTTGCGTTTATTTTTGAAAAAAACACAAATATCGCGAAAATTTTAAAAATTTTGCAATTTTCAAACTTTGAATTTTTTTTCCCTTAAAACAGAGAAATATGTCACACAAAATAGTTAAGAAATAACATTTCCCACATGTCTACTTTACATCAGCACAATTTTGGAACCAAAATTTTTCTTTGTTAGGAAATTAGAAGGGTTAAAAGTTGACCAGTGATTTCTCATTTTTACAACAAAATTTACAAAGCCATTTTTTTAGGGACCACCTCACATTTGAAGTCACTTTGACGGGTCTATATGGCAGAAAATACCCAAAAGTGACACCATTATAAAAACTGCACCCCTCAAGGTACTCAAAACTACATTCAAGAAGTTTATTAACCCTTCAGGTGCTTCACAGGAGCTGAAGCAACGTGGATGGAAAAAATTAATATTTAACTTTTTAGCCACAAAAATGATCTTTTACAAACTTTTTTTTATTTTCACAAGGGTAAAAGGAGAAAATGGACAGATAAAGTTGTTGTGCAATTTCTCCTGAGTACGCCAATACCCCATATGTGGGGGAAAACCACTGTTTGGGCACACAGCAGAGCTCGTAAGGGAAGGAGCGCCGTTTGACTTTTTCAAACTAAAATTGGCTGGAATTGAGATTGGACGCCATGTCGTCTTTGGAGAGCCCCTGATACGCCTAAACAGTGGAAACCCCCCACAAGTGACACCATTTTGGAAACTAGACCCCCTAAGGAACTTATCTAGATCTGTTGTGAGCACTTTGAACCCCAAAGTGTTTCACAAAAGTTTATAATGCCTGGGTGTGAAAAAAAAAAAAACAATTTTCCACAAAAATGATTTTTTAGTCCCAAATTTTTTATTTTTCCCAAGGAAATTGGACCCCAAAACTTGTTGTCCAATTTGTCCTGAGTACGCTGATACCCCATATGTGGGGGGGGGAACTGTTTGGGCGCACGGCAGGGCTTGGAAAAGAAGCAGTAACGTTTTGGAATGCAAACATTGATGGGGGTCATGTTCCGTTTGTAGTGCCCAGATGAGCCTAAACAGTGGAAACCCCCCACAAGTGACCCCATTTTGGAAGCTAGACCCCCTAAGGAAGTTATCTAGATCTTTGGTGAGCACTTAGAACCCCCAAGTGCTTCACACAAGTTTATAATGCCCGGGCATGAAAATAAAAAATCCTATTTTTTTCCCACAAAAATTATCTCTTAGTCACTAATTTTTTATTTTCACATAGGTAACAGGAGAAATTGGACCACAAAATTTGTTGTCCAATTTGTCCTGAGTACGCTGATACCCCATATGTGGGGGGGGAACCACTGTTTGGGCGCATGGCAGAGCTCGGAATGGAAGGAGCACTATTTGACTTTTTCCAACCAAAATTGGCTGGAATTGAGATTGGACGCCATGTTGCATTTGGAGAGCCCCTGATGTGCCTAAACAGTGGAAACCCCCCACAAGTGACCCCATTTGGGAAACTAGACCCCCTAAGGAACTTATCTAGATCTTTGGTGAGCAATTTGAACCCCCAAGTGCTTCACACAAGTTTATAACGTAGAGCCGTAAAATTAAAAAATTATATTTTTTCCACAAAATTGATCTTTTCACCCCAATTTTTATTTTCCCAAGGGAAACAATACTCTAAAAGTTATTGTGCAATTTGTCCTGAGTGCGCTGATACCCCATATGTGGGGGTAAACCACTGTTTGGGTGCATGGCAGAGTTTGGAAGGGAAGGAGCGCCGTTTGACTTTTTCAACGCAGAATTGGCTGGATGCCATGTCGTGTTTGGAGAGCTCCTGATCTGCCTAAACAGTGGAAACCCCCCACAAATGACACCATTTTGGAAACTAGACCCCTCAAGGAACTTATCTAGATGTGTGGTGAGCACTTTGAACCCCAAATGCTTCACAGAAGTTTATAACGTACAGCCGTAAAATAAAAAAATTCTTTTTTTTTTTACAAAAATGATTTTTTCGCCCCCAATATTTTATTTTCACAAGGGTAACAGGAAAAATTGGACCCCAAAAGTTGTTGTCCAATTTGTCCTGAGTACGCTGATACCCAATATGTGGGAGTAAACTACTGTATGGGCACACGTCGGGGCTCGAAAGGGAAGTAGTGACGTTTTGGATTGCAGACTTTGATGGAATGGTCTGGGGGCGTCATGTCGCATTTGGAGAACCCCTGATGCACCTAAACAGTGGAAACCCCCCACAAGTGACCCCATTTTGGAAAATAGACCCCACAAGGAACTTATCTAGATGTGTGGTGAGCACTTTGAACCCCGAAGTGCTTCACAGAAGTTTATAACGTACAGCCGTAAAAATAAAAAATCCTTTTTTTTTTTACAAAAATGATTTTTTCGCCCCCAATATTTTATTTTCACAAGGGTAACAGGAGAAATTGGACCCCAAAAGTTGTTGTCCAAATTGTCCTGAGTACGCTGATACCCAATATGTGGGAGAAAACTACTGTATGGGCACACGTCGGGGCTCGGAAGGGAAGTAGTGACGTTTTGGATTGCAGACTTTGATGGAATGTTCTGGGGGCGTCATGTCGCATTTGGAGAGCCCCTGATGCGCCTAAACAGTGGAAACCCCCCACAAGTGACCCCATTTTGGAAAATAGACCCCACAAGGAACTTATCTAGAAGTGTGGTGAGTGCTATGAAGCCCCAAGTACTTCACAGAAGTTTTATAACATACAGCCGTAAAAACAAAAAAATCATTTTTTTTTTTTACAAAAATGATTTTGTCGCCCCAGTTTTTTATTTTCCCAAGGGTAACAGGAGAAATAGGCCAAATTGCACAATAACTCTTGGGGTCCAGAGTATGCTGATACCCCATATGTGGGGTAAACTACGGTTTGGGCGCATGGCAGAGCTCAGAAGTGAAGGAGCACCATTTGACTTTTTCAACGCAGAATTGGCTGGAATTGAGATCAGACGCCATGTCACATTTCGAGAGCTCCTGATGTGGCTAAACAGCGGAAACCCCCCACTTCTAACTCCAACCCTAACCCCAAACACCAATAACCCTAGTCCCAACCCTAACCACAAACCTAACCCTAACACACCCATAACCCTAATCCAACCCTAATCCTACGTTAGCGCCAACCCTAACCCTAACTTTAGCCGCAACCCTAACCCTAACGGGAAAATGGAAATAAATACATTTTTTTAATTTTATTATTTTTCCCTAACTAAGGGGGTGATAAAGGGGTTTGATTTACTATTTATAGCGGGTTTTTGTGATTGGCAGCTGTCACGCTAAAAGACGCTTTTTATTGCAAAAAATAGTTTTTTTGCATCACCACATTTTGAGAGCTATAATTTTTGCATATTTTGGCCCACAGAGTCATGTGAGGTCTTATTTTTTGCGGGACGAGTTGACGTTTTTATTTGTACCATTTTTGAGCACGTGACATTTTTTGATCGCTTTTTATTTCGATTTTTGGGTGGTTAGAATGAACAAAAATCAGCAATTCATGAATTTCTTTTGAGGGAGGCGTTTATACCGTTCCGCGTGTGGTAAAATTGATAAAGCAGTTTTATTCTTCGGGTCAGTACGATTATGGCGATACCTCATTTATATCATTTTTTTAGGTTTTGGCGCTTTTATAGAATGAAAACAATTTTATATAAAAAATCATTATTTTTGCATCGCTTTATTCTGCGAACTATAACTTTTTATTTTTTCGCTCATGATGCTGTGTGACAGCTCGTTTTTTGCGGGACAAGATGACATTTTCAGTGGTACATGTTTATTTATATCGGTCTTTTTGATCGCGTGTTATTTCACTTTTTGTTCGGCGGTATGATGATAAAGCATTGATTTTTTGCTTCGTTTTTTTTTTTTTTAAGGGGTTCACTAAAGGGGTTAACTAGTGGGACAGTTTTATAGGGGGGTCGTTACGGACGCGGCGATACCAAATATGTGTACTTTTATTGTTTTGTTTTTTTTATTTACAGGAAAAAATGAATTTATTGGGGAATATTTTTATTTTTTTTTATTTTTTTTTACACTTTTTATTTTTACTTTTTTTACTTTTTTACTTTGTCCCAGGGTGGGACATCACAGTATTTTATCAGATCGCTGGTGTGACAGTGTGCACAGCACTCTGTCACACCAGCGATCGCTCTGGCATCGCTGCAGGCTTCCCCAGCGCCTGCTCTCAGCAGGCACTGAGGAAGCCGCCTCCCTGCAGGACCCCGGCGCCATCTTGGATCCGGGGACCTGGAGGGAGGACGGACCCTCGGAACAGCGCGACACATCGCGCTGCTCTGAGGGTCTCAGGGGAGCGCGCAGGGAGCCCCCTGCCTGCGCGATCCTCCCCTGTGCCCCGGGTACACCGCGATCATGTTTGATCGCGGTTGTGCCAAGGGTTAATGTGCCGGGAGCGGTCCGTGACCGCTCCTGACACACAGTCACGGGTGTCAGCTGTGATAATCAGCTGACACCGGCGGCGATCAGCTGCGCTCCCCCCGGGAGCGCAGCTGATCGCCCATGACGTACTATTCCGTCCATGGGAATTAGGTCCAGGGTCACATGGACGGAATAGTACGTCTGATGGCAGAGAGGGGTTAAAAAAAAAAGGATTACTGCTATTTCATTTGATTGGGGTAAACATCTATGCCTTAATGTCTCCTCAGCCTCCCCCAATACATTCTACATTACTCTTTGTTGTTTTCCTTCATGTACAACTAACCTACAAGGCAAGAATGGTTTTTTTTTAATTCCGATATTTTGTTCCCATAGACTTACATTGGATTTCCGGTATCGGTATCGGGTATCGCCGATACTTTTTGGGTATCGGCGATACCCATTCCGATCCGATACTTATTGATATCGGAAAGTATCGCTCAACTCTACTGTCTACAAATATCTCAAGGGCTGTCACATTGTAGAAGGATCATCTTTATTCTCATTTGCACAAGGAAAGACTAGAAGCAATGGGATGAAACTGAATGGGAGGAGACACAGATTAGATATTAGAAAAAACTTTTTGACAGTTAGGGTGATCAATGAGTGGAACAGGCTGCCACGAGAGGTGGTGAGTTCTCCTTCAATGGAAGTCTTCAAACAGAGGCTGGACAGACATCTGTCTGGGATGATTTAGAGAATCCTGCTTTGAGCAGGGGGTTGGACCAGATGGCCCAGGAGGTCCCTTCCAACTCTACCATTCTATGATTCTAAGTTGCTTTGGACAAAGTTAGAAGAGTTCCCTGATACAATAAACTGCTAAAATTTCCAATGATCAGTTGTGATTGGTGGAGAAATTCTCTGTAGAACCACCATAGGAGACATTAGGTAATAGTAATAAAAAAACGGATACCAAAAGAAGGGGGGAGGGGAGAGTAAAATTAGGATCATCAAGTGTGGAAAAATGCACCTCAATAAAGAGTGGTGGACAGACTCCAGACCGACTTCTGCGCAGTGAAGGCAACTAAAAGGGAAAAATCCAGCATCCGTGGAAATGGGTAAAGGTATTGAAACATGACTTTTAATAGTGACTTTAAAAAATGGAAGAGAAAAAAACATGCATAAGGGAGGGAGACACAGGTCTACGCGTTTCGAGAACAACCGCTCTTAGTCCTGACAATATGAATGCCCAAATGGATTTATCGGAAACAGGAAAAGAGAGGGACCTATGAGACTCTAAATTAAATTAAACACAGACCATGAATTAAGTTCACAATGATGAGAGAAGACGCACGTGATAAAGGTAAGTATAGCAAAACAACATATATGACAGAAAAACATATAACACAGCTATGTAAGTCAAAATAAGATGAAATAAGTAAGGAGGAAGCATTTGTGAAACGGAGCTGTTGGGGTGAGGACGCACACCAGCGGGCTGTCACTTTATCACGCTCCAGGTATTTGCACCTTTGTACTCATCATTTCTTTTTTCATTCATTGCACTTGATGCGCATCATGCACTTTATATTGGTTAATCTATGATTATTGGTAGCTCTGGAATGGGATGTTTATCATGCACTGTTGCACTTTATATGATCATACCCTCCATTGTAGTCTATCAACACTATATTATGTCCTTTCTGGATAGTCAATAGGCTCTTTCATTATTGCCACCTTGTTCACCCCAGATTGTTTGATATGCACTTTGCACTTTATATGAAACATTATAATATAATATTATATTTGAGGGTTATATGCAGCTTATGACTATTATATTCTGAGAGTGTGGATAGCCTGTATATTTACCATGTGCCCCCTGGACTGTGTCCTTTTTGTGGTTCTATTTTCTTGAAATACTTTTAATATTTCTAATTAAAAATGATCCTTTTAAATTACTTTGTTGCATTGTCCTGTCTTTCCATTTACCCGTTGGGAGCTGTGTTTACTATTTATAGTATTTGGACATTTATTGATAAATTTTATGAGACTGTGTTGATGTAATAAAAATGTATGCATATATAATAAACCAGATTTATAATTTAAATATCTGGGGTATCTAGTATCTAATATCAAAATCCAATGTGCTTCACATTTCAATAGCGCTTTCTTCCAATCACCCCCTCTGGAAGGTCAGTTAACCTTTTTCGCCGCCAATTACTATCAGAGAAGAGGTATCACCTTGGTGTCTATCTAGGAAATGACTGGAGATACCTGATATTGATCGTTTGATCTTGAGTGGGTTGTACTTGGCATCATGTATAGGTTCCGCTATTCTGACTTTCAATTTGCGTGTGGTACAGCCTACGTATTGTGTGGCACAAATTTTACACTCAGCCAAATAAACAATGTCCTTTATATTTCAGTTTATAAAAAGCGTTTATATGGTATTGTGCAGGAGAATTATAAGATGAACCCCTTCTCATGTACAGCACCATGGAATCAATGGTGCTATAGAAATAAATATTAATAATAATAATAATAATAATAATAATAATAATAATGAACAAGACAATGTTTTTGACATGCATTTACACAAATTTCATTTAGAAAGGCCACATCTAAAATTTTCTTTGATTGTCAGCTAGGTATTTTGGATAGAAGGGCGTTCACAAAAAATACTGGGGAGAGTGTGGCGCCTAAAGACTTAGCCTGACAGGCAAAGTGTCTAATACCAGCTAAAAGTAATATTAACTAATTTGTCGTCTTGGAAAAGAATGGGAAGGTTTTTATGAAAAATAGAAACTATATTCATATCCGGGTAGTTTGTACTATAAGAGGTAACAAAGGTGATGATCTCAGTAAGATCATTGCGTGGGCAAGAATGCAAGTTATTCAGCAAATGTTGTCACGGTTTGGATACAGCTATTTTTTGAGCCCCTGTTAAAATTGACCTGTTGTAGCCTCTTAAAGTCAATCTATTATTAATGGTTGTACATTGCTCCCTGAAGTAAAGATCACCAGAGCAAGCATGGCGAGCCCTGACGAACACTCTCACCAGGAGGCTTTAATAACATGTTGTGGGTGCCAGCTGGTAGTGTGCAAAACTGGGTTCCCACCTGAAAGTTTTCTATAAAGCTTGGTGCTAATAGAATTGTTAGTAAGATTGCCTGAAAGGAGAATATCAACAAAAGGAGTATGCAAACCTGAAAAAACGACTGTAATCCGCAAATAGAGCATTGATATTCAAAAAAGAAGGAATGTCTGAACAATTAGATGTGCTTTCCTGGTTATGCCACATGAATAGGAGGTCGTCAATATAACTACCATACCAAATGATAGCAAAACAGAGACTGGAAAATTCTTTGTAGGCAATGATCAAGAGCTGAGGATCCTGAATGGAAGACTCTTTCTGTATGAAGTAAAAATATGATTTAGGAAAAATGTGTTTCATAATCTGGACAACCATTTCAAGGACATTTTTGAGATTAAGAACCTATATTCAAAAGTCTAATTACAGGGAATCTGTCAGCAGGATTTCACTCACTAAAATATTTAGATACGCATGTTGGTCTTTCAGAGACAAGTCCTTCAATACCTTTACATGGCCAGTGCATTCCTCCATTACTGAAAAACCAGCATTTGAACTGATATGCAAATGAGTTGGAAGAGTCATTGTAGATCTGAATTCTCTGTGACTCCAGTTCTATTCTTTGCCCAGAGCCTTCTCCTCCTGCTAGACTGGCTCCTGGTTGAAAGGTACAAATAGCTCCTTTCACCCAGAACAGAAGCCCAATTATCCCAGTAGTTTTTGATCACAAATTCACAACGAGAATTGTGTAATGTTTCATTTTCCTTGTGGGGGGTTCTGTAACATTGTTGAGTTCCCCTATAGATCACAACTGATTGCTGGGGTTATGTATATTCGGTTTCTATTCCTGCAATCAGGCATAGTACAAAACAGGTTTAATGCATTTAACAGCAACAACAGATGAGGTACTGTGGCACCCCAGGAGTTTGGTTGCCACAGTGACCTTGCCTCCCTCCAGGGGAGAGTAATGTCATGCCTGAAAGCAAAGAAGGATCCCTTTAACAGGTCACACAGCATACAACACCTTTCTTACTCCAGACCAGAAGGAGGAGCTCTAACACCTGATTTTCAGGGGAGCTTCTCTGGAATATTCTGGCTGGGTGAGGAGTTAGGAGTTTTTGATTGGAGGGACGAGAGAGGACAGACGTGTTGAGACAAGCTGGGGACAGAGGGGCTATAGAGAGCTCACCCCCAGGTCTTAGTGCCAGAAACCGGACTCCTGGAGTCCGAGGCTGAGAGGGTGAAGTAAAGTCCCAGCAGCAGAATCCGGAGGGCAGAGGATGGCAGGTCCTCTGTCCCAATTAAGACCCTTCTACAAAGCAGCAGCACATGTGGGCCGGAGACTCCATACAGAGTGATTCCTGAAAGAGGTTACAGCTGCCTGTTATGAGAGTGAAGTTCTAGTTAAACAAGAGACAGAGAGAGAGAGGAACTTGGACGGAGCTTATAGCAGCCAGTGCCTCAGAGAACAGCGCTAGAAAGGAGACCTCACATCCCACCTGTAATAAGGGGATCTTAAACTGCTTTCAGGCTGACCTACTCCAACACTATCTGTACTCAATGCCCTAGATACTTTGCCTGCAAAACTGTAAGTAAAGCTTTGGAAACTGCAACTCGCTGATTGTTTCTCAGTTTCTTCTTGCGTCACCTACTACACTCAGCTACATCTCTCAGAACCATTACTCTAATAGTACAACATCTACCTGAACTGAGAACACCAGCTTCACTTGTTCGAATCTATTCCAATTCTGCGGCATCACACCATCAGTCTCAGAGGATCTGCACTGCAGCGCTGGTCATCTCTGACCAGATACCACAAGTGGCGTGACGAATACCTTACTACAAACTCTAACATCCCCTGTCAATATTCCCCTTTTATTGGACGCCCAGGGCCACGGACCGGGTCACTGCCGCTGTGACACATCCCTTCAATACACCGGCCCGGTACCGAGTATCCCTTCCCTGGCGGGCGATCCGGTATTGCATATCATTGAGTAGGATGTCTATATCTGGGAGGCAGCAGTTTTATGGGGTCAAGCTGTCATGTACAATGAGCACCGTGCCCAATCACAGAGGAGAACGGTGCAAAATGTTTGGCAAACAGTTGACACTCCCATTCCCCTAGTGATCACTGTCTTGAATCTGAAAAGATGAGTAGTCACATTGCTGACTTCATCCAAGCATTCTAAGCTAGAGATGAGAAGATTGGTTCTATGAACTCCTGACCAGTGTCCAGGTAAGTGGTGCCTGGTGGCCAGAAGGAGGCCTGTGAATCTCATATCTTCCGATGTCGCCGACGTGGCTTTTGACTAGCCAGGGATTTTGTGACGTCATCTATGAGTCACGTTGCACAGATGACATTGCACCAACCCCGACAAATCACATGCTACAACAGCGATCTCAAGAGTTTCATGAGCCTCCATCTTGCTGCCAGGTACCACTGACCTGGACACTGGACCACGTAAAGTGATCCGCTCAGCTTTAATTAAAGCTATACAACTTAAGGATTGAAATACCACACAAACATATAAGAATAATGTAAGGCTATTTTGTTGTGTCATTTACCAGTCTAAACTTTATTCATCGATGGTGGGTTACAGGCCAAAAAATTATGCCTTAGGCACCATCTAACCCCAGGCCAGCATTTTAATCCTGAACCCTAGTGATAATATTTATGCATATGTCAAACATAAAAAAAGAAGAAAATAATAATGGAGCAAAATAACATAGAAAATTCTGGCATGAAATCCAGCAGGTGTTGAGCTCTTTTCCCTTCATTTTTGTTAAATCTGCCGAGCCCCCTGGCAGCCATTTCCAGATGCAACATCCGAATTGTCTGCTTAGAATACAAATGTGATTCTTCCCCTCCCAGGGGTTCAGCATTGTTTATTATAATTTACTTCCCCGTATTTATTTCCTAACTGCAAAGTATGAAGAGATTACGCCACAATTTGCTGGGCTGTCATTCAGGCTGGGATAAGAAAACAGAGCGTTTCATAATTACATCTTGTTATAGTGCGGAGAAGAAAATGGGGAATCAGCCATTGTGGTTACTGAGAGAGATGACAGATTTATGGTCGGCAGCTTTTCCCATCCATAATACATTACTATAGTGTAATATGCAAGATAAAAATGAGCAGTAGGTTTCTTATTGAAAGAAGAACGGCACTGGGCAATTGCATAAAAAAGTATAAAACTCCATGTGAAGAGGTCTCCTTAGATACTGTCCTCAGTGCTGTTTCTCCTTCTGGTGACCACTAGTTGGCATGGAAAATCTGACAACTGGGAAAATGGGAAAATGTGCAAATTCGATTTTTTTTCACAGAAGGGAAAAAACTCTCTATTGTGCCACTTCTAATAGATATCCTGTAAATTAATGTCCGACCCAGTGGTGGCATTAGCACTAAAGATCCAGGCACAAGCCCGAAAGGCAGTAAACTATAAGTCAATATCTAACTGTAGCTTACGTTCTGCTGAACTGGTATCTACCACTATATGTGTACTGTACTGCTGAAATGTTTTTTTTATAACTTTTTAATTTGTTTATTTGTTAGTTGTAGTTTGATTGTAGAATTCAATCTCTCGTTAATGATAAACTGTATAGTGTATACAGTAGGGGTGTAATAATGTTTATCTATCCGTGGTTACCTGCCTGCTCTTAAAGGGAATCTGTTACCCCATTTTTGCGATATCAGAAAAAGATATCACTGAATTGTGTGTGTAGCCCAGCTGTGACTGGAGCCACATGTTACCCAGGAGGATGCACGGAAAGGTAAATCCATGATAACTAGAGTTGAGCGATACTTTCCGATATCCAAAAGTATCGGAATCGGAATGGTATCGCCGATACCCAAAAAATATCGGCGATACCCGATACCGATACCGGAAATCCAATGTAAGTCTATGGGAACAAAATATCGGAATTAAAAAAAGCCCATTCTTGCCTTGTTGGTTAATTGTACATGAAGGAAAACAACAAAGAGTAATGTAGAATGTATTGGGGGAGGTTGAGGAGACATTAAAGGCATAGATGCTTAACCCAATCAAATGGAATAGCATTAATATTTTTTTTTTTAAAGATGTTCGGATTGACGAAGAAATTGACAATGTTGTTAACGTTTTTTCTATTTTGGCAAATATGTATGTTTCACAACTTCCATGCTCTTCACCTTTTTAACTTTTGACACACTTTCTCCTTCATAATCTTCAGCAGCATCATCTTTTTCATCAAATTATTCTTCATCTTCACCTTCTTTATCTTCTTCTTAAACTTCTTGCTATTCATCTTTTTGTTAACATTACTCATATTGTTCTTATTAAACTATTATTCTTCTTCATATTCTACTTCATCTTCATCTTCTTCATCATATTCTTATTTGTGACAGAGATTCCTGTACTTGTAATCTGTAAAAGTATGAATTTTTCATCCTTCCGTTCTTGCTGTCACAAAAGATTTAAATTACCACAGTATTTGTCCGTGTTCAGTTTAGCCTGCAGCAGCAGGCATTTTCCAGGGGCACAACGAGGAGTAACGGACTCACCCCCATACACTGCTTAGTCTTCTTCTGCTTATAATTTAGAGCATATATTTTGCTCTTCATTTTGGTCTTATACTTCATGTTCTTCTGCTTTTTGACCTTCTGCTTATTGTTCTTCTGTCTCTTGTTCTGTATCTTGTAGTTTGTCTTAACCTTCTTTGTCCTGTTGGTGATCTTCTTTTGGGTAATCTTTTATTTCTTCTTTGTGATGGTGTTCAGGCTGGTTGGCTTGATGCTCGTCGTCCTTGTGGTCGTCATCTTCTTCGGGGTGGTCATCAGGGTCGTCGTCTTCATTGTTGGAGATCCAGAGTGATTACCCAAAAAAACATTTAAAAAATCTTCAATTTGTAAATGTAGCTGAAGGTACAAGAAGGCTGACTAACTTCCGAGAACCAGCTGAAGTTACTGGAACCCGGACGGGTAGCAGAAGGTACAAGAGCCAATGCAAGTAACGAGGACCAGCTGACTGTGCTGGAACCCGGAGGGGCAGTAGAAGGAAAAGAGCCAATGGCACAACCGAGGACCAGCTGACGTTACTGGGACACGGTTACTAAGCAGGAGGTACCTGTGCTCCAAAACACTACCAAGGACCAGCAGACGTTGCTGGAACTCGGATACCGAGATGGAGGCACCTAGGCCAAAGTCACTGCGTAGAACCAGCTGACGGTACTGGAACCCGGACGGGTAGCATAAGGCACCCATGAAAATGTAAGTTGACAGGCCGCAAGCCGTCCGCAGTTACCGAATCACACAGTCCTACAGTGGGTGCTTGTCCTATTGTCACAACGGAAACAGCCTTTATTTACTTATCCCACAGTACACATAGGAATCACCTAAACTGCAGGCACCATACAGTCGGCTAACCAGAATGCAACACGACAGGACAACTTATTGGAGGCAAATTGACGTCGACACTGCCAGGAAACAGCTGTCGTGCTGTAACCAGGCTAGGCAGGAGTCAGTACCCCTGCCAATTACTTCCGAGCAACAACTGGCGGTGTTGGAGCCCAGGGATGAGAAGAGAACAGGGTGGAGGCAGCAGGACTTTTTGTTGCCGTACACACAGCAGGGGAACAGCTGACATTACTGAACCCCAGTAACGCAGGAGCAAGTGTTGACTGTGCTAACAGCACTTCCGAGCAACAACTGGCGGTGTTGGAGTACAGGGTCAAGGAGGGTGTAGGCAGAGGCCTAGTATGAGATGTTTGAAGTTAAATTTGTAGTTAGCAGCATAAATTTTTGCCAGACACACAGCAGGGGAACAGCAGGCGTTACTGAACCCCACAAACACATCAGCGATTGTTTTGATCTGTGCATCCAACACTTGTGAGCAGCAACTGGCAGTGTTGAAGCCCAGGGTCAAGAAGGGTTTTGAAATAAAATATTGAGTTATTGCCTTGTTACGTGGCCATTGCAAATGTATGTACTTCAAACAAGAAAAAATGAATGTTTAGTAGGACAATAAAATGATGAATTTCAATTCCAAGAATAAAAATAAACACCCTTAAAATATAAACGCATATAAGCACATGGCAACAAGAAATGGAACAACACACCACCCAAAATTTATTTTACAAAATATAGTGTTGTAAATTTATGAATAAAAGTCCATTTTTGTATTTAGGAATGATGCGTAAGGAACGCTATGTTAAACCATAACATAGTGAAGACAATGGATTTTGTAATAGTCACTCATCATCATCATTACAATTTATATGTGACAGTCACACAGATTAAAATTATTTCACTTACGAAAATTGTTAGTTCGGACAGCATTTATTACATGTCCAGCATGGACTCATCAAAGTGATGAGATGACGCAATAATGCACGATAAAAAATAAACATTTTAAAAAACATTATGCATTGTCACAATTTAAGTGGGTGCCTGCAAGTGGAGGTGAAACAAAGGCTACAGATAGCAAAGGTATATACTATGTCTGTATCAGACAGTGGCCAGCCTCTGATGGGTAATGGCGATGTTATACTGTACATCAATAAAGGCTGCTTCTGCAATCATGCATTTTTTGCTTGTAGAGTGTTGAAGAGGGTAAAAGCATGTCTGGTTGTGCAAGGCTTTATCCGGCAACACTACCTTCCTTGTGTCACGGGTAGGGTAGCGTGTGTCTATTATATGACTCTCTCTAAAATGTGACGTTACGCAGCCTTATTCTGCCCTAGGGACGGCAAAAATACGACAGCAGTAATCATTTACTGTATAAAACTCCACCTATGAGCAACAAAACAAGCACGTTCCCTCTTCCGGTTCCTGCGCTGACATGTGAGGAGGGAGTTTGGAGACGCTCATGAATTCCTCCCAGGTATCCAAGCATATCGGGCCGATAGGAGAGCAGTAAAACCACCCCCGGGAACAGTGACACCTTTTACATTCGTGGGGACATAATTTATGGAGCGCTACTTGCTACGGAGTTCACAACAGACCCCGAACGGTTTACCTATCCAACTGAAGCAGAAGGACAAGATGGTGCATGGAGGAGAGAAAGAGGAAAGAGGCGCGATGCTGAGCGCTGCCATAGACATGCATCAAGAGCTATTATCAGAAGCACCATGTGACCTGAGAGTTCCTCAGGAATTTGATTCGCAGAAAATGGCTGGAGAGGTCACAGTCCCTCTCTTACCAGACATTCAGAAGCTGCTGGAGTCGGCATTGCAATCGTCATTGTCTTCCATACAAAAGTCTGTACACCTGAATACCATTGCAATTACCAAGCTGCAACAGGATGTGGCGCTGCTACAACAGGAGAAGCTACTTTCCCAAGACAGAGAACAGAACCTTCAGCAGAACTTACAAAATTTGATAGACAAAACAGAGGACTTGGAAAATCGCTCGAGACGAAGCAATTTACGTCTCGTAGGACTGCCTGAATCGTTTCAATCAGGAGACTTACAATCCATCTGTGAGAATGATCTAACAAAAATATTGTGACTTAAGTACTACTGTCGTGTGTAACGTGCACATCGTGTGGGACCGCCGCAAAACAACAACAGGCGAGGGGAGGCATCGAAACCAACGATGTACAGACCACGGCAAGTAATAATGAAGCTGTTAGATTATAACGACAAAGTTTCATTGTTACGGGCATTCAGAGAAGCGAGGCGCCCAGTGCTACTCCATGGCTATGAGATTCTGCTCTTTGAGGACTTCTCAGTATCGGTCTCAAAGAAGAGGAGGGCGTTCAGTTCCATTTGCACAACTTTGTTTGAGCGAGATGTTCGCTTTCAACTACTGTTCTCAGCGCGTTTGCGGTTCCAAAGATCTGACGGGACATATGTCATTTATGACACACGAGAACAAGCCGAAGCAGCCTTGGAACGAAATCCACAAAGTGATAGGGAGGTACAGCGAGGCAGTTCCAGGTTCTCCCCACGCAGACGACGACAAGATGGCAGTTCATGAAGGAGATCAGGAAAGATGAAAGAGATTCTCTCCACGTTAAATGACATATGAGATATATTTGCTGTTTGAGCCGTTTCTATTGCAGTTCCTTCATACCTATGCTAAAGCATGATAGCTTTGCTGCAATTTTAGATGGTTAAATTAGTTAATTCATATTAGATGTTGAAGATCTCTCATGAGAGAGGGTATCTTGATACACGTGGGACAACTGACTTCAACATTACATATGGAGGGACAATAAGTGAAGCAGGCTATTGGGGTTTCATGCTTTGGACACATGGGGGGGTACACTGAATAGCCTGGGAGGATGGGGGTAATCTCCTCACAGTTTAGAAAAAAGGAAGTCACATAAACAGAGGTAGTGGTGGAGAGACTACGACCGCTTACAGCGGTTTATTGTTAAACAAGAGTTACTAGAAAAGGGTAGCAAGGGACCTCTCTCCAATAATTAATCCTGGAATTGTCAATATATCTTGATTTGGTATTTGATATTGTGGTGCTACTTCCTCCTTTCCTCGCAGGTTGGTGCCAACGACGGCCATAAGAGGGTTCACCGTCTCCTCCAGCACACTCATAACTTTTCTGCCGCCCATTCAATATGAAGATCATCTCCTGCAATGTCAAAGGCTTGCGGGCGCCGGAGAAGCGCACAATGATTCTGAGGTACCTCCGCCGGTGGAAGCCGGACATAGCACTTCTCCAAGAGACACATCTGAAGGTGACTGATTTTCCTCCCATGCACAAATTTTGGGTGGGAGACAGTTATGGGTCACAGGTCACGGAGCACAAGACAGGGGTATTGACATTAATCAGCAAGCACTTCAAGGGCAAGGTGATTGACTCTGAAAATGACACAGATGGTCGTTGGGTGAGAATATCAGTATCACTTGACAACAAAACCTATAGTATTTATAACATATACGGACCCACAGAAGACAATGGACCATTTTTCCGAGAATTGGAGGCACGTATACTTCAAGACACAATTTCACTGAAAATAGTAGGTGGTGACTTAAATACGGTGAATCAAACCAGTGAAGACCGTCGGTCGATGCAAACGACTGTGCGATCACATGACACACGTTTGAAACCCTTGCTAGACACGACTAACTAAGTAGACATTTGGAGACACCTGAACACAGATGGCAGTGAATATTCCTTCTATTCGTCGGCACATGACTCTTGGTCAAGAATAGATTATATATTGCTATCACAGGAGCTAGTAAGGGGAGTGGAAGAGGCACATGTGCACAACGTAGCTATATCTGACCACGCACCCGTATCAGTGACCCTGCCAGATATGGTTCAGATGGGGCCAGACCAAACTTTGCGCTTCACTTCCTATTTGTTAAAGGATGAGAATTTTCGAGATCAGGTGAAGCAATGGTGGTTGCAATATGTAAGGTATAATGGAGATAGTAGGGATAGGCAGGAACTTTTATGGGCAGCAGGGAAGGCAGTAATGCGCAGGAAACTAATAGCTTATCAGACAACCCTAAAAAAGGGAAGATAGCGACAAACTACTCGCAGGCTACCAGGATATTACGCGATAGCTACACGGCATACCTGAGAACTTCATCGACACAGGATAAAAATAGATGGAAGCAGGCTAAGGCTGACTTTGACCTATGGGTAGATCGACGCGAGAGAACCAGTAATATGAATTATAGAGCCGATCTATATCGTTATGGTAGCAAATCAGGAGACTATTAGCACGACTAGCGAAAGGAAATCACATTCATCAACATATTACAGCGTTAACGAATAAACATGGTATCATGATCGATCATGCTGATATTGAGGAAAGCCTTATATTTTGACATGATCGGATAAATGAATGTAAAGGTGGCGAGAATTTGAAAAAATACACGCCAGAGAAGGGTACGAGTGAAATAGTTTAATCAGGATCACAGCAAAGTTAGAGAAGGAAGATGACGGGAGGAATCCTAGAACTTAGGGGTTTCCTTACAATTATTAACGAGTTTCAGTTTTCTGTTCTCTTGTTACTTTGACTTTTACAATGTTTATTTTATGACCATATCGGCTGCGACCGAGATGTGTAACGCCTTATGTGTAATTTTTTTTTTTTAAATACAAATAAAAAGGAATTTAAAAAACCCAAAAATAAAAAAAAAAATTCCCTCTTCAACAATCTACAAGACAAACAAGCATGATGGGTGACGCTGCCTTTATTGAGGTACAGTATTAGATCGACATTGTCCATGAGTAACTATGCACTGTGATACCTATATAGCATTATTAATATATATGTGTTGTTGTTGTTTCACCAGCACTTGCAGGTCTAACTACCTATTGTCAGTATGCATGATGCACTTTCTAGGTGTAATTATTTATTATTGCGCATTATTACCAGGTTTAGATGCTGGCCATTTCATATATGGTGTGTGAAGTTACAGTTGTCCTCAGTCTTTGTATTTTATTATGTCTCTCATAAATAAAAATCGTGATGATGATGAGGAGGATTTTATGATTTGTACATCCATTGACTGCATTATCTTACAGGTACAGATAACGTTCCTTAAGAAGCATTAATTGATAATTATGAAATGTATTTTTATGCATTAATTTAAAAAAGTAAACACTATGTTTTATTTTTTGTTACCATTTCTACTAGCCATGTGCAGATATGCGCTGTGATGACAAATTAATATTTGTCCATATTTCTTATAAAAATATTTCATTTTAGCCCTTGAAAACTTCAATCTTTCCTGTTTTAAGCATAACAATCAGGGTGACGGCTCTTCCCTATTTGGAGCATGTTCGACATGGGTTTTTCTGTGCATGTGTAGGGAACAGGAGACTTCTTGCCGGTGTGGTACACCAAAGGGGATCTTGCTGGATGTGAGATATATTTCTTCTAGCAGACTGAAGTTTGCTCATGATTTTACATGATCACAAGGACCTGTGATAAGGTCATAGTAACGTGATGTGGTCATCTGATGTGTACCTCACCTGAGGGTGTGGAGTAGGCCTATAAAATAAGGAGCTGTTGTAGTTGGTGTGTGGAAGGAAGGATTTTGGCTGGAGTCAGCCTGGAAGATTGTTTAGTTACTGTGTGCCAGTGTGCACCAGGAAGCGAGTACCAGACCACCCGGAATGGGACCTGGCGGTCTCTGCTGACCTGCAGCCGCTTAGTTAAGCCCGTCCCAAGCAAGGGTGAGTCTGGGACCAGTGGTTCTCCAAACTGTAGTGATTTATGTTCTGTTTTTATTTTGTTATCTGGACTTTTTGTTGAAATCATGATTAAAACCAATGAAATTTGAACTAAAAGGCTGTGTGTTTGCCTCATTACTGCGGCCCAGCCCTGCCTACCAGAGCGGATCCTACAATTGGTGGCTTCAATGCGGGCAACGCAGTGAGGTCAGGCTGTTTTTTCCTGCATGACACTAAATGTCCTGGGTAGTGTTGAGCGATACTGCTCGATATCTAAAAATATCGGATCGGAATGGTATCGCCGATATCACTAAAATATCGGCGATACCCGATACCGATACCGGAAGTCCAATGTAAGTCTATGGGAACCAAATATCGACATTAAAAAAAACCCCATTCTTGCCTTGTTGGTTAATTGTACATGAAGGAAAACAACAAAGATAATGTAGAATGTATTGGGGGAGGTTGAGGAGACAATAAAGGCATACATGTTTAACCCAATGCATTGGAATAGCATTAATATATTTTTTTTTGGAAATACGTTTGGATTGACGAACAAATTGACAATGTTGTTAACCTTTTTTCTATTTTGGCAAATATGTATGTTTCACAACTTCCATGCTCTTCACCTTTTTAACTTTTGCCAGTGCCACACTTTCTCCTTCATAATCTTCAGCAGCATCATCTTTCTCATAAAATTATTCTTCATCTTCACCTTCTTAATCTTCTTCTTAAACTTCTTGCTATTCATGTTTTTGTTTACATTACTCATATTGTTATTATTAAACTAATTAATCTTCTTCATATTCAAATTCTTCATCTTCTTCCTCTTCATCTTCTTCATCATATTCTTATTTGTGACAGAGATTCCTGTACTTGTAATCTGTAAAAGTATGAATTTTTCATTCTTCCGTTCTTGCTGTCACAAAAGATTAAATTACAACAGTATTTGTCCGTGTTCAGTTTAGCCTGCAGCAGCAGGCATTTTCCAGGGGCACCACGAGGAGGAACGGACTCACCCCCATACACTGCTTAGTCTTCTTCTGCTTAGAATTTAGAGCATATATTTTGCTCTTCATTTTGGTCTTATACTTCATGTTCTTCTGCTTTTTGATCTTCTGCTTATTGTTCTTCTGTCTGTTGTTCTGTATCTTGTAGTTTGTCTTAACCTTCTTTGTCCTGTTGGTGATCTTCTTCAGGGTATTCTTTTATTTTTTCTTTGTGATGGTGTTCAGGCTGGTTGGCTTCATGCTCGTCGTCCTTGTTGTCGTCATCTTCTTCTGGGTGGTCTTTAAGGTCGTCTAATTTCAGAGAACCAGCTGACGTTACTGGAACCCGGACGGGTATCAGATGGAACAAGAGACAATGGAAGTAATGAGGACCAGCTGACTGTGCTGGAACCCGGAGGGGCAGCAGAAGGAAAAGAGGCAATGTCACAACCGAGTACCAGCTGACGTTACTGTGACACGGTTACTAAGCAGGAGGTACCTGTGCTCCAAAGCACTACCAAGGACCAGCAGACGTTGCTGGAACTCGTATACGGAGATGGAGGCACCTAGGCCAAAGGCACTGGGGAGAACCAGTTGACAGTACTGGACCCCGGACGGGTAGCAGAAGGAAAAGAGGCAATGTCACAACCGAGTACCAGCTGACGTTACTGTGACACGGTTACTAAGCAGGAGGTACCTGTGCTCCAAAGCACTACCAAGGACCAGCAGACGTTGCTGGAACTCGTATACGGAGATGGAGGCACCTAGGCCAAAGGCACTGGGGAGAACCAGTTGACGGTACTGGACCCCGGACGGGTAGCAGAAGGAAAAGAGGCAATGTCACAACCGAGTACCAGTGACGTTACTGTAACACGGTTACTAAGCAGGAGGTACCTGTGCTCCAAAGCACTACCAAGGACCAGCAGACGTTGCTGGAACTCGTATACGGAGATGGAGGCACCTAGGCCAAAGGCACTGGGGAGAACCAGTTGACAGTACTGGACCCCGGACGGGTAGCAGAAGGAAAAGAGGCAATGTCACAACCGAGTACCAGCTGACGTTACTGTGACACGGTTACTAAGCAGGAGGTACCTGTGCTCCAAAGCACTACCAAGGACCAGCAGACGTTGCTGGAACTCATATACGGAATGGAGGCACCTAGGCCAAAGGCACTGGGGAGAACCAGTTGACGGTACTGGACCCCGGACGGGTAGCAGAAGGAAAAGAGGCAATGTCACAACCGAGTACCAGGTGACGTTACTGTAACACGGTTACTAAGCAGGAGGTACCTGTGCTCCAAAGCACTACCAAGTACCAGCAGACGTTGCTGGAACTCGTATACGGAGATGGAGGCACCTAGGCCAAAGACACTGGGGAGAACCAGTTGACGGTACTGGACCCCGGACGGGTAGCAGAAGGAAAAGAGGCAATGTCACAACCGAGAACCAGCTGACGTTACTGTGACACGGTTACTAAGCAGGAGGTACCTGTGCTCCAAAGCACTACCAAGGACCAGCAGACGTTGCTGGAACTCGTATACGGAGATGGAGGCACCTAGGCCAAAGGCACTGGGGAGAACCAGTTGACGGTACTGGACCCCGGACGGGTAGCAGAACGCACCCATGAAAATGTAAGTTGACAGGACGCAAGCCGTCCGCAGTTACCGAATCACACAGTCCTACAGTGGGTGCTTGTCCTATTGTCACAATGGGAACAGCCTTTATTTACATATCCCACAGCACACATAGGAATCACCTAAACTGCAGGCACCATAGAGTCGGCTAACCCGAATGCAACACGACAGCACAACTTATTGGAGGATAATTGACGTTCACACTGCCAGGAAACAGCTGTCGTGCTGTAACCAGGCTGGCCAGGAGTCAGTACCCCTGCCAATTACTTACGAGCAACAAATGGTGGTGTTGTAGCCCAGGAAGTAGAGTTCAGGTGGTAGAAAGATGAACATAACAGGAGACATGGAAAACGTTGCCAAACAGTTATTTAATCTTAAAACGGACAGGCAAATTCAGGTGATATCCATGCCTTGTTCATTTTCAGAAAAGTAAGCCGGTCTACATTCTCTGAGGATAGTCGCATGCGACGGTCTGTTAGTACACCACTTGCAGCACTAAAGACGCGCTGAGATAATACACTGGCAGCAGGGCAAGCCAGCACCTCCAATGCATACTGTCTAAGCTCTGGCCATGTATCCAACTTAGAGACCCAAAATTGAAAGGGGAAGAGGCATCTGGGAGTACACTTAGAGGGAAAGACAAGTAGTCTGTCACCATCTTACGAAAACGTTGCTTCCTGGTGACTGGAGCCGTCTCGGATGGTCTAGACCTTGCTGGCGCTGTCACAAAACTTCGCCACATTTGTAACATACAGCTCTTGCCCTGTGCAGAGGCGCTGCTTGTGCTCCCTCTTGTTGTAGAAGTGTCTACACTGCCTCGACGCACATAGCTGCTTTGTAAAGCAGTAGCAGCAGCATCTCTCTCGGCTGGAATGTACAACAGTATGGATTGCACCAGTGTGTCTTGGTACTCCCGCATTTTACGGTCCCGGTTCCCCGGTGTGATGAGGGTTTGTAAGTTGTCCCGGTAGCGAGGGTCTAGGAGGGTGTACACCCAATAATCTGACGTGGTGAGAATGTGGGCGATGCTGCGGTCGTTTCTCAGGCACTGAAGCATGAAATCAACCATGTGCTGCAGACTCCCAACTGGCCAACAAAAGCTGTCCTGTGGAAGAGGCGTCATCTCTGCCTCCTCTGCATCACCCCACCCTCGCTCTACATACTGACTAGAGCGTTGTGTACCTCCCTCTGTAGGGATTTCTTCCTCCTCCATTGACTCCTCCTCCTCCTCACAAAGTGAGCCCTGCCCAGCCCTTTGTGAGGAACCCGTTGCGCTGACTGTCCTGAAGGTAATAGAATTTGTGACTCCTCATCCTCCACCTCTTCCAAAACCTCTTCCTTTAGTGCTTTCAGTGATTTCTGAAGCAGGCAGATAAGGGGGACAGTCATGCTGACTAGTGCATCATCTGCACTCGCCATCCGCGTTGAGACATCAAACGCACGCAAAACGTCGCAGATGTCCTTCATAGAGGCCCACTCAGTAGTGGTGAAGTGTGGACGGCGCAAAGAGCGACTTGATTGCGCCTGATGCAGCTGATACTCCATTACTGCTGTCTGCTGCTCACACAACCGCTCCAACATATGTAACGTGGAATTCCACCTGGTGGGTACGTCACATATGATGCGATGTTCAGGAAGGCGAAATCGGCGTTGCAGAGCAGCAATGCGCGATCTGGCTATGCTGGAACGTCGCAAGTGAGCGCACTCTAGGCGGACCTTCTGCAGCAGTCCAGCAAGATCCGGATAGTCCCTCAAAAAACTCTGCACGACCAAGTTGAGCATATGTGCCAGACATGGTATGTGAGTAAGGTTGCCAAGGCCCAGAGCTACCACCAGATTTCGGCCATTGTCACACACTACCAAGCCTGGCTGGAGATTCGCAGGCAAAAACCACACGTCGCTCTCCTGCTTGATGGCATTCCATAACCCCCTGCGCTGTGTGGCTTAGATTCCCCATTGAAATCATTTTCAGGACGGCCTGTTGACGTTTGGCCACGGCTGTGCTCATATCGGTCGCAACAGGTAAGCGTTCACGGGTCCATGTGGAGGTATACCTGACGGCTCGTGCAGCGATGATTCTGAGGAACTGGAGTAGGAGGAGGAATCAATGTGTACAGACTGGATTCCTGCAATCCTTGGAGTTGGCAGAACACGTACAGCGCCACTCGCAAGATCTGTACCCGGCTCCACAACATTGACCCAATGGGCAGTGAGGGAAAGGTATCGTCCCTGGCCATGGGTACTGGTCCACGCATCGGTGGTCAGGTGGACCCTGCTACTGACGGCGTTTAGTAGCGCATGTTTAATGTTTCCCTCGACATGTTTTTGCAGAGCAGGGACGGCTTGCCTGCTGAAATAAAATCGGCTTGGCACATTATATTGTGGGACTGCCAATGCCATTAAGTTCCTGAAACTGTCAGTCTCCACCAGCCTGAATGACAGCATTTCAAGGGACAGGAGTTTTGCAATGCCAGCATTCAGAGCCTGTGCTCGTGGATGGTTTGCCGAGTATGGCCGTCTTTTATCCCATGCCTGTGGTACCGATGGCTGTTTTGTGGCCTGGGAGTGTGACGATGACTGTGAACTTGCTGCTGTGGGTGGAATAACAGTTTGTCTATGGACAACAGTGACCGAGGTTCTTCCATGGAGATCCTGTGAGGAAGCCGAACCAGGTGTGTGTGAGCTGGAGGTAGAGGCTCCAACACGACCTGAAGATGTAGGTGCTGCTGTAGGTTGGCCTACATCTCCAGTGTGTCTTTGTAACTCAGCTACGTGCTTTGTCCGTACATGTTTCCACATATTTGTGGTATTCAGGTTACTGATATTTTTACCTCTTTTAACTTTTTGCTTACACAGCTTGCATTTAACATAGCAAATATCATCTACAAGTCTGTCAAAAAAGGACCACGCAGTGCAAGTCATGGGAGCGCCAATTTTGACATTGCTAAGAGAACTGCTCCCAACAGGTGCCAAACTGGAGGCTACAGGCAAGCGAGTCTGCAGCCTACCTCTCCCTCCTCTTTGTACCGTTGGGCCAATCTCTTCCTCAGAGCTGCGCCCACCACCTTCCTGCTGCTCACGCCATGTTGGGTCTCGGACTTCATCATCTCCACTACCCTCTTCCAACACCTGCTGCTGTTGGATGGTCTGGGCAGCACCATGCTCCACAAAACCTGGCAACTGAGTCTCATCATCATCATGAGATGCGTTCTGCGGTGTGCTGTCCATCGGCACTGGCTCACCCGCCTCTTCAGATTGAGAGAGACACAGCTGTTGCGCATCACTGCATACTCCCTCTTCTTCAAATTGCAGAATGCTGCTTGCCTGTGCCCGTGTTTGCGAGCCAACAGATTCTGAGAACAGAAGCAGAGACTCAGCTGGCTCCTGTACAGAACTCTCTGACTGCCTGGGCAATTTGACAGGCGGTGAACAGACAGATGGTTGCTCAACAGTGTTGTGTTCCTGAGAGGAGGTGGAAGGAATTGAAGTCGATCCATTGGCTGCCATCCAACCAACAACGGCTTCAATTTGTTCTTCCCACAGCAGGGGGCACGCCGAGCTCCTACCAAAGTGCGCATAAAGGAACGCTCATGGGTAAAACTGGTGGATGCTGTGTCACTGAGGGCGGCAGCAGCCACAGAATCCCCACGTCCTCTCCCTGCTGAAACTCCACGGCCACGACCACGTGCCTTACTCCCTGCCTTCTTCATCTTGGTAGATTGATAAAGAAAGTCAGAAAAGTTATAAGGCCTAAGTGTGGTTATTACGCAAAGACTGAAGTGAACACTGAAACACAACTGTTCACAATCTGTGAAAGGCTACTCCTTTGTCTACTTCTATAGTGTTTGCAACCAATGTATTGGATACGGATGGAAGCGCGTCACACTAATAGATTATATTTATTTTAAATGGAATGGAGCAGAACCAATTGGAGAGAAATGAAAAGGATGAGGCACTGAGACACGCTCAGCAGAGTACAAGCAGCAGTGCTTGAACAAGTAACTGGAGCGTGATGTGCACTCAAAAAATAAAAAACACAGACTGAAGTGAACACTGAAACACAACTGTTCACAATCTGTGAAAGGCTACTCCTTTGTCTACTTCTATAGTGTTTGCAACCAATGTATTGGATACGGATGGAAGCGCGTCACACTAATAGATTATATTTATTTTAAATGGAATGGAGCAGAACCAATTGGAGAGAAATGAAAAGGATGAGGCACTGAGACACGCTCAGCAGAGCACAAGCAGCAGTGCTTGAACAAGTAACTGGAGCGTGATGTGCACTCAAAAAATAAAAAACACAGACTGAAGTGAACACTGAAACACAACTGTTCACAATCTGTGAAAGGCTACTCCTTTGTCTACTTCTATAGTGTTTGCAACCAATGTATTGGATACGGATGGAAGCGCGTCACACTAAAATTTAAATTGCATGGAGCAGCATGAATTACACTGAAGAAAAAAAAAAGAGTATGTGAGTGACACGTGCAGATGCCTACAGACAGCGTTGCATGCAGAGCAAACTGCAGCGTCACCTGCACTCACACACACCTTGCAGAGCTGTTAAAACAACACTGCAGGCAAAAGGAAGCTTTACACAGCGGTTGGTGCTAGCCTGCCTAAAGCACACTACACTAAATCGCAATCTCTAACTGTCCCTCAGAGTCAGCACAGCAGCGTTCTGTCCCTAACTGAATTCACAGCACAGTGACGCTAAAATGGCGGCGGCGCCTTTTATAGTGCATTCTGACATCATTTCAGCATCCAATCACAGCCATGCCATTAGTTAACATGACCGCAGCAGTACAGGATGTGCCCACACTTCTTAGGATTCCTCATTGGCTGACTAAAATCACATTGCCTCTCAAAGAATTATGGGAACTTCCGATTCCGGTATACGATATATGGAAAATATCGGAACAAAGTATCGAAAGGCCGATACAGCTAATATCGGCCGATACCCGATACTTGCGGTATCGTATCGCTCAACACTAGTCCTGGGTAAAGAAAGTTACGCAAAACCCGGTGGATAACTGTCCGAAGATGGAGAACACCGTAAAAATGCTAGTGGAGGTCATGTGACAGCAACAGCAGGCTACACAGCAGCAACAGCAGGCTATGCAGCAGCAGCAGGCTATACAGCAGCAGGCAATGGAGCGGCAGCAGGCTATACAGCAGCAGGCTATGGAGCAGCAGCAGATATTTAATCGACAGCAACAGGAAAACAATAGTCTACTGATGCAGCACATCACAGCGCCGCAGACAGCAGGAGCTTCCCGGGATGCCAGGATGTCCGTAAAGCGGTGCGTACACCGATCCGAAATATGGAGCAATCAGATGACGTCGAGGTGTACCTGGAGATGTTTGAAGGCGTGGCAAAAAGGGAGAGAGTGCCCCGGGACCAGTGGGCCGAGATCGTGGCTCCGTTTTTGACTTCAGGACCCGCAAAAGCCTATAGGGACCTACCCCCCGAGCAACAGGAGGACTATGAGAGCGTCAAGGGTGAGATACTTGCACGTCTTGGGGTAAATGTTTTGGTCCGGGCCCAGCGGCTACACCAGTGGAAGTTTTCCCCTTCCGAGCCAGCTCGGTACCAGTATTATGACTTGATACACCTGATAGAAAAGTGGTTGCAGCCGGAGGTGTTGTCACCCCGCGCTATGCTGGATCGTATAGTGACTGATAAATTCTGGAGAACTTTGCCCCACACCCTAAAAACATGGGTTGGACAGGCAGCCCCTACTGATGGTCTCCAAATGATAGACCTCATTGAAAGATATGGGGCTACCAAGGAGATACAGGGAGAGACTACCCGGAACGTATCAAGTAAATTCCCCAAACCTTCACCCACAGCTCGGCGAGCAGAGACTCGGAGGGCTGCCCAGGACGGGTCGGGGAACGAAAGGGGCCCCATAATCTGTTGGCGGTGCCAAGAACCAGGACATGTGAGAGCTGATTGCCCCCACCTGACTGAGCCCATGGACAACAACTTTGGCTACTATCAGTCTCACTATGCAGAACACATGTGTGCAGTGGGCAAACCAGAGGGACCCAGTATGAACCATTTGTGTAAAGTGGAGGTGGAGGGTAACCCTGCTGTGGCTGTACTGGACTCAGGTAGTCTCGTGACCCTAATACGAGCCAGCCACGTCCAAATCAGCGAGTATACTGCTCTGAAAATGGGTGTGTTGTGTATTCATGGGGACTTAAAACATTATCCTACCGCCCTGGTGATGATAAACACGTCAGCGGGGAGGAGGTGAGACGAGGTGGGGGTGGTGGTTAATTTGCATTATGAGGAAATAATGGGGAGAGCTTTTCCGTATTTTCTGTGCTTTGGCCTGTAATTACCCCTCCCACAGAACAGTCGTCGGCACCAGTGGCAACCAGGTTGCATTCTCCTGAAATCAGGCATGAACCTGGTGGCCCAGAGGAAGATGTACTGGCGGTAGGAGTACCTTTGCCTTCGGTGTAGGAGGAAAACCCCTCTCCTATAGAAGTGTTAGCTGGGGAGATGGAAGATTTGCCACCGGGACAAGAATTCTCATAGTTAAGTGTGGCAGGTGACAATTTTGTTACGGCGCAACTACGTGACCCTACGTTGACTCCAGCCCGTGAAAATGTACTGGTTGTCAATGGGGAACCCCAACACCCCGGGGCAGCTACAGTATTTCCCCAATTCGAGATGAACCAAGATTTGCTGTATCGGGTTGAAAAATACATGGGGAAATTGTCGAGCAATTGCTGGTACCGCAGTCATATCGGAGGTTGGTAATGGACTTAGCGCATGCGCATGTACTAGGGGGACATTTGGGACAAAAGAAAACCCTAGACAGAATTCTATAACGGTTTTACTGGCTAGGGTCTATGAAGAAGTTAAACAGTATTGTAACTCTTGTCCCGTGTGCCAGGTAACCAGTCCGCAGCCTCATTTTCGGAGTCCCTTGGTGCCATTACCATTACCAATTATAGAGGTACCGTTTGAGAAAATAGTCATGGATCTGGTGGGTCCGTTTAACCCCTTACTGCCATCGGACGTACTATCCCGTCCATGGTACCTGGGCCCGTATGACTGGGGACGGGATAGTACGTGTCGTGCGATCGGACGCGCTCCCGGGGGGAGCGCAGCCGATCGCGGCCGGGTGTCAGCTGATTATCACAGCTGACACCCATGACTGTGTGTCAGGAGCGGTCACGGACCGCTCCCGGCACATTAACCCCTTGCACACCGCGATCAAACATGATCGCGGTGTACTGGGGGCACAGGGGAGGATCGCGCAGGGTGGGGGCTCCCTGCGCGCCCCCCTGAGACCCTCAGAGCAGCGCGATGTGATCGCGCTGTTCTGAGGGCTTCCTCCCTCCCAGGACCCGGATCCAAGATGGCGCCGGGGTCCTGGAGGGAGGCGGCTTCCTCAGTGCCTGCTGAGAGCAGGCACTGAGAAGCCTGCTGCACTGCCTGAGCGATCGCTGGTGTGACAGTGTGCTGTGCACACTGTCACACCAGCGATCTGATAAAATACAGTGATGTCCCACCCTGGAACAAAGTAAAAAAGTTAAAAAAATAAAAATAAACATGTTTTAAAAAAAAATCCAAAATAAATAAAAAAAAAAAATATATACCCCAATAAATTCACTTCTTCCTGTAAATAAAAAAAACAAAGCAATAAAAGTACACATATTTGGTATCGCCGCGTCCGTAACGACCCCCCCTATAAAATTGTCCCACTAGTTAACCCCTTTAGTGAACCCCTTAAAAAAAAAAAAAACGAAGCAAAAAATCAATACTTTATCATCATACCGCCGAACAAAAAATGGAATAACACGCGATCAAAAAGACCGATATAAATAAACATGGTACCGCTGAAAACGTCATCTTGTCCCGCAAAAAACAAGCCACCATACAGCATCATCACGAAAAAATAAAAAAGTTATAGCTCGCAGAATAAAGCGATGCAAAAATAATTATTTTTTATATAAAATTGTTTTTATTCTATAAAAGCGCCAAAACATGAAAAAATGATATAAATGAGGTATCGCCATAATCGTACTGACCCAAAGAATAAAACTCCTTTATCAATTTTACCACACACGGAACGGTATAAACGCCTCCCCCAAAAGAAATTCATGAATTGCTGATTTTTGTTCATTCTAACCTCCAAAAATCAAAATAAAAAGCGATCAAAAAACGTCACGTGCTCAAAAATGGTACCAATAAAAACGTCAACTCGTCCCGCAAAAAATAAGACCTCACATGACTCTGTGGGCCAAAATATGCAAAAATTATAGCTCTCAAAATGTGATGATGCAAAAACTAGTTTTGCAATAAAAAGCGTACTTTTATCGTGACAGCTGCCAATCATAAAAACCCGCTATAAATAGTAAATCAAACCCCCCTTTATCACCCCCTTAGTAAGGGAAAAATAATAAAATTAAAAAAAAAACGGATTACTTACCGGTAATGCTCTTTTATAGAGCCCACGACAGCACCCACTGAGAGAGGGGATCCGCCCCTAGGAACAGGAAACCTACAGAGAGATAAAAGGGGCGGCCCCCCTCGCTCCTCAGTTGGTTTACAGAGAATGAGAGGAACCGCCACACAAGTTTCAGTTAATTTGTACCATAACATGTTTAACATATATATACATATTTACACTGCTAGACTATATATAGCCAATATAATCAATCCTTCACCAAACAGGATGCACCGTGTATACCACAAGTAGGGGAGGGAAGTGAGTGGGTGCTGTCGTGGGCTCTATAAAAGAGCATTACCGGTAAGTAATCCGGTTTTTTCTCTTCGCCACGACAGCACCCACTGAGAGATTTTCAGAGACAATTATCTGGGAGGGACCACCGTGTCAAGGATTGATCTACCAAACACTAGATCTGATGAGGAGGATAGATCTAATCTATAGTGTTCATAGAAGGTAGAAGGTGAAGCCCAGGTTGCGGCCTTACATATAAGGTCTATCGGGACATCTGCTCTTTCTGCCCAAGAAGACGATATGGCTCGTGCGGAATGTGCCTTCACGCCTTGTGGTGGAATTTTCTTTTTTGCCACATACGCCAATGCTATTGCGTCTCTAATCCATCGAGATAGCGTGCTTTTCGTTACTCCTGCACCTTTGCGGCTGCCCTGGAAAGAAACAAAGAGAGCCCTGCTCTTCCTCCAGGGGCTAGTCCTATCTAGATATGCTAAGATTGATCTTTTAACATCTAAGGTGTGGAATTTCTCTTCCTGTGGTGATGAGGGGTTGTCATAAAAGGAAGGAAGATAAATTTCTTGAGATCTATGAAATTTAGTTGATACTTTAGGAAGATAAGACGGGTCAGTTTTTAATACTATCCTGTCAGAATATATAGATAAGAAAGGAGGATCTATTGATAAGGCGTGGAGATCACTCACTCTTCTTGCTGAGGTCAAGGCTACTAGTAAAACGGTTTTTAATGCGGCATATTTTATTGGAACTGACTGAATGGGTTCAAATGGACTTTCTGTTAAGGCGTCTAGGACTAAGTTTAAGTCCCAAGATGGCATTTGAGGTATATGGACTGGTTCTGCTCGATGGCATGCTGAGATAAACCGAGCTACCCATTTATTGCCTGCTATGTCATGACTATATAGGGCACCCAGGGCCGATACCTGGACCTTAAGAGTATTTACCGATAGGCCTAATTCATGCCCTTTTTGTAAAAATTCTAGAATAGCTGGGATAGGTACTTCACTAGATAGACGTACTGAATGAAAAGACAGAAATTTCCTCCAGACTCTGGCATATATATTAGTAGTGGACTCCTTCCTGCTATTTAGGAGCGTATTAATCAGTCCGTTCGAAAAACCTCTTAGTTTTAATAACTGCCTTTCAAATTCCAGGCCGTGAGGCGCAATCCTTTGACCTGAGGGTGATAGAAGGGCCCCTGTGAGAGAAGGTCCCGGTCCCAAGGGAGGATCCATGGATCCGAAATCGACATGGCTCTCAGCCACGAGAACCATGGCCTTTTGGGCCAGAACGGGGCTATCAGGATTACTCTCGCTCTTTCCTCTCTTATTTTCCGGATGACAATCGGTAATAGAATCATTGGAGGAAAGGCATAGGCCAAGTGGAATGTCCACGGGATCTGCAAGGCGTCGAGAATGTCCGGATTGTCCTGCTTGAATAAGGAGGCAAACCTTTTTACCTGCCTGTTGTTTCGTGTAGCAAACAGGTCTATATCTGGTGTGCCCCATTTGAATGTTATTCTTTTGAAGATGCAATGATTGAGTATCCATTCCCCTTGATGTAGGGTATGACGACTTAGAAAATCTGCCTTGACATTGTCTATTCCTCTGACGTGCAGGGCCGACAGGGATAGGAGATGACTTTCTGCCAATGTTAAAATTTTTTCTGCAATAAACATGAGTGGCATTGATCGTGTGCCTCCTTGGTGGTTTAGGTACGCTACTGAGGTGCTGTTGTCCGACAAGATCCTTGTATGAGTCCCTTGCAGCTGCGGAAGGAAATTACATATGGCATGATATATAGCTTTTAGCTCTCTCATGTTTGATGAATCCTCTGACTCTGACCTAGACCACTGTCCCTGCGCCACATTATCCTCCCAATGAGCCCCCCACCCCAAAGGACTGGCATCTGTGGTTACTATATTTGAGGGAACCACTATCCACGGAACACCTCCCGACAGATTATCTGAATCTAGCCACCAAGTTAGGGAACTGATTACCTCCGGGGTCAGGGATATTTTATTTTCTAACTGTCCCTGTAATCTCTCTTCTTGCTGCAGGATTAATCTTTGCAGTTTCCTGGTATGAAATTGGGCCCACCGAACTGCCGGAATAGATGAGGACAAAGAGCCCAGCAAAGACATGCCTTCTCTTAGAGATAGAATAGGATTCTGTATTACCGTTTGTACCTTATTAATTACAGTTAATTTCTTTGCCTCTGGTAGCCGACATTTCTGACTTACTGAGTCTAGATGAAGGCCTAGGAACGTCTGACAGGTTACCGGCCGTAGCCTTGATTTTTCCCAGTTGATCAGCCAACCTAAGTTCTGTAGGGATGAAATTACGTCAGACAGCCTGTGCTCACATTGTTGGAATGAATTTCCTACTATTAGCAGATCATCCAGGTACGGAATTATTAGTGTGTCTCTTACTCGTAAATACGACATCACCTCCAGCATCAGTTTTGTGAAGACGCGTGGTGCCATAGATAGCCCGAATGGCATTGCCGCAAACTGCAGATGACAGATTTGGCCTTCTAATGTGACCGCCACTCGGAGAAAGCGTTGATGCGAGACATGTATTGGTAGATGATAATATGCATCTTTGAGATCCACGACCACCATGTAGCATCTGGGAAATAAGAGTTTTATCGCTGATCTTATAGACTCCATTTTGAAGGTTCGGGTTTTCAAAAAGGTATTCAGTTTTTTTAGATTAACTATGGTTCTAAATGAACCGTCTGGTTTAGTTACCAGAAATAAAGGAGAGTAAAAGCCTTTCTCTCTTTGATTTACCGGAACCTCTACTAACACTTTCTTGGATAGTAGGCCTTTAATCTCTAATTCTAACGCCTCTTTTTGAGCCTGGGATTTTAGAGAAGTCAATAGAAAGGAGTCCGGAGGATTCCGGACAAATTCTAATATTAGTCCTGATTTTATAATGTTAATGGCCCAGGGGTTAGATGTAATTTGCTCCCACTGATAACTGAAGTGTAATAGTCTGCCACCCACCGGTAAGTTGGTACTAGCGGAACTTATCTCCCGATCTGAAGGGACGTTTACCGAATAGGTTTCCCTTTTGTTTGAAATCCCTGCTATTCCAAGAATTCTGGGACTTATAATCCTTCCTTCTGTTAAACGATGGTCTCCTGAATGCCCTCCTGTAGGATGGAACGTATGGATTAGGGAAGCCTTTTTTCCTTTCTCCTGCTTTGGTTAAGATATCATCCAAAACTGCACCAAACAGGTACTCACCCTGACAGGGTATAGCGCAGAGTTTTGATTTAGCCTGCGTATCCCCCTTCCATCCTTTCAACCACAACGCCCTTCGGGCTGCATTGGTTAGTCCTGCTGTTCTTGCCGCTAGGCGGAGAGAATCCACTGAGGTGTCTGAAAGAAATGCTGCTGCACCTCTAATTAAAGGAATGGAGGACCGTAGCTTGTCTCTGGAGAGGCCCTTCTTTATATTTTCCTCCAGCTGATCTAACCATACTAACATGGCCCTGCCTGTACAAGTGGCCGATATTGCGGGTTTAAATGCCCCTATACACGACTCCCAGGACCTTTTTAGGAGTGCATCTGCTTTACGGTCTAGGGATCTGACAAAATTCCAGCATCCTCTACTGGTAATGATGACTTGCGGGAGGTTGACGCTACAGCAGCATCCACCTTGGGTGCTTTCTCCCAGGAGGCCAGGTCCTTATCATCAAAGGGGTATCGTCGTTTTGACGCGGCCGGCATATAACCTTTCTGCCCTTGTTTTTCCCACTCTTTCTTTACTAATTCCTTAATAGCCGGGTCTATTGGGAACACTCGCCGTTTGCGTTGGGAGATACCCGCGAACATGATCTCCTGAGGAGTTTTAGGGTCTTTTGTATCCGATAATCCCATAGTGTTCCGAACAGACTTAATCAGATTATTAATACTATCTGTCGGAAAACAGGTGTGCTCCTCCTCCTCTGATGAACCCGATTCACATGAAGCGTCTGAATTGAGTTCCCGCTGTCCGTGGAGGATCCCACCCTAGGTGGGGTTATCTCACTAAGGGATTTCCTTCCCGTAATACTACTGGCTCCCTCTAGGGCCTGTAACTCCTCTCTGATCATCAGGTGGATATCTTCTGCTCTCACAGAACTTTCCTCCTGCAGCGTATGGCTAATACAATCCTGACACAATCTTTTGGGATAAGTGTCCGGAAGAGGTTGGGAGCATAAGGCACATTCTTTATGTTTGGTCTTTTCCGTCTTTTTGGCCTAGGAACACACAAATCAGGGGGGAGGGGAAAGGGCCATCAGCTTGACAGGTGTGAAATATAACACTCACCCAGTGAAGCTTTTTATCAAGATGGTACCGGTCTTAAGGATGGAGGGTCCGGCTGCGGTATGGAGCGACTTGATTTCCCTCCAGATCTGCTTGTGGAACCACTCTGCTTAGAGTGTCCACTTCCACTTTTTCTGCCGCTGCTGCTGCCACTGTGATGTGGCACCACCAGTTCCTCAGGTGGGCGCAACGCAGGATCGCTTGGGGACGACATTGCTGCGCACCGCTATGCACATGATCGGTGCTTTTATGCAGTTTCCCCATTCTCTTTTTTTTTTTTTTTTTCATCTCAGCGCTGACCCGGAAGTGCTAGGTTCACTTCCGGGTTCTCTGCCTTCCTGCACCTGCGCAGCCGCCTCCTCCAGCAGCGCTCCATGATTTTTTATCAAGCAATTTGCCGGGACCTCTCCTGACCACGCGCTCGCGTTCCTGACCGCTGCGGTCCCATCCCTACCCGGCAAGAGCGGCGATGGGACCTTTCCTGCCGAGGCTCCCAGCGTTATCAGGTAGGGCAGCCTCGGCTCAGTATGTGACACCCGTATTATATGCGAGCCAGAGCAATCCTGCTCCTGGCCTCGCACCTGGGAATATTCTCCTGTGACGGTGGGCTGCTACCCCTGCCGCTGCCGTCCTCCGACCCGTTACCTCCAGGCATGTGCGGTGTCTTTTTTGTCCCAGCTGAGGAGGGATAAACCCCCGACGCTGCTTCTGGTGCTGGAGCCCCTGCCGCTCCAAAAGAAACCGCACAGGCGGCTATCCAGCCCAGGAATCCTCTTCTCACGTAGGTTCCTCTGCTAGGAACAGGAAACAACTGAGGAGCGAGGGGGGCCGCCCCTTTTATCTCTCTGTAGGTTTCCTGTTCCTAGGGGCGGATCCCCTCTCTCAGTGGGTGCTGTCGTGGCGAAGAGAAAAAGTATTTATTTCCATTTTCCCATTAGGGTTAGGGTTAGGGTTGCGGCTAAAGTTAGGGTTAGGGTTGGCGCTAAAGTTAGGATTAGGGTTAGGGTTGGGATTAGGGGTGTGTTAGGGTTAGGTTTGTGGTTAGGGTTGGGACTAGGGTTAGGGGTGTGTTGGGGTTAGGGTTGGAGTTAGAATTGGGGGGTTTCCGCTGTTTAGGCACATCAGGGGCTCTCCAAATGTGACATGGCGTCTGATCTCAATTCCAGCCAATTCTGCGTTGAAAAAGTCAAACGGTGCTCCTTCACTTCTCAGCTCTGCCATGCGTCCAAACAGTAGTTTATCCCCACATATGGGGTATCAGCGTACTCTGGACCCCAAGAGTTATTGTGCAATTTGTCCTATTTCTTCTGTTACCCTTGGGAAAATAAAAAACTGGGGCGAAAATATCATTTTTGTACAAAAAAAATTATTTTTTTGTTTTTACGGCTGTACATTATAAACTTCTGTGAAGCACTTGGGGCTTCATAGCACTCACACACACATCTAGATAAGTTCCTTGTGGGGTCTATTTTCCAAAATGGGGTCACTTGTTGGGGATTTCCACTGTTTAGGCGCATCAGGGGCTCTCCAAATGCGACATGACGCCCCCAGACCATTCCATCAAAGTCTGCAATCCAAAACGTCACTACTTCCCTTCCGAGCCCCAACGTGTACCCATACAGTAGTTTTCTCCCACATATTGGATATCAGCGTACTCAGGACAAATTGGACAACAACTTTTGGGGTCCAATTTCTCCTGTTACCCTTGTAAAAATAAAATATTGGGGCAAAAAAATCATTTTTGCAAAAAAAAAAAAGATTTTTTATTTTTACGGCTGTGCGTTATAAACTTCTGTGAAGCACTTCGGGGTTTAAAGTGCTCACCACACATCTAGACAAGTTCCTTATGGGGTCTGTTTTCCAAAATGGGGTCACTTGTGGGGGGTTTCCACTGTTTAGGCGCATCAGGGGCTCTCCAAATGCAACATGACGCCCCCAGACCATTCCATCAAAGTCTGCAATCCAAAACGTCACTACTTCCCTTCCGAGCCCTGACGTGCGCCCATACAGTAGTTTTCTCCCACATATTGGGTATCAGCGTACTCAGGACAATTTGGACAACAACTTTTGGGGACCAATTTCTCCTGTTACCCTTGTGAAAATAAAATATTGGGGGCGAAAAAATCATTTTTGTAAAAAAAGAAAAAGATTTTTTATTTTTACGGCTGTACGTTATAAACTTCTCAGAAGCACTTCGGGGTTCAAAGTGCTCACCACACATCTAGATAAGTTCCTTGTGGGGTCTATTTGCCAAAATGGGGTCACTTGTGGGGGGTTTCCACTGTATAGGTGCATCAGGAGCTCTCCAAATGTGACATGACGCCCCCAGACCATTCCATCAAAGTCTGCAATCCAAAACGTCACTACTTCCCTTCCGAGCCCTGACGTGCGCCCATACAGTAGTTTTCTCCCACATATTGGGTATCAGCGTACTCAGGACAAATTGGACAACAACTTTTGGGTTCCAATTTCTTCTGTTACCCTTGTGAAAATAAAATATTGGGGGCGAAAAAATCATTTTTGTAAAAAAAAAAAAGATTTTTTATTTTACGCTGTACGTTATAAACTTTAGTGAAACACCTGGGGGTTAAAAGTTCTCACCACACATCTAGATAAGTTCCTTGAGGGGTCTAGTTTCCAAAATGGTGTCATTTATGGAGGTTTCCACTGTTTAGGCAGATCAAGAGCTCTCCAAACACGACATGGCGTCCAGCCAATTCTGCGTTGAAAAAGTCAGACGGCGCTCCTTCCCTTCCAAACTCTGCCATGCACCCAAACAGTGGTTTACCCCCACATATGGGGTATCAGCGCACTCAGGACAAATTGCACAATAACTTTTGGAGTCTTGTTACCCTTGGAAAAATAAAAATTGGGGTGAAAAGATCATTTTTGTGGAAAAAATATGATTTTTAAATTTTACGGCTCTACGTTATAAACTTGTGTGAAGCACTTGGGGGTTCAAATTGCTCACCAAAGATCTAGATAAGTTCCTTAGGGGGTCTAGTTTCCCAAATGGGGTCATTTGTGGGGGGTTTCCACTGTTTAGGCACATCAGGGGCTCTCCAAATGCAACATGGCATCCAATCTCAATTCCAGCCAATTTTGGTTGGAAAAAGTCAAATGGTGCTCCTTCAATTCCGAGCTCTGCCGTGCGCCCAAACAGTGGTTCCCCCCCACATATGGGGTATCAGCGTACTCAGGACAAATTGGACAACAACTTATGTGGTCCAATTTCTCCTGTTACCCTTGGGAAAATAAAAAAATAGTGACTAAAAGATAATTTTTGTGGGAAAAAAATAGGATTTTTTATTTTCATGCCCGGGCATTATAAACTTGTGTGAAGCACTTTGGGGTTCAAAGTGCTCACCAAAGATCTAGATAAGTTCCTTAGGGGGTCTAGTTTCCAAAATGGGGTCACTTGTGGGGGGTTTCCACTGTTTAGGCTCATCTGGGGCACTGCAAACGGAACATGACCCCCATCAACGTCTGCATTCCAAAACGTTACTACTTCCTTTCCAAGCCCTGCCGTGCACCCAAACACTTCCCCCCTCCCCACATATGGGGTATCAGCGTACTCAGGACAAGTTGGACAACAACTTTTGGGGTCCAATTTCCTTGGGAAAATTCAAAAATTTGGGACTAAAAAATCATTTTTGTGGAAAATTGTTTTTTTTTTTTTTCACACCCAGGCATTATAAGCTTTTGTGAAACACTTGGGGGTTCAAAGTGCTCACAACAGATCTAGATAAGTACCTTAGGGGGTCTAGTTTCCAAAATGGTGTCACTTGTGGGGGTTTCCACTGTTTAGGCGCATCAGGGGCTCTCCAAACACGACATGGCGTCCAATCTCAATTCCCGCCAATTTTAGTTTGAAAAAGTCAAACGGCGCTCCTTCCCTTACGAGCTCTGCCGTGTGCCCAAACAGTGGTTTTCCCCCACATATTGGGTATTGGCATACTCAGGAGAAATTGCATAACAACCTTATCTGTCCATTTTCTCCTTTTACCCTTGTGAAAATAAAAAAAAGTTTGTAAAAGATCATTTTTGTGGCTAAAAAGTTAAATATTCATTTTTTCTTCCACGTTGCTTTAGTTCCTGTGAAGCACCTGAAGGGTTAATAATCTTCTTGAATGTGGTTTTGAGTACCTTGAGGGGTGCAGTTTTTAGAATGGTGTCACTTTTGGGTATTTTCTGCCATATAGACCCCTCAAAGTGACTTCAAATGAGAGGTGGTTCCTAAAAAAAATGGCTTTGTAAATTTTGTTGTAAAAATGAGAAATCGCTGGTCAACTTTTAACCCTTATAACTTCCTAACAAAAAAAATTTTGGTTCCAAAATTGTGCTGATGTAAAGTAGACATGTGGGAAATGTTATTTATTAACTATTTTGTGTGATATATTTCTCTGTTTTAAGGGAATAAAAATTCAAAGTTTGAAAATTGCAAAATTTTAAAAATTTTCGCCATATTTGCGTTTTTTTCAAAAATAAACGCAAGTTATATCAAAGAAATTTTACTTCTAACGTGAAGTACAATATGTCACGAGAAAACAGTCTCAGAATCGCGAAGATCCGTTGAAGCGTTCCAGAGTTATAACCTCATAAAGAGACAGTGGTCAGAATTGTAAAAATTGGCCGGTCATTAATGTGCAAACCACCCTTGGGGGTGAACGGGTTAATAAATCACCAAGGGGTCATCAACACATCCTCGTAGTTCTAGATTACGCTAGCAGGTATCCTGAGGCTATTCCCCTGCGACACACCTCAGCCAAACAGATCGCAAAAGAACTCATGGGTATGTTCTCTCGGGTGGGAATCCGTCAAGAAATCTTAACAGATCAGGGGACCTGCTTTATGTCAAAAATCATGAAGGAACTGCCAGCAAGGAAGAGGTCAAGAAGATGCTGCAGTTAGGGGTCATTGAAGAGACCCAGAGTGAGTGGGCCAGCCCAATAGTCCTAATAACAAAGCCAGATGGGACACTAAGGTTCTGTAATGACTTCAGAAAGCTGAATGAAATTTCAAAGTTTGACGCCTACCCCATGCCCCGGGTCGATGAGTTAATAGAGCGGTTTGGGCAGGACCGTTATTTTTCAGTCATTGACCTCACAAAAGGTTATTGGCAGGTGCCCCTAACAAAAGCAGCGAGAGAGAAAACGGCTTTTGTAACACCCGAGGGACTGTTCCAGTATATAGTCCTACCCTTCGGGTTGCATGGCGCTCCAGCGACATTCCAGAGGTTAATGGACGTTGTTCTTCGTCCTCATCGCCGATATGCCGCGGACAATCTGGACGATATTGTGGTGTACAGTACAGACTGGGAAAGTCACTTAGCCAAGGTACAGGCTGTGATACATTCGCTGAGACAAGCAGGGCTAACTGCCAACCCAAACAAGTGTTCCATAGGGTTGGAGGAAGCTCGGTACCTGGGGTATGTGATTGTGAGAGGAGTTATCAAACCCCAAAGAAACAAAGTGGAGGCAATACAAAACTGGCCCCGTCCCCTCACCACAAAACAAGTGAAAGGGTTTTTGGGGTTGGTGGGATACTACCGGCGGTTTATTCCCAATTTTGCAACCCTGTCGGCGCCGTTAACTGACTGCCTAAAAGGCAGGAAGTCAGTAATGGTGCGATGGAATGATCAGCTTGAAGAAGCGTTTGTAAAACTAAAAGGGCCACTGTGTGTGTCACCATTTTTGATCACACCCGACTTCAAAAGAGAATTCATTGTCCAGACAGATGCGTCAGAGGTAGGTGTGGGTGCCGTGTTGTCTCAGGAGGTTAACGGGGAGGAGCATCCCATTAGTTTCCTGAGTCAAAAGCTTACTCCAGCTGAAACCAGATACAGCATTGTAGAGAGAGAGTGCCTAGCGATCAAGTGGGCACTGGAGTCGTTGCGCTACTATCTGTTGGGGAGAACATTTTGGTTGGTAACTGATCATTCTCCTCTGACTGGCAGTGTTGTAGCCCAGGGAGTAGAGTTCAGGTGGTAGATAGATGAACATAACAGGAAACATGGATAACGTTGCCAACCAGTTATTTAATCGGAAAACGAACAGGCAAATTCAGGCGAGATCCATGCCTTGTTCATTTTCAGAAAAGTAAGCCGGTCTACATTATCGGAGGATAGTCGCATGCGACGGTCTGTTAGTACACCACCTGCAGCACTAAAGACGCGCTCCGATAATACACTGGCAGCAGGGCAAGCCAGCACCTCCAATGCATACTGGCTAAGCTCTGGCCATGTATCCAGCTTAGAGACCCAAAACTTGAAAGGGGAAGAGCCATCTGGGAGTACACTGAGAGGGCAAGACATGTAGTCTGTCACCATCTTACGGAAACGTTGCCTCCTGGTGACTGGAGGCGTCTCGGATGGTGTAGACATTGGTGGCGCTGCCACAAAACTTCGCCACATTTGGAACATACTGGTCTTGCCTTGTGCAGAGGCGCTGCTTGTGCTCCCTCGTGTTGCAGAGCTGTCTCCACTGCCTCGACGCACAGAGCTGCTTTGTAAAGCAGTAGCAGCAGCGCTCTCGGCTGGAATGGAGAACATTATGGATTGCACCAGTGTGTCTTGGTACTCCCGCATTTTACGCTCCCGGTTCAACGGTGTGATAAGGCTTTGTAAGTTGTCCCGGTAGCGAGGGTCTAGGAGGGTGTACACCCAATAATCAGACGTGGTGAGAATGTGGGCGATGCGGCGGTCGTTTCTCAGGCACTGCAGCATGAAATCAACCATGTGCTGCAGACTCCCAACTGGCCAACAAACGCTTTCCTCTCTAAGAAACGTCATCTCAGCCTGCTCTGCATCACCCCACCCTCGCTCTACATACTGACTAGAGCGTTGTGTACCTCCCTCTGTAGCGATTTCTTCCTCCTCCATTGACTCCTCCTCATCCTCCTCACAAAGTGAGCCCTGCCCAGCCCTTTGTGAGGAACCACGTTGCGCTGACTGTCCAGAAGGTGATGGAATTTGTGACTCCTCATCCTCCACCTCTTCCAAAACCTCATCCCTTAGTGCTTGCAGTGTTTTTTGAAGCAGGCAGATAAGGGGGACAGTCAGGCTGACTAGTGCATCATCTGCACTCGCCATCCGTGTTGACTCATCAAACGCATGCAAAACGTGGCAGATGTCCTTCATAGAGGCCCACTCAGTAGTGGTGAAGTGTGGACGGTGCAAATTGCGACTTGATTGCGCCTGATGCAGCTGATACTCCATTACTGCTGGCTGCTGCTCACACAACCGCTCCAACATATGTAACGTGGAATTCCACCTGGTGGGTACGTCACATATGATGCGATGTTCAGGAAGGCGAAATCTGCGTTGCAGAGCTGCAATGCGCGATCTGGCCATGCTGGAACGTCGCAAGTGAGCGCACTCTAGGCGGACCTTGTGCAGCAGTTCATCAAGATGCGGATATTCCCTCAAAAAACTCTGCACGACCAAGTTGAGCACATGTGCCAGACATGGTATGTGAGTGAGGTTGCCAAGGCCCAGAGCTGCCACCAGATTTCGGCCATTGTCACACACTACCAAGCCTGGCTGGAGATTCGCTGGCAAAAACCACACGTCGCTCTCCTGCTTGATGGCATTCCAGACCTCCTGCGCTGTGTGGCTTCGATTCCCCATTGAAATTAATTTGAGGACGGCCTGTTGACGTTTGGCCACGGCTGTGCTCATATCGGTCGCAACAGGTAAGCGTTCACGGGTCCATGTGGAGGTAGACCGTGACGGCTCCTGCAGCGATGATTCTGAGGAACTGGAGTAGGAGGAGGAATCAATGTGTACAAACTGGATTCCTGCAATCCTTGGAGTTGGCAGAACACGTACAGCGCCACTCGCAAGATCTGTACCCGGCTCCACAACATTGACCCAATGGGCAGTGAGGGAAAGGTATCGTCCCTGGCCATGGGTACTGGTCCACGCATCGGTGGTCAGGTGGACCCTGCTACTGACGGCGTTTAGTAGCGCATGTTTAATGTTTCCCTCGACATGTTTTTGCAGAGCAGGGACGGCTTGCCTGCTGAAATAAAATCGGCTTGGCACATTATATTGTGGGACTGCCAATGCCATTAATTCCTGAAACTGTCAGTCTCCACCAGCCTGAATGACAGCATTTCAAGGGACAGGAGTTTTGCAATGCCAGCATTCAGAGCCTGTGCTCGTGGATGGTTTGCCGAGTATGGCCGTCTTTTATCCCATGCCTGTGGTACCGATGGCTGTTTTGTGGCCTGGGAGTGTGACGATGACTGTGAACTTGCTGCTGTGGGTGGAATAACAGTTTGTCTATGGACAACAGTGACCGAGGTTCTTCCATAGAGATCCTGTGAGGAAGCCGAACCAGGTGTGTGTGAGCTGGAGGTAGAGGCTCCAACACGACCTGAAGATGTAGGTGCTGCTGTAGGTTGGCCTACATCTCCAGTGTGTCTTTGTAACTCAGCTATGTGCTTTGTCCGTACATGTTTCCACATATTTGTGGTATTCAGGTTACTGATATTTTTACCTCTTTTAACTTTTTGCTTACACAGCTTGCATAAATATCATCTACAAGTCTGTCAAAAAAGGACCACGCAGTGCAAGTCATGGGAGCGCCAATTTTGACATTTCTAAGAGAACTGCTCCCAACAGGTGCCAAACTGGAGGCTACAGGCAAGCGAGTCTGCAGCCTACCTCTCCCTCCTCTTTGTACCGTTGGGCCAATCTCTTCCTCAGAGCTGCTCCCACCACCTTCCTGCTGCTCACGCCATGTTGGGTCTCGGACTTCATCATCTCCACTACCCTCTTCCAACACCTGCTGCTGTTGGATGGTCTGGGCAGCACCATGCTCCACAAAACCTGGCAACTGAGTCTCATCATCATCATGAGATGCGTTCTGCGGTGTGCTGTCCATCGGCACTGGCTCACCCGCCTCTTCAGATTGAGAGAGACACAGCTGTTGCGCATCACTGCATACTCCCTCTTCTTCAAATTGCAGAATGCTGCTTGCCTGTGCCCGTGTTTGCGAGCCAACAGATTCTGAGAACACAAGCAGAGACTCAGCTGGCTCCTGTACAGAACTCTCTGACTGCCTGGGCAATTTGACAGGCGGTGAACAGACAGATGGTTGCTCAACAGTGTTGTGTTCCTGAGAGGAGGTGGAAGGAATTGAAGTCGATGCATTGGCTGCCATCCAACCAACAACGGCTTCAATTTGTTCTTCCCGCAGCAGGGGGGCACGCCGAGCTCCTACCAAAGTGCGCATAAAGGAACGCTCATGGGTAAAACTGGTGGATGCTGTGTCACTGAGGGCGGCAGCAGCCACAGAATCCCCACGTCCTCTCCCTGCTGAAACTCCACGGCCACGACCATGTGCCTTACTCCCTGCCTTCTTCATCTTGGTAGATTGATAAAGAAAGTCAGAAAAGTTATAAGGCCTAAGTGTGGTTATTACGCAGAGACTGAAGTGAACACTGAAACACAACTGTTCACAATCTGTGAAAGGCTACTCCTTTGTCTACTTCTATAGTGTTTGCAACCAATGTATTGGATACGGATGGAAGCGCGTCACACTAATAGATTATATTTATTTTAAATGGAATGGAGCAGAACCAATTGGAGAGAAATGAAAAGGATGAGGCACTGAGACACGCTCAGCAGAGTACAAGCAGCAGTGCTTGAACAAGTAACTGGAGCGTGATGTGCACTCAAAAAATAAAAAACACAGACTGAAGTGAACACTGAAACACAACTGTTCACAATCTGTGAAAGGCTACTCCTTTGTCTACTTCTATAGTGTTTGCAACCAATGTATTGGATACGGATGGAAGCGCGTCACACTAATAGATTATATTTATTTTAAATGGAATGGAGCAGAACCAATTGGAGAGAAATGAAAAGGATGAGGCACTGAGACACGCTCAGCAGAGTACAAGCAGCAGTGCTTGAACAAGTAACTGGAGCGTGATGTGCACTCAAAAAATAAAAAACACAGACTGAAGTGAACACTGAAACACAACTGTTCACAATCTGTGAAAGGCTACTCCTTTGTCTACTTCTATAGTGTTTGCAACCAATGTATTGGATACGGATGGAAGCGCGTCACACTAAAATTTAAATTGCATGGAGCAGCAAGAATTACACTGAAGAAAAAAAAAAGAGTATGTGAGTGACACGTGCAGATGCCTACAGACAGCGTTGCATGCAGAGCAAACTGCAGCGTCACCTGCACTCACACACACCTTGCAGAGCTGTTAAAACAACACTGCAGGCAAAAGGAAGCTTTACACAGCGGTTGGTGCTAGCCTGCCTAAAGCACATTACACTAAATCGCAATCTCTAACTGTCCCTCAGAGTCAACACAGCAGCGTTCTGTCCCTAACTGAATTCACAGCACAGTGACGCTAAAATGGCGGCGGCGCCTTTTATAGTGCATTCTGACATCATTTGAGCATCCAATCACAGCCATGCCATTAGTTAACATGACCGCAGCAGTACAGGATGTGCCCACACTTCTTAGGATTCCTCATTGGCTGACTAAAATCACATTGCCTCTCAAAGAATTATGGGAACTTCCAATTCCGGTATACGATATATGGAAAATATCGGAACAAAGTATCGAAAGGCCGATACAGCTAATATCGGCCGATACCCGATACTTGCGGTATCGTATCGCTCAACACTAGTCCTGGGTAAAGAAAGTGACGCAAAACCCGGTGGATAACTGTCCGAAGATGGAGAACACCGTAAAAATGCTAGTGGAGGCCATGCGACAGCAACTGCAGCCTACACAGCAGCAACAGCAGGCTATGCAGCAGCAGCAGGCTATACAGCAGCAGGCTATGGAGCGGCAGCAGGCTATACCGCAGCAGGCTATGGAGCAGCAGCAGATATTTAATCGACAGCAACAGGAAAACAATAGTCTACTGATGCAGCACATCACAGCGCCGCAGACAGCAGGAGCTTCCCGGGGATGCCAGGATGTCCGTAAAGCGGTGCGTACACCGATCCGAAATATGGAGCAATCAGATGACGTCGAGGTGTACCTGGAGATGTTTGAAGGCGTGGCAAAAAGGGAGAGAGTGCCCCGGGACCAGTGGGCCGAGATCGTGGCTCCGTTTTTGACTTCAGGACCCGCAAAAGCCTATAGGGACCTACCCCCCGAGCAACAGGAGGACTATGAGAGCGTCAAGGGTGAGATACTTGCACGTCTTGGGGTAAATGTTTTGGTCCGGGCCCAGCGGCTACACCAGTGAAAGTTTTCCCCTTCCGAGCCAGCTCGGTACCAGTATTATGACTTGATACACCTGATAGAAAAGTGGTTGCAGCCGGAGGTGTTGTCACCCCGCGCTATGCTGGATCGTATAGTGACTGATAAATTCTGGAGAACTTTGCCCCACACCCTAAAAACATGGGTTGGACAGGCAGCCCCTACTGATGGTCTCCAAATGGTAGACCTCATTGAAAGATATGGGGCTACCAAGGAGATACAGGGAGAGACTACCCGGAACGTATCAAGTAAATTCCGCAAACCTTTACCCACAGCTCGGCGAGCAGAGACTCGGAGGGCTGCCCAGGACGGGTCGGGGAACGAAAGGGGCCCCATAATCTGTTGGCGGTGCCAAGAACCAGGACATGTGAGAGCTGATTGCCCCCACCTGACTGAGCCCATGGACAACAACTTTGGCTACTATCAGTCTCACTATGCAGAACACATGTGTGCAGTGGGCAAACCAGAGGGACCCAGTATGAACCATTTGTGTAAAGTGGAGGTGGAGGGTAACCCTGCTGTGGCTGTACTGGACTCAGGTAGTCTCGTGACCCTAATACGAGCCAGCCACGTCCAAATCAGCGAGTATACTGCTCTGAAAATGGGTGTGTTGTGTATTCATGGGGACTTAAAACATTATCCTACTGCCCTGGTGATGATAAACACGTCAGCGGGGAGGAGGTGAGACGAGGTGGGGGTGGTGGTTAATTTGCATTATGAGGAAATAATGTGGAGAGTAGTGTTGAGCATTCCGATACCGCAAGTATCGGGTATCGGCCGATATTCGCGTTATCGGAATTCCGATACTTAATTCCGATACTTTTTCCATATCGTATACCGGAATCGGAAGTTCCCATAATTCTTTGAGAGGCAATGTGATTTTAGTCAGCCAATGAGGAATCCTACGAAGTGTGGGCACATCCTGTAATGATGCGGTCATCTTAACTAATGGCATGGCTGTGATTGGCTGCTGAAATGATGTCAGAATGCACTATAAAAGGCGCCGCAGCCATTTTAGCGTCACTGTGCTGTGAACTCAGTTAGGGACAGAACGCTGCTGTGCTGACTCTGAGGGACAGTTAGATATTGCGATTTTGTGTACTACTGTGCTTGAGGCAGGCTAGTTTACCAACCGCTGTGTAAAGCTTCATTTTGCCAGTGTTGTTTTAACAGCTCTGTGCAAGGTGTGTGTGTGACAGTGCAGGTGACGCTGCAGTTTGCTCTGCATCCACCGCTGTTTGTAGGCATCTGCACGTGTCACTTTTTTTTTTTTTTTTTTTATTTTATTTAGTGGAATTGGTGCAGCTCCATTATATTAGAAAAAAATCAAATCTATTAGTGTGACGTGCTTCCATCCGTATACAATACATTGGTTGCAAACACTATAGAAGTACAGAAAGGAGCTTTTCACAGATTGTGGACAGTTGTGTTTCAGTGTTCACTTCAGTCTGTGTTTTTTACTTTTTTGAGTGCAGATCACGCTCCAGTTACATGTTCAAGCACTGCTGCTTGTACTCTGCTGAGCGTGTCTCAGTGGCTCATCCTTTTCATTTATCTCCAATTGGTTCTGCTCCATTCCATTTAAAATAAATCTAATCTATTAGTGTGACGCGCTTCCATCCGTATACAATACATTGGTTGCAAACACTATAGAAGTACAGAAAGGAGCTTTTCACAGATTGTGGACAGTTGTGTTTCAGTGTTCACTTCAGTCTGTGTTTTTTCCTTTTTTAGTGCAGATCACGCTCCAGTTACATGTTCAAGCACTGCTGCTTGTACTCTGCTGAGCGTGTCTCAGTGGCTCATCCTTTTCATTTATCTCCAATTGGTTCTGCTACATTCCATTTAAAATAAATCTAATCTATTAGTGTGACGCGCTTCCATCCGTATACAATACATTGGTTGCAAACACTATAGAAGTACAGAAAGGAGCTTTTCACAGATTGTGGACAGTTGTGTTTCAGTGTTCACTTCAGTCTGTGTTTTTTACTTTTTTTAGTGCAGATCACGCTCCAGTTACATGTTCAAGCACTGCTGCTTGTACTCTGCTGAGCGTGTCTCAGTGGCTCATCCTTTTCATTTATCTCCAATTGGTTCTGCTACATTCCATTTAAAATAAATCTAATCTATTAGTGTGACGCGCTTCCATCCGTATACAATACATTGGTTGCAAACACTATAGAAGTACAGAAAGGAGCTTTTCACAGATTGTGGACAGTTGTGTTTCAGTGTTCACTTCAGTCTGTGTTTTTTACTTTTTTTAGTGCAGATCACGCTCCAGTTACATGTTCAAGCACTGCTGCTTGTACTCTGCTGAGCGTGTCTCAGTGGCTCATCCTTTTCATTTATCTCCAATTGGTTCTGCTACATTCCATTTAAAATAAATCTAATCTATTAGTGTGACGCGCTTCCATCCGTATACAATACATTGGTTGCAAACAATATAGAAGTACACAAACGGGCCTTTCACAGCTACTGAACATGGGTTTTTAATTTTTAACTAAAATATGTATTTTTTCAAATGACACAAATATAAGTAATGTTGAAGAGGAATAGTCCTACATCCATTGTTTGCACAATATTACAGGTGTACATCATGTCCCTTAATCAACAATGTATTATTATATTTACTTGTATGCTTTTATTTAAAAGCCAAGAACACAGAAGGATAACCTTCGCACTGCAGCTGTTGTCAAAGTTCAACCCACATTATGCACTTCCAACATTGCAGCATTTGAGGCATGATGTGAGTTGGATTGGTCAAAGTTATGGAGTGAGAAGGTTCACCATCAGTACCCTATAGCATAAGTATGCTTTTGTGTTAGCATTTGTGTTAGACATGTGGATATCTGCCATAATATGTCACAATTATTTAGTTACAGATTTGTTACCAACACTAATCATTGAATGGTTTTAAATTTGACGTTTCACTTGTTTACAGCTTAGAAATAAGGGTGTAGCCTGATATCTATGTGTAGCACTAGCCACTTTAACATGTCATGTTTTTTTAAACATGTGTAGCTAGGTAGCAGTAATTTTTGCCGGACACACAGCAGGGGAACAGCAGGCGTTACTGAACCCCACTATCACTATAGCTTGTGTATTGGTCTGTGGACACGACACTTCTGAGCAGCAACTGGCAGTGTTGTAGCCCAGGGAGTATAGCTCAGGTGGTAGAAAGATGAACATAACAGGAGACATGGAAAACGTTGTCAACCAGTTAGTTAATCTGAAACCGGACAGGCAAATTCAGGCGAGATCCATGCCTAGTTCATTTTCAGAAAAGTAAGCCGTTCTACATTATCGTAGGATAGTCGCATGCAACGGTCTGTTAGTACACCACCTGCAGCAGTAAAGACGCGCTCCGATAATACACTGCCAGCAGATCAAGCCAGCACCTCCAATGCATACTGGCTAAGCTCTGGCCATGTATCCAGCTTAGAGACACAAAACTTGAATGGGGAAGAGCCATCTGGGAGTACACTGAGAGGGCAAGACATGTAGTCTGTCACCATCTTACGGAAATGTTGCCTCCTGCTGACTGGAGCCGTCTCGGATGGTGTAGACATTGGTGGCGCTGCCACAAAACTTCGACACATTTGGAACATACTGTTCTTGCCCTGTGCAGAGGCGCTGCTTGTGCTCCCTCTTGTTGCAGAGCTGTCTCCACTGCCTCGACGCACAGAGCTGCTTTGTAAATCAGTAGCAGCAGCAGTGCTCTCGGCTGGAATGGAGAACATTATGGATTGCACCAGTGTGTCTTGGTACTTCCGCATTTTACGCTCCCGGTTCAACGGTGTGATGAGGCTTTGTAAGTTGTCCCGGTAGCGAGGGTCTAGGAGGGTGTACACCCAATAATCAGACGTGGTGTGAATGTGTTCGATGCGGCGGTCGTTTCTCAGCCACTGCAGCATGAAATCAACCATGTGCTGCAGACTCCCAACTGGCCAAGAAACGTTGTCCCCTGCAAGAGGCGTCATCTCCGCCTGCTGTGCATCACCCCACCCTTGGTCTACATACTGACTAGAGCATTGTCTACCTCCCTCTGGAGCGATGTCTTCCTCCTCCATTGACTCCTCCTCATCCTCCTCACAAAGTCCTTCAAATACATATAAATTTACAAAATTTAAAACTCAAAATTTAAAAACTTTGTATCATAATTCTGTAACATCAGTTTATGGAAACACAATAGCATTACAAAAGGATAGACAAAAAATGTACATTATGTGCTTTGTAAATACATTAAAAGTTTGTAATGGTTATGAAAATATAGACAGCGACTCTGGAGGTTCAATTGTTGATACAGCATGGTACTTTGAAAGTCCTCCAGCCCTTTGTGAGGAACCACGTTGCGCTGACTGTCCAGAAGGTGATGGAATTTGTGACTCCTCATCCTCCACCTCTTCCAAAACCTCATGCCTTAGTGCTTGCAGTGTTTTTTGAAGCAGGCAGATAAGGGGGACAGTCAGGCTGACTAGTGCATCATCTGCACTCGCCATCCGCGTTGACTCATCAAACGCACGCAAAACGTGGCAGATATCCTTCATAGAGTTATTCGCCACTCATTACACTGGCAGTGGCTGCCCATTCATTATAGGATCCAATTCTAATTACTGGTTCTCACCAACATAGCTCTCCACAGCGCAGCACCCCCCTACATCTCCTCCCTTATTTATATTTATCGGCCTAACCGACTGCTGCACTCTGCAAACGACCTTCGACTAACCTCTGCACTAATCCGTACCTCCCACTCCCAACTCCAAGACTTCACCCGCGCTGCGCCAATCCTCTGGAATGCTCTACCCCAAGAAATTAGGACTATCCGCAATTTGGATGGTTTCAGGCGCTCCCTCAAAACACATTTGTTCACAGTGGCCTATCACATTCACTAATCAAAGTCATTCTATGTGTAATTCTGTGTGTGTAGCCCATTCACTATCTCCATGCATCCCTCACTTCCTTAAAATGGCTGGACCATCATTGTAAAAACACCATTGTATATAAACACCTGTACTTTGTATCTCCCACACCTCATTGTAGATTGTAAGCTTTCACCAGCAGGGGCGGCTGATTTTGCTTTAATTATTGTATTGTTAACGTTGTTACTTATGACTTGTGTTTTGAAACTGTTAAACTGTAAAGCACTGCGGAATATTATGGCGCTATATAAATAAATAATATTATTATTCTTATTATAGAGGCCCACTCAGTAGTGGTGAAGTGTGAACGCCGCAAATTGCGAGTTGACTGCGCCTGATGCAGCTGATACTCCATTACTGTTGGCTGCTGCTCACACAACCGCTCCAACATATGTAACGAGGAATTCCACCTGGTGGGTACGTCACATATAATGCGATGTTCATGAAGGTGAAATCTGCGTTGTAGAGCTGCAATCAGCGATCTGGCCATGCTGGAACGTCGCAAGTGAGCGCACTCTAGGCGGACCTTGTGCAGCAGTGCATCAAGATCCGGATAGTCCCTCAAAAAACTCTGCACGACCAAGTTGAGCACATATGACAGACATGGTATGTGAGTGAGGTTGCCAAGGCCCAGAGCTGACACCAGATTTCGGCCATTGTCACACACTACCAAGCCTGCCTGTAGATTCTCTTCCAAAAACCACACGTCGCTCTCCTGCTTTATGGCATTACAGAGCTCCTGCGCTGTGTGGCTAAGATTCCCCATGGAAATTAATTTCAGGATGGCCTGTTGACATTTGGACACGGCTGTGCTCATATCGGTCGCAACAGGTAAACGTTCACGGGTCCATGTGGAGGTAGACCGTGACGGCTCCTGCAGCGATGATTCTGAGGAACTGGAATAGGAGGAGGAATCAATGTGTACAGACTTGATTCCTGCAATCCTTGGAGTTGGCAGAACACGTACAGCGCCACTCGCAAGATCAGTACCCGGCTGCACAACATTGACCCAATGGGCAGTGAGGGAAAGGTATTGTCCCTGGCCATGGGTGTTAGAACCCTCTTGTTAGGTTTTGTTTCAGTTTGCTGGTCACATGACCTTTTTTCCCTATTTAGTCTGGCTCCGCCCTTCTGGCTTTGCTTGACTTCATTGTATTATCTACTGTTAAGCTAGCCGGGTGCTTAGGTGCCTTAATCTGTGAGTTTTGCTTGATGTTAGGATCACAAAGTATTTATTTTTCTGTTTAATTATCCATGCTACAATTTATGTTAGGAGGTGTCCACCTTTTCTCCCAGTCCCTAGATCTTGTAGGGATTACTCCCTCGCAACTATAGGTCTTCGTTCACACTAGATGAGGACTTTAGCGGGTCTGGTCGCAGGATCAGGTTCCCCGTTACATCGTAGGGATTCAGCTTAGTTGTATTGTAGGGACAGAATTCCCTTCTTTCCTTACTGGTTGTAGCAGATCATAACAATGGGTACTGGTCCACGCATCGGTGGTCAGGTGGACCTTGCTACTGAGGGCTTTTAGTAGCGCATGTTTAATTTTTCCCTCAACATGCTTTTGCAGACCAGGGATGGCTTGCCTGCTGAAATGAAATCGGCTTGGCACATTGTATTGTGGGATTGACAATGATATTCAGTTACGGAAACTGTCTGTCTCCACCAGCCTGAATCACAGCATTTCAAGGGACAGGAGTTTTGCAATGCCAGCATTCAGAGCCTGTGCTCGTGCATGGTTTGCGGAGTATGGCCGTCTTTTATCCCATGCCTGTGCTACCGCTGGCTGTTTTGTGGCCTGGGAGTGTGAGGATGACAGGGAACTTGCTGCTGTGTGTGGAATAACAGTTTGTCTCTGGACAACAGTGGCCGAGGTTCTTCCATGGCGATCCTGTGAGGAAGCATAACCAGCTGTGTGTGAGCTCGATGAAGAGGCTTCAACACAACCTGAAGATGTAGGTGCTGCTGTAGGTTGGCCTACATCTCCAGTGTGTCTTTGTAACTCAACTACGTGCTTTGTCCGCACATGTTTCCACATATTTGTGGTATTGAGGTGACTGACACTTTTAGCTATTTTTAATTTTTGATTACACAGCTTGCATTTCACATAGCAAATATCATGTGCAAGTGTGTGAAAAAAGGACCACGCAGTGCAAGTCCTGGGAGCGCACGTTTTGACTTTTGGAAGACAACTGCTCCGAACAGGTGCCAAACTGGAGGCTACAGGCAACCGAGTCTGCAGCCTAACTCTCCCTCCTGTTTGTACCGTTGGGGCAATGTCTTCCTCTATCTTCCTTCTATCACTAACCATTTCTCTAGGCCTCTCCCAGCTTTCAACCAAAGTACTGGTTCTCACCCACAAAGCTCTCCACAGTGCAGCACCCCTCCTACATCTCCTCCCTCATTTCTATCTATCGGCCTAACCGACTGCTGCGCTCTGCAAACGACTTTCGACTAACCTCTGCACTAATACGTACCTCCCACTCCCGACTCCAAGACTTCTCCTGCTCTACGCCAATCCTCTGGAATGCTGTACCCCAAGAAATTAGGACTATCCACAATTTGCATGGTTTCAGGCGCTCCCTCAAAACACATTTGTTCAGAGCGGCCTATCACATTCACTAATCAAAGTCATTCTATGTATTCTGTGTAAGTGTGTGTGTGTCTCTAGCCCATTCACTATCTCCATCCCTCAGTCCCTTAAGATGGCTGGAACATCATTGTAAATGCACCATTGTATATAAACACCTATACTTGGTATCTCCCCATCTCATTGTACATTGTAAGCTGTCACGAGCAGGGGCGACTTATTTAGCTTAAATTATTGTATTGTTAACGTTGTTACTTATGACTTGTGTTCTGAAACTGCTAAACTGTAAAGCGCTGCGGAATATGATGGCGCTATATAAATCAATATTATTATTATTCCTCTGAGCTGCTCCCACCACCTTCCTGTTCTTCATGCCATGTTGGGTATTGGACCTCATCATCTCCACTACCCTCTTCCAACACCTGCTGTTGGGTGGTCTGGCCAGCACCATGCTCAACAGAAACTGGCACCTGGGTCTCATCATCATCATCAGATGCGTTCTGCGGTGTGCTGACCATCGGCACTGTCTCACCCGCCTCTTCAGATTCAGAGAGACACAGCTGTTGCGCATCACTGCATACTCCCTCTTCTTCACATTACAGAATGCTGCTTGGCTGGGCCCCCGTTTGCAAGCCAATAGATTATGAGAACAGAAGCAGACACTCAGCTGGCTCCTGTACAGAACTCTCTGACTGCCTGGGCAATTTGCCAGGCGGTGAAGAGACAGATGGTTGCCCAACAGTGCTGTGGTCCTGAGAGGAGGTGGAAGCAATTGAAGTCGATGCATTGGCTGAGATCCAAACAACAACGGCTTCAATTTGTTCTTCCCGCAGCAGGGGGGTACTCCGAGCTCCTACAAAAGTGCGCATAAAGGAACGCTCACGGCCCGGGGAAAACTGGTGGATGCTGTGTCACTGGGGGCCGCAGCAGCCACAGAATCCCCACGTCCTCTCCCTGAAGAAACTCCACGACCACGTGCCTTACTCCCTGCCTTCTTCATCTTGGTAGATTGATAAAGAAAGTCTGAAAAGTTATAAGGCCTAAGTGTGGTTATTCCGCAGAGACTGCAGTGAACACTGCACACAACTGTTCAGTAGGTGTGAAAGGCCCCTTTGTGTACTTCTATAGTGTTTGCAACCAATGTATTGTATACGGATGGAAGCGCGTCACACTAATAGATTTTATTTATTTGTAATAGAATGGAGCAGCAACAATTAGAGAAAAATTTCAAGGATGTGCCAGTGACACACGCTCAGCAGACTACAACCAGCAGTGGTTGAAGAACTAACTGGAGCGTGATCTGCACTCCAAAAAGGAAAACCTCAGACTACAGTGAACACTGCACACAACTGTTCACTACCCAACGCGTCTCAGCAGGAAGGCAGTCTGTGCGTCAAAACAAAGGCGCAAGCATACATCCACGTACCCTGTTTATAAAGCTATATAAAAAAAATTATGTAGTAGTGACGCACACTTTATTGAGGTACAGTATTACATCGCCATTCACCATCTGTGGCTATGCAGTCTCATCTATATATACCTTATCTATCCGTTGTCATGCTTGCAAGTCGACAGTCAGGCATAAATAGCAATTTTCACTATGCACTATGCACTTTTTAAAGGTTATGTTTGTTAATAAACATGATTATTCCCACATATTATGAGTATTACATGATGGAAATTGTATAATTTTGTATAAACTGTTTAGTGACATTATTCAGCAAATGTAACATTTTAGTAATGTCACAGATAACTTGTAATGCTGATGATGTTTTGAAGTCAGACATTCATTGTCTATACAATAAAAATGGTGTACATACTGTTACTTATCCATCATTAATGGATTCAGATATGTACTTGTATGCTTTTATGTACAACCGTATAGCAGATTCCTTAACTAATTTATTTTGTGGTTTGCATTGCTGTTCAACATGTTAATGTATGTGTTTATGTTTGTCAATTCTTTATTTATCTAGATATTAGTTTAAATGAAATCATCATCTTATGGTAGTAAAGGTTATCTTTCTCTTGTTTGAAGTATAGACATTTAAAATTGACAGGTAACAAGGAAATTACTTGATCTAGTATTTAAACATCCTCCTTGACCCTGGGCTCCAACACCGCCAGTTGTTGCTCGGAAGTGCTGTTAGCACAGTCAACACTTGCTCCTGTGTTACTGGGGTTCAGTAACGTCAGCTGGTCCTCGGTTGTGCCATTGGCTCTTTTCCTTCTGCTGCCCCTCCGGGTTCCAGCACAGTCAGCTGGTCCTCGTTACTTGCATTGGCTCTTGTACCTTCTGCTACCCGTCCGGGTTCCAGTACCGTCAACTGGTTCTCCGCAGTGCCTTTGGCCTAGGTGCCTCCATCTCGGTATCCGAGTTCCAGCAACGTCTGCTGGTCCTTGGTAGTGCTTTGGAGCACAGGTACCTCCTGCTTAGTAACCGTGTCCCAGTAACGTCAGCTGGTCCTCGGTTGTGCCATTGGCTCTTTTCCTTCTGCTGCCCCTCCGGGTTCCAGTACCGTCAACTGGTTCTCCGCAGTGCCTTTGGCCTAGGTGCCTCCATCTCGGTATCCGAGTTCCAGCAACGTCTGCTGGTCCTTGGTAGTGCTTTGGAGCACAGGTACCTCCTGCTTAGTAACCGTGTCCCAGTAACATCAGCTGGTACAAGATTGTGCTACAAATACAAGATACGGAACAAGAGACACAAGAACAATAAGCAGAAGATCTAAAAGCAGAAGAACATGAAGTATAAGACCAAAATGAAGAGCAAAATATATGCTCTAAATTCTAAGCAGAAGAAGACTAAGCAGTGTATGGGGGTGAGTCCGTTCCTCCTCGTGGTGCCCCTGGAAAATGCCTGCTGCTGCAGGCTAAACTGAACACGGACAAATACTGTTGTAATTTAAATCTTTTGTGACAGCAAGAACGGAAGGATGAAAAATTCATACTTTGACAGATTACAAGTACAGGATTCTCTGTCACAAATAAGAATATGATGAAGAAGATGAAGCAGAATATGAATAAGAATAATAGTTTAATAAGAAGAATATGAGTAATGTTAACAAAGATGAATAGCAAGAAGTTTAAGAAGAAGATAAAGAAGGTGAAGATGAAGAATAATTTGATGAAAAAGATGATGCTGCAGAAGATTATGAAGGAGAAAGTGTGTGAAAAGTTAAAAAGGTGAAGATGAAGAGCATGGAAGTTGTGTAATATACATATTTGCCAAATATAAAAAACGTTAACATTGTCAATTTCTTCGTCAATCCGAACATCTTTAAAAAAAAAATATTTATGCTATTCCATTTGATTGGGTTAAACATCTATGCCTTTAATGTCTCCTCAACCTTCCCCAATACATTTACATTACTCTTTCTTGTTTTCCTTCATGTACAATTAACCAACAAGGCAAGAATGGGTTTTTTTTAATTTCGATATTTTGTTCCCATAGACTTACATGGGACTTCCGGTATCGGTATCGGGTATCGCCGATATTTTAGTGATATCGGCGATACCATTCCGATTCCGATACTTTAGGATATCGGAAAGTATCGCTCAACTCTAGTGGAGAGCTTTTCCATTATTTTCTGTGCTTTGGCCTGTAATTACCCCTCCCACAGAACAGTCGTCGGCACCAGTGGCAACCAGGTTGCATTCTCCTGAAATCGGGCATGAACCCGGTGGCCCAGAGGAAGATGTACTGGCGGTAGGAGTACCTTTGCCTTCGGTGGAGGAGGAAAACCCCTCTCCTATAGAAGTGTTAGCTGGGGAGATGGAAGATTTGCCACCGGGACCAGAATTCTCATAGTTAAATGAGGCAGGTGACAATTTTGTTACGGCGCAACTACGTGACCCTACGTTGACTCCAGCCCGTGAAAATGTACTGGTTGTCAATGGGGAACCCCAACACCCCGGGGCAGCTACAGTATTTCCCCAATTCGAGATGAACCAAGATTTGCTGTATCGGGTTGAAAAAATACATGGGGAAATAGTCGAGCAATTGCTGGTACCGCAGTCATATCGGAGGTTGGTAATGGACTTAGCGCATGCGCATGTACTAGGGGGACATTTGGGACAAAAGAAAACCCTAGACAGAATTCTATAACGGTTTTACTGGCTAGGGGTCTATGAAGAAGTTAAACAGTATTGTAACTCTTGTCCCGTGTGCCAGGTAACCAGTCCGCAGCCTCATTTTCGGAGTCCCTTGGTGCCATTACCATTACCAATTATAGAGGTACCGTTTGAGAAAATAGCCATGGATCTGGTGGGTCCGTTTAATAAATCACCAAGGGGTCATCAACACATCCTCGTAGTTCTAGATTACGCTAGCAGGTATCCTGAGGCTATTCCCCTGCGACACACCTCAGCCAAACAGATCGCAAAAGAACTCATGGGTATGTTCTCTCGGGTGGGAATCCGTCAAGAAATCTTAACAGATCAGGGGACCCGCTTTATGTCAAAAATCATGAAGGAACTGCCAGCAAGGAAGAGGTCAAGAAGATGCTGCAGTTAGGGGTCATTGAAGAGACCCAGAGTGAGTGGGCCAGCCCAATAGTCCTAATAACAAAGCCAGATGGGACACTAAGGTTCTGTAATGACTTCAGAAAACTGAATGAAATTTCAAAGTTTGACGCCTACCCCATGCCCCGGGTCGATGAGTTAATAGAGCGGTTTGGGCAGGACCGTTATTTTTCAGTCATTGACCTCACAAAAGGGTATTGGCAGGTGCCCCTAACAAAAGCAGCGAGAGAGAAAACGGCTTTTGTAACACCCGAGGGACTGTTCCGGTATATAGTCCTACCCTTCGGGTTGCATGGCGCTCCAGCGACATTCCAGAGGTTAATGGACGTTGTTCTTCGTCCTCATCGCCGATATGCCGCGGACAATCTGGACGATATTGTGGTGTACAGTACAGACTGGGAAAGTCACTTAGCCAAGGTACAGGCGGTGATACATTCGCTGAGACAAGCAGGGCTAACTGCCAACCCAAACAAGTGTTCCATAGGGTTGGAGGAAGCTCGGTACCTGGGGTATGTGATTGTGAGAGGAGTTATCAAACCCCAAAGAAACAAAGTGGAGGCAATACAAAACTGGCCCCGTCCCCTCACCACAAAACAAGTGAAAGGGTTTTTGGGGTTGGTGGGATACTACCGGCGGTTTATTCCCAATTTTGCAACCCTGTCGGCGCCGTTAACTGACTGCCTAAAAGGCAGGAAGTCAGTAATGGTGCAATGGAATGATCAGCTTGAAGAAGCGTTTGTAAAACTAAAAGGGCCACTGTGTGTGTCACCATTTTTGATCACACCCGACTTCAAAAGAGAATTCATTGTCCAGACAGATGCGTCAGAGGTAGGTGTGGGTGCCGTGTTGTCTCAGGAGGTTAACGGGGAGGAGCATCCCATTAGTTTCCTGAGTCGAAAGCTTACTCCAGCTGAAACCAGATACAGCATTGTAGAGAGAGAGTGCCTAGCGATCAAGTGGGCACTGGAGTCGTTGCGCTACTATCTGTTGGGGAGAACATTTTGGTTGGTAACTGATCATTCTCCTCTGACTGGCAGTGTTGTAGCTCAGGGAGTAGAGTTCAGGTGGTAGATAGATGAACATAACAGGAAACATGGATAACGTTGCCAACCAGTTATTTAATCGGAAAACGGACAGGCAAATTCAGGCGAGATCCATGCCTTGTTCATTTTCAGAAAAGTAAGCCGGTCTACATTATCGGAGGATAGTCGCATGCGACGGTCTGTTACTACACCACCTGCAGCACTAAAGACGCGCTCCGATAATACACTGGCAGCAGGGCAAGCCAGCACCTCCAATGCATACTGGCTAAGCTCTGGCCATGTATCCAGCTTAGAGACCCAAAACTTGAAAGGGGAAGAGCCATCTGGGAGTACACTGAGAGGGCAAGACATGTAGTCTGTCACCATCTTACGGAAAACGTTGCCTCCTGGTGACTGGAGGCGTCTCGGATGGTGTAGACATTGGTGGCGCTGCCACAAAACTTCGCCACATTTGGAACATACTGGTCTTGCCTTGTACAGAGGCGCTGCTTGTGCTCCCTCGTGTTGCAGAGCTGTCTCCACTGCCTCGACGCACAGAGCTGCTTTGTAAAGCAGTAGCAGCAGCGCTCTCGGCTGGAATGGAGAACATTATGGATTGCACCAGTGTGTCTTGGTACTCCCGCATTTTACGCTCCCGGTTCAACGGTGTGATGAGGCTTTGTAAGTTGTCCCGGTAGCGAGGGTCTAGGAGGGTGTACACCCAATAATCAGACGTGGTGAGAATGTGGGCGATGCGGCGGTCGTTTCTCAGGCACTGCAGCATGAAATCAACCATGTGCTGCAGACTCCCAACTGGCCAACAAACGCTTTCCTCTCTAAGAAACGTCATCTCAGCCTGCTCTGCATCACCCCACCCTCGCTCTACATACTGACTAGAGCGTTGTGTACCTCCCTCTGTAGCGATTTCTTCCTCCTCCATTGACTCCTCCTCATCCTCCTCACAAAGTGAGCCCTGCCCAGCCCTTTGTGAGGAACCACGTTGCGCTGACTGTCCAGAAGGTGATGGAATTTGTGACTCCTCATCCTCCACCTCTTCCAAAACCTCATCCCTTATTGCTTGCAGTGTTTTTTGAAGCAGGCAGATAAGGGGGACAGTCAGGCTGACTAGTGCATCATCTGCACTCGCCATCCGCGTTGACTCATCAAACGCACGCAAAACGTGGCAGATGTCCTTCATAGAGGCCCACTCAGTAGTGGTGAAGTGTGGACGGTGCAAATTGCGACTTGATTGCGCCTGATGCAGCTGATACTCCATTACTGCTGGCTGCTGCTCACACAACCGCTCCAACATATGTAACGTGGAATTCCACCTGGTGGGTACGTCACATATGATGCGATGTTCAGGAAGGCGAAATCTGCGTTGCAGAGCTGCAATGCGCGATCTGGCCATGCTGGAACGTCGCAAGTGAGCGCACTCTAGGTGGACCTTGTGCAGCAGTTCATCAAGATGCGGATATTCCCTCAAAAAACTCTGCATGACCAAGTTGAGCACATGTGCCAGACATGGTATGTGAGTGAGGTTGCCAAGGCCCAGAGCTGCCACCAGATTTCGGCCATTGTCACACACTACCAAGCCTGGCTGGAGATTCGCTGGCAAAAACCACACGTCGCTCTCCTGCTTGATGGCATTCCAGATCTCCTGCGCTGTGTGGCTTCGATTCCCCATTGAAATTAATTTGAGGACGGCCTGTTGACGTTTGGCCACGGCTGTGCTCATATCGGTCGCAACAGGTAAGCGTTCACGGGTCCATGTGGAGGTAGACCGTGACGGCTCCTGCAGCGATGATTCTGAGGAACTGGAGTAGGAGGAGGAATCAATGTGTTAAAACTGGATTCCTGCAATCCTTGGAGTTGGCAGAACACGTACAGCGCCACTCGCAAGATCTGTACCCGGCTCCACAACATTGACCTAGTAGCGCATGTTTAATTTTTCCCTCAACATGCTTTTGCAGACCAGGGACGGCTTGCCTGCTGAAATAAAATCGGCTTGGCACATTGTATTGTGGGACTGCCAATGCCATTAAGTTCCGGAAACTCTCAGTCTCCACCAGCCTGAATGACAGCATTTCAAGGGACAGGAGGTTTGCAATGCCACCATTCAGAGCCTGTGCTCGTGGATGGTTTGCCGAGTATGGCCGTCTTTTATCCCATGCCTGTGCTACCGATGGCTGTTTTGTGGCCTGGGAGTGTGAGGATGACAGGGAACTTGCTGCTGTGGGTGGAATAACACTTTTGATCTGGACAACAGTGACAGAGGTTCTTCCATGGCGATCCTGTGAGGAAGCCGAACCAGCTGTGTGTGAGCTGGAGGAAGAGGCTCCAACACGAGCTGAAGATGTAGGTGCTGCTGTAGGTTGGCCTACATCTCCAGTGTGTCTTTGTAACTCAACTACGTGCTTTGTCCGCACATGTTTCCACATATTTGTGGTATTGAGGTTACTGACACTTTTACCTCTTTTTACTTTTTGCTTACACAGCTTGCATTTGACATAGCAAATATCATCTGCAAGTGTGTCAAAAAAGGACCACGCAGTGCAAGTCCTGGGAGCGCCCATTTTGACTTTTGTAAGAGAACTGCTCCGAACAGGTGCCAAACTGGAGGCTACAGGCAACAGAGTCTGCAGCCTACCTCTCCCTCCTGTTTGTACCGTTGGGCCAATCTCTTCCTCAGAGCTGCTCCCACCACCTTCCTGTTCCTCACGCCATGTTGGGTCTTGGACCTCATCATCTCTACTACCCTCTTCCAACACCTGCTGCTGTTGGGTGGTCTGGACAGCACCATGCTCAACAGAAACTGGAACCTGAGTCTCATCATCATCAGATGCGTTCTGCGGTGTGCTGACCATCGGCACTGGCTCACCCGCCTCTTCAGATTCAGAGAGACACAGCTGTTGCGCATGACTGCATACTCCCTCTACTTCAAATTCCAGAATGCTGCTTGGCTGGGCCCCTGTTTGCAAGCCAACAGATTCTGAGAACAGAAGCAGAGACTCAGCTGGCTCCAGTTCAGAACTCTCTGACTGCCTGGGCAATTTGACAGGCGGTGAAGAGACAGATGGTTGCTCAACAGTGTTGTGGTCCTGAGAGGAGGTGGAAGCAATTGAAGTCGATGCATTGGCTGCCATCCAACCAACAACGGCTTCAATTTGTTCTTCCCGCAGCAGGGGGGTACGCCGACCTCCTACCAAAGTGCGCATAAAGGAACGCTCACGGGGAAAACTGGTGGATGCTGTGTCACTGGGGGCGGCAGCAGACACAGAATCCCCACGTCCTCTCCCTGCTGAAACTCCATGGCCACGAGCACGTGCCTTACTCCCTGCCTTCTTCATCTTGGTAGATTGATAAAGAAAGTCAGAAAAGTTATAAGGCCTAAGTGTGATTATTACGCAGAGACTGCAGTGAACACTGCAGACAACTGTTCACTAGGTGTGAAAGGCTCCTTTGTGTACTTCTATAGTGTTTGCAACCAATGTATTGGATACGGATGGAAGCGCGTCACACTAATAGATTACAGTTATTTTAAATAGAATGGAGCAGCACCAATTATAGAAAAATGTCAAGGATGAGGCAGTGACACACGTTCAGCAGACTACAACCAGCAGTGGTTGAAGAACTAACTGGAGCGTGATCTGCACTCAAAAAATTAAAACCTCACAGACTACAGTGAACACTGCAGACAACTGTTCACTAGCTGTGAAAGGCCCCTTTGTGTACTTCTATAGTGTTTGCAACCAATGTATTGTATACGGATGGAAGCGCGTCACACTAATAGATTTGACTATTTTGAAATAGAATGGAGCAGCACCAATTAGAGAAAAATGTCAAGGATGAGGCAGTGACACACGTTCAGCAGACTACAACCAGCAGTGGTTGAAGAACTAACTGGAGCGTGATCTGCACTCCAATAATGAAAACCTCAGACTAGAGTGAACACTGCACACAACTGTTCACTATCTCTGAAAGGCTCCTTTGTGTACTTCTATAGTGTTTGCAACCAATGTATTGGATACGGATGGAAGCGCGTCACACTAATAGATTACAGTTATTTTAAATAGAATGGAGCAGCACCAATTATAGAAAAATGACAAGGATGAGGCAGTGACACACGTTCAGCAGACTACAACCAGCAGTGGTTGAAGAACTAACTGGAGCGTGATCTGCACTCAAAAAAAAAAAAAACCTCACGACTGGAGTGAACACTGAACAAAACTGTTCACTATCTCTGAAAGGCTCCTTTCTGTAATTCTATAGTGTTTGCAACCAATGTATTGGATACGGATGGAAGCGCGTCACACTAATAGATTTGAGTTATTTGAAATGGAATGGAGCAGCACCAATTAGAGAAAAATGACAAGGATGAGGCAGTGACACACGTTCAGCAGACTACAACCAGCAGTGGTTGAAGAACTAACTGGAGCGTGATCTGCACTCAAAAAAAAAAAAACCTCACAGACTAGAGTGAACACTGAACACAACTGTTCACTATCTCTGAAAGGCTCCTTTCTGTAATTCTATAGTGTTTGCAACCAATGTATTGGATACGGATGGAAGCGCGTCACACTATAATTTCAATTCAATGGAGCAGCAAGAATTACACTAAAGAAAAAAAAAAGAGTCTTTGAGTGACACGTGCAGATGCCTACAAACAGCGTTGGATGCAGAGCAAACTGCAGCGTCACCTGCACTCACACACACACCTTGCACAGAGCTGTTAAAACAACACTGGCAAAAGGAAGCTTTACACAGCGGTTGGTAAACTAGCCTGCCTAGAGCACAGTGCACAAAATCGCAATCTCTAACTGTCCCTCAGAGTCAGCAGAGCAGCGTTCTGTCCCTTACTGAATTCAAAGCACAGTGACGCTAAAATGGCGGCGGCGCCTTTTATAGTGCATTCTGACATCATTTCAGCATCCAATCACAGCCATGCCATTAGTTAACATGACCGCAGCAGTACAGGATGTGCCCACACTTCTTAGGATTCCTCATTGGCTGACTAAAATCACATTGCCTCTCAAAGAATTATGGGAACTTCCGATTCTGGTATACGATATATGGAAAATATCGGAACTAAGTATCGGAATTCCGATACAGCGAATATCGGCCGATACCCGATACTTGCTGTATCGGAATGCTCAACTCTAATGATAACCCATTGCACACAACATTTCACATTTTCCCTGGTTCCACCAGAGGGAGCCCTTGAGATGACAGCAGGGAGATGAAGGCAGTCTAGCTGCGAGTTAGCTAGTCGTTGGTTTTACCTCAGAACAGCAGAACACCTCAGAGAGTGAGAGGAGAGAGACATTCCTGTCAGACGAGACGGAAGGAAACGAGCTAGTTACCTCAGATATGCTGAGAGGGAACTCTAGCCAGAAAGAAAGACTTATCGGAAAGCCTGAGGACTTCAGGAATCATTCAGCTTATATAGTGGAGTCCAGTGTAGTGGAAAGGATTGCCACTTGGTCTGGTCAAGGTTGAGTCCACTGAGAGTCCAACAGTGAGCGTTTTAGAAAGTAAGCGTGCCGACGCTTGGAGAGCGGTGAAGAAAAGAAAGCTGACATCTGCTGCTAGTTTGTGCTTATGATAGTGGTGAGAGTAGGATGACAGGCAAGTGGAAAAGGGAAAGAGAGTGACCGAGGTCAACCAGCATTGATAGCTTACCTCGACTCTGCACCACCGGACACCGGGTCCACGCTTACCAGCATCTGCACGACTGGTAGGAGACACCGGAGACCCTGCTGGACTACAAGTCACAGAGGGGCCCTTCAGTGCTGATACGTAACCGGGGTCAGGAAGAACAAGAGTCTAGCAGGGCCCTGCATATAGAGACTAGTTCTGTCCAAAAGAAGGCTCCACCACAAGATCAGCCGGGCGTAGCAAAGAGAACGGAGTTAAACTTTGTTTTATGCAAGTTAGAAACTCACACTCATAAAGACGTAAGGAGGCCTTACACCTACTCAGTGGATTACTGGACGTGCATCCTCCACCCTGAGCAGCTTCCCGGGACGTGCCTGCAAATATCACCAGTAAAGGTACAGAAAAGAGACTTTATTGTGTGTGTCTGCCTTATTGCACTGCACCCCTACATCGCCATATACCTCGAGGGATCAGTCTCGCCTGTGGGAGACTTAACACCTTGCTGCCCAATAACAACCCCTCAGAGGATTCACCCTGCAGCGCTGGTCACCCTGATCAGGAACCACAGGTGGCGTCACGAACATTTCTATAAATCTACAATCCCCTGTAAATATCCCCCTTTAGTGAGCGCCCAGGGCAACGGACCGAGCTGCGCTACCCGTGACATCCCCTATTGAAGTGAACGGGCTCGGTGCCGAGTACCCCAAAGCCCTGGTATGTGCGACTCATCTACTTGGTGTCACGAACAGGATACGAAGCTCGCTATACGTGAGTCCTGTGTGCCTAAGTGGACTGTTTTTGTGCAAGAGACTGTGTTACTGTTGTTGTGATTTTTAGCGCCAATTGTCCGCCATTGCCCGCCAAAGTACAGCGCAAAGAGAAGGGGCGTACCTGCAGAAAGCGCGCGGAGTCCCGGACACGCCCCCAACGCTGACGCGGCGGCAGGTCCGGTGGAAAACTTCAGGGATCGCCCTGACGTCAGAGCGCCGGCGACGCAGGTCCTTCCACATCGCTGTGCCTGGCAGAGCTGCAGCCTTCAGGAGAAGGTAGGCCACGCTTAACTAGGGGGGCGCAGACATGTCGCAGCCGCAAGCTGACAGCGCGGCCGAGGGCGACCGCTCCAATGACTTACCCGCTGGTGCTGCCGCGCAGGATGGAAACTCTGGCCCCTCACCAGGTCCGGTGGCCCCGATAGTACTGCTGACGCTCCCATACCTGCCTGGAGCGAAGTGGCTCCCTCAGTACATCGGTAAGCCAGACACCCTGTCAGGGTTCAAGCGCAAAATATGCAGCATAATGGACATGTACCCTATGACAGAGAAACAAAGAGCTGCAGTAGTAGTGGACAATTGACTGGTGCTGCAGAGAGGAAGTAGAGACTTGGACAGCTGCAGACCAGGAATCAGTGCTTTCAATTTTCTTAAAGCTACAGACTATTTTGAGGACCGCACTGAAACAGATCTCCGGATGAGGTTTTACCAATGCTCCCAGAGACCAGATGACAGTATTAGGGACTACGCCTGCCGACTACAGGGGGTCCTGCGAGCTCTCAAACAGGTTAACCCTATAAGTGCCATTAATGAAAGCAAAATGTTGAAGGAACAATTTGTACGGGGATGAGGTCCCAAGCTGAAAGCAGGACTGTGCACTGGTGGTCCTTGGATCATCCTGACGCTACATTTGATGCCCTAAAAGATATGGCTATAAAAGGACTGCGACCCCTGGAGAAGCCCGAGTGTCAACCCAGTGTCATCCGGGTGAAGCCACTCTAAAGCCAGCAGCATCCACCTTTTCCCCGCTGGTGGCAGAAGCCAAAACGCAGGTGGCGCCCCCTACTGAGTTGGACTGTCTGTGCTCAGAAGTGCGCCAGCTGACTAAAAACCTGGCCGCTGTAATGAGTGCCC
>JARQOD010000001.1:6774726-6891536 GCA_033576555.1 Oophaga sylvatica | reverse complement strand
CGTTCCTTGACCATCTCTCTGTTTATGGATAGAGTGGATTCTTTTATTCCTTTGATAGCACCGTGAAGATCAGTTGATGTTGCATTTGCTTTCTTAGAGAACACAGATACAAAAAAGGAATTTAAAAGTTGGGCCTTCTCAACATCATTGTTGATCACTTCACCTTTTTCATCTTGTAAAAATCATATAGCATCTTTGACTTTACTTTTGCTTTTTACATACCCCCAGAGTCCCTTTTTACTGCTTTTGGTCTCCCTTGCAAGCCTCACTTCATTACTGGCTTTATCTCTTCTAACACTTGTCCTGCATTCTCTGAAAACAGCATTATATTCTTCTTTAGATATGCACCCCTCTTTCCATTTAATATACATTTGTTTTTTCCATTTTAACAAGTGATTAAGTTCTGGGTTCATCCACCCTGGTCTCTTTAAATGCTTCCAATTCTACCAACTGTGAGAATTTCATTTATGAAAATCTCCCATCTTTCTTGTATAGGAAAGATGTGTATCTTCGTACCGTGTTAGCCAGTAGATAGAAAAATATTTAGACTTGAGAGTCCTCAGTGGTTGATACCTTTTAATGGCTAACTGAAAAGATGGTAACAAATTGCAAGCTTTCGAGACTACTCAGGTCTCTTCATCAGGCATAGACTAATACAACATCTGAAGAATCACATATTTATACACAAAATAGCACAGAAAAAATGCAATAGGTAGGACAAGTGACATGAAGCAGAACTGTCATTATGGCAGAGGGATTAACATAAATATGACTAGTTCATAGATAAGGAGTGAAGGTTTTATTACCCTCTGATTGGGGTCTGGTATTGTGTTGTGATGACCCTAAAAGGTCAGGGAGGTAGATTCCTTAATTGTTGTAGAACGACATAAAACTCTGGGATATATTCATCCCAGCACTAAGAGTGTCAAAGGTCATCATAAGTTTATATTCCCAGACTTTTCTATCCTTCTCAGATTTGAAGTTAGATTTTAATACAAGTAATTCCATATCTGTCATGCTATGACCGGGCATACAAAAGTGTTTGGCCACAGGTAAATCCATTCTTTTTTCTCTTATCGTGTGGCGATGAGAATTCATCCTTGTTCTCAGTTTTTTGCCCGGTCTCCCCCACATACAGACCCCCAGTTGGACATTTAGTACATATAATTAGGTACACCACATTAGATGTGATGCAGCTGAAAGTACCTGGTATCTTGTAGTCCTGATGGGAGTTGGGGATCTTTATCCTGTCCGTGGTCATTATAGATGTACAGGTCTTGCATTTCTTTTGTCTGCAAGGAAAGGTTCCTGCAGCTGTTGGGGAGGACAGGGAGCTTCTGACAATGATGCTTCTTAGATTTGGGGGCTGCCTAAAACATAGTAGTGGGGGGTCTGGAAATATGGATTGTAATCGGGCATCTTTTTGTAGTAAAGGTTGTAGTTTCCGTGCAGCTCCCCTTAGCATCTCCAGACTTGGATTGTAGGTGACCACTAGAGGCACCCGGTTATTTTCTTCTTTAGCTTTGTAATGTAGCAGGTGATTCCTTGATATTCTGGTGGCTCTTGTAATTTGGTTTTCAATTGTTCTTGGATGGTAGCCCTGGTTCAAAAAAGTCTTTCTGAGGCGACCAAGGTGTTCATCTCTATCCATGGGGTTGGAACATATACGGTTGTATCTGATGGCTTGGCTGTAGACAATAGAGTTTTTTATGTGTTTAGGATGGAAACTGTCCCATTTAAGATATGTTGGACGGTCGATTGGCTTCTGATACAGGGATGTCTCTATTTCATTGTTCTTTAGCTTAATGGTGGTGTCTAAAAAGTTAATTTCAGTGCTGGAGTAGTTAAGTGTTAAGTTGATGGTGGGATGAAATTGATTGAACTGTTCATGGAACGTCTTTAGCTGTTGTTCAGACTCCGTCCAGATGATTAAAATGTCATCAATGTAGCGGTAGTAGGCCCGAGGCCTGATGGGGCAGGAGGACAAAAATTCGCTTTCAAGCTTGGCCATGAAAAGATTTGCATACTGTGGAGCCATTTTACTTCCCATAGCTGTGCCAGTCTCCTGAAGATAGATCTTGTTGTCAAATTCGAAGTAATTGTGGGTGAGGATGAATTTTGTGAGTTTCACCACAGAATCAGCATCATTCCCGGTGTTTCCCATGAAGACTTTGCAGGCATTTAATCCATCCTGGTGTGGGATATTAGAGTACAAAGATTCCACATCCATGGTGGCCAGGATGGTTCCTTCTGGTAGAGAACCTATTGCTGTTAGTTTATTCAGTAGGTCAGTTGTGTCCTGAATGTAGCTGGGTGTATCCTTTACCAGGGGTTTAAGAACACCCTCTACCCATCCAGATACTTGCTCAGTAAGGGTGTCCACACATGAAATAATCGGCCTCCCTGGATTTCCGGCTTTGTGGATTTTGGGAAGCATGTAGAATGTCCCTGTTCTTGGACTTTCTGGTATCAGGTCATCAGCTCTTATGGATTTGTCAGACAGACAAGATACCAACTTGCTTAGTTCCTTGTAATAGTCCTGTGTAGGGTCCGACTCCAGTTTTCTGTAGTAGCGTGTGTCCGTAAGTTGTCTGTTTGCTTCCTTCATATAGTCTGATGTGTTCATCATGACTATTGCACCTCCCTTGTCAGCAGGTTTAATGATGATTTCTTTGTTGGTTTTCAGAGACTGTATGGCCTTTCTCTCCTGGGCACTGATGTTGGAGGCTTGTCTCTTGTTGGTGGCTATGATGGTGGATTTTATCAAATGTCTGAATGAGTCTATATATTTATCCAAATGAGGGTTACGTCCAGGTGGAGGTGTCCAGTCTGACCTCTTCTTGGTTATTGGGATCCCTCTTCCTTCAGTCCGAGTGTTTTCTGAATCTTCTGTATCATTGAAGTATTCCCTCAGGCGCAGTCTCCTGAAAAAATGTTCCATATCACTGCAGAGTTCGGTTTTATCCAGGGCCTTAGTAGGACAAAATGAGAGTCCTCTAGAAAGCACGGCAAGCTCCACTTTGCTGGGTTTGTAATCTGAGAGATTGATGACACAGTTAGATGCTTTTGTGTCTGGAATGGAGTGGTTGTCAGAGTTGTCAGGTTTTGGTTTTGTTTTGTATCTGTTTGTATAGAGTCCGGAATGGAGGCGCAATCTGTGTAGTTTCTTTTCCTTGTTTTGAATCAGAAAGGTCCGTAGTTTGTTGTAGTATTGTTGTAATTTTTGCTCTGTGCTTTCTGTAAGTGTTTTCCTCAGAGTTTCCAATTGTCCTTGGACTTTACTCCTTATGCTGTAGCAGACAACCTCTACAAAGGTTGGTTTATATTATATCCTCTCCAAATGGTTGTACTTGGGTACGGTAATTACCACAAGATTATTAAGAGTGGTTTTTTCCATCCTAAATGAAGATGCTGTTTTCAGTTCTCAGAAGTATAGGAGAGCATAAACAATATTGACCCAATTGTTAGCATCTTCTATTGTATTTTAGATTGGGTGACTCACAATTTTGGTTGTTTTTTATGAATTTATTAAGGGTGAGTTTCCACGGTCAGGAAACGCTGCGTGTTTGGCGCTGTGCGCTGGCGCAGTGCCAAACACGCAGCGTCCAGATGTTACAGCATAGTGGAGGGGATTTCAAGAAATCCCGTCTCCACTATGCGTAACAATACGCAGGTGGCAGACCTGCGTAAACGGACATGCGGCGCGTCTTTTTAGACCACAGCATGTCCTCGCGTATTGCGGCGACGGTGCGTCGCCGCAACAAATTTAACACAGGGCTATGTAGCCCTGCGTTCTTTCCGGAGGTGTTCCGGAGGTGTCCGGAACACCTCCGGAAAGATCGAGCGTCATAAAGGGGGCGGGGCTTAGACGGAGCGGAATTTCCGCTCCGTCCAAAGCGCTGTGGTTCCGGACCGTGGAACCACAGCCTCAAGGTTATGTTTTAATTTCACCTTTGCTTTATACTATATTTGATTTGGTGAATATTGTCTATCAACTGCTCTGGCCGACACTAGAGCTCTTGCTTTTTTTGTAACTTCATTCCTAACTGGCTTTTACATAGATCAACTTTTACAAGTGATCTCAAACTGTGCACATGTTGCAACTTTACAAAACTCCTAAACATTTTACCTCCACTGCTAAAATGTCTTCTTTTCATAATCGGCAATATATTACTTGCAATATCTCATATGTAATGTATTTGATTATTTACTCTTTACAATATGGTATCTCTACCACTATTTCTTTAAAAATACATATAAACAGGCATCATTCTGATGTAATTGATCTAATTGCACACACCATCTCTGCAGGATCATCAAACCTCACATAAAGGAAATACTCATTGGTTTAAAGGAATCTGACATGAGGATTCTACATCTCAAACGTATAACATGTATATACAGGCATCTTCATGCTGATTAAATCCATACTTTTATTGTTGAAATCCATTTTTTAGTTTCTGAGAAATGAATCGTTAAAATAGTATGCAAATAAGCTGCAAGTGCATCAGGGTGGGGCATATCACTTGTGGCTCTCCTTCCCTCCTTCCTTATTCCCGCCACCTGCTGCCAATGTCTGAGAGACTGGTTGCTCTTGTTTCACTAACCTGTCAGTCAGATAAAAGGGGCAGCAGAGATGGAAATAAGGAGGGAAAGAAAACTGCAAGTGATATGTCCCACCTCCGATGCACTTGCACTCCTCTTCACAAGTTTCTGCTAACGTTTAGGGCATCAAGACAATTTGCAGGATGGGGATTTTCATTGCAAAATTTTGAGAGGCATTTTGGCTTTTTTACTTGGGCTTCTACAGAGTTTAAACATTTTAATACTGCATTTCTGATGTTAAGAAGCCTTTTCAGTATTTCTTTTCATGTCTCTCATGACCAACAAGCGTTACAAGAAATAATTATTTTGTGGCGGTGTCTAGTGCTGGGGTTGAGTGAATCATTCTAAGGTTCAACTGAGTGACAATATTTTCAGCAGCGACAACATTTTCAGCAGCGCTGTGCACAGAGTGTCGAAATTGACAACATCCGTTAACCTGTAGTAGGGATCATAATATAATTTGCCTGGCTCAATCACACATAAATACATACTGAAGATTCGTTAATATTGACCAATTGGCGGCACAATACGACCACCAAACTCATATGAAATACACAGTCTCAAAAATCTGGAAAACCGAGAGAAGACACAAAGTCATGGAAAGAGACCAAGAAGAGACCCACACAGTCACAGGTAGTACACTAAAGAAAACTATAACCCCTAGGGAAACACAGATAGAAAAAGGCTGTAGAAAAAACCTAAAGGAGACACACACCAACATGGATAAAACACTGAAGGAAACTGAAGAACAAGAAGTCATAGTCACTGATAGTAAATCAGAGAAAACTTAAAAACCCAGAGAAGAAACACAGTTACGGGTAAGAGAACAGAGAAAACAGGAAAATCTGGAGGAGATACAAACTGTCATGAGTAGGAAATCAGAGGAAACTGCGAAACACAGAAGAGACAAACAGAAGTCATGCGTAGGAGACAGGAGAACATATGGGAGGCTCATAGTCACTAATAAGAAACCAAATAAAACTGGAAAGCGCAGTGGAGATGCACCCAGCCATGAAGATGACACCAGAGGAAACTGGAGAACTTGGAGAAGACACATAGCCATGAGTAGGAAGCTGGAGAACCAGGAGCAGACGAGCAAAGCCATGAGTATGAAACCAGAGGAAACTGGAGAACTTGCAACAGTCATATAGCCATGAGTAGGAAGCTGGAGAACTAAGAAAAGATTCATGAACATCCATAGGTAGGAAACCAGAAGAAAATGGAGAACCCAGAGGAGGCCTATAAAGCCATGAATAGGAAACCAAAGGAAACTGGAGAACCCAGAGGAGGCCTGTAAAGCCATAAATAGGAAACTGGAGAACCCAGAGAAGGCATACAAAGCCATAAATAAGAAACCAAAGGAAATTGGAGATCCCAAAAGAAACATACAAGTAGAAAACAAGAGAACTTGGAGCAGACACACATAGCCATGATTATGAAGCTGGATAATCAAGAAAAGACACAATGAACAGCAATGAGTAGGAAACCTAAAGGAACTGGAAAACCTGGAGGAGACATACAAAGCCAAAAGTAGGAAACTGGAGAAACCGGAATAGACACTAATAGTCAGGAGTTGAAATCAAAGAGTGCTGCAAGAAAAATTATTAATCAATGAGCCACCACGCTTCCCAGTCATGCATAGAAGCCAGCAATTTGGTTTCATTGCATGCCATCGTATTATTATAAAATGCAGTACTAGTATTATCCTATGTCTATGCAGAGGGCATGCAATGTTTTTCTAGTAATCCAAGTGATACTGACACATACAGAGCAGCTACACAGAGACTCTGCTGCATATTAAGAAATCCTATTTGGCTTGATGTCATATCTAATCATACATTGTGTGATGATATGAGTAAATGGCTCATTCCTCTCCTCTGGTTTTGATACTTGTCCTTACCCCCTTCATCTGCGGTGACTTATCATGAAGTGCTGCAGATTATTGAGTCTCAAGAACATCTTTAACATCAACAGCAATTTAGAGGCTTTCAGTTTCTGACAGTGAAGGAACAATGAGTTAAGAACCTGTAATTCCAGGCATAAACATGCCGAACACTTAAGACAAATTGCCTTTCACATCCAAAGGGTATTGTTTCCTTTTAAGATGCAAAAATTCAATTGATATACAACTATGAAATGTCAAGAAAATTAATGGTTAGTAACAGAAGTGGCCAGATGGGTGAATTATTGGTTACGGACTATCACCCACATGTAAAACAATCTTACATTTGGTATATAAAGTGCTATGAAAAGTATTTCCCCCTCCCATCCTGATATCTTCTATGATGCAAAAATAGTAAAAAAAAAATTCACGCCACAGTGGTAGTCAACCAACAGAAGTACATGATATAGGTTATGGTGTGTAAATACATATATATACTACTCCTTGCAGATCACTGTCTAATTCAGAGTATATTAATCTCCAGGGATATCAATCTATTCAGTAAGGAAGCAGAAATGATTGTGAATCAATGTCACCAACTTTGGTGAAAATGAAGGTAACAACAAGTGCACTGGAGGCAACAACAGGACATCGCCCAAAAAGAGAAAGGTGGACATGGACTATTTCTCTCTTGTTATCATTTTTGACTGATTCCTCTCTACTTTTACATTTTGCTAATGCCTTTATCCCTTCTAGTAGCAGAAGCGATGCCTGCAGCCCATTCAGGTTAAAGAGGTCTTCCGGCTTCTGCAGAATGACACATCCATACAGATGTCAGGTCACGGGCAGTGCCAGACAGGACATAGAAGGGTATTAACGCATCAGTAGGACCAGTATCTGCTCCTTTGTACGTGAAGAAGAGGGAGCACGGCCAGAGCCCTACAACCGAACCTCAAGTGAATACTTGTGTGCACATTTCTGACCAAAATTTTCAAATACAGACTCCATGAAGGTGGCACGGGGGACCGACATCCAGAAGTGGGAACTGTGCCCACAGGACACAGCAAAATGTATTTTGACTGGCATTTACCAGAGAACACCAGATATGGCAGTAGATGCCTTTGCAGAAGAGATGAGGTTTTCATGGAGCACATGTGACAGACGTGAAAGAGTTTAGAGATGCAGTAGTGAATGTTATGCTGCCTGCAATATCATTCAACATGACCGATTTGTGGGTGATCAGTGATAGTCTGCGGAGACATATCCTTGGCCAATGGTATCTTAATTGTTGTTAGGTTGCGGGATGAAATCCTGAGAGCCAATATCAGACTTATGTTGGTGCAGTGGGTCCCTGACTCCTTCTGGTGCAGGGCAATGTTCAGCCTTATGTGACCAGAGTATGTATAGACAATTGTGACAAGGCATTGATGCCACTGTCGCTCATCACATTCTAGAATATCAGGAGTACACAGAGGAACATGAGGGCCATAGACACTACTGAATCATATTATGGGATTTCAGGATTACATACAGGAACTAGGGATGAGCGAATGTGCTTGGTGGTACTCGGATATCACTTGAGTTCAAAAAATTTTCTGAATTCAACTAGAAAAATATTTAGACTTGAGAGTCCTCAGTGGTTGATACCTTTTAATGGCTAACTGAAATTAATGATTAAAAGGTATCAACCACTGAGGACTCTCAAGTCTAAATATTTTTCTATCTACTGGCTAACATGGTACGAAGATACACATCTTTCCTATATCTGAATTCAACTAGTCATCCCTAGAGTATTATTTGCTTTGTCTTACATTTCGATTATGTATGACTCCAAAAAAGCGTCCAAAAATGTTTCTGGATTCAGTTAGTCATCCATAGTGTATTACGTGCTTTTTGTTACATTGTGGTAGTATATAAACTCAATAAAAGTGTTAAAAAATTTTTATGGGTTGAATTTGTTATCCATAGGGTATTGCGTGCATTGCGATACATTTTGGTAGTATATAACACTCCAAAAAAAATTAAAAAAATTTCTGGATTGAATTTGTTGTCCGTAGAGTATTACTTGCTTTGTGCTACATTTCAGTGGTATAAACCACTTAGAGAAAAAGTTCAAACATTTTTCTGGATTGAATTTGTTATCCATACAGTGTACGTGCTTATTGGGCGACAAAGATGGCATAATTCCGTGAAACTCCCGAGGGAGCATCCAGAGGAATATTGAAGCCAGACCAAACTGGTGCACCAGCAGAGGTGGCAGGAGCCTGTGGTCCAAAACTGCACGCTTTCCCTGAACCATCAAGTCCCGAACCCAGGTCACAGCCTTCACAGCTGGGGTTCTCGTGGACTGCGGATGAGATGTAGGATTCAGCAACTAGTGAGAAGACTGCAGAGTCCAGGCTGGTCAGAAGAGAAAAGAAGGTCAGCCAGCAGGGCCGGCGTCAGCACCTGGCATACCCGGGCAAGTGCGGGGGCCCTGAGCAGGCGGGGGGACCACTCTCAGTCGGGCACCCCGCCGCCCGTTAGCGGATGAGAGCGGTGCCAGCACCGCCACTGGGCCCCCCCGCTTGCTCAAGCCCCCGGCAGCAGCCGGCACAATACTTACCTCTCCCTGTGCCTCCGCAGCTCCGGACCCCAGGAGGCACCTGCAGAGCGCCCGCGCTTCCTCTCACAGCAGCGCCGCTGGATGATGTCATCATTCAGCGGCTGGCTGTGGCAGAGAGTTAGCACGGGGCCAGACAGGTGAGATGTGAGGTGTATGTGTCTGTGTGTATCAGTGTGTGTGTATCTGTGTCTGCCTGTGTGTGAATGTAGTGCGGCGCTTTGTGTGTGTGTGTGTATGTGAGAGAGTGCTGCAGTGCTGTCTGTGTGTGGTGCTATATGTGTGATGGTGGTGGGGGGAGGCAGTTATGGTGGTGAGGAGGCAATGATGATGATGGGGAGAAGATGATGAGGAAGCAATGATGATGATGAGGAGGCGATGATGATGATGATGATGGGGAGGCAGTGATGGTGGTGAGGAGGCAATAATGATGATGGGGAGGCGATGATGATGGGGAGGCAGTGATGATGATGATGGGGAGGCAATGATGATAATGATGGGGGGGCAGTGATGATGATGATGGGGAGGCGATGATAATGATGATGGGGAGGCAATGATGATAATGGGGAGTGTTTCCACAGTGCCCTTTCCTGAGCCATAACAGTGCAGAACGCAGCACAGTGCAGAGGAGAGCTCCAGCAGGCAGTAGAGATGGAACACTTGACTAGAAGACTGCAAGAGCTCGAACCAGTGTCATGTTCCTAAAATTGGAGGGCAGCATTATTGGTATGCGTATTCAAAAAAGGAGAACAATAGGAGTGTTTAAAAATTGTACACAAAATCTTTATTTATAAAAAAACTAAAAAGAACCAATATAAAAAACACACTATCACATTTAATAAAGTGCCCCAAAACTCAAGGATATGATATTGATTAAATAAATGTTATGCGAGTTGTATTCAGTAGTGGCTACAGCTAAAGTATGCACTGGTGGCTTAACAACCTGAGAAATGGCAATGGGGTCAGGTCTGGTTTTTGTTATATTGACTATTATGTTATTGTTTATGCAGTTGTGTGTATCCATGTCGATGAAGGGGATAGGGAAACAAGATGAACACTTATCTATTTTGATGAAATTAACGTGACCTAGGGAGAGGTTCCTCAAAAGTGCCAGTCCCCGAGATGGGGCTACCACCCCAGAGAGATCGGACTGTCCTTGGAGTTCCCCATTCCTATGTAAGAGCTGGCGATGGTGCAGGTGACACAGGGGCTGCTGCCCATTCCACTAGGAATACCCCTACATATTAGGTATCCACATCTGGAGAATTCATTCAATAGGTTGTTTCGTGTGAAATGTAAACAGTAAAAAATCAAAAATAAAAATCAACCAATCATTGCTTTTTTTCTATAAAAAAAAATGATATATACAATACCGTAATTTGTATGTGCCTCCTCAATGTAGTGATAACAAATATTACAATATGTTCATCATAAAACATCAATAAAAAACAAAGAGCTGCTAAAAAGATGAGGGTCAAACTGCAAAAATTAAATCTTGATCAGGCCTAGTCATTGGGTGATAAAGGAATAGCAAGCAATAAGGCAAGAAACTGAGTGGTGCCTTCCTTACTCTTTTGATTCTCTGCTCTACGACATGGGGTGATCACACTGTCCGCTAGTATTGGTGGAAAGAAAGTGTTGCTAGTTTCTTTTTCAGTTGAAACCTCCTTTGTTCTTCATTTGTTTTCCCGGTGGGTTGTAATCAATAGTCAGCGTTCTCTAGTCTGCAACCAGTCAGTCGTCTCCTTATTTTCACATCACCATGCATCTCTGATGATGATCAATATAGCCAGATAAACTGTATGTACGGACTCCCACACATACTGATATATTCATAACACCATTCAGATCTGTCAGTGACAGCTACGGAGCCGCTCATTCTTCAGTCAAAATATTACATATTACTGCGGTACAATACCTATATGTCTATACATTTAACTTACTGTACGTACTATTCTTATATAATGTCTAGTAACTTCAAATACAATCATCAAATTTTGGATATTTCCTGCAAATCTACTAGAAAATGTGATATATGATACAAAGAACATTGAGGAACAGCCTAACCCTACTTTATGGCAGTGACATTTGAGGACAGGTCATATAAACATATAAACATATTTTGCAAAATGGGATTCAAGTCAACAGAAGTCTTCCAATTAAAAATTCTGCAAGCATCTTGTTGAAAGACATATGGTGGTCAGATATCATATCCATCCAAGTGGTATGTATGTATCATAACACCGCAAATTATATAAGGGAGTAAACAGTCTATGCCTCTTTCAACCTCAGTCCTAACCCAAAATTTAATTCAGATCCTTAAGCCGGGCCACAAAAGGAACTCCGATCCAATTCCAGATTGCAAAATTATTTCAGACTCCAAAAGCTCAAAATGAATCCAAACCCCAAACTACACCCCAAAATGAATTCAGAGCCAAGACCTGACCCCAAAATTATTTAAGACCCAAAATTAATTTAGATGACTAAGCAAACCTCCAAAGGAATTAAGAAATGAACTCCCACTCACCCCAGGGTCAGACCATACAATATATTCAGTCACAAATCTGCAAACATAATTCAATTTCAGATAAAACCTGAAAGGGAATTTAGACCACACAACTTAAATTTATTTCAAAACCCAGACCAGATCCCAAAATTAATTCAGACCTCAAATTAAACCTCAAAGAGACTTCAGATGCCCAGCCAGACCCCAAATTACTTTAGATTCGAAACCCAAAATAAACTTAGATCTCTGATAAAACCTCAAAATGAATTAGAACACTGAAATTAATTTAATTAATTTAGAACCCAGACCTCTATGTTAATTCAGATCTGAAATATCACCTCGAAATGAACTCAGGCTCCAAACCAGACCCCAAAGTGAATTCAGACTTTACATTCAAAAACAAATCAGATCTCAGATAAACCTCAAATTAAATGCAGACCCTTGAACCCCAAATGAATTCAGAGCTCAGACCAGACTCCAAAAATGAATTCCGATCTCATATCAAACCTGAAAATGAATTAATACTTCTGGACAGATCCCTAATTCATTCAGACTCTGAAACCCCAAATTAGTTACAGTATCAAATAAAACCTCAAAATGAATTAAGACCCCACAAGTTAATAGGAGTTTAGAGCCCAGAACAGACCCTGAAAATGGTTTCAGACTCAAAATGAATTCAGATCTCTAATCAAATCTACAAAAATAATTCAGACCCCAAAACACCAAATAAATTTAGAGTCAACATCAATTTTATTCAGATCTCAAATGCAACCTCAAAATTAATTCAGTCTCCAAACATATTCCAAAATTAATTCAGACCCTTAAGCATAAAGATAATTCAGATTTCATGTAAAATTTCAAACTAATTCAGACCACAAAATCCAAAGTGAATTCAAGCCAAGACCCCAAAATAAATTCAGACCTCAAATGAAATTCAAAATGAATTTGGACTCTAAACCCAAAAATAATTCAGATGTCTGATATCCTGTCCAGAATCTCAAAATTATTTCAGACCCAAAATTAATCTAGATCAAGAAACAAACCTCCAAATTAATTCTGACCCCCATGCCCAAACAGCAAAATGAATTCAGACTGTAAATCCAAAAATAATTCAGATCTCAGATAAAACCTCCAGTTAATTTCAGTCTTCAAAACCGCAAATGTTCAAATAACCTGGCCCCAAAATGAAATCAGACTTCAGACCAGACCCCAAAATAATCCAGATATATTCATACTGTAGAAAAGACCTTCCTATATATCTTTCCTTGCTCCTCAGTTACCTTTGATGCAACTACGTCCTGATGTGGGATATTGTTAGTGCCCTGTGTTCCAGTGCCCTTTGGGCTCACGTTCCCATGGTGAATCCTTCACCGTTGCTCTCAGGTTGCTGCTACCTTCCACTCCACTTGTCTCTGCTCAAGGGCCCAGGAATGTGGATGTCCTTACTCTAGCAAGGTCCACCCCCGACTAATTTTCGCTACAGGAAATCTCTCCTTGACAAAAAGTCCCTAACCATTTGTCCCTACTCGACTGGATGTGCTCAATGCCCCCATCTAAAGTCCTACCCAAGTACTGCATTGACTTATTTTATAACTTCCTAATTGGATCTCTAACATGCCCCCAATTAGTGCTCCCTCGCAAAACTATATCTACCCATATATATATATATATATATATATATATATATTCTACACTACTAGTGCCCTCCTCTAATGTCCCCAAGGATGCACTGTCTATCTAGATCTATACACACCACTAGTCAGACATAACACTGAAAGATGACATCATACAGTACATAGCATACCTACATTAACACACATAAAAGAATGAAAACCATTTCAAGAGTTAATACCCTTGACCTCCTTACGCCACCCATGGTATTCGGTAATAAAGGTGTTAGCCGACGCTGCTTCAGAGTCCACTGGGGCTGTTGGTCAGGCAGCAGAGTTGTTACAGCTCTCCACAGATAGAGCTAGGCCCCAGGGCAGCCGTATGTGTAAGAAATGATGATGGTGGTTGTAGTGCAAGGCAGGTGACACAGTAAATAAATCCGAGGACACAGCTGAGTGCAGTCTTCAAACTTTTACTCACAGTTCTTCCAGTTACAATCCCCAGCCGGGGGTGCTGTGTCCTCCGGATCGGTGGTACAGACAGCTCTCAGGTAAATTGGGGTACACCGTGTCAGAACCACCTTCAGATGTTCCTTTCCTGGCCGTCTCAGTGAGCTGACTCCCGCCTCTCCTGCCTTGCACCTTCACACACAGTGTCCCAAGCCAGCAGCCCCGGATGCCGTAGGGCGATGTACCCTATGTCCCCTTGATCCTATACCGCTGCTTTTTCAGTGAATGTGTGCAGATGCAGCTGTAGCACATAAAGATACTGCAGCCTCCGGTTAGCTAGCGGAGTCCTCAGTTTGTCCACTACACTGGGGCTGGTCCCCTTACTACGACCTAGTCCCTCCACCCGACTACTGTCCCATGGGTGGATTCCTCACTTCCCGTGCCCCTATGACCCCTTCTTCCTCTCTCTCTTCTGCAGCTTCTCTTTCTGTCTTTTTTGTCTTTCTTCTCTCTCTTCTGTCGTCTGGTCTAGGGATGAGCTCCTCTCTGCTCAAGTCCCCAACACCAACTCCTTTCTCCAAGCAACTGCTTCACAGCTCCTCTCAGCTCCAACTCTCACTAACTGTCTGTGGCCTCACAGACCACTCACTAAGTTCCTCCCCCTCTTCTTTCTCTACCCACACCCTCTACCTAGCGCCTCCCGGGCCCTGAGAGGTCAGGTGTTGGATGTAAGTGTGTGGATTCTGGGTGATGTCCCCTCCTTACCCGAGAGAGGAGCACCACACCTCTGACTGAGGTGCAGTACCACTGTGGCGACTGGACCTCAGGGGCACCACATGAGCATACCAGCTTACCGGCCTTCTTTACCAATGAGTTTGCCCTTAAAATAATCATGAAAACCTTATTGGCAGGTTGACCAATCAGCACGACCATAGTCTGAGAAGGGAGGTGGCCAACAATGTCTGTGTTATCTTTCATTTCAATTTGACCAATACAGCACTACAAAAATTACATCTACTTTTAGATGAAAGTAAGAGGACGTTATCTTGACCTCCACTATTTCTGGTAACTGCCATTTCTTAATTACACTGAGGAAATGGCAACTTGAAAATGCTTTGCTGTCTTCTTATAGCCTTCTCCTTCTTAGTGGGCCTGCACCATTTACATTTTCAGAGTGCTAGGTAGCAGCTTTGAAGAACCATGGCTGCTGTTTTTGGCACAAGGTTAGGCTGGGTTTTTATAAAGCTGTGAAATTTGCATCACCTGGCCAATGATAATAGTGACTAATTCATAGCTCTAACAGGCTAATTAAGGTCTGAAACCTTGTTCAAAGTTATCTGAGCACACCAATCTCCAAAGGTGTCCAAACTTTTGCATTGGCCCATTATTCTTTTTATAGTTTTTAAAATGAAAAAATGACAATATTTTTTTGCCTAAAATACAAGGGAAATGTGTCATCTTTAACTTTAGGCCTTTTAGAGATCATTTCATCTTACTTAACTGTTCACAATAACAGTAATTTTGACCAGGGGTGCCCAAACTTTTACATGCCACATATAAAAGTTAATAGATACTAGATAGATAGATAGATAGATAATATAAAAAGAGATAAATAATAGATTTTACATTTTTATCGTTTTGTCACCACTTGTGCTGTCAAATATAAAAGGTAGAAAACAACAGCAAATCGGAAAATTACAGCTGAATTTCCACCGCTAATATAAATCCCTGTCTTTACAGAAATTTTTTTCATGAAGACTTCTAGAAAGCAGCGTTCTGTCAGCAATAGTTTTTATTTTTATTTCTTTTGCTGCTTATTTGTCTCTCTTAAAAAATGAACAGTGCAAGTACTAAAAAATTCAGCTATCAAAGGAGAACAAGCCTGGCGAATAGCAAGTGAACGACTACATTGATTTTACAATAAAAAAATAAATTTGCATTCCCATTTATGTGATGGTTGACATGAAATAAGGCAGAATCGTTCTTCAGATAAAAAAAAAAAACTGAAACAGCGGAGAGAGAAAATAAGCTTCAATAGAAATTAGGTCCCATCTGTAAGGTGGGCGAGACAAAGTAATTGGGTTGTCAGCATCGGCTTTTGTGATCCCGCGGTTGTCAGAAGACTCAGTTGGGTGCGAGGTGATTAGAATAATGAGCTAAAAGGGGTCTCTCAAATTTTATTGTAATCAGCTTTAAATGTTAAAGCTCAGAAAGGAAACTTGTCTCCTTTCTTCTTTTCCCCATAGATGCAGCGCTGACTGGGTTCACAGCCATATAAATGGCAGTCTAAGGGATGTGTCTGTCTCTGAATGAATCTGAAGTGGCTCAGTCTCCATGTTTCACAATATAAACTGCAAAAAATGTCAGACAAATGTACAATACCCAAATTACAAAGAGCATTCAGAGTCCATACACAGCTGATTCATAAAATTAGCATTATAATATTAGAAAAGGAAACTTTCAGCGTTAGGGTGGAGACTCACTAGCAATTTTAAAATGGGTCCGATTTTGATGCAGGAGAGTCGGGCGAGTGTAATGCAAGTGTCATGTGTTTTCTATGTGAGTGCAATCTGAATTTTCACACCTAGCATCTGATTTACATCTGAATACAAATTAGAGATGCGCCTTTTCTGGGACGGCTGAGAGCTGATGTTTTTAGCCAGGGGGCAATATTTATGGCCCCTTCCTAGGCTATTAATATCAGCTCGCTGCTGTCTGCATAGCCTTTGCTAGTTATTAATTATAGGGGGACCCTACTTCATTTTTTTTAGGGTCCCCCATTTTAATAGCCAGTAAAGGCTAAGTATACAGCTGCGAGCTGATATTAATAGCCAGGGAAGCTCCACGGGTATTACCCCCTTCCCAGGCTATAAACATCTGCCCCCAGTCGTTGGCTTTCCCTCTTTTGGTTACAAAAATTGCGCGGGAGCTCACGCCATTTTTTTTCTAAAAATAATCTTTTATTAATTAAATACATGTACAGTAATTTGCATACACACTGTACTAATTGTATTTGTCAGTGACATATATATATATATATCTACGTATTCTCTTTGTACTTTCTGTATGTAATCCATCTCTTCTATCCTGTCAGCTCCTGCTGTGATTTTACACTACCGCGGCTGCTGAATTACCAGCTTTTCTTCTATCTATCAATGTATTATAAATAGATATATATGTGTGTGTGTCACTGACAACTAATATATATATATATATGTATTCTATGTGTATATATCTACAGTATTCTATCTATTCTATTCTAACCTGTCAGTGTGATTTTACTGTACCCACATATGAATTGCCAGCTTTTCAAATGCGATCGGTGTGTAAAAATCGGACAGCACTCGCATGGTCCGAGTGCTGTGTGATTTTTTTACTCGAACCCATTGACTTCTATTGCGGGATGCCATCTGATTTCAGATTACAATCGCAGCATGCTGTGACTTTTTTTGCAGTCCGATTGTTATCCGATCCGAGCTGGAAAAAAAACGCAGATGAAGACACAATCATAGAATAACATTGGTTCAAATTCAATCCTTTTTTTTTTCAGATTGCATTCGTTCGATTTCATCGCAAGTGGGAATGAGCCCTTATACAGCCATTCTGACAGGATTTTCACAGTCAGTACACCAGCAGCTAAAGGATTATTTAATAATGTTTGCAAGTGGTATTTGGAAAGATGGTGACAGGTCGACATTTAAGGGCATGTTTATTTCTGGGCAAGTCTAGAGATGGGCAATTCTTTTTCTGAATTCATATACTGAAATGAATTCTGATGAATATTAATATTAGTATACTATTAATATTTTATAATACTATTATTTATATTGTTTATTATTGAGCAGATCAAAACTATATAATGTACTTCTTTTTATAAAGTTTACAAAAAAGCACTAAATCATACTGCTATCCAGACCTTGTATCATGATCAACCTCAACCCTCAAACAGTATGATGCTCCCACAGCCCCCAATACAGTATGATGTTCCCATAGCCCCCAACACAGTATGTTTCCACAGTCCCCAACATAGCATGATGTTCCCACAGCCCCCAACACAGTCTGATGTTCCCACAGCCCATCTACACAGTCTGATGTTCTCAGTGTCCCCAACACAGTATGATGTTCCCACAGCCCCCAACACAGTATGATGTTCCCACAGCCCCCAACACAGTATGTTTCCACAGTCCCCAACATAGCATGATGTTCCCACAGCCCCCAAACACAGTATGATGTTACCACAGCCCCCAACACAGCATGATGTTCCCACAGCCCCCAACACTGTATGATGTTCTCAGTGTCCCCAACACAGTGTGATGTTCTCAGTGTCCCCAACACAGTATGATGTTCCTACAGCCCCCAACACAGCATGATGTTCCCACAGACCCCAACACAGTATTATGTTCCCACAGCCCCACACCACAGTATGATGGTGTCCCCAACACAGTATTATGTTCCCACAGCCCCAAACACAGTATGATGTTCCCACAGCTCCCCAACACAGTATTATGTTCTCAGTGTCCCCAACACAGTGTGATGTTCCCACAGCCCCCAACATAATATGATGCTCCCACAGCCCCACAACACAGTATGATGGTGTCCCCAACACAGTATTATGTTCCCACAGCCCCCAACACAGTATTATGTTCCCACAGCCCCCAACACAGTCTGATGTTCTCACAGCCCCCAACATAATATGATGCTCCCACAGCCCCACAACACAGTATGATGGTGTCCCCAACACAGTATTATGTTCCCACAGCCCCCACACAGTCTGATGTTCCCACAGCCCCCAACACAGTCTGATGTTCCCACAGCCCCCAACACAGTATGATGTTCTCAGTGTCCCCAACACAGTATGATGTTCCCACAGCCCCCAACACAGTATTATGTTCCCACAGCCCCAACACAGTCTGATGTTCCCACAGCCCCCAACACAGTATGATGTTCTCAGTGTCCCCAACACCATATGATGTTCCTACAGCCCCCAACACAGTGTTATGTTCCCACTGCTCCAACACAATATGATGTTCCTGTTGTGACCACGCACCACAATTGTGGGTTACCAGAGCAATGGGGTACTCAGAGCCGAGCCCATGGAAGTCTATGGGGTTGTCACAGGTAGCGGTGGCTCGGTCTGTGGCCCTGGCGGTCAGGCGTGTGTTGGGGGGAATATTTACAGGGGATAGGTATATATACAGTTCGTGACGTCACCTGTAGTTCTCTGATCACTAAGACCAGCGCTGCTGTAGATCTCTGAGGGGATGATGTGGCAGCTAGATGTCGGGTCCCCTACAGGTGGGACTGGTCCCTCAAAGTCTATGGAATTAATGATGTCGGGTGCAAGTAAATAAATCAGTCTCACACCATCCAGCGTCTTTCCATACCTTTTACTTGTCAGATGATAAGGCAGGTCCCAGGGAGGCTGGTCGGGTGGGAGTTAGAAGGCAGTTGGCCTTTTTATTAACAGCAGAGCCAGTCTAATGCCAGGTATGGGCATGTGGGCCTCTTTAACTTTTCCAATAGTATCGAGTTCAACACACTGCCTGAGCCAAGTTCACTCCAATTTCGTCCAAAGCTGTAATGCCCGTCTGTTTGTGTCGGAGCCTTCGGTGATGGAACTAGGTTCTTGTTTTGCTGATCAGGCTCAAAGTCCTATTCCACGTACCCAGTTACGTACTGACACTCCAAGGACTGCTTGCTGCGACCTAAGGTCCAGTAAGACTCTGGTTTTTCTATCACTATGCCTAAAGCTATAGTGACACTTCGGTGTCTCCAGTGACCGAATAATGCCGGATAGTCCCAATCCTTAAGGCACTTTTGATATTCTTTCCTTGCGCCCTTCGCCCTGCTCGACTCCAATATCAGCACTGACTAGGCTAGGATAACATTCGGTTATCTGTACTAGCCTCCACTTTTGCACTGTCTCTCGTATCTAACAGAAATCTTGTTTCTCCCACGCACTAGTCCTGACTTCCTCACTCTCAGAGAACACGACTCTCTACTACCGACACTCCCCTAGACACCCCGCTGGGTGTGTCTGAAGTGTGTGTGAGTAATGTCGAGCTCTTAACCATTACCTCTCCGCACATCCTCCAGGTACTGTGTGTTTACATACCAGGGCTACACATTCCCACAGCCCCACAACACAGTATGATGTTCTCACAGCCTCCAACACAGTATGATGCTGTATAGCCCAGCTTCGCAGGCACACATGAAAATCCAGGAAAGTGCACTGGAAGGTAACAGCCAAAGCTTGATATGCATTCACTCATGTCACTCACATTTAGACACACCCATAGGGGTATATAAGTTTGGTGGGTGTCAGCATAGGGAGTTTAGTTTCCTGTCTTCGGACAGGGGAGTCAGCTTCCTGTCTTAGGACAGTGATTCAGTCAGTTAGCTCCGGGAGGCTCAGGAGTGAGTCATCCCTTGGATAGTTACCTGTCTGAGTTGGTGAGTCAGATTGGTTTCCTGCTGAGTTCAGAGCAGAGACTTCAGCCGCCTGTCCCAGGACAGTGAAGTTCAGTCGACAGAGGTCCTGGACTAGGAGAATACTGAGAGCTACTCAGCGAGCCCAAACAGGGAATCTGTGATTCGACTTCTATGCAGCAGTGCTTATGTTAAGAGCGGAAAGCAGAGCGAAGGGCACAGTGGAGAAGACAGAGCAGTGCCTTAGGTATTGGATTACCTGCACTAAATCACCGGTCACTGGGGACCGAAGCGTTGCTATTGTTTCAAGCATAGTGACAAGAAAACCAGAGGCATCTGGACTATAGGTCGCAGAGTGCAGCCCAAAGCGTCAATACGTAACCGGAGTCAGGTGGAACAGGGACTTTGAGCCTGATCAGCAAAAGTAAGGACTTAGTTTCATCATTAGAAGGCTCCACCACAACGTTGGCCGGGCAGTACAGCTATTGAGACAGCTGGAGAGTTTAGAGTTAACTTCGCTTCAGGCAAGTTAGACTCACCTACATATTGGAAAGTTAAGGAGGCCTCTAACCTGCTTGGCTGCTACCTGAAAGTGCACTCTCCACCCCGACCAGCTTCCCGGGATCTGCTTGAACCATCATCAGTAAAAGGTATGAAAAGAATCTACCTTGTGTGTGACTGAATTCTTATTGCACCCTGCATCATCATCCTCATAGACTTCCAGGGACCCGTCTCACCTGTGGGAGACTTACTACCAAGCTGCCCCATAACATCCCCTGTGAAAGTCCTTAGAGCAGCGCTGGTACAATTTACCAGAAACCGCAGGTGGCGTCACGAACTACCTAATAATCCCCTGTAAATATCCCCCATTGCACGACCGCCAGGGCCACGGACCGAGCCACCGCTACCAGTGACAACTCCCATAGATTTCCATGGGCTCGGCTCCGAGTACCCTATAGCCCTGGTATCCACAATTGTGGTGCGTGGTCGAGTCAACTTGGCGTCACGAACAGGATGCGAAACTTACAAGATAGTAAGCCCTGTGTGCCTAAATTGAACTGTTTGCTGTATGTCACTATTGGTGCCAAAATACCGCCATTTTGCCGCCAAGTTGGCGCCCTGAGGCGCTGGTGAAGAAGGTGGGCGTACCTTCGTGGGCGTGTACCCCCCTGAAGCGCGAAAAGTTATGGCCGCCCTCTCCAAGGCCTACTACAATGTGCGGTCCAGCCCCACTGCAAAGGAAATACGCCTCCTCTTCATCCTCTATGCGAAGAGGAGGAGACGCAAATCCCGCCTCCACGGAAAGGACCAGAATGTTCCTGTTGGATACCACAGTGGTACCTGGGACGAGGTGGCAGAAGGACAAGAGCAGCTATGCAGTGGAGCAGTGGAGCGCAGGCCCTGCTCCCCGGAGAAGCTGTTGTTTGAACCAGAGCCATCCCTAATACAGAAGCTTCAGCAAACTATGCTGGAGCTGCAGAAGGAGAATGCAGTGCTCAGAAGATTAATCCAGCGTCATGCAGACATGCAGGAGACAGAGAGACACTGGCGTGCCCAGATACAGCGGCTGCTGTGGGACGCAGTGTTCTCTCCTACAAGCATAATGCCGTCTCCTGAATTCCCAAGTTCCCTGCTGAGGAAGGCTGAAGGACGACCGGAGGCTGCCACCAAAAGTGCTGTACCTGATCCCACCGATGCGGAGGTGGAGGAGAAGGAGGCTGAGGAGGTCCTGCCCGTTCCGGAGTGCCAGCTAGGCCAGGAGGTCGCAGCAGATTACAGTCCCCCGGTAGGGACGCCGGAGGAAACCCAGCCGTCTGTGATGGAGCAGCGACAGCAGCAGGTTAGTGCGTCCCCAACTGAGCCCCTGCGCGCACCTGTGTCCTACTCGGAATCGCAATCTGCATCCCAATCTGCAACCCATTCTACATCGCAAACTCCATCGCCCCCTGCATCGCAATCTAAGTCGCAATCGGCATCGCCTCCTGCTTACTCAACGCAAACCAAGTCTCAGCCAGCGCTGCCGCCTAAACCGCCAACTGCGACCAAGTTAGTATCGCAAAATGTTGTGGCACCTGTAGCGACGCAATCGGCATCCCACAAAGAGGAAGCACCCGGCGTGCCCCTAGAGGTTCGCACAAGGACTGTTGCGACCCAAACCCTGATAGCAGGTCACGACCTGTTTGTCATGCACTCTAAGGAGCATCGCATTGTTCCAGCCCCCGGGGTGGAAGACGTAATTGAAGTCTGCAAGAAAATGTGAAGACCGATAGGACCCAGACAGGGGTTTACCGCAACTAAGAAGATGTAAAAAGTTTTGATAAAAGAAATAATTGCTGTTTTGCACTTTATTGCTATGTATAGTGTTTACATAGTTTTACATATATGGAATAGAATACCCGGCTGGGTAAAGAGAGTTCAAGAATTTTGAAGAAATTAAAAAGAAATGTTTACATAGTGTGCATAAGTTTGCATAGTATACCCTGGTTGGGTAAATACCGTGAGAGGTATAATGTGAATTTAGGAAGTTAAAGAATGTGTTGATTGCATAAGTTGAAGTATATATATAGATATATAATGTGAAGTGTGAATATGTGTCCTTGACCATGCCATGGACTGAGAGGCTGAGGACTGTGCCAGCCCAGAACTTATTCCTGTAAATAGTTGCGCTTCGGTGCATTGTCTTGGTTTTACATAAAGCCACTACAATTAACTACCTCAGAAGAAAAACCCATGTGGTGGGGCCCAGAAAGAGGTCTGCAATAAAGTCCTGCAGCCCACCCAGGACCTACGTGGGAGGCTTTTGGTGCGGGTCCTCCACAAGTATCGTGTATATAATGTCTTGATGTTTTGATACTTTTGTATTTTCTTACTGTACATTGTAACGTTAAAGAAGTCGTACCTCCCGGATGGGAAGAGTTATAATGTTTATTGTTAATGCAATACAAAATATTCTTTTGTCTTTTACAGCCCGGGAGTGCTGTGTTTTACCAAGGGGGGATGTGTAGCCCAGCTTCGCACACATGAAAATCCAGGAAAGTGCACTGGAAGGTAACAGCCAAAGCTTGATATGCATTCACTCATGTCACTCACATTTAGACACACCCATAGGGGTATATAAGTTTGGTGGGTGTCAGCATAGGGAGTTTAGTTTCCTGTCTTCGGACAGAGGAGTCAGCTTCCTGTCTTAGGACAGTGATTCAGTCAGTTAGCTCCGGGAGGCTCAGGAGTGAGTCATCCCTTGGATAGTTACCTGTCTGAGTTGGTGAGTCAGATTGGTTTCCTGCTGAGTTCAGAGCAGAGACTTCAGCCGCCTGTCCCAGGACAGTGAAGTTCAGTCGACAGAGGTCCTGGACTAGGAGAATACTGAGAGCTGCTCAGCGAGCCCAAACAGGGAATCTGTGATTCGACTTCTATGCAGCAGTGCTTATGTTAAGAGCGGAAAGCAGGGCGAAGGGCACAGTGGAGAAGACAGAGCAGTGCCTTAGGTATTGGATTACCTGCACTAAATCACCGGTCACTGGGGACCGAAGCGTTGCTATTGTTTCAAGCATAGTGACAAGAAAACCAGAGGCATCTGGACTATAGGTCGCAGAGTGCAGCCCAAAGCGTCAATACGTAACCGGAGTCAGGTGGAACAGGGACTTTGAGCCTGATCAGCAAAAGTAAGGACTTAGTTTCATCATTAGAAGGCTCCACCACAACGTTGGCCGGGCAGTACAGCTATTGAGACAGCTGGAGAGTTTAGAGTTAACTTCGCTTCAGGCAAGTTAGACTCACCTACATATTGGAAAGTTAAGGAGGCCTCTAACCTGCTCGGCTGCTACCTGAAAGTGCACTCTCTACCCCGACCAGCTTCCCGGGATCTGCTTGAACCATCATCAGTAAAAGGTATGAAAAGAAGCTACTTTGTGTGTGACTGAATTCTTATTGCACCCTGCATCATCATCCTCATAGACTTCCAGGGACCCGTCTCACCTGTGGGAGACTTACTACCAAGCTGCCCCATAACATCCCCTGTGAAAGTCCTTAGAGCAGCGCTGGTACAATTTACCAGAAACCGCAGGTGGCGTCACAAACTACCTAATAATCCCCTGTAAATATCCCCCATTGCACGACCGCCAGGGCCACGGACCGAGCCACCGCTACCAGTGACAACTCCCATAGATTTCCATGGGCTCGGCTCCGAGTACCCTATAGCCCTGGTATCCACAATTGTGGTGCGTGGTCGAGTCAATGCTTTCACAGCCCCTCAACACAGTATGATGTTCCTACAGCCCCCAACACAGCATGATGTTCTCACAGCCCCCTAACATAATATGATGTTCCCACAGCCTCACAACACAGTATGATGTTCTCACAGCCCCAACACAGTGTGATGTTCCCAGTGTCCCCAACACAGTATGATGTTCCCACAGCCCCCGAACACAGTGTTATGTTCCCACTACCCCCAACGCAATATGATGTTCCCACAGCCCCACAACACAGTATGATGTTCCCACAGCCCCCGAACACAGTGTGATGTTCCCACTGCCCCCAACGCAATATGATGTTCTCACAGCCCCCCAACAGTCTGATGTTTTCACAGCCCCAACACAGTGTGATGTTCCCACTGTCCCAAACACAGAATGATGTTCCCACAGCCCCAACACAGTATGATGTTCCCACAGCCCCCGAACACAGTGTTATGTTCCACTGCCCCCAATGCAATATGATGTTCTCACAGCCCCCCAACACAGTATGATGTTTTCACAGCCCCAACACAGTGTGATGTTCCCACTGTCCCAAACACAGAATGATGTTCCCACTGTCCCAAACACAGAATGATGTTCCCACAGCCCCAACACAGCATGATGTTCTCACAGCCCCCAACATAATATGATGCTCCCACAGCCCCACAACACAGTATGATGGTGTCCCCAACACAGTATGATGTTCCCACAGCCCCAACACAGTATTATGTTCCCACTGCCCCCAACACAATATGATGTTCCCACAGCCCCACAACACAGTATGATGTTTTCACAGTCCCAACACAGTGTGATGTTCCCATTGTCCCCAACACAGTATGATGTTCCCACAGCCCCCAACACAGTGTGATGTTCCCACTGCCCCTGAACACAGTATTATGTTTCCACTGCCCCCAACACAATATGATATTCCCACAGCCCCCAACACAGTATGATGTTTTCACAGTCCCAACACAGTGTGATGTTCCCACTGTCCCCAACACAGTATGATGTTCTCACAGCCCCTGAACACAGTATTATGTTCCCACTGCCCCCAACACAATATGATATTCCCACAGTCCCCCAACACAGTATGATGTTTTCACAGCCCCAACACAGTGTGATGTTCCCACTGTCCCAAACACAGTATGATGTTCCCACAGCCCCAACACAGCATGATGTTCTCACAGCCCCCAACATAATATGATGCTCCCACAGCCCACAACACAGTATGATGGTGTGTCCCCAACACAGTATGATGTTCCCACAGCCCCAACACAATATGATGTTCCCACAGCCCCCCAACACAGTATTATGTTCCCACAGCCCCCCAACACAGTATTATGTTCCCACTGCCCCACAACACAGTATGATGGTGTCCCCAACACAGTATGATGTTCCCACACCCCCAACACAGTATTATGTTCCCACTGCCCCAACACAATATGATGTCACCACAGCCCCACAACACAGTATGATGTTTTCACAGCCCCTCAACACAGTATGATGTTCCTACAGCCCCCAACACAGCATGATGTTCCCACAGCCCCACAACACAGTATGATGTTCTCACAGCCCCACAACACAGTATGATGTTTTCACAGTCCCAACACAGTATTATGTTCCCACTGCCCCCCACACAGTATGATGTTTCCACAGCCCCCCACACAGTATGATGTTTCCAGGGCCAGGACATGGTATTCTGCTGCACTAGGCAGATGAAGCTGATGGGACCCCTTCCCCGATGAACCCTCAACACCCAAGTAAAGGAATGGGTTAGAGGCTAAAAGAAAAGGAGCCCTAATCCATGCATGGCCCCACAGCCACCTTCTATTATGTCCCCAAAGTCAGCCCCATGTATGTCACCACAGTCAGCCCCATGTATTTTCCCACAGCCAGCTCCACATCAGTCATCAGTCCCCACAGCCAGCCCTACATATGTTCCCACAGCCAGCCCCTCTTGTAATATCCCTGCAGCCAGCCCCATGCATGGCCCCACAGCCATCCTTTATAATGTCCCAAAAGCCAGGCCCACATATGTCACCACACCCAGCCCCACATATGTACTCATAGTCAACCTCACATATGCCTCTACAGCCAGCCCTACTTATGTCACCACAGCCAGCCCCTAGTATGTACCCACAGCCAGCACCTCTTGTAATGTCCCCATGTATGTCCCCACAGCCAACCCCTCGTATGACTCCACAGCCAGCCCCACATATGTTCCTAGAGCCAGACCCACATATGTCCTGATGGATAGCTCCACATATGTCCCCACAGCCAGACAAACAATACAATTGAGTGCAGAGAGGGAGCAAAAGCTGGGGTGCAGGCAGAGAGACTGCCCATGTCCAAGCAGTTAGTGTGCAGACTACCTGCGGCTGGCGGAAGGTGATGGGAAGCCGCAGGCACTTATCAATGTCTTTTTATCCCCAGTGTCCACATCGAGTAGGCAGGATGGAGCGCCCTAGGCAAGTGCCTACCCTACCTATCCCTCGTACCAGCCCTGGATGGTCTCACAGACTTATGATGTTCCTACAGCTCCAAAACAGGGTAATAGTGGTTCCCATAATCCCTCACTCAGAATGATTCACACAGTCCCCGAATACAGAATGATGATCCCCCACAGCCTCCTAACACTGATGGCCCCACTTGTAACTGACAAATAAAAAAGCACTACTAACCTCTCTCCTGCTCACCTGGCACACTCCTTCGTTCTTGGCTATCAGCAGACCGAGGCTCCACTGCACAGATCTAGTGACATCATCATGTCTGCTGCGCTGAGACAGGGTTCTGCCACCATCATATTCACCCACATCTGTATTCTGAGGAAGCAGAGACAGGTTAAATCAGCATGATTGATGAGGATGGAGAGTACTGCCGCAGTGTCTTTCCAGCACTTTACATGTCCGGTCTGTGGGCAACCAAGGACCAGATGTGGCCTGTATCTTGCCCAGGTGTGGTGTAGGGGTGTGCCTATTCCTGAATAAGTCTAAGTAATTTGCCTATCTCTGAATTAGCTAAAAGGTTTGTCTCATAAGGAATGCGTTAAAGGGGTTTGTCTTTCTATGAATAAGTCTAAGGGGTGTGTCTATTTCTGAATAAGTCAACAGGGTTTTTCTGTCTCTGAATGAGTCTAAGCGGTTTTGTCTGGCACGGAGTATAATTCTGCAATTTTTTCACTCTGTTCAGCCTCTTTTCATGCAGTGTCCAAAATAAGCCTTAACGTATTATTGAGGAGTCCATGCTGTTTCACTCACAAAGCATGATGCAAACTGCTTATACCTATAACAATCCTGTAGATATCAGAAGTATTAGATCTTATCAGGTTTTCAGCTTCTAGATATAAACAAGAAGGTTTCAATTCACTGACACGGAAAATGTTGAAAAGGAGGAAACACTATGGAGCTTTGGAAGCTGCAGACATTCTCATTAAGCATTGATCTTATTCATATACACTAAAAGGCCAATTTATTAAAAGCATCCATCTAGTAGTGCGTGCAGAGTCTTTCACCTTCAGATCCACAACATCTTTCCTTGTGGTGTAGATTCTGCAAGGGAATTAGTTGTTCTGTAAGAAAACACACGTTTTCCTAGATCCAATCCTTGGCTCTACAAGCTTTTGGCGTGGAACATTGTCCTTCTAGCATACAGCTGCCAAGAAGGTATGAACATGGATGAATATGGTCGGCCACAATGCTTAAGTAAACCCTCGAGTCCAAACATCCATCCTTAGATATGAGAAGAGGCGGATGCGCCAACAAAACATCCCTCACACTATTACTGCACAACCACCAGCCCACCTGGAAGAAGTCATCCATCCATAGGTATCAGTGTTTTCAGTGTGTCCGCACCATTATTCCATCTCCACCAGCCTGACAGGAAGGGGTCATCCATCCATAGGTATCAGTGGAGCAAGGGTACGCCATGAAAATATTTATGATACCATTACTCCATAAGCCTGACAGGAAGGGATCATCCACCAGCAGGTATCAAAGGATTTCGGATGTCCACCAGAAAACATTCCCCCACCATACTCTGCTTCCAACAGCCTAACAGGAAGGGGTCATCAATTCACAGGTATCAGAGTAGTCAGGGTGCACACAAAAAACATTCCACAGACAACTAATTCACCTCCAACTGCCTGACAGGAAGAGATACTCCATCAATATGTGCTATAGGAGCAAGGGTGTGCCACACCATTATTCCACCCTCAACTGAGCGACAGGAAGGGATCAATCATCCACAGGTATCAGAAGAGCCAAGGTTTGATAAAAAAAAATAATCTCCCACCATAACTCCAGCTCCAACTGCCTGACAGGAAGAGATACTACATCCATATGTGCTATAGGAGCAAGGGTGTGCCACACCATTATTCCACCCTCAACTGAGCGACAGGAAGGGATCAATCATCCACAGGTATCAGAAGAGCCAAGGTTTGATAAAAAAAAATAATCCCCCACCATAACTCCAGCTCCAACTGCCTGACAGTAAGGGCTCCTAATTCTGATCCTTCAATCAGCATGCTGAAGCTGATCCTCAATCCTTCCATTTCTTATATACTCTTGATATCGGTGCACAAGAAAATTCCATAAGATTAGCAATTAATTAAATGCTTGTCCCGGCTAGACTACCACCAATTTTCTCTGCTTAGTCTTCTTTGTTTGAAGGAAACACTATGAATACTCTTTAAAAGTAAGCATATAAAAACACACAAAACGCCTTTAAAAATTGACCCTTTGTTGGTTTATTATATTCTGACAAATTTCTACATTTGTGTCTTGACAATAATGGACACATATCTATTGTCTTCTTCATTGATTTTGGCCCTTCGACCCAAAGACTTTTCTTGATTCTCAGCCAGTATAAAGAATTCATTGCTCTTTGTGAAATCTGTATTAGGAAATATATTCTTGGAGATGTCACAATCAATGGACAAATGAAGCAAAAATTCCCCATGGAGGAGGAACCCTACTGATTGATAAGTAGATTGAGGCGTGAAGGGCTTATGCCCATTGATGATGAAGAACATGGACTTATCTATTATGACGGAGAAGTAGAAATCATTAATGACCCACTGGAATGTAGTCGTACTAGATGCTGCAGAAAAAATATTTCTCAAATGGCATCACTAATAACCCGACAACTACTTAATCCCCTTACAAGACAAAACAACTATTACCTACACAATTAGATCACAATTGGGAATTAACCGAGAATGGAGGATAGATTGTACCCAATGGCTTAGTAAAGTAATTGGCTCATGGATTACTGTGGAATTCATTAAAAACTAAAAAATGAACCTGACAAAAAAGAGAAAACATAAAATTCTAACAGTCATGGGACATTGAATGAGAAGGTAAAATACTAAATAATACAGCGTGATCCTCATTATTAGTCTATGGAGCAACTCACAGTCACTGCACAGCGAATAGTTGAAAGTGTATGTATGTGACTAGCAACATTCTGCTGATGGCCTTGTCCTTCCTATGTGTTCCACTGCTGCCTGCTACATTTTATTTGCAGCCACTGTTATTTGTGAATACTGTGCACTGTGAGGATACTGCGGGGCCGCCTTCCGACTAGACTGCTTCCGACCTTGCACTGAGCAAGGCCTAGTCGGAATGTTGCCAGGAGTATGCATATAGCATACTTGCGGTCATATGACTGCCACTCGTGGTACTGAGGAATCCTCACAGCATGCAGTGCACGCAATGTGAAGATTCCCAAGCCTGCAGTCATATAGAGTGACTGCAGACTTGTAGTTTAAGCCTGAATGACACCTTTAAGGCTTGCCTCCAGCTAACACTCATTTCTGCACCATCCCAAAACCTTCCTGTTATGTCTCCCCTGGAGAGATGGATCCTCAAACCCCAATTTGGTCCAGAAAAGCTGTGGTTATGATGGTGAAGCAAGGAGATCCAGATGGAACATTGGAACCTGCAGTGGCAGAGCAGGATTCATGGATTTTGTTAAGTAGAGTTGAGCTTATGGCAACAGACATAACATACTTGTAATCCACAAGATAGTAGAAGAGACTCAGCAGCGAGTTGACTCAATAGATCAGAACTATGTTTGCCATAGTATCGGTTACAGAGTTGGCAGCGGTACTGGAGACTTGCAGAGCTGAGTTTGTTACAGAGTCCAATGTAGGACTGACAGAAGTACAGCAGTGTTGCGCACTTGTATCATCTTCAAAGTCAGACTCTGATCCCTTCCTCTATGGCCTTTTTTTGTGCTTCATGTTGGTCTGGCATTTCTGAGTGTCGTCATCCCTTTTAAGGCCCACTTTAAGCCATCTCTGTTGCTGAGGATTGAGACTGTAATGTGTTTAATTCAAGTATTTTGAAGTTTTCCCCCATACAGTTTCTTTTGTTGCTACCTACTGCTTTACAAGACCTGCTGATTAACCCATCATTTGCTGTAAGCATTACAAACACTTATTTGAGTCTATTCACATTCATTGCAATCTGCTGCGGACTCTTCAGTTTGCATTTACTGCTTCTCTGACTTGCTAGTTAACCTGTTATTTTCTGTAAGCATTACAAACTGGTATTATAATCTGGTCAATCTGCAGAGGACTCTACAACCTACATCTAATTTATGCTTAGGAAATGCCATTCATCTCTTCTTATGCCTCCTGGTTCCGTGTATTTCAGTCTCTCCTGCCTCATTTGTTTGTCTGCCGTCTAGTAATTCCATATGAATTCAAGCCTGCTGTGCCAATGCCCTGGGACTATGTGTCTGCTCTGACCTGTGGCTTTGTGACTCCATCTCACCAAGTGATCTTTAGCAAGCAGTGTTTCCTCGGTGATATTCCAAAGCTGGGTTTGTCAGGATGCTCATCCAAAGAGGGGACAGGGAATTATTCAACAGTAGTAATGTGGACACTAATTACCTGAATACTTTTTAATGCAGCCTATAAGCATACTTCTAACCATGCTGGATCTCTCAGGACATTGTCCTGAATTTAGAGAGCTCTCCCACTATTCCAAACATAAAGGGTACATCGAAACTTTAACTACAGCTCTGGCAAAAATTAAGAGACGACTGCAAAAATTTCAGTTTGGGAAACATTGCCTGAGCAGAAGGAATCAACTGTTTTTCCAGAATAACCTTGTATGCGGCTTGATTCAAACGTCCTTCGCAAAGATTAACCTTCCCAACTCCAGCCTTGCTGAAGCATCCCCAGATCATCACCCCTCTTCCACAAAAATTCACAGTGCGTGCAAGACACTGTGACCTGTACGCCTCTCCAGGTCTCCGTCTAACCATTAGATGACCAGGTGTTGGGCAAAACTGAAAATTATGACTCATCAGAGAATATTACCTTACTCCAGTCCCCTATATGGGTCCAATCCTTATGGTCTTTGGCAAACTTCAGCCTGGCTCTCCTTTGCTTCTCATTGATGAAAGGCTTTTTTCTAGCTTTACATGGTTTGAGCCCTGCCTCTAGGAACCTGTTACGAACTGTTCTTGCCATGAACTTGACCCCACTGCCATTTGCCATTCCTTTTGTAGGTCACTTGATGTCATCCTGCGGTTGCTGAGTGACATTCGAATAAGATGACGGTCATCCAGGTCAGTGGAGATACGTTTTTGCCTTTGCTGGTCTGTAGCTTTGTTGTTCCCAATCTCTGCTGCTTGACCTTGTTGTAATGGACTGCCGTCTTAAAAATTTTAAGGATGGAGGCAACATGACGCTCACTGTATCCCTCTGCTAGTAAAGACAGAATTGAGACCTTCTTTTCCTCACTCAAGACTTTTCTTTTCAACTCCTTTGACATGATTAAAAGTTATTTCTTCATTCCTATTACTTTTGGGATATTTCTAGCACTTGTTTTGCCATCCAGCTTGTCCTATTGAAAGAGGATTGTGAACACCACAGCAGTGTTTTTTATACTTTCCTTTGTTAAGATTTGGTTCAGGTGATCACCTAATCAGAAGCACATTAAGTAAATGAGTTGTGAGTGGTTGACTTTGGGTTATAGTATAATTTGGATGGCTATAGTGGTATAATACTGTTTGTGTGTGGTGGTTGTGGAGTCACAATGCTGTGTGTGTAGAGCATTGGGTATATTGGTTGGGTGTTTGTTGGTGTATCACACAGTGTGGGGGTCACTGCAGGAGCATCATACCAAGTGTGTGACTGTGGGGGCATCATATTGTTTGGAGAGTTGTAGGGGCATCATGCTGTGTGGTTGACTGTGATGGTATCATATTGTTTGGTGAACTGTTAAGCATGTGTGGAGGGCTGTGGGAGCATAATACTGTGTGGTTGGCTCTGGAGGTATTATACTGTGTGTGGGAGGCATCATACAGTGTGGGTGTCTTTGAGAACCAAATCATGGAAAAAAGTGGAGCTATTGGTGAAATTGTGCAGTCTGGTTGTTTCTTTCTCTGAGTGTCAAGGAAGAAGAGATTTTAGGCACCAAGGGGGCATTATTATAATTACATGGAGGCTCAAAGTAGGCATTATTAGTATATGGAGGCACAAAAGGAGAATTAATAATATATCCAGACAGTTTGGAGAATTAGTAAATATATATAGGTATAAAGAGGGCATTTTTATTGTGAAGGAGCACAAAATGTCATTGTTAGTTGTGGGGTATTGTTACTATAGGGGGCAAGAGATAGGTAATATCAATGTTGTATGTCAGGTACTGGGGTGGATTATCATTGTCTAGCACACTATGAGTGGGTTAAGTAATATGCAGTGTCAGAAAACCAATGAGACAAAGATATATGTGCTTGTTACAAGGTGGCAAGGGTGGTAGTCGCGGGTGAGTCCTCTACAGCAGAATCATTCCACACTCCGGCCCTTGCACATGAAATGACAGTTCTAATCCCATGCCCTGGGTCACAATGGGTTGCCTCAGTCGTGCAGATGTTCTCCATGATGGGACGGTGTCCTCCAGATGAACCACACGGCACACTTTATAGGGCCCAACAGTGGCAACTGGTATTTAATAAAGATAAAGTAGAAAGACAAGAGAAGCATAACTCCTAATCTTTCCCTATTCATAGCAACGGCTGCAGCAACAGGGGCAATAGTTCACAGTAGCCTCTCCCGAGTTATCAGTCTCTGGTGGGGCACCAACACAGTCCTTGTGCCCACTTCCCAACACTCTTCAGGCAGCTTTGTCCCCTCCAGGGGCACGGCCAGCTTAGATTTCCCCAGCCAGGGGTCCCTGCTGTCCCACACAGGACAGACATCTTACCTCAGGCCATGCTGCCTGAGTTCTGAACAGGAAGCAGGAGCTTCCTGCTCCCTTGAGGTGGCTAGTCCAGCCCCTTAGTTAACCCTAAACTAACCCTAAGCTACAGACATAACACATTAACCCCTTAGTGACAGAGCCATTTTGCAGCTTAATGACAGGGCCAATTTTTACAATTCTGACCACTGTCACTTTATGAGGTTATAACTCTGGAACGCTTTAACGAATACTGCTGATTCTGAGATTGTTTTTTCGTGACATATTGTAACTTCACGTTATGGTAAAATTTCTTTGATATGACTTGTGTTTATTTATGAAAAAAACGGAAATATGGCGAAAATTTTGAAAATTTAACAATTTTCAAACTTTAAATTTTATGCCCTTAAATCAGAGAGATATGTCACACAAATTTCTAATAAATAATATTTCCCACATGTCTACTTTACATCAGCACAATTTTGGGAACAACATTTTTTTTTGTTACGAAGTTATAAGGGTTAAAAGTTGACCACGATTTCTCATTTTTACAACACCATTTTTATTTAGGGACCACATCACATTTAAAGTCATTTTGAGGGTCCTAAAACGATAGAAAATACCCAAAAGTGACACCATTCTAAAAACTGCACCCCTCAAGGTGCTCAAAACCACATTCAAGAAGTTTATTAACCCTTTACGTGCTTCACAGGAACTGAAGCAATGTGGAAGGAAAAAATTAACATTTAACTTTTTTTGCAAAAACTTTACTTCGGAACCTATTTTTTTATTTTCACAACTTTTTAAAAGAAAAATGAACCACAAAATTTGTTGTGCAATTTCTCCAGAATAAGACGATACTCCATATGTGGGGTAAACCACTTTTTGGGCGCACGGCAGAGGTCGCAAAGGAAGGAGCGACTTTTGACTTTTTCAACGCAGAATTGCTGGACTCCATGTCGCGTTTTGTAGAGGCCCTGATGTGTCTAAACAGTGGAAACCCATCACAAGTGACCCCATTTTGGAAACTAGACCCCCTAAGGAACTTATCTAGATGTGTGGTGAGCACTTTGAACCTCCAATGCTTCACAGAAGTTTATAACATAGAACAGTGAAAATAAAAATCATATTTTTTCCACAAAAACAATCTTTTCACCCCAATTTTTATTTTCCCAAGGGTAACAAGACGCCAAAAGTTTTTGTGCAATTTGCCCTGAGCATGCTGATACCCCATATGTGGGGTAAACCACTGTTTGGGTGCATGGCAGAGCTTGGAAGGGAAGGAGCGCCGTTTGACTTTTTCAACTCAGAATTGGCTGGACGTCATGTCCTGTTTGTAGAGGCCCTGATGTGTCTAAACAGTGGAAACCCCCCACAAGTGACACCATTTTGGAAATTAGACCCCCTAAGGAACTTATCTAGATGTGTGGTGAGCACTTTGAACCTCCAAGTGCTTTCACAGAAGTTTATAACATAGAACCGTGAAAATAAAAAATCATATTTTTTCCACAAAAACGATCTGTTCACCACAATTTTTATTTTCCCAAGGGTAACAAGACCCCAAAATTTTTTGTGCAATTTGTCCTGAGCATGCTGATACCCCATATGTGGGGGTAAACCACTGTTTGGGTGCATGGCAGAGCTTGGAAGGGAAGGAGCGCCGTTTGACTTTTTCAACTCAGAATTGGCTGGATGCCATGTCGCGTTTGTATAGGCCCTAATGTGTCTAAACAGTGGAAACCCCCCACAAGTGACACCATTTTGGAAACTAGACCCCCTAAGGAACTTATATAGATGTGTGGTGAGCACTTTGAACCCCCAAGTGCTTCACAGAAGTTTATAACTCCCGGGCATGAAAATAAAAAGTCATATTTTTTTCCACAAACTTGATCGTTTAGTCCCCAATTTTTTATTTTCCCAAGGTTAACAGGAAAATTAGACCACAAAAGTTGTTGTCCAATTTGTCCTGAGTACGCTGATACCTGATATGTGGGTGGGACCACTGTTTGGGGCGCACGACAGGGCTTGGAAGGGAAGGAGCGCCGTTTGACTTTTTCAAACCAAAATTGGCTAGAATTGAAATTGGACGCCATGTCGCGTTTGGAGAGCCCTGATACGCCTAAACAGTCGAAAACCCCCCACAAATCACACCATTTTGGAAACTAGACCCCTTAAGGAACTTATCTAGATGTGTGGTGAGCACTTTGAACCCCCAAGTGCTTCACAGAAATTAATAAACGTAGAGCCGTGAAAATAAAAAATAATTTTTTTCCTCAAAAATGATTCTTTTAGCCCGCTATTTTTTTTATTTTCCCAAAGGTAACAGGAGAAATTGGACCCAAAAAGTTGTGGTGCAATTTTTCCTGTGTACGCTGATACCCCATATGTGGGGTGAAACCACTGTTTGGGCGCATGGGAGTGCTTGGAAGGGAAGGACGCCATTTTGGTAATGCAGACTTTGATGGAATGTTCTGCGGGCGTCATGTTGTGTTTGCAGAGCCCTTGATGTACCTAAACAGTAGAAACCCCCTGCAAGTGACACCATTTTGGAAACTAGACCCCCCAAAGCTTGTCTAGATGTGTGGTGAGTAGAGTTGAGCGATACTTTCCGATATCCAAAAGTAAACGGAATCGGAATGGTATCGCCGATACACAAAAAATATCGGCGATACCCCATACCGATACCGGAAGTCCCATGTAAGTCTATGGGAACAAAATATCGAAAAAAAAAAAACCCCAAATTTTTGCCTTGTAGGTTAATTGTACATGAAGGAAAACAACAAAGAGTAATGTAGAATGTATTGGGGGAGGTTGAGGAGACATTAAAAGGCATAGATGTTTAACCCAATCCAATGGAATAGCATTAATTTTTTTTTTATTAGGAAATACGTTCGGATTGACGAAGAAATTCACAATGTTGTTAACCTTTTTCTATTTTGTCAAATATGTCCTGTTTTTACAACTTCCATGGTCTTCACCTTTTTAACTTTTCACACACTTTCTCCTTCATAATCTTCAGCAGCATCATCTTTCTCATCAAATTATTCTTCATCTTCACCTTCTTAATCTTCTAAAACTTCTTGCTATTCATCTTTTTGTTAACATTACTTATATTTTCTTATTAAACAGTTATTATTATTCATATTCTACTTCTTCATCTTCTTCCTATTCATCCTTTTCATCATATTCTTATTTGTGACAGACATTCCTGTACTTGTAATCTGTAAAACTCTGAATTTTCATCCTTCCGTTCTTGCTGTCACGAAAGATTTTAATTACAACAGTATTTGTCCGCGTTCAGTTTAGCCTGCAGCAGCATCAGGCATTTTCCAGGGGCACCACGAGGAGGAACGGACTCACCCCCATACACTGCTTAGTCTTCTTCTGCTTAGAATTTAGAGCATATAATTTTGCTCTTCATTTGGTCTTATACTAATGTTCTTCTGCTTTTTGATCTTCTGCTTATTGTTCTTCTGTCTCTTGTTCTGTATCTTGTAGTTTGTCTAACCTTCTTTGTCCTGTTGGTGATGGTACAAAAGCCAATGGAAGTAACGAGGACCAGCTGACTGTGCTGGAACCCGTAGGGTCAGCAGGAAGGAAAAGAGCCAATGGCACAACCGAGGACCAGCTGACGTTACTGGGACACGGTTACTAAGCAGGAGGTACCTGTGCTCCAAAGCACTACCAAGGACCAGCAGACGTTGCTGGAACTCGGATACCGACATGGAGGCACCTAGGCCAAAGGCACTGCGGAGAACCGCTGACGGTACTGGAACCCGGATGGGTAGCAGAAGGTACAAGAGCCAATGAAAGTACGAGGACCAGCTGACTGTGCTGGAACCCGGAGGTCAGCAGAAGGAAAAGAGCCAATGGCACAACCGAGGACCAGCTGACGTTACTGGGACACGGTTACTAAGCAGGAGTACCTGTGCTCCAAAGCACTACCAAGGACAGCAGACGTTGCTGGAACTCAGATACCGACATGGAGGCACCTAGCAGGCCAAAGGCGACTGGCGGAGAAAACCAGCTGACGGGTACTGTGAACCCGGGGAAAGTGGGTAACACAGAGAAGGTACTCCCATGGAAATTACAGTTGAGGCATGCAGGACTGTTTGCCGTTCACACAGCAGGGAACAGCTGACATTACTGAACCCCAGTAACACAGGAGCAAGTGTAGACTGTGCTAACAGCACTTCCGAGAAACAACTGGCGGTGTTGTAGCCCAGGGATGAGAAGAGAACATGTGGAGCAGCAGGACTGTTTGCCGTTCACACAGCAGGGGAACAGCTGACATTACTGAACCCAGTAACACAGGAGCAAGTGTAGACTGTGCTAACAGCACTTCCGAGAAACAACTGGCGGTGTATGTACCCAGGGATGAGAAGAGAACAGGTGGAGGCAGCAGGACTTTTTGCCGTTCACACAGCAGGGGAACAGCTGACATTACTGAACCCCAGTAACACAGGAGCAAGTGTAGACTGTGCTAACAGCACTTCGAGAAACAACTGGCGGTGTTGTAGCCCAGGGATGAGAAGAGAACATGGTGGAGGCAGCAGGACGTTTGCCGTTCACACAAGCAGGGAACAGCTGACATTACTGAACCCAGTAACACAGGAAGCAAGTGTAGACTGTGCTAACAGCACTTCCGAGAAACAACTGGCGGTGTTGTAACCCAGGGATGAGAAGAGAACAGGGTGGAGCAGCAGACTTTTTGCCGTTCACATCAGCAGGGGAACAGCTGACATTACTGAACCCCAGTAAACAGGAGCAAGTGTAGACTGTGCTAACAGCACTTCCGAGAAACAACTGGCGGTGTTGTAGCCCAGGATGAGAAGAGAACATGGTGGAGGCAGCAGGACTGTTTGCCGTTCACACAGCAGGGGAACAGCTGACATTACTGAACCCCAGTTTAAAACAGGAGCAAGTGTAGACTGTGCTAACAGCACTTCCCAGAAACAACTGGCGGTGTTGTAGCCCAGGGATAGAAGAGAACATGGTGGAGGCAGCAGGACTGTTTTCCGTTCACACAGCAGGGGAACAGCTGACATTACTGAACCCCAGTAACACAGGGCAAGTGTAGACTGTGCTAACAGCACTTCCGAGAAACAACTGGCGGTGTGTAGCCCAGAGGATGAAAAGAACATGGTGGAGGCAGCAGGACTGTTTTGCCGTTCACACAGCAGGGAACAGCTGACATTACTGAACCCCAGTAACACAGGAGCAAGTGTAGACTGTGCTAACAGCACTTCCGAAAACAACGGACTGGCGGTGTTGTAACCCAGGGATGAGAAATAACAGGGTGGAGGCAGCAGGACTTTTTGCCGTTCACACAGCAGGGAACAGCTGACATTACTGAACCCCGTAAACACAGGACAAGTGTAACGGTGCTAACAGCACTTCCGAGAAACAACGGCGGTGTTGTAGCCCAGGGATGAGAAGAGAACATGGTGGAGGCACAGAACCTGTTTTGCCGTTCACACAGCAGGGAACAGCTGACATTACTGAACCCCAGTAACACAGGAGCAAGTGTTGACTTGCTAACAGCACTTTCCGAGAAACAACTGGCGGTGTTGTGAAACCCAGGATGAGAAGAGAACAGTGTGGACGGCAGCAGACTTTTGCCATTCACACAGCAGGGACAGCTGACATTTCTGAACCCCAATAACACAGGAGCAAGTGGTAGACTGTGCTAACAGCACTTCCGAGAAACAACTGGCGGTGTTGTAGCCCAGGATGAGAAGAGAACATGGTGGAGGCAGCAGGACGTGTTTGCCGTTCACACAGCAGGGAACACTGACATTACAGAACCCCAGTAACACAGGAGCAAGTGTAACTGTGCTAACAGCACTTCCGAGAAACAACTGCGGTGTTGTAACCCAGGGATGAGAAGAGAACAGGTGTGAGGCAGCAGGACTTTTGTGTGCCGTTACACACAGCAGGGGAACAGCTGACATTACTGAACCCCAGTAACACAGGAGCAGTGAGACTGTGCTAACAGCACTTCCGAGAAACAACTGGCGGTGTTGTAGCCCAGGATGAGAAAGAACATGGTGGAGGCAGCAGACTGTTTGCCGTTCACCACAGCAGGGAACAGCTGACATTACTGAACCCCAGTACACAGGAGCAAGTGTAGACTGTGCTAACAGCACTTCCGAGAAAACACTGGCGGTGTTGTAACCAGGATGAGAAGAGAACATGGTGGAGCAGCAGGACTGTTTGCCGTTCACACAGCAGGGAACAGCTGACATTAATGAACCCCAGTAACACAGGCAAGTGTAGACTGTGCTAACAGCACTTCCGAGAAACAACTGGCGTGTTGTAACCCAGGAATGAGAAGAGAACATGGTGAGGCAGCAGACTGTTTGCCGTTCACACAGCAGGGGAACAGCTGACATTACTGAACCCCATAACACAGGAGCAAGTGTAGACTGTGCTAACAGCACTTCCGAGAAACAACTGGCGGGTGTGTTAACCCAGGATGAGAAGAGAACAGGGTGGAGGCAGCAGGACTTTTTTGCGCGTCACACAGCAGTGAACAGCTGACATTACTGAACCCCAGTAACACAGAGCAAGTGTAGAACTGTGCTAACAGCACTTCCGAGAAACAACTGGCGGTGTTGTAGCCCAGGGATGAGAAAGAAACATGGTGGAGGCAGCAGACTGTTTGCGTCTCACACAGCAGGGGAACAGCTGACATTACTGAACCCCAGTAACACAGACAAGTGTAGACTGTGCTAACAGCACTCTCCGAGAAACAACTGGCGGTGTTGTAACCCCCCGGGATGAGAAGAGAACAGGTGAGGCAGCAGGACTGTTTTGCCGATCACAACAGCAGGGAACAGCTGACATTATGAACCCCATAACACAGAGCAAGTGTAACTGTGCTACAGCACTTCCGAAAACCAACTGGCGGTGTTGTAAACCCAGGATAGAAAGAAAATGGTGGAGGCAGCAGGACTGTTTGCCGTTCACACAGCAGGAACAGCTGCACATTACTGAACCCCAGTAACACAGGAGCAAGTGTAGACTGTGCTAACAGCACTTCCGAGAGACAACTGCGGTGTTGTAACCCAGGGATGAGAAGAAACAGGGTGGAGGCAGCAGGACTTTTTGCCGTTCACACAGCAGGGAACAGCTGACATTACTGAACCCCATAACACAGGAGCAAGTGTAGACTGTGCTAACAGCACTTCCGAGAAAACAACTGGCGGTGTTGTAGCCCAGGATGAGAAGAGAACAGGTGGAGGCAGCAGGACTGTTTGCCGTTCACTACAGCAGGGGAACAGCTGACATTACTGAACCCCAGTAACACAGAGCAAGTGTAGACTGTGCTAACAGCACATCCGAGAAACAACTGGCGGTGTGGGAAACCCAGGGAATTTAAAGAAACGGGTGGAGGCAGCAGGACTTTTTTGGGCCCTTCACAAAAAGCAGGGAAAAAGCTGACCCTTACTGAACCCCAGTAACACAGGAGCAAATGTAGACTGTGCTAACAGCACTTCCAAGCAACAACTGGCGGGGTTTTGGGGGCCCAGGGTCAAGGAGGAAAGTTTAAATACTAATCAAATATTATTTCTGTTACGTGTCAATTAAAAATGTCTATACCCAAACCCCAAAAAAAATAAACCTTTTGTACCATAAAAAAGATGATTTTACTTTAAAAAAATAATGAAAAATTAAAATAATTGACAAACATAAACGCAACATAACATTTTTTGAAAAGCAATGAAAACCCACAAATAAAAATGGGTTAAATAATCGCTTAACGTATAAATAAAAGCAAACAATTTAAAAAATATCAGAACCATTAATGATGGAAAAGTAACAGTATGTACAACCAATTTTCATTTGCTGAATAATATCACAAAAAAGTTTTAAAATATCTAAAATTTCCATCATGATAAACTGATAATATGGCCAATCATTTATATTAACAAAAAAAAACTTTAAAAGTGCATAGTGAAAACAGCTATTTGGGGGCGACTGGGGACTTTGCAAGCATGCCAACGGTTTGGGAAAAAATTTTAAAATATAATGAGAATGCATACCCAAACAGATGGTAATGGCGATGTAATACTGAAACTCAATAAAGTGTGCTTTACTACTACATCCTTTTTTTTATAATTTTAAAAAGGGTCGTGCATGTATGCTTGCGCCTTTTTTTTGGGAAAACCCACAGACTGGCTTCCTGCTGTGACCTTTGGGGTATTGGACGTCTGTCTCTTATGACGCGGGACAACATTCACGGTGCGCATCGTTCATCATCCCCAAGGGCGTACCGCCCAACAAAAAGGGTGGGTTGTCTTTAAACTGCTTTCTCATTAAAAAAGCACCTATATGAAACATACACGAATGTGCCCATTACATAACAAGCACAAGAAAAATGCGTGTGAGGTGTGACCAGTTTGTTTTTTTAAAGGGTACAGAAAATTATATGGGACATTGTTACAGGTCGCTTTTCAGTCTATAAATAGATATCATTCACCTATTCTATCAGTTGTCGTTCTTTCAGCACCACTACAAAATATATTTTGCTATTGTACTATCCACTATTACTTTACCAAGGTAATGCATGATTTTGTAGCGATTATCATGTTTTACATGAAGGACCTTTATGAAAAATGGCTGTTTTAAACTTTCTAATCAAAAATTATTTTTTAAAAAAGCACACAATATAAGTAATTTTTGAAGAGGACTATTCCTAAATGCAAATTTTTTGCACAAAATTACAGGTGTAAAAATCACCTCCCTTTAATCAAAAATTGGGTATTAATTTACTTGTATGCCTTTTTTTTTTAAAGGCAAGAACACTGAAGTATAACCTTCGCACTGCAAACAGTTGTCCCAAAATTCCCCAAACCCCCATTAAAGCACTTCCAACATTGCAGTATTTGATTTATTCCCTGATTGGGGTTTGGATTTGTCTAAGCTATGAGTTACAAGGTTTTACCATCTGTATCCTATAACATAAGTACTTTTGTGTTTGCATTTGTTTACGACAAAGTGCATAATCGGGAATAATATGTCCACAATTAATTTTTTTTTCCCGATTTGGTGACAAAGACCAAAAACATTTATGGTTTTGGGAAAATTGACGTTTCAAATGTTTTACATCAAGAAATCATGTGTAGCCCTCAATATCCCAAATGTAGCACTAGACACTTTGAGAAGTCATGTTTTTTTCCAAACCCCCATAGGTAAACTAGCAGTAATTTTTGCCGGACACACAGCAAGGGGGAAAAGCAGGCGTACTTTAAAACCCCCCAAACACATCAGCGATTTTTTTTTCATCTTGGGGGCAACTAAACACTTCGCAGCAACTGGCCCCGTTGAAGCCCAGTCAAGGGAGTGTAGGCAAGGCTTTGTAAAGACGTTTGAAGTTGAAGTGTAGATTGCAGCAGTAATTTTGCCAACACACAGGCCCAAGGGACACAGGCCTTACGAAACCCCCCAAACACCCTCAAACGATTGTTTTTTTACTGTGCATCTAAAACTTCTGAGCAGCAACGGCGCTTGAAGCCCAGGGCAAGGAGGGTAGGCAGAGGCCTATATGAGACTTTTTAAGTTTGAATTTGTAGTTAGCACATAAAATTTTGCCCCAAAACACAGCAGGGGAAACAGCAGCGTTACTAACCCCACAACACATCAGCGATTGTTTCCCTCTTGCTCTAACACTCTGAGCAGCAACTGGGGCGTTTAAGCCCAGGGGCAAGGGGGGGGTGAAGGCAGAGGCCCCCATTAAAGAACGTTTGAAAATTGAATTTTTGGTTTGTTAGCAGCAGTAATTTTTTTCCAGACACACAGCAGGGGCAGCAGGCGTTACGGGAACCCCCAAAAAACAATCCCGCGATTGTTTTTATCTGTGCATCTAACACTTCTGAGCCGCAACTGGCGCTGTTGAAGCCCAGGTCAAGAGGTGAGCAGAGGCCTAGTATGAGACGTTTGAAGTTGAAGTTGTAGTTTAGCAGCAGTAATTTTTTGCCAGACACACAGCAGGGAAACAGCATGCGTTTACTGAACCCCACAAACACATCAGCGATTTTTTCATCTGTGCATCTAACACTTCCTGAAGCACAACTGGCGCTGTTGAAGCCCAGGGTCAAGGAGGGGTAGGCAAAAATATTGAGTTATTGCCTTGTTACGTGGCCATTGCAAATGATGTACTTCAAACAAGAATAAATGAACTTTTACTACAACAATAAAATGATAAATTTCAATTACAAGAATAGAAAAATATTTATACTTGACAGTCCTCTGTGGTTGATAACGTTTAATGGCTAACTGAAAATGTGGTAACAAATTCAAAGCTTTAGAGACTACTCAGGTGTCTTCATCAGGCTAAGAGTAAAGCCAAAAATGAAGAATCACATATTTCTACACACAACAGGACACAGGAATAGCTAAGACAAGTGAGGGAGGGACAAGTGAGGGGAGACCGGCAACAAAAAGGAGAACAAGGATGAATTATCAGCGCCACACAATCACAGATAAATTAATGAATTTACCTGTGGCAAAAGACTTTTGTATGCCCGGTCATAGCATCATGGATATGGAATTACTGTTATTAAAATATAACTTCAAATATGAGAAACGTACAAAGGTTTCAGAATATAAGCTCATCATGACCTTTGACACTGTTAGTGATGGAATGAATAGATCACATGGATTTATGTCATTCTATATCAATTAAGGAATCTGCGTCTATGCCCTTCCAGGGTCATGAAAACCCCAAAAAATACGCCAATGAGAGGGCAATCAAACTTTCTATCCTTATCTAGGAACTGTTCGAATATTTATGTTCATCCCTGTGAGATAATGACAGTTTCTGATACACGTCACTTACTTGTCTTACCTATTGCACTATTCCTGTGTCCTGTTGTGTATAGAAATATGTGATGCTTAATTTTTTTTAGTTAGTCTTTCCCTGATGAAGAGACGTGAGTAGCCTTGAAAGCTTGCAATTTTTCCACTTTTCAGTTATCCATAAAAAGGTATGAACCACTGCTGACTCTGAAGTCTAAAATATTTTCTATCTACTGGCTAACACGTACAAAGATACACATGTTTTCTAATTTCAAGAAGGAAAAATAAAGAAAATACAAATATAAACGCATATATGCACATGCCAAAAATAAATGGAACAACACAACACCCAAAAAATTGGTAACAAAATATAGTGTTGTAAATTTAAGAATAAAAGTACATTTTTTTTTTATGAATAATGCTTAAGGAACGCAATGTTAAACTATAACATAGTGAAGACAATGGATTTTGTAATAGTCACTCATCATCATCATCGCAAATTTTATGTGACAGTCACAGACATTTAATTATTTAAGTTCATAAAATCGTAACTTTCTATAGCATGTATGACATGTCCAGCATGGACTCATCAATGTGATTGATGACACAATAATGTACAATAAAAAATAACCATTTAAAAAAAATTAGGCATTGTTTGTCACAATTTAAGTGTGTGCCTGCAAGTGTAGGTGAAACAAAGGCTACGGATAGCAAAGGTATATTCTATGTCCCGTATCACACAGTGGACAGCCTCTGATGGGTAATGCCGATGTTATACTGTACGTCAATAAAGTCTGCGGCTGAAATCATGCATTTTTTGCTTGTAGAGTGTTGAAGAGGGTAAAAGAATGTCTGTTTGCGCAAAGCTTTATCCGTCAACACTACCTTCCTACTGTCACGCGTAGGGTAGGGTAGCGTGTGGCAATTAGCTGACTATCAAATGTGAGGTTAGGCTGCGTTATTGCGCACTAGGGACGCAAAAAAAAATACAGCAGTAATAATTTAATGTGTAATACTACCACCTATGACAAACCAAAAAATTACGTTCCCTCTTTAACAATGTACAAGACTAACAAGCCTAATGTTGACGCTGACTTAATTGAGATACAGTATTACATCAACATTGTCCATGAGTAACTATGCACTGTGATACCTATATACCAGTATTAATTTATATCTCTTGTGGTTGTTTCAACAGCACTTGCAGGTATAAGTACCTATTGTCAGTATGCATGATGCACTTTCTAGATGTAATAATTTATTATTGGACATTATTACCATGTTTACATGCTGGCCATTTCATATATGGTGTTTGAAGTTACAGTTGGCATCAGTATGTGTATTTTATAATGTCTGTCATAAATAAAACTCGTGATGATGATGATGAGGATGTAATGATTCGTACATCCATTGAGTGCATTATCTTACAGGTACAGATAAAGTTCCTTAAAAGCATTAATTCATAAGTCTGAAATGTACTTTTATGCATTAATTTAAAAATGTGAAGAGTAGACTATGTTTTATTTTTTGTTACCATTTCTAATAGACATGTGCAGATATGCGCTGTGATGACAAATTATTATTTGTCCATATTTTTCTAAAAATTTATCATTCTAGGCCTGCAAAACTTCACAATTTCATGTTTTCAGCATAACAAGCAGGGTGACGGCTCTTCCCTATTTGGAGCATGTTGGTCATGTGTTTTCTGTCCATGTGTCGGGAACAGGACACTTCTGCCGTTGACACAGCAGGGGAACAGCTGGCGTTACTGAACCCCACTAACAGTAGAGCTTTGTGTTTTGTTCTGTGGACACGACACTTCTGAGCAGCAACTGGCAGTGTTGGAGCCCAGGGAGTAGAGTTCAGGTGGTAGAAAGATGAAACATAACAGGAGACATGGATAACGTTGCGAACCAGTTATTTAATCTGAAAACGGACAGACAAATTCTGGCGAGATCCATGCCTTGTTCATTTTCAGAAAAGTAAGCCGGTCTACATTATCGGAGGATAGTCGCATGCGACGGTCTGTTAGTACACCACCTGCAGCACTAAAGACGCGCTCCGATAATACACTGGCAGCAGGGCAAGCCAGCACCTCCAATGCATACTGGCTAAGCTCTGGCCATGTATCCAGCTTAGAGACCCAAAACTTGAATGGGGAAGAGCCATCTGGGAGTACACTGAGAGGCAAAGCCAAGTAGTCTGTCACCATCTACGGATACGTTGCCTCCCGCTGACTGGAGCCCTCTCGGATGGTGTAGACATTTGTGGCGCTGCCACAAAACTTTGCCACATTTTGAACATACTGGTCTTTCCCTGTGCAGAGGCACTGCGTGTGCTCCCTCTTGTTGCAGAGCTCTCTACACTGCCTCGACGCACAGAGCTGCTTTGTAAAGCAGTAGCAGCAGCAGTGCTCTCGGCAGTAAGGTAGAACATTAGGGATTGCACCAGTGTGTCTTGGTACTCCCGCATTTTACGCTCCCGGTTCAACGGTGTGATGAGGCTTTTGACGTTGTCCCGGTAGCGAGGGTCTAGGAGGGTGTACACCCAATAATCAGACGTCGTGAGAATGTGGGCGATGCGGCGGTCGTTTCTTAGGCACTGCAGCATGAAATCAACCATGTGCTGCAGACTCCCAACTGGCAAAGAAACGCTGTCCTCTGCAAGAGGCGTTATCTCTGCCTGCTCTGCATCACCCCACCCTCGCTCTACATACTGACTAGAGCGTTGTGTACCTCCCTCTGGAGCGATGTCTTCCTCCTCCATTGACTCCTCCTCCTCATCCTCCTCACAAAGTGAGCCCTGCCCAGCCCTTTGTGAGGAACCACGTTGCGCTGACTTTCCAGAAGGTGATGGAATTTGTGACTCCTCATCCTCCACCTCTTCCAAAACCTCATCCCTTATTGCTTGCAGTGTTTTTTGAAGCAGGCAGATAAGGGGGACAGTCAGGCTGACTAGTGCATCATCTGCACTCGCCATCCGCGTTGACTCATCAAACGCACGCAAAACGTGGCACATGTCCTTCATAGTGGCCCACTCATTAATGGTGAAGTGTGGACGGCGCAAATTGCGTGTTGATTGCGCCTGATGCAGCTGATACTCCATAACTGCTGGCTGCTGCTCACACAACCGCTCCAACATATGTAACGTTGAATTCCACCTGGTGGATACGTCACATATGATGCGATGTTCAGGAAGGCGCAATCTGCGTTGCAGAGCTGCAATGCGCGATCTGGCCATGCTGGAACGTCGCAAGTGAGCGCACTCTAGGCGGACCTTGTGCAGCAGTGCATCAAGATCCGGATAGTCCCTCAAAAAACTCTGCACGACCAAGTTGAGCACATGTGCCAGACATGGTATGTGAGTGAGGTTGCCAAGGCCCAGAGCTGCCACCAGATTTCGGCCATTGTCACACACTACCAAGCCTGGCTGGAGATTCGCTGGCAAAAACCACACGTCGCTCTCCTGCTTGATGGCATTCCAGACCTCCTGCGCTGTGTGGCTTCGATTCCCCATGGGAATTAATTTCAGAACGGCCTGTTGCCGTTTGGCCACGGCTGTGCTCATATCGGTCGCATCAGGTAAGCGTCCACGGGTCCATGTGGAGGTAGACCGTGACGGCTCCTGCAGCGATGATTCTGAGGAACTGGAGTAGGAGGAGGAGTCAATGTGGACAGACTTGATTCCGGCAATCCTTGGAGTTGGCAGAACACGTACAGCGCCACTCGCAAGATTGTACCCGGCTCCACAACATTCACCCAATGGGCAGTGAGTGAAAGGTATCGTCCCTGGCCATGGGTACTGGTCCACGCATCGGTGGTCAGGTGGACCTTGCTACTGACGGCGTTTAGTAGCGCATGTTTAATTTTTGCCTCAACATGCTTTTGCAGACCAGGACGGCTTGCCTGCTGAAATAAAATCGGCTGGGCACATTGTATTGTGGGACTGCCAATGCCATTAATTCACGGAAACTGTCAGTCTCCACCAGCCTGAATGACAGCATTTCAAGGGACAGGAGTTTTGCAATGACAGCATTCAGAGCCTGTGCTCGTGGATGGTTTGCCGAGTATGGCCGTCTTTTATCCCATGCCTGTGCTACCGATGGCTGTTTTGTGGCCTGGGTGTGTGAGGATGACAGGGAACTTGCACCTGTGGGTGGAATAACACTGTGTCTCTGGACAACAGTGACAGAGGTTCTTCCATGGCGATCCTTTGAGGAAGCCTACCAGCTGTGTGTGAACTGGAGGAAGAGGCTCCAACAGGAGCTGAAGATGTAGGTGCTGCTGTAGGTTGGCCTACATCTCCAGTGTGTCTTTGTAACTCAACAAAGTGCTTTGACCGCACATGTTTCCACATATTTGTTGTATTAAGGTTACTGACACTTTTACCTCTTTTAATTTTTTGATTACACAGCTTGCATTTGACATAGAAAATATCATCTGCAACTGTATCAAAAAAGGACCACGCAGAGCAAGTCCTGGAGCGCCCGGTTTGGCTGTTGAAGAGAACTGCTCCGAACGGGTGCCAAACTGGAGGCTACAGGCAAGCGAGTCTGCAGCCTACCTCTCCCTACTGTTTGGACCGTTGGTGCAATCTCTTCCTCAGAGCTGCTCCCACCACCTTCCTGTTCCTCACGCCATGTTGGGTCTTGGACCTCATCATCTCCACCACTACCCTCTTCCAACACCTGCTGTTGTTGGGTGGTCTGGCCAGCACCATGCTCAACAGAAACTGGCAACTGAGTCTCATCATCATCAGATGCGTTCTGCGGTGTGCTGACCATCGGCACTGGCTCACCCGCCTCTTCAGATTCAGAGAGACACAGCTGTTGCGCATCACTGCATACTGCCTCTTCTTCACATTCCAGAATGCTGCTTGGCTGGGCCCCTGTTTCCAAGCCAACAGATTCTGAGAACAGAAGCAGAGACTCAGCTGGCTCCTGTACAGAGCTCTCTGACTGCCTGGGCAATTTGGCAGGCGGTGAAGAGACTGATGGTTGTTCAACAGTGCTGTGGTCCTGAGAGGAGGTGGAAGTATTGAAGTCGATGCATTGGCTGCCATCCAACCAACAACGGCTTCAATTTGTTCTTCACGCAGCAGGGGGGTACGCTGAGCTCCTACAAAAGTGCGCATAAAGGAACGCTCACGGGGAAAACTGGTGGATGCTGTGTCACTGGTGCGGCAGCAGCCACAGAATCCCCACGTCCTCTCCCTGCTGCAAATCCACGGCCTCGACCACGACCACGTGCCTTACTCACTGACTTCTTCATCTTGGTAGATTGATAAAGAAAGTCAGAAAAGTTAAGGCCTAAGTGTGGTTATTCCTCACAGACTACAGTGAACCCTGCAGACAACTGTTCAGTATCTGTGAAAGGCCCCTTTGTGTAGTTCTATATGTTTGCAACCAATGTATTGTATACGGATGGAAGCGCGTCACACTAATAGATTAGATTTTTTTCCACTAAAATGGAGCAGCACCAATTAGAGAAAAATGTGAAGGATGAGGCAGTGACACACGCTCAGCAGACTACAACCGGCAGTGGTTGAAGTACAAACTGGAGCGTAATCTGCACTCACAAAATGAAAAGCTCACAGACTACAGTGAACACTGAAACACAACTATTCACTATCTGTGAAAGGGCCCTTTGTGTAGTTCTATAGTGTTTGCAACCAATGTATTGTATACGGATGGAAGCGCGTCACACTAATAGATTAGATTTTTTTCCACTAAAATGGAGCAGCACCAATTAGAGAAAAATGTGAAGGATGAGGCAGTGACACACGCTCAGCAGACTACAACCGGCAGTGGTTGAAGTACAAACTGGAGCGTAATCTGCACTCACAAAATGAAAAGCTCACAGACTACAGTGAACACTGAAACACAACTATTCACTATCTGTGAAAAGCCCTTTGTGTAGTTCTATAGTGTTTGCAACCAATGTATTGTATACGGATGGAAGCGCGTCACACTAATAGATTAGATTTTTTTCCACTAAAATGGAGCAGCACCAATTAGAGAAAAATGTGAAGGATGAGGCAGTGACACACGCTCAGCAGACTACAACCGGCAGTGGTTGAAGTACAAACTGGAGCGTAATCTGCACTCACAAAATGAAAAGCTCACAGACTACAGTGAACACTGAAACACAACTATTCACTATCTGTGAAAAGCTCCTTTGTGTAGTTCAAATAGTGTTGCAACCAATGTATTGTATACGGATGGAAGCGCGTCACACTAATAGATTAGATTTTTTTCCACTAAAATGGAGCAGCACCAATTAGAGAAAAATGTGAAGGATGAGGCAGTGACACACGCTCAGCAGACTACAACCGGCAGTGGTTGAAGAACAAACTGGAGCGTAATCTGCACTCAAAAAATGAAAACTCACAGACTGCAGTGAACACTGAAACACAACTATTCACTATCTGTGAAAAGCTCCTTTGTGTAGTTCTATAGTGTTTGCAACCAATGTATTGTATACGGATGGAAGCGCGTCACACTAATAGATTAGATTTTTTTCTAAAATGGAGCTGCACCAATTAGAAAAAATTAAAAAAACAAAAAAAAAAGTGGTTGAAGAACTAACTGGAGCGTGATCTGCACTCAAAAAATCAAAACCTCACAGACTGCAGTGAACACTGAAACACAACTATTCACTATCTGTGAAAAGCTCCTTTCTGTATTCTATAGTGTTTGCAACCAATGTATTGTATACGGATGGAAGCGCTCACACTAATAGATTGATTTTTTTCCACTAAAATGGAGCAGCACCAATTATAGAAAAATGAAGGACACGTGCAGATGCCTACAAACAGCGGTGGATGCAGAGCAAACTGCAGCGTCACCTGCACTGTCACACACACACCTTGCACAGAGCTGTTAAAACAACACTGGCAAAATGAAGCTTTACACAGCGGTTGGTAAACTAGCCTGCCTCAAGCACAGTAGTACACAAAATCGCAATATCTAACTGTCCCTCAGAGTTAGCAGAGTAGCGTTCTGTCCCTTACTGAGTTCACAGCACAGTGACGCTAAAATGGCGGTGGCGCCTTTTATAGTGCATTCTGACATCATTTCAGCAGCCAATCACAGCCATGCCATTAGTTAAGATGACCGCAGCATTACAGGATGTGCCCACACTTCGTAGGATTCCTCATTGGCTGACTAAAATCACATTGCCTCTCAAAGAATTATGGGAACTTCCGATTCCGGTATACGATATGGAAAAAGTATCGGAATTAAGTATCGGAATTCCGATAACGCGAATATCGGCCGATACCCGATACTTGCGGTATCGGAATGCTCAACACTAGTGGTGAGCACTTTGAACCTCCAAGTGCTTCACAGAAGTTTATAACATAGAACAGTGAAAATAAAAAATCATATTTTTTCCACAAAAACAATCTTTTCACCCCAATTTTTATTTTCCCAAGGGTAACAAGACGCCAAAATTTTTGTGCAATTTGTCCTGAGCATGCTGATACCCCATATGTGGGGGTAAACCACTGTTTGGGTGCATGGCAGAGCTTGGAAGGGAAGGAGCGCCGTTTGACTTTTTCAACTCAGAATTGGCTGGACGTCATGTCGTGTTTGTAGAGGCCCTGATGTGTCTAAACAGTGGAAACCCCCCACAAGTGACACCATTTTGGAAATTAGACCCCCTAAGGAACTTATCTAGATGTGTGGTGAGCACTTTGAACCTCCAAGTGCTTCACAGAAGTTTATAACATAGAACCGTGAAAATAAAAAATCATATTTTTTCCACAAAAACGATCTGTTCACCACAATTTTTATTTTCCCAAGGGTAACAAGACCCCAAAAGTTTTTGTGCAATTTGTCCTGAGCATGCTGATACCCCATATGTGGGGGTAAACCACTGTTTGGGTGCATGGCAGAGCTTGGAAGGGAAGGAGCGCCGTTTGACTTTTTCAACTCAGAATTGGCTGGATGCCATGTCGCGTTTGTATAGGCCCTAATGTGTCTAAACAGTGGAAACCCCCCACAAGTGACACCATTTGGAAACTAGACCCCTAAGGAACTTATATAGATGTGTGGTGAGCACTTTGAACCCCCAAGTGCTTCACAGAAGTTTATAACTCCCGGGCATGAAAATAAAAAGTCATATTTTTTCCACAAACTTGATCGTTTAGTCCCCAATTTTTTATTTTCCCAAGGTTAACAGAGAAATTAGACCACAAAAGTTGTTGTCCAATTTGTCCTGAGTACGCTGATACCTGATATGTGGGGTGGGACCACTGTTTGGGCGCACGGCAGGGCTTGGAAGGGAAGGAGCGCCGTTTGACTTTTTCAAACCAAAATTGGCTGGAATTGAAATTGGACGCCATGTCGCGTTTGGAGAGCCCCTGATACGCCTAAACAGTCGAAACCCCCCAAATCACACCATTTTGGAAACTAGACCCTTAAGGAACTTATCTAGATGTGTGGTGAGCACTTTGAACCCCCAAGTGCTTCACAGAAATTAATAAACGTAGAGCCGTGAAAATAAAAAATAATTTTTTTCCTCAAAAATGATTCTTTAGCCCGCTATTTTTTTTATTTTCCCAAAGGTAACAGGAGAAATTGGACCCAAAAAGTTGTTGTGCAATTTTTCCTGTGTACGCTGATACCCCATATGTGGGGTGAAACCACTGTTTGGGCGCATGGGAGTGCTTGGAAGGGAAGGAGCGCCATTTTGTAATGCAGACTTTGATGGAATGTTCTGCGGGCGTCATGTTGTGTTTGCAGAGCCCTTGATGTACCTAAACAGTAGAAACCCCCTGCAAGTGACACCATTTGGAAACTAGACCCCCCAAGGAGCTTGTCTAGATGTGTGGTGAGCACTTTGAACCCCCAAGTGCTTCACAGAAATTTATAAACGCATAGCCGTGAAAATGAAAAATCATTTTTTTTCTCAAAAATGATTTTTTTAGCCAGCTATTTTTTATTTTCCCAAGGGTAACAGGACAAATTGCACACCAATTTTGGGGTTCTAATTTCTCCTGAGTACGCTGATACCCCATATGTTGGGGTAAACCACTGTTTGGGCGCACGGCAGGGCTCGGAAGGGAGGGAGCGCCATTTGACTTTTTGAACGCCACGTCGTGTTTGGAGACCCCCTGATGTGTCTAAACAGTGGAAACCCCCCACAAGTGACCCCATTTTGGAAACTAGACCCCTTAAGGAACTTATCTAGATGTGTGGTGAGCACTTTGAACCCCCAAGTGTTTCACAGAAATTTATAAAACCAGAGCTGTGAAAATAAAAAATAATTTTTTTTCTCAAAAATGATTTTTTTAGCCAGCTATTTTTTATTTTCCCAAGGGTAACAGGAGAAATTAGAACCCCAAAATTGGTGTGCAATTTGTCCTGAGTACGCTGATACCCCATATGTTGGGGTAAACCACTGTTTGGGCGCACGGCAAGGCTCGGAAGGGAGGGAGCGCCATTTGACTTTTTGAAAGCCATGTCGTGTTTGGAGACCCCCTGATGTGTCTAAACAGTGGAAACCCCCACAAGTGACCCCATTTTGGAAACTAGACCCCTTAAGGAACTTATCTAGATGTGTGGTGAGCACTTTGAACCCCCAAGTGTTTCACAGAAATTTATAAACGCAGAGCTGTGAAAATAAAAAATCATTTTTTTCTCAAAAATCATTTTTTTAGCCAGCTATTTTTTATTTTCCCAAGGGTAACAGGAGAAATTATAACCCCAAAATTGGTGTGCAATTTGTCCTGAGTACGCTGATACCCCATATGTTGGGGTAAACCACTGTTTGGGCGCACGGCAGGGCTCGGAAGGGAGGGAGCGCCATTTGACTTTTTGAACGCCACGTCGTGTTTGGAGACACCCTGATGTGCCTAAATAGTGGAAATCCCTCAATTCTAGCTCCAACCCTAACCCCAACACACCCCTAACCCTAATCCCAACCCTAATCCTAACCTAAATCCCAACCCTAATTCCAACCCTAATTGTAACCCTAACCTTAATTGTAACCCTAACTCTAATTGTAACCCTAACCCTAATTTTAACCCTAACCCTAATTCTAACCCTAACCCTAATTCTAACCCTAATTATAACCCTAACCCTAAGGCTAGGTTCATTTTGCGTTTTACCAGCCCGTTCAACACATAGCGTTGACGGGCTGGTAACGGTATAGTATAACGCGATTGCGTTATGCTATACCCGCTAGTGCAGAGGAATCAGCAGATGATTCATCTGCGCTAGCGGTGACTGAATGATGGCACGTCGCAAACGCATGCCGCTTTACGGCATGCATCGCGTGCGCCCTCAAATGGGGGTGAATGGCAGCGTTAACGGACTGCGGTGTAACGCATTCCGTCTAACGGACTGCCATAACGCAGTATGAACCCAGCTTAACCCTAACGCTAATTATAACCCTAATGTTAACCCTAACCCTCATGCTAACCCTAACCCTAATGCTAACCCTAACCCTAATTATAACCCTAACCCTAATTATAACCCTAACCCTAACGGAAAAATTAAAATAAATATAATTTCTATTTTTTATTATATGTCCCTAACTAAGGGGGTGATAATGGGGGGGTTATGTTATGTTTTTTTTATTTTGATCACTGTGATAGTTTCACAGTGATCAAAATGCACTTTTCTGGAGAATGAATGAAAAAAAATTGAATCTGCCGCCAAGCAGATCGGGGCGCACTGCGCATGCGCCCGCCATTTTTTTTCCAGGAAGAAGACCGGAAGGACGGAGGCCAGGTGGACCTGCGGAGGACACCGGCAGTACAGGGGGGTTCAGGGGGACATGGGGACCCTCATTTTCTCCCCTCTGATGTGCGATCACATCAGAGGGGAGAGAAATCATTTTTTTTTTTTTTTTTTGCGATCGCCGTTATGCTTGTATAGCGGCGATCGCAACACCGGGATCGGTGAATACCGACCCGGATTATGTTCTCTGGGGTCTCGGCTACCCCCGGTGGCCAAGACCCCAGAGAATATTGCCCATCCCCCCCCCAGCACATAGCGGCGGGCGCACTGAGCATGCGCCCGCCATTTTCTTCATAGCGCCGGCACCAGGGGACACCGGAGGGCCCTGGGGCCACATGCAGGGGATCTGGGGCCACATGGGGGTCCTGGGGACCCTTTTTCTCTGTCCTCTGATGTCCGATGACATCAGAGGACAGAGAAATTAAATGGCACAACTTTTTTTTTTTTTTTTGCGATCGCCGTTATAGGGTTAATAACGGCGATCGCAACATCGGTGTCGGTAAAAACCGACCCGATTCATGTTCTCTGGCCCCGGTAGCCGAGACCTCGGAGAAAATGCGCCTCTGGGGGGCGCTATTCACTTTTTCCACAGCGCCGTTAATTAACGGTGCTGTGGTTTAAGTACCCTTAATGACTGCCGTTAAAAGGCGTATCGGCGGTCGTTAAGGGGTTAATACAATAGCAGACATTACACATTGCAAACACAGCACACACATTACATTACAAGTAGGGATAAGCGATATTGCCCGAAATCGTATCGGAATTCCAATTTCTGATGTCAATGCAAGTCAATAGGAGAAAAAAATCGGAATTACAAAATGACCACTACAGTGCTATATAATGGATAAAATGGAGGGGAAACACCTCAGGATAATGGGGAAGGAGTATGCAGAGGCAGAGGAGCAAAAAAAATCACTAGAAAAATGCACAGAGCGAAAACTGTAGCAGGAAAACTGGTCGCCATCTTCTTAACAGCGGTGTTTTTTCTTTGGGTTAGGATTAGTTGGGGTAGGGTTGGGGTTTATGGTTATGTAGGGTTAGGGTTAGAGCGAGCGTTGTCGAAACACGGTTTGGAGCAGGAGGTACCCGTGCCCTTGGGCAGTCCCGAGAACCAGCTGGCGATGCTGGAACTCGGTTTACCCTTTGGGGAGGCACCTGTGTCCGCACTTCACTGCCACGAAACAGCTGGCGTGGCTGGATCCCGCCTCTTGTGCTTCTGCCTATAGGTGTTTGGCATCTGTCGTCCTTTTTTTCCACTTTGGTCTAACGAGGTACAGCTGGCGGTACTGTTGCCCAAAAACACAGCATGCTGTGAAAGTGGCAGTCACGGAAATGGGCATTAGCTTGCGGTACTAGAGCCCAGAAACATGGCATGCTGTGAAAGTGGCAGTGACGGAAATAGGCACTAGCTGGCGGTACTAGAGCCCAGAAACACGGCATGCTGTGAAAGTGGCAGTCACAGAAATGGGCATTAGCTGGCGATACTAGAGCCAATGGAAAACAGTATGAGGTGAAAGAGTCAATCACAGAACCAGGTGCTACCAAGTAGAGGCCAGAGCACGGGCATAACAGATTACGCTGTGTGCAACATAGGCACATGACAGAGCATGCATACTGCTAAAAACCATGCATGTAACCTGTGTACTGTGGCCCACGGCAGCAAAGTCACCAGAAATCCAGGCCTGGTTCATTTTTAGGAATGTAAGCCGGTCCACATTTGCAGCGGATAGTATGGTACGGTGGTCTGTTAGTACATTGCCAGCTGCACTAAAGACGAGTTCAGAAATCACACTGGCACCAGGACAAGCGAGGACCTCCAAGGCATACTGGCTAAGCTCGGGCCATGTATCCAACTTGGAGACCCAAAACTTGAAGGGGGCAGATCCATCCTGAAGCCCACTGACAGGGGTGAAGTGGTATTGTGCCACCATGTCACGGTAACGTTGCCTCCTAGTGCGTTGCACTGTCTGTGCTGATGGTGCCCGAACTGTTTGCGGGTTCAGAAACTGTTGGAACAGGTTGGGTATGAGTCGCCCTCCAGAGCAATGGGAACTCGGATCTGAGCCTATAGACTTCTATGGGGGATGTCACGGCAACACAGCTCAGTCCGTGGCTCTGGCGCTCACCCTTTAATGTGGGATATTTACAGGGGAGTTGAATATTGGTATGGAGATTCGTGACACTACCTGTGGTACCTGGTCAGGGTGACCAGCGCTGCAGTGCAGATCCACTGAAGGGTTGGTGTTGTGCAGCTATAAGTGTTAAGCCTCCCACAGGTGAGGCTGAGTCCTTCAGGCCAGATAGATAGGAGGAATGCAGGTCAGAAGGGAACCTGGCAGTTAGGGGTCAGTAATAGGACACACACAAGTCACTTTGGTACCTTTACTGAAGATGTTGCAGGCACATCCCGGAGCACTGTAGGGTGAAGGGTGCACATCTAGAGTCTCCCACTGAGTAGGTGTGTGGCCTCCTGTTCCTTGCCTTTCTGCAATGAAGTCCTGGCCTGCATGTAGCTGGGCCTAACTTAGTCTCCGTCTTGCACCTGGCTGACCTTGTGATTGGACCTTCTCTGAAAGGACAGGGCCACTGATGGCTGGATCCCGCCGGACTCCGTCCTCCCGATCCTGCTACGTATCAGCTCTGTGGTACTCCTGGGACTTGTAGTCCTCCAGGAACTCCGGTGTTCTCCTAATGGGTCGTGGAGATCCCTATAGGCTCGGACCCCGGCGTCCGGTAAATACTTGTTGAGGTGAGCTATGAAGGCTCCTCTGTCTCTTTCACTTCTCTTTCCACTCGCCTTCGGCCTACCTGGGCCCTCACACGATTACACACACTGCAGTTGGTGGGCCGCCTCTTTGCCGCTCTCTGAGCATCGGCACGCTCCTGGCTCTCAACTTGAGCTCTGGAGTCCCTTGCTGAAAACTCCACTCGTCTGCTCTGTCTGCAGACTACTCGCTTGTTTCATCTCTGACTAGACTGGAATGGATTCCGTTCCACTCTACTAGCCTCCACTTTGCTGAACTGAACTGCTCTGCAGTCTCTCTAATCTCCCTAATCTGAGCTCTCTTTCCTGTCTTCACCCTCATTTTATATGTCCATACAGTTCCCTCTGGTGGTCTTAGGGATGGGTGAAGGTGTGTGAATGTATATTGAGACCTCTAGTGGTGAATTCCTTCAGCGCACCCTTCTGGGAGATATGAATCCAGACGCAGCTGGGCTCCACAGGTATACTGAACCTGTCAGTAGCAGATGTACTGCTTCTGCTACCGGCTTCTGAACGGATTCCGCTGGGCCCAGGACGCACTGAGGTGCCTGCTAGTGCACACGCATCACTGCTATGCGGTGGAAAAGAGTACGTGAATGAATTAACCAGTGCTTCTTGGTACTCCTGCATTTTACGTGCCCCGTTAAACGGTGTAATTAGGCTTTCAAGGCTGTCCCGGTAACGTGGATCTAAGAGAGTGGCCACCCAGTAGTCATTTGTGTGGAGAATACAAGCCACGCGTGGGTCTTTTCTCAGACACTGCAGCATGAAGTCACTCATGTGCTGAAGGCTGCCAACTGGCCATGCATCCCTGTCACCAGCTGGAGGAAAGTGCTCTGGCTGATCTGCATCACCCCATCCACGCTCTATCTGGTGACTACTAGTAGAGCGCTGTGTACTTTCCTCCTCTAGCTCATCCTCATAGTCCTCTTCATCCTCCTCGCTTGCTGTGTCCTGCCTGGACCTTTGTGAGGCACCCACAGAGCTTTGTACCAACCGGGCCGATGAAGATTTCCTGGTTGGTGCAAGTGTCTCATCATACTCCTCCTCCTCCTGAGAAACCTCATCCCTTAGTCCTTTAAGTGATGATTCTATAAGGCATATAAGGGGAATAGTCAGGCTGAGTAGGGCAGCATCCATGCTCACCATCAGAGTGGAGTCCTCGAAGCCCTTCAAAATGGTGCATATGTCCTTCATGGTTGCCCACTCTGTGGTTGTAAAGTGGGAGGGCTGAGATGTGTGTCGCCTACTTTGTGCCTGCTGCAGCTGCAACTCTATAATTGCAGGTTGCTGCTCACACAACCTCCGCAGCATATGCAAAGTTGAATTCCACCTGGTGGGGAGGTCAACAATGATGCGGTGCTCGGGCAGGCCCAACCTGCGCTGCATGGCTGAAAGGCGCGATGCAGCCATGCTTGAACGCCGCAAATGAGAGCACTCGTATCTGACTTTTTGCAGCAGCTCCTCAAGGTCAAGATAGTTCCTAAGGAAACTCTGCACCACCAAGTTTAAGACATGGGCAAGGCATGGAATTTGAGTCAGACCACCTAGGCCCAGAGCCACGACCAGGTTTCGGCCGTTGTCACACACCACCATACCTGGCTGGAGGTTGAGCGGCGCAAGCCACATGTCGCTCTGCTCCTTGAGTGTGTTCCACAGCTCGGTTGCAGTGTGGCTAACATTACCCAGATAAACCAATTTCAACATGGCCTGTTGATGTTTGGCCGATGCAGTGCTGAAATCGGTTGTTGTGGTACGTCTGGGTGCAGGCAAGTCTGACGAGGAGTATGAGGAGGAGTCAATTTGTACGGAGGAGAGGCCTGCAATCCGTGGAGTTGGCAGGACCCGCGCATTTGCGCTGTCTACTTCAGTTCCAGGCTCAACTACATTTACCCAATGGGCGGTGATGGAAATGTAGCGTCCCTGGCCATGCAGACTGGTCCACGTGTCAGTGGTCAGGTGGACCTTGCTACTAACTGCAATTTGTAGCGCATGCTTAATTTTACGCTCCACATGCTGTTGCAGGGTGGGGACGGCTTGCCTGCTGAAGTAGAAGCGGCTGGGAACGCTGTATTGTGGGATTGCAAACCCCAACATATCGATAAAGGCTGGCTTGCTCACCAGCCAGAATGGTAGCATTTCCACTGCAAGCAGTTTGGCAATGCGAGAATTCATGCCCTGTGCTCGTGGGTGGTTTGCCGAGTACGGGCGCCTTTTCTCCCACACCTGTGTGACAGATAGCTGCACACTGGATTGGGAGTGTGAGGATGCCAGCGATTGAGATGCTGATGCTGACGAAGTACAGACAGTGTGCCGCCGTACAACACTGCCTGCAGATGCACCCTGGCATTCTGGCGAGGAAGCGGGAGCAGCTGTTTGCGAGCTGGAGGAAGAGGTGGCTGAAGAGATGGAAGGTGGGGGACCAGCTGCAAGTGGCGAATCATCTTGGGTGTGATGCTGGCACTTCACAGGGTGCCTCTTCCTGACATGCGTCAACATATTGGTGGTATTAAGGTTGCTGACGTTCTTCCCTCTCCGCACAGTTTGTCGACAAAGCTTGCATCTGACTACTGTAACGTCATCTTCAACTTGGTGGAAAAAGGCCCATGCACCACAACTCTAGGGCGCACCCTTTGTGCTCTTTAAAAGAGCCCTGCTCCTAATGGGTGCTGAAGTTGAGGGAGCAGACAACAAATTTTTCCCTCTTCCTCTCCCACGTGGACGGCCACGCTGCGCCACACCTGCAAGCTCTTCCTCTGAGCTATCCCTACTTGCTTGCTGCCCCTCAGCATGCCATGATGGGTCAAGGACCTGGTCATCCAATACACTTTCATCAGCAGAAACTGGCAGCTGAGTTTCATCATCATCTGCTGACTGGGGTCTGGTCACTGTGGGCACTTGCCCACCCTCCACTTCTTCCTCAGACGCACACAGTGGTTGCGAATCTGTGCACACTACCTCTTCTTCAGCTGCAGGAATGCTGTCTGGCTGGCACACAGATTCCAAGCCAACAGATTCTGAGAAGAGGATTATGGTTGGCTCCTGGCCTTCAGAATGTCTGGGCAATTTAGTGGGCGATGAAGAAGCAGATGGGTGCTGCTCTTCAGTGGCCTGACTCGATGTGGTGGAGAGGTCCTGGGAGGATGCTGCGCTCATTGAGGTGGATGCCTCAGCTGCCATCCAACCAGCAACGGTCTCTACTTGATCCTCTCTTATCAGCCTATGGCCCTGTGCTCCTAACAAGTTGTGCATAAATGACTGCTGCCAGGTGAAAGTAGGTGCTGAGTGACTTGGGCCTGCTGCTTGCTCTGGATGTGCACCATGTCTAGCTGCTGATGCACCTCTTCCGCGGCTGCCACGGGGACGTCCCTTACACCCTGCCTTCATCTTTATTGATGGATTCAGAACGGCAATTTCACTATTAGATTCGAGATCTCTCCCTATCTCCAACAGAAACCTATCCCTATCTGCTTTCACAGTACAGTGAGACTAAAATGGCAGGCGCAGCCTTTTATACTGCCTGATCACACCATCCAGCCAGCCAATCGCAGCGCAGCCCCTAGCTAGCAAGTTTGGATGCCTCCTACCAAGCTTAGGGGAGTTACGCAATGTTGTCAGCAATTCTTCAGCTCCTGATTGGCTCCACGGAGCGCTCAGAGGCTGTAGGATTATGGGATTTCCGATTTCCGATGTGAAAAAAATATCGGAATCGGAAATCGGAATTCCGATATAGCAAATATCGGGCCGATTTCCGATATTGCAATATCGGAAAGCTCATCCCTAATTACAAGTTAACACAGATCACAACATAGGGATAACAGGGTAATACATTAACACACAAGAAATACAGACATTACTAAACGGGTATCACATAAAATGCACGGGCCCAGCACATGGGAGCGTGGGGGCAGATTAGGTTCCCTGCCACCTCCTTACATGCTTTAAATGCTGCAGAAATAAGTTGGGGAAGTCTTCGTAATGGTCTGGAGAAGATGGAGAAAGGAAAATGAATTACTACAATACTACAGTAGTATTGTGCTGTATATAATGGCATTATTGGTAATATTAACATGAAAATATTTGTTTTTAATTAGTAAGAGTATAGTGGTATTATTTAGTCACTGCTGGTAATTTCTGGTTATTGAATGGATGTATCATTTGGTCCTGATATACCGTATAGTAGTAATACTGATAATATTGAAGGAGAAAGAACAATTGTACAACCTACTAGTGTCATCCAAACAGCAAGCTGCGGAAGGTCGCGAGGCGCTAGGACTAGTCTTGAGCGATACGATACCGCGAGTATCGGGTATCGGCCGATATTAGCTGTTTCGGCCTTTCGATACTTAGTTCCGATATTTTCCATATATCGTATACCGGAATCGGAAGTTCCCATAATTCTTTGAGAGGCAATGTGATTTTAGTCAGCCAATGAGGAATCTTATGAAGTGTGGGCCATCCTGTAATGCTGCGGTCATCTTAACTAATGGCATGGCTGTGATTGGATGCTGAAATGATGTCAGAATGCACTATAAAAGCGCCGCCGCCATTTTAGCGTCACTGTGCTGTGAATTCAGTAAGGGACAGAACGCTGCTGTGCTGACTCTGAGGGACAGTTAGAGATTGCGATTTAGTGTACTGTGCTGTAGGCAGGCTAGCACCAACCGCTGTGTAAAGCTTCCTTTTGCCTGCAGTGTTGTTTTAACAGCTCTGCAAGGTGTGTGTGAGTGCAGGTGACGCTGCAGTTTGCTCTGCATGCAACGCTGTCTGTAGGCATCTGCACGTGTCACTCACAGACTCTTTTTTTTTTCTTCAGTGTAATTCTTGCTGCTCCATGCAATTTAACTATTAGTGTGACGCGCTTCCATCCGTATCCAATACATTGGTTGCAAACACTATAGAAGTAGACAAAGGAGTAGCCTTTCACAGATTGTGAACAGTTGTGTTTCAGTGTTCACTTCAGTCTGTGTTTTTTATTTTTTGAGTGCACATCACGCTCCAGTTACTTGTTCAAGCACTGCTGCTTGTACTCTGCTGAGCGTGTCTCAGTGCCTCATCCTTTTCATTTCTCTCCAATTGGTTCTGCTCCATTCCATTTAAAATAAATATAATCTATTATTGTGACGCGCTTCCATCCGTATCCAATACATTGGTTGCAAACACTATAGAAGTAGACAAAGGAGTAGCCTTTCACAGATTGTGAACAGTTGTGTTTCACTGTTCACTTCAGTCTGTGTTTTTTATTTTTTGAGTGCACATCACGCTCCAGTTACTTGTTCAAGCACTGCTGCTTGTACTCTGCTGAGGTGTCTCAGTGCCTCATCCTTTTCATTTCTCTCCAATTGGTTCTGCTCCATTCCATTTAAAATAAATATAATCTATTAGTGTGACGCACTTCCATCCGTATCCAATACATTGGTTGCAAAAACTATAGAAGTAGACAAAGGAGTAGCCTTTCACAGATTGTGAACAGTTGTGTTTCAGTGTTCCCTTCAGCCTGTGTTTTTTATTTTTTGAGTGCACATCACGCTCCAGTTACTTGTTCAAGCACTGCTGCTTGTACTCTGCTGAGCGTGTCTCAGTGCCTCATCCTTTTCATTTCTCTCCAATTGGTTCTGCTCCATTCCATTTAAAATAAATATAATCTATTATTGTGACGCGCTTCCATCCGTATCCAATACATTGGTTGCAAACACTATAGAAGTAGACAAAGGAGTAGCCTTTCACAGATTGTGAACAGTTGTGTTTCAGTGTTCACTTCAGTCTGTGTTTTTTATTTTTTGAGTGCACATCACGCTCCAGTTACTTGTTCAAGCACTGCTGCTTGTACTCTGCTGAGTGTGTCTCAGTGCCTGATCCTTTTCATTTCTCTCCAATTGGTTCTGCTCCATTCCATTTAAAATAAATATAATCTATTAGTGTGACGCGCTTCCATCCGTATCCAATACATTGGTTGCAAACACTATAGAAGTAGACAAAGGAGTAGCCTTTCACAGATTGTGAACAGTTGTGTTTCAGTGTTCACTTCAGTCTCTGCGTAATAACCACACTTAGGCCTTATAACTTTTCTGACTTTCTTTATCAATCTACCAAGATGAAGAAGGCAGGGAGTAAGGCACGTGGTCGTGGCCGTGGAGTTTCAGCAGGGAGAGGACGTGGGGATTCTGTGGCTGCTGCCGCCCTCAGTGACACAGCATCCACCAGTTTTACCCATGAGCGTTCCTTTATGCGCAGTTTGGTAGGAGCTTGGCGTGCCCCCCTGCTGCGGGAAGAACAAATTGAAGCCGTTGTTGGTTGGATGGCAGCCAATGCATCGACTTCAATTCCTTCCACCTCCTCTCAGGAACACAACACTGTTGAGCAACCATCTGTCTGTTCACCGCCTGTCAAATTGCCCAGGCAGTCAGAGAGTTCTGTACAGGAGCCAGCTGAGTCTCTGCTTCTGTTCTCAGAATCTGTTGGCTCGCAAACACGGCACAGGCAAGCAGCATTCTGCAATTTGAAGAAGAGGGAGTATGCAGTGATGCGCAACAGCTGTGTCTCTCTCAATCTGAAGAGGCGGGTGAGCCAGTGCCGATGGACGATGATGAGACTCAGGTGCCAGGTTTTGTGGAGCATGGTGCTGCCCAGACCATCCAACAGCAGCAGGTGTTGGAAGAGGGTAGTGGAGATGATGAAGTCCGAGACCCAACATGGCGTGAGCAACAGGAAGGTGGTGGGAGCAGCTCTGAGGAAGAGATTGTCCCAACGGTACAAAGAGGAGGGAGAGGTAGGATGCAGACTCGCTTCCCTGTAGCCTCCAGTTTGGCACCTGTTGGGAGCAGTTCTCTTAGAAATGTCAAAATTGGCGCTCCCATGACTTGCACTGCGTGGTCCTTTTTTGACAGACTTGTAGATGATATTTGCTATGTTCAATGCAAGCTGTGTAAGCAAAAAGTTAAAAGAGGTAAAAATATCAGTAACCTGAATACCACAAATATGTGGAAACATGTACGGACAAAGCACGTAGCTGAGTTACAAAGACACACTGGAGATGTAGGCCAACCTACAGCAGCACCTACATCTTCAGGTCGTGTTGGAGCCTCTACCTCCAGCTCACACACACCTGGTTCGGCTTCCTCACAGGATCTCCATGGAAGAACCTCGGTCAATGTTGTCCATAGACAAACTGTTATTCCACCCACAGCAGCAAGTTCACAGTCATCGTCACACTCCCAGACCACAAAACAGCCATCGGTACCACAGGCATGGGATAAAAGACGGCCATACTCGGCAAACCATCCACGAGCACAGGCTCTGAATCCTGGCATTTAAAAACTCCTGTCCCTTGAAATGCTGTCATTCAGGCTGGTGGAGACTGACAGTTTCAGGAACTTTATGGCATTGGCAGTCCCACAATATAATGTGCCAAGCCGATTTTATTTCAGCAGGCAAGCAGTCCCTGCTCTGCAAAAACATGTCGAGGGAAACATTAAACATGCGCTACTAAACGCCATCAATAGCAGGGTCCACCTGACCACCGATGCGTGGACCAGTACCCATGGCCAGGGACGATACCTTTCCCTCACTGCCCATTGGGTCAATGTTGTGGAGCCGGGTACAGATCTTGCCAGTGGCGCTGTACGTGTTCTGCCAACTCCAAGGATTGCAGGAATCCAGTCTGTACACATTGATTCCTCCTCCTACTCCAATTCCTCAGAATCATCGCTGCACGAGCCGTCAAGGTATACCTCCACATGGACCCGTGAACGCTTACCTGTTGCGACCGATATGAGCACAGCCGTGGCCAAACGTCAACAGGCCGTCCTCAAATTAATTTCCATGGGGAATCAAAGCCACACAGCGCAGGAGCTCTGGGATGCCATCAAGCAGGAGAGCGACGTGTGGTTTTTGTCAGCTAATCTCCAGCCAGGCTTGGTAGTGTGTGACAATGGCCGAAATCTGGTGGCAGCTCTGGGCCTTGGCAACCTCACTCACATACCATGTCTGGCACATGTGCTCAACTTGGTCGTGCAGAGTTTTTTGAGGGACTATCCGGATCTTGATGCACTGCTGCACAAGGTCCGCCTAGAGTGCGCTCACTTGCGACGTTCCAGCATGGCCAGATCGCGCATTGCAGCTCTGCAAGTCAGATTTCGCCTTCCTGAACATCGCATCATATGTGACGTACCCACCAGGTGGAATTCCACGTTACATATGTTGGAGCGGTTGTGTGAGCAGCAGCCAGCAGTAATGGAGTATCAGCTGCAACAGGCGCAATCAACTCGCAATTTGCGCCGTTCACACTTCACCACTACTGAGTGGGCCTCTATGAAGGACATCTGCGACGGTTTTGCGTGCGTTTGATGTCTCAACGCGGATGGCGAGTGCAGATGATGCACTAGTCAGCATGACTGTCCCCCTTATCTGCCTGCTTCAGAAATCACTGAAAGCACTAAAGGAAGAGGTTTTGGAAGAGGTGGAGGATGAGGAGTCACAAATTCAATTACCTTCAGGACAGTCATCGCAACGTGATTCCTCACAAAGGGCTGGGCAGGGCTCACTTTGTGAGGAGGATGAGGAGGAGGAGGAGGAGTCAATGGAGGAGGAAGAAATCTCTACAGAGGGAGGTACACAACGCTCTAGTCAGTATGTAGAGCGAGGGTGGGGTGATGCAGAGGAGGCAGAGATGACGCCTCTTGCAGAGGACAGCCTTTGTTGGCCAATTGGGAGTCTGCAGCACATGGTTGATTTTATGCTTCAGTGCCTGAGAAACGACCGCCGCATCGCCCACATTCTCACCACGCCAGATTATTGGGTGTACACCCTCCTAGACCCTCGCTACCGGGACAACTTACAAACCCTCATCACACCGGTGAACCGGGACCGTAAAATGCAGGAGTACCAAGACACACTGGTGCAATCCATACTGTTGTACATTCCAGCCGAGAGAGCTGCTGCTGCTGCTACTGCTTTACAAAGCAGCTCTGTGCGTCGAGGCAGTGTAGACACCTCTACAACAAGAGGGAGCACAAGCAGCGCCTCTGCACAGGGCAAGAGCTGTATGTTACAAATGTGGCGAAGTTTTGTGACAGCGCCAGCAAGGTCTACACCATCCGAGACAGCTCCAGTCACCAGGAAGAAACGTTTCCGTAAGATGGTGACAGACTACTTGGCTTTCCCTCTAAGTGTACTCCCAGATGCCTCTTCCCCTTTCAAATTTTGAGTCTCTAAGTTGGATACATGGCCAGAGCTTAGCCAGTATGCATTGGAGGTGCTGGCTTGCCCTGCTGCCAGTGTATTATCTGAGCGCGTCTTTAGTGCTGCAGGTGGTGTAGTAACAGACCGTCGCATGCGACTATCCTCAGAGAATGTAGACCGGCTTACTTTTCTGAAAATGAACAAGGCATGGATCTCACCTGAATTTGCCTGTCCGTTTTCAGATTAAATAACTGTTTGGCAACGTTTTCCATGTCTCCTGTTATGTTCATCTTTCTACCACCTGAACTCTACTCCCTGGGCTACAACACCGCCATTTGTTGCTCGTAAGTAATTGGCAGGGGTACTGACTCCTGGCCAGCCTGGTTACAGCACGACAGCTGTTTCCTGGCAGTGTGAACGTCAATTATCCTCCAATAAGTTGTGCTGTCGTGTTGCATTCGGGTTAGCCGACTCTATGGTGCCTGCAGTTTAGGTGATTCCTATGTGTGCTGTGAGATATGTAAATAAAGGCTGTTTCCATTGTGACAATAGGACAAGCACCCACTGTAGGACTGTGTGATTCGGTAACTGCGGACGGCTTGCGTCCTGTCAACTTACATTTTCATGGGTGCGTTCTGCTACCCGTCCGGGGTCCAGTACCGTCAACTGATTCTCCCCAGTGCCTTTGGCCTAGGTGCCTCCATCTCCGTGTCCGAGTTCCACCAACGTCTGCTGGTCCTTGGTAGTGCTTTGGAGCACAGGTACCTCCTGCTTAGTAACCGTGTCACAGTAACGTCAGCTGGTACTCGGTTGTGACATTGCCTCTTTTCCTTCTGCTACCCGTCCGGGGTCCAGTACCATCAACTGGTTCTCCCCAGTGCCTTTGGCCTAGGTGCCTCCATCTCCGTATCCGAGTTCCACCAACGTCTGCTGGTCCTTTGTAGTGCTTTGGAGCACAGGTACCTCCTGCTTAGTAACCGTGTCACAGTAACGTCAGCTGGTACTCGGTTGTGACATTGCCTCTTTTCCTTCTGCTACCCGTCCGGGGTCCAGTACCATCAACTGGTTCTCCCCAGTGCCTTTGGCCTAGGTGCCTCCATCTCCGTATCCGAGTTCCAGCAACGTCTGCTGGTCCTTGGTAGTGCTTTGGAGCACAGGTACCTCCTGCTTAGTAACCGTGTCACAGTAACGTCAGCTGGTACTCGGTTGTGACATTGCCTCTTTTCCTTCTGCTGCCCCTCCGGGTTCCAGCACAGTCAGCTGGTCCTCGTTACTTCCATTGTCTCTTGCTCCATCTGATACCCGTCAGGGTTCCAGTAACGTCAGCTGGTTCTCGGAAATTAGACGACCTTAAAGACCACCCAGAAGAAGATGACGACAACAAGGACGACGAGCATGAAGCCAACCAGCCTGAACACCATCACAAAGAAAAAATAAAAGATTACCCAGAAGAAGATCACCAACAGGACAAAGAAGGTTAAGACAAACTACAAGATACAGAACAAGAGACAGAAGAACAATAAGCAGAAGATCAAAAAGCAGAAGAACATGAAGTATAAGACCAAAATGAAGAGCAAAATATATGCTCTAAATTCTAAGCAGAAGAAGACTAAGCAGTGTATGGGGGTGAGTCTGTTCCTCCTCGTGGTGCCCCTGGAAAATGCCTGCTGCTGCAGGCTAAACTGAACACGGACAAATACTGTTGTACTTTAAATCTTTTGTGACAGCAAGAACGGAAGGATGAACAATTCATACTTTTACAGATTACAAGTACAGGAATCTCTGTCACAAATAAGAATATGATGAAGAAGATGAAGAGGAAGAAGATGAAGAATTTGAATATGAAGAAGATTAATTAGTTTAATAATAACAATATGAGTAATGTAAACAAAAACATGAATAGCAAGAAGTTTAAGAAGAAGATTAAGAAGGTGAAGATGAAGAATAATTTGATGAGAAAGATGATGCTGCTGAAGATTATGAAGGAGAAAGTGTGGCACTGGCAAAAGTTAAAACGGTGAAGAGCATGGAAGTTGTGAAACATACATATTTGCCAAAATAGAAAAAAGGTTAACAACATTGTCAATTTGTTAGTCAATCCAAACGTATTTCCAAAAAAATATATATTAATGCTATTCCAATGCATTGGGTTAAACATGTATGCCTTTATTGTCTCCTCAACCTCCCCCAATACATTCTACATTAGTCTTTGTTGTTTTCCTTCATGTACAATTAACCAACAAGGCAAGAATGGGTTTTTTTAATGTCGATATTTGGTTCCCATAGACTTACATGAGACTTCTGGTATCGGAATCGGATATCGACGATATTTAGTGATATCGGCGATACCATTCCGATCCGATATTTTTAGATATCGAGCAGTATCGCTCAACACTAGCTAGGACCGGTGGGGATGTAGTTATGCCCCTTTTCGGTATTACAGACCATGTTTTCTGTGTTCGATATGACACAAATAAAGTATTCTTTGTATTTTTTCCCACTAATTAAACATTCTAAACTTCCATCCGGATTATCATCACCTATTTATTGGCTCATTGGGTTTACGATTTTTCTTTTTTACATTTCCATCAGAACTCTTATAGTGTAATGCCTGGTAATAAAAAATAAAGAACAAGCGGAAATGATGATAAAGAAGCATCTGTGCCATGTTCCTGCTCCTGCTCCTCCCGGTCTGTGCTTATTACAGTGTATATCAGGTCTGTGTTCTAGAGCATATGCTTCACCAGCTTTAATGTTTTGTAAAAAAAAAAATGAAAGAAAGCAAATATATCCAAAATATATATCTATAAAAAGTCATTAGCACTCCACATAAATCTTAATGAAAAAAAAGTGGTGGTTTATTTGACCATGTACATAATAAATACATGTCAAGAAAGGTAAATCTAGGTTTTCCAGAGCCCAGGGCAAAAATTCAGTTAGGCACCCCCTCCTATACACAGCTTAAGTGTCACAAGTGTGTCACTTCCTCCTGGGAGATCTGGGGTTAGGCGATCTTTACGTACTGTGAATTGCAGATCTTCCATTTAGCCTGTGTTTTGTTTCTCATATTAAAAGGACTTTGTTTCCTTTGGTGCTGAAGAGGTTAACGACTCTTTGTATGCTGGTTAGAGACATGCATCTCCATCTCACATCTGCTCCTGACCTGCTAGTTTCCTCTCTCTATTAAACCTGTCCAAACATTCTCATCCCCCTGTGAAAGCTTTACTTCCTGGCTTACTGGAGTTGGTGTGCTGAAGTTGGAGTTCGTAGTTGCTGCTGGAGATTGTTACTTGCTGTTTTGGCTGCATGCTTTCTTCAGTATCCTATTCCCATTTGGTTAGTACATTCCTATCCTTTCCTTTATTCCTCTCTTGGTGAATGTTTTTGTATGTAAGTTGCTTTTTGATATCCCTGTTTGTCTTAAGTGTTTATCTGGCCCGGCTCCAGGTTTTCATGGGCCCCCGGGCGAAAGAGTCTCAGTGGGCCCCTTTACCACAGACCACGATTCATGATGCACAGATAAGACAGAGAAATATAGGTATAGTACAATGCCAAACACTTCACTTCTTCAATTACATGAGTGATATCTATTGTAAATTCTGCTATAGCTCAGAAACCGCCAAATCCTCACAGCGCACAGTACAGACTGGACAGTACAGTCCTCCATACAATATTATGGGCACCACCTAGTCCTCCATACAGTATTATGGGCCAAATATAATGCTCCATAAAGAATATTGGACCCCAAATAATGCTCTATACAGGATACTCGTCCCCATATAATGCTCCATACAAAATATGGAGCTCTCCTCTGCACTGTGCTGCATTCTGCACTGTTACGGCTCAGGAAAGGGCGCTGTGGAAAGACTCCCCATCATCATCATCATTGCCTCCCCATCATCTTCATCATTGCCTCCTGTTATGTTTCGGTAGCTGAGGAGTGCAGGTAGAAAAGGCAATACACCAGAGCAGTTGGAATCTATGAGATTGCAGTACCCTGACTAACCACCACAACTAGAGGCAGCCGTGGAGCGTTCCTACGTTGGTCCTAGACGCCTCGTCACAGCCTGAGAAACTAACTACACCTAAAGATAGAAATAGGAAAGCTATCTGCCCGGAGCAGAACCCCAAAGAACATAGAAAGCCCCCAAACATGTAATGGCGGTTAGACAAGAAGAAATACTGACACAGAAAGAAAATAGTATGAGCAAACGCTGGGGCCCAAACTAACTAAATAGAAAAGGATAGGAAGGGCACTTACTGCAATCCCAGAAAACCCTGAAAAGCACCAACTCTACTAATTTCAAAAACCCGAGATCACACGACCTCTTCCACCTAAATTAGTTCTCTGGTGTAACAAAACCAAAACAGCAGCCACTGAAAAAACTGGAAAAAGCAAAAGTACAAACATCAGTGGCTGAACTAAACTGAGAGGGCAAAAGCCCCCGGAGGGGACCCTGAAGGCCCCCACAGAAGTGCAGGACAAAATGCAAAAATATAGCACAAAAACAAAAAGAAGAAAATGTCTTATCTGTTAGCAGGAGATGCAGACACGACACAGCAGGCTACAAGGGAAACAGGAATGAAGGATTCAGACCAGAACAATTGATCACCGGAAACCCTGATGGGAAGGTGACTCCCTTATATAAGACCAGTCAGTAACACCTGATTCCCAGTCCTCACAATCTTCACTGGACAGACCAGCACCGCTTGTAACCACCAGAGGAAGCCTCTGCTCAGAACTCATCTCAAACCCATTCACAACAGTACCCCCCCCTTGAGGAGGGGTCACCGAACCCTCATTTGAGCAACCAGGTCGGTCAGGATGAGTTCTATGATACGCACGGATAAGTCTCCTAGCATGGATGTCCGAAGCAAACACCCAAGAATTGTCTTCCTGACCATAACCTCTCCATTTAACCAAATACTGGAGTTTCCGTCTAGAAAAACGAGAATCTAATATTTTCTCAACCACATACTCCAGATTGCCCTCAACCAAAACAGGGTCAGGAGGCACAGCAGCAGGAACCACTGGCTCAACAAACCTCTTCAACAAGGACTTGTGGAACACGTTATGGATCTTAAATGTCCCTGGAAGAAGCAAACGAAAAGAAACAGGATTAATAATCTCCATGATCTTATAAGGTCCAATGAACCTAGGCTTAAATTTAGGAGAATTGTTTTATGACTCTCATAGGAATATTCTTTGAGGACAACCAGACCAAGTCCCCCACTTTAAACCGAGGACCATCAGTCCTATGCCGGTTAGCAAACCGCTGGGCCTTCTCCTGAGAGAGGGACAACCTCTCCACTACCTGGTCCCAAATCTGTTGCATACGCTCCACAACAGAGTCAACACCTGGACAGACAGAAGCCTCCGTCTGTCCTGAAGAAAATCGAGGGTGAAACCCAGAATTACAGAAAAACGGAGACATCAAAGTGGCAGAGCTAGCCCTATTATTAAGAGCAAACTCAGCCAAAGGCAAAAAAGAGACCCAGTCATCCTGATCAGCAGACACAAAGCATCTTAGATAAGTCTCCAATGTCTGGTTTGTTCTCTCAGTTTGACCATTGGTCTGAGGATGAAATGCCGAGGAGAAAGACAATTGAACACCCAGTTTAGAACAAAAAGTCCTCCAAAATCTGGAAACAAACTGGACTCCTCTGTCAGACACAATGTTCTCAGGAATGCCGTGTAAACGAACCACGTGCTGAAGGAACAACGGCACCAATTCAGAGGAGGAAGGCAACTTAGGTAATGGCACAAGATGTATCATTTTGGAAAACCTATCACAAATTACCCAGATGGTGGTCATTCTCTGAGAAACAGGAAGGTCGGAAATGAAATCCATAGAGATATGGGTCCATGGTCTCTTGGGCACAGGCAATGGAATCAACAAACCACTAGAGCGAGAGCAAGGCTTGGAGCGAGAGCAAGTCCCGCAGGACTGCACAAATTCCCTGACATCACGAGACAAGGTAGGCCACCAAAAGGACGGACTAACCAAGTCTCTGGTACCAAAAATTCCGGGATGCCCAGCCAATGCGGAACAATGAATCTCAGACATCACACTCTTTTTCCACTGGTCCGGGACAAACAATTTTCCAACAGGGCAGCACTCGGGCCTATCCTCCTGACACCCCTCCAGAGCAAGTCTCAAATTGGGCGAGATGGCGGAAAGAACTACACCCTCTTTCAAAATAACAGAAGGATCAGATAACTCAGGAGAGTCCGCAAGGAAACTCCTCGAGAGGGCATCCGCCTTAACATTCTTAGTGCCAGGAAGAAAGGAAACCACAAAATTAAAACGTGTGAAAAACAAGGCTCACCTGGCCTGTCTAGGATTGAGTCGCTTGGCAGATTCCAGATAGACCAGATTCTTATGGTCCGTAAGGACCACCACCTGATGTTTGGCTCCCTCCAGCCAATGTCTCCACTCTTCAAAAGCCCACTTCATGGCCAATAACTCCCAATTACCCACGTCATAATTACGTTCAGTAGGAGAAAATTTTCGAGAGAAAAAGGCACAAGGGTTACTTTTAGAGGTCTCTGGATCTTTTTGGGACAAAACGGCACCTGCCCCAATTTCAGAGGCATCAACCTCCACCTGAAATGGCAGAGAAACATCAGGCTGCCGTAGAACAGGAGCAGAAGTGAATCTCTGCTTAAGTTCCTGAAATGCCGAGACTGCCTCAGGAGGCCAATTCACCACATCAGAACCCTTTCTGGTCAAATCAGTTAATGGTTTAACAATAACCGAGAAATTACCAATAAATTTACGATAAAAATTGGCAAAACCCAAAAATCTCTGAAGAGCCTTTAATGAAGTAGGTTGGACCCAATCACAGATGGCCTGAACCTTGACCGGGTCCATTTCAATAACAGATGGGGACAAAACGAATCCCAGAAATGAGATCCTCTGTACGCCAAAAAGACACTTTGATCCCTTCACATACAGAGCATTCTCTCTCAAAATCTGGAATACAGTTCGAACATGTTTCACATGAGAGTCCCAGTCATTAGAAAAAATCAAGATATCATCCAAATAAACAATCAGAAATTTGTCCACAAAATCCCTGAAAATGTCATTCATGAAGGACTGGAAGACGGAAGGAGCATTAGTGAGCCCAAAGGGCATCACAAGGTACTCAAAATGCCCCTCCGGGGTATTGAATGCCGTCTTCCATTCATCCCCGTGCTTAATGCGAATAAGGTTATATGCTCCCCTGAGGTCAAGCTTGGTAAACCAAGTAGCGTTTTTCACCCTGGAAAACAGGTCAGAAATCAAGGGTAATGGGTATTGATATTTCACAGTAATATTGTTCAAGAGACGATAATCAATACACGGCCTTAATGAACCATCTTTTTTGGCCACAAAGAAAAAACCGGCACCTAAGGGTGAAGAGGATGGTCTGATATGACCCTTTTCCAATGATTCCTTGATATAAGACCGCATAGCGTCATGTTCAGGTACAGACAAGTTAAAAAGGCGACCTTTAGGGAATTTACTACCCGGCACTAATTCAATAGCGCAGTCATAGCTCCTATGGGGAGGTAAGGATGCAGATTTACTTTCGCTAAACACATCAGAAAAATCAATCAAAAAGTCAGGAACATCCTGAGCCTGGGGGGAGGCAGAAAAAACAGGAGTGTTGGTATTAACACATTGGCAGCCCCAACTGGTTACAGACACAGATTTCCAATCCAAAACAGGATTATGAGACTGTAACCAAGGGAAACCCAGCATGATAATGTCATGCAGATTATACAGAACCAAAAATTTGCAGCACTCCTGGTGATCAGGTTCAACCCTCATTATCACCTGAGTAGAGAACTGAGGTTTATTCTCAGCCAAAGGGGTAGAATCGATCCCCAGTAGGGGAATAGACTTCTGTAGGGGTATCAAGGGAAACCCACAACGTTTAGCAAAATCATAATCCATCAGGTTAATAGCTGCTCCAGAATCAACGAAAGCCTGAGCAGAAAATGAGGACAGAGAGCATATCAGAGTGACAGTTAATAAAAACTTAGTCTGAACACTACCCAAGACAACTGAGAGTGCAAAACGTCTTCCCCGCTTAGGGCAGACTGAAATAGCATGAGAGGCATCACCACAGTAGAAACATAACCCATTGCGCTTTCGAAACTCATGACGCTGTGCCCCAGACACCACTCTATCACACTGCATGGGTTCAGAAGCAGGTTCACAAGGCAACACTATTCCACGCATACCTTTCCGCTCACGCAAACGTCTGTCAATTTGAATCGCTAATGACATAGAATCATTGAGACCAGAGGGGATAGGGAATCCCACCATAACATCCTTTACATTATCTGACAGACCCTTCCGGAAAAGGGCTGCCAAAGCGTCGTCATTCCATTTGGTCAGGACTGCCCACCTACGGAATCTCTGACAGCATAACTCAGCATCATAAGGCCCCTGATTTAATGCCAACAAGGCTTTTTCAGCTTGATCAGTGACATTAGGCTCATCGTACAATAACCACAAAGCCTGAAAAAATGCATCAACATCACTCAAAACAGGATCCCCAGGTGTCAGGGAAAAAGCCCAATCCTGAGGATCGCCGCGCAGGAGAGAGATGATAATTTGAACCTGCTGCGCTGCGTTCCCTGAGGACTTAGATTTTAAGGCAAAAAACAATTTACAATTATTTTGAAATTCTGAAACTTAGCTCGATCCCCTAAAAACAAATCTGGCATGGGAAACCTAGGTTCCACAACAGGCAACCTAGCAAGATATGCAGCAATACTCTGAACCTCAGTGGCAAGCTGATCCACACGGCCAGACAACCGTGCAAACTCCAATGAGAGAAAAGATCCTCCCCAGCACCCAGAGATACAGAGGGAAAAAAATGCAACAAACAGAAAAATATCTCTGACAACTCTGACAACCTTTTTTCTTTCACAATATTTTTTCCCTTCTGTGAGTACCATACAATTTTCAATTTTTAGGCCGGTGATACTGTTATGTTTCGGTAGCTGAGGAGTGCAGGTAAAAAAGGCAATACACCAGAGCAGTTGGAATCTATGAGATTGCAGTACCCTGACTAACCACCACAACTAGAGGCAGCCGTGGAGCGTTCCTACGTTGGTCCTAGACGCCTCGTCACAGCCTGAGAAACTAACTACACCTAAAGATAGAAATAGGAAAGCTATCTGCCCCGGAGCAGAACCCCAAAGAACATAGAAAGCCCCCAAACATGTAATGGCGGTTAGACAAGAAGAAATACTGACACAGAAAGAAAATAGTATGAGCAAACGCTGGGGCCCAAACTAACTAAATAGAAAAGGATAGGAAGGGCACTTACTGCAATCCCAGAAAACCCTGAAAAGCACCAACTCTACTAATTTCAAAAACACCTGAGATCACACGACCTCTTCCACCTAAATTAGTTCTCTGGTGTAACAAAATCAAAACAGCAGCCACTGAAAAAACTGGAAAAAGCAAAAGTACAAACATCAGTGGCTGAACTAAACTGAGAGGGCAAAAGCCCCCGGAGGGGACCCTGAAGGCCCCCACAGAAGTGCAGGACAAAATGCAAAAATATAGCACAAAAACAAAAAGAAGAAAATGTCTTATCTGTTAGCAGGAGATGCAGACACGACACAGCAGGCTACAAGGGAAACAGGAATGAAGGATTCAGACCAGAACAATTGATCACCGGCAACCCTGATGGGAAGGTGACTCCCTTATATAAGACCAGTCAGTAACACCTGATTCCCAGTCCTCACAATCTTCACTGGACAGACCAGCACCGCTTGTAACCACCAGAGGAAGCCTCTGCTCAGAACTCATCTCAAACCCATTCACAACAGCCTCCCCATCAACATCATTGCCTCCCCATCATCATCATCATTGTCTCCCCATCATCATTTCCTCCCCATCATCATCATCATTGCCTCCCCATCATCATCGCCTCCCCATCATCATCATTGCCTCGTCACCACCATCACTGCCTCCCCCCACCACCATCACACATACAGCACCACACACAGACAGCACCGCAGCACTCTCTTACATACAGAAAGCACCGCACTACATACACACACGCAGGCAGACACACACACAAACACACACACACTGACACACACACACCACATCTCACCTGTCCGGCATCCGCACCACAGGCGGTCCAGGCCGCAGCATCACCGGCGCCCGCGCTTACTCTCTGCCACAGCTGGCCGCTGAATGATGACGTCATCCAGCAGGCGCTGCTGTGAGAGGAAGCGCGGGCACCCTGCAGGCGCACCCTGGATCCCGGAGCTGAGGAGGCACGGGGAGAGGTAAGTATTGTGCCGGCTGCTGCTTTGGCCCTGAGCAAGGGGGGGGCGACGTCGAGGTGCCCGACAGCGAGTGGGCCCCCCGCCTGCTCAGGGCCCCGGCATTTGTCCGGGTATGCCGGGTGCTGACGCCGGCCCTGGTGTTTATACACTAACATTTCTGTCCCAGGTCTCCTGAGGAAGGGGGAGGATCAGCTTAGGGCATTAATAGGAGCATAGTAAGGTCGGAGACTAGGGCCTCTCTACCTTTAAGAGTACCCCCGCGACAGGGATAGTAAGGGTCCCAGTTCCAGGGACAGTTTGAGGCCCCCCTTCCTTATAGAAGACCATCACATGGTGACATTAAGTGGTTTGAGTAAACATTATGTGACCACTCATATGCACTTTGCACACTTACAGTGACATGCTGGTAATCTGCTTTTCCTGATTTTATCAATATTCAGTGAAATATTACAGTCCTTGCTTCATTGAGGGAAGGTGAGAAGCAGAAAGAGAAGCTACTTGGCATATGACCGTAAGTGAAAATCACAAATGAGTGATCATGTGATGTACAATGGAACTGGCAAGCAGAGCAGAATCCTGACAGTGAATATGTTAGAGTAGGTGCACACGGTCAGTAAATGCTGCGGGTTGGACGCTGCGTACGTCTGTAGCGTCTAACCCGCAGTATCCAGATGTTACAGCATAGTGGATGGGATTTCAAGAAATCCCTTGTTCACTATGCGTCCAGGGACGCCCTCAGCTCACCTGCGGAGACGGACATGCAGAGCGTCTTTCCAGGCCACAGCATGTCAATATATCTTGCAGAGACGCGAGTCTCCACAAGATAAATTTCACCCATGTAATGCACTGGACGCGGTGATTCCGCACGGTTCAATGAACACATATGGATTCACCTACATCCAAAGCGCTGCCAATTACTGACCATGTGCACCTATCCTTAGTGGCATGATAGAGGGTAAAATGTTATCATTAACACTCCTAACATAAATACAGATGTTCACTGTGACTTTACAGGTTGTCATTCATGCTCATGACCAGGGTTTATTTTAGGTTTTCTGTCCTTTTTGTAATTATTGCTTCTAAATTAATTTAGCTATTTTTTTATGAATAAAAATTTGATATTTTAATAAATTGCATAGTGCTCTATTTTTTTGTGGTTGATAAATACAGACGTAATAAGTAACCCTTAACTGGTCAGATGTCATAATACTTTATTAACAAAGCCAATTTTTGACAAGTTATGGATTGTTATACAGTACAGACCAAAAGTTTGGACACACCTTGCTGTTTGCACTTTTTTATGTATATATATATTCATTGCATTTAAGGGACTTCTTAGGGCATGTGCACACGTTGTGGATTTGCCTGCGTTTCCGCAGCGGTTTTTGCCATGCGGTTCCGCTGCAGTTCCGCAGGCAGGGCACTGTGTAATGTAAATCTATGGAAAAAAAAAAAGCTGTGGACATGATGCGGAATTTTCCGCGCGGATTTGGTGCAGTTTTTAAACCGCAGCATGTCAATTCTTTGTGCGGATTCCGCAGCGGTTTTACACCTATTCCATTATAGGTGTAAAACCGCAGGGCAAATCCGCACAAAAACCGCGTCAAAACCGCACCTGCGTTTTCTGCCAAGAGGTGCGGATTCTGTGCGGAAAAATCCGCGGCAAATCCGCAACGTGTACACAGGCCCTTAGGATTTTTTATCCTTTTTGTTAATAGGCTGCACTATACTTATTTATATATTCATATACAAGTGGTATTTTGACATTGAAATTGTTTCATTTTGGCCCATTAGTTGCACATTATAGTCACTTGTTTATTCTTATTTTTGTACACTTCATCTCTGTGGAATTACATATTTGTTATCCACAGTAGATTTCTGCTTCCTTCAGTGACCTTTCTCATTGCATTTGTTTGCCTCCATTTTTTACATTGTTGTATTTTTAATTATATTTCAAATTAAAATATATTTTTATGGTAGCATAGCTTCTTTTTCCTTTTTGTGATGTTTCCCCTATTCCTTATTGGTCAACAGACGTTTATATTATAGCAACACTTCCCCACCTCTATGTGCCCCCTGAAGAAGCATGGCGAAACGTGCATTGGGGTGGAGGCATGCAGTCCCTGGGATCTATACGTGGCCATTGTGAATTATATCATAAGGTAAAACCTCATGTCAATATTACAATTACTGCTGCCTTCAAATATAATATATACCGTACTATTTATGACTGTTCTATCTAGGAATGGGATTATCATTTTTTTTTCTTTTGATATCCTCCCTCACACTTTCTGAGTCATTCATCAGTTTATCAGCTTGTATCTGTGACATCAGCCTATGAGACGTATTTTGCTATTTAATGGATTTTATTATTATTGAAAATGATATTTTAGTATTTATTCTGGTTGTCACTTCTTCTGCCCTGAGTATTATATACACTCAGGACAATTTTATTTATTTATAGAATATACCGTATATACTCGAGTATAAGCCGACCTGAGTATAAGCCGAGGCCCCTAATTTTGCCACGGAAAACTGGGTAAGCTTATTGACTCGAGTATAAGCCGGGTGTACATTGGCCCTCATTCCTGTCCTGCTCTGTGTGGCTCTCCCCCCTCCCAGTATGCATGGCTCGGCTTTCCGTCCCATCCTTCTTTCTATGGCTCAGCTCCTTGTCCTCCCCGTCCTCCTCAGTGATCCACCGTCCTGTTCCTCTATGCTCCCCGCGTCCTGCTCTGTGCTTCCACGTCCTCCCCTGTGCTCCCCCATCCTCCTCTGTGCTCCCCCCGTCCTGCTCTGTGCTTCCCCGTCCTCTTCTGCGCTTCCCCGTCCTCCTCTTTGTTCCACCCGTCCTGCTCTGTTCTTCCCCGTCCTCCTCTGTGCTCCCCCGTTCTCCTCTGTGCTCCCCGTCCTGCTCTGTGCTCCCCCGTCCTGCTCCGTGCTCCCCCCGTCCTGCTCCGTGCTCCCCCCGTCCTGCTCTGTGCTCCCCCCGTCCTGCTCAGTACTCCCCAGTCCTGCTCTGTGCTCCCCCATCCTGCTCTGTGCTCCCCCGTCCTGCTCAGTGCTCCCCCCGTCCTGCTCTGTGCTCCCCCGTCCTGCTCCGTGCTCCCCCCGTCCTGCTCAGTGCTCCCCCCGTCCTGCTCCGTGCTCCCCCCATCCTGCTCCGTGCTCCCCCGTCCTGCTCCGTGCTCCCCCCGTCCTGCTCCGTGCTCCCCCGTCCTGCTCTGTGCTCCCCCCCTCCACTCCCATAGGCATGGCGTCCATATTCATGGCCTTAATGAGCGGTACCACGTGACCGCTCAGCACAGGAAAGCGTCAGGAAGCCGGGACAACGGAAGATTGCAGGGGACGGTCAGCGATTGCAACAGGAAGGTGAGTATGATGTCCCAGCCACCGTCTCCTGCCTCCGCACCCCCTCCCTCGCTGGTTTCTGCAAAATGACTCGTGTATAAGCCAAGGGGGCATCTTCAGCACAAAAAAATGTGCTGAAAATCTCGGCTTATAAACAAGTATATACGGTACTTGTAGAATTGAGGTACCAAGTTTTGTCAGGAGGTGGCGGTCAATTTTATCTTTTGTTCTGATACAGTAAAGATGTATATCTTCGTACCGTGTTAGCCAGTAGATAGAAAAATATTTAGACTTGAGAGTCCTCAGTGGTTGATACCTTTTAATGGCTAACTGAAAAGATGGTAACAAATTGCAAGCTTTCGAGACTACTCAGGTCTCTTCATCAGGCTGAACTAATACAAAATCTTCAGATTTTGTATTAGTTCAGCCTGATGAAGAGACCTGAGTAGTCTCGAAAGCTTGCAATTTGTTACCATCTTTTCAGTTAGCCATTAAAAGGTATCAACCACTGAGGACTCTCAACTCTAAATCTTTTGTTCTGTACATTTGGGGGTAATGACTGCCATAGTAAGCTTGGCCTTCTTCCATCAGAATAAGGGTATGTGTATACATTGACTATGTGCAACAGAAAACTCTGCACCAAAAAACACGTCTCTTGGCAGGAAAAACGCAGAGGAAAATATGCACTTTTTTAACGCGTTTTTGCATGCGCTTGTCCCCTTTTCATTTGATTGGATGAAAAATGCAGCAAAAATATGAAAAGGGTATATATGCACATATTGAGTATCTGCGCCAAACACACATTGCTTGGAAGGAAAAATGTTGCATAAAAGACTGCATGTTTTTTCTTTACATTTTTTGTCGCAGTTTTTGCATTTGTTTTTTTCCCTATTCATTTGAATGGATGCAAACCACTGAACGAATTAACTTGCTGCAAATTTGAAAGTGCTTCATATCTGCATGTAAAAAAAAATAAGCAGCGCATGCATGAGATGGCACAAATACAGTATGTTTGGTGCAGAGATTTCTACTGCAAATACTTAATGTGGGCTGCTTTTACTTCATATGCAATGAAGGCTTACAAATTGTGACTTTTGGCACTTTTATGCCAGTAGAAGCAGCTCCGTCAAAAGGGCAGAGCTGGGGAGAAGCTGGGGTAGGACAGGAAATGGATATAGATAGATAGAGATAGATAGATAGATAGATAGATAGATAGATAGATAGATAGATAGATAGATAGATAGATAGATAGATAGATAGATAGATAGATAGTGAAGGGAAATACATGTCACTGCGCATACTCCAATCAGTGATGTAAAACCAGAGTGTTTTTGCCTCCAGCACGCTAACATCTAAGAGGGTTAATAGGTACCTATGTTATGGGCTGGTTTTAGTGGACCTTCATAGAGCAGGTGGTCCACATATCTCCATCTGCAGAGTCCTGACAGTGTAATGTATGTAGTACAGTTCATATAGCGTCTTGTGCTTGGGTGCGATGAAAACACAGGAGTCACAGGTTTGATATAGAAAAGTCCTGTATTACTTCATACAAGTTGGCAGAAATAGTCACACAGTTTGCAGACACAGAAGCAGGAGACACAGCAGGCCAGAGTAATCCAAGCTCAGCAATCACTCTCCAATACAGATTCAGGATCTTCTTCTCTGTTACCGTAAGTCCATGCAAACGTGGGTCTTTCAAAGAGCAGGGTTCAGAGTCCACAAGTGCTTCAGAGTTCCTCAGTAGGAATAGCTGGAGTACAAGGTCCAAGGCTTACAGGAGTCAAGTCACAGGTTCACTGCAGGTTAGATTCTGAAGCAATGATTGCTCAGCTGTGGCTGCTTAAGAAGCAAAGGAGAGAATCAGGGCGGGAACATGCAAGCTGGAAACTCCATTTTGACTGAGGGCAAGATAGCTGCAGCAAGACAGAAAGTAAAATGGCTGACGAACAAACTGAGTTTCAGGAATATATACATAGAACCTTACATTACTCCCCCCTTAAGGACAACCTCCGGATGACCTCAGACCAGGCTTGTGTGGGTACCTCTGATGAAACTGACGGAGCAAGCGAGGAGCATTAACGTTATTGACCGGTTCCCATGAGTTGTCCTCCACTGGGTAGCCCTGCCATTTAATCAGATATTGTAACTGATTTCTATACAACCTGGAATCTAAAATCCTTTCCACCACAAATTCTTCCTGACCATCGACTAGCACTGGGTCAGGGCAAGGAGAGGAACGTCCAGGAAACGTATTGGGTGTCGCAGCCTTTAGTAGGGATACATGAAAGACAGGGTGGATTCTCATAGTTCTGGGCAGTTGAAGACGACAAGCAACGGCACTTATAATTTTACTGATTTTATAGGGTCCAATGTACTTATGTCCCAACTTAGACGATGGAATCCTTAACTTAAGATTTCTGGTTGACAGCCAGACCAAGTCTCCTACCTTGAAAGCTGGTGCAGGTTTACGAAATTTATCTGCTGCTTTCTTGTACCTTTCTTGAGCCGATTCCAGATTTTCCTTTAGAAGATCCATATTCTTCTGTAAAGACGTGATTCTTTCAGCCACTGCTGGTAAAGGCGTTTCTATGGGAAATCGTGGTAGAATGTTAGGATGATAACCTAGATTAGAGTAAAAAGGAGACTGTTTAGTGGAGGCACTCTGAGAGTTGTTATACGAGAACTCAGCTAATGGAAGTAGATCCACCCAATCATCCTGTAGGTGGCAGATAAAGCAGCGGAGATACTGCTCCAGGGTTTGATTGGTTCGTTCGGTCTGTCCATTAGTCTGGGGATGAAAAGCAGAAGAAAGGTTTACTTTAATGTCCAATGCTGCACAGAAATTTTGCCAAAACCTAGAAGTGAATTGCACCCCTCGATCCGAAATAACCTCATCCGGTACTCCATGTAAGCGAAACACATCTTTAATCATCAAATCTGATGTCTGTTTTGCAGTGGGTAAGCCGACACAAGGGATAAAATGAGCTGCCTTTGTTAGACGGTCAACCACCACTAGAATGGTGTTCTTCCCCTGAGAGGTTGGTAACTCCACAATGAAGTCCATAGAAATGGATCCCCACGGGCGGGACGGGGTGGGAAGAGGCTGTAACAGACCAGTTGGTGAGGAGCGAGGTGTTTTGCATCTTGCACAGACCTCACATGAAGTGACATAATTCAAAACATCCTTCCTGCAAGTGGGCCACCAAAAGAAACGAGAAAGAAATTCCTGTGTCTTTAGAATTCCTCTATGCCCAGCTATCTTGGAATCGTGAATGAGTTGCAATACTCTTAATCTGACTGTTTCAGGAATATACAGACGTTGTCCCTGAATCCACACACCATTCTTAAAGACAAGACTTACGTCCCTTGGGGGTTGTGCCAAAAAGGAATCCGCATGGTATGCTTCCTTGATGTCCTTAAGTAGGTCTTGATTATGAATTACTCCTAGGAATCTAGAGTCAGGAAGAATAGTCTTAGGAGGAGTAATTGGACGAGTCTCTGCTGAGTAAATCCTAGAGAGTGCATCAGCCTTTCCATTGCGCGATCCTGGTCTATAAGAGATGATAAAATTAAATTGGTTTAAGAAAAGAATCTGTGTCGACCCGCCACCACAATTGTGGGTTACCAGGGCAATGGGGTACTCAGAGCCGAGCCCATGGAAGTCTATGGGGTTTTTGTCACAGGTAGCTGTGGCTCGGTCCGTGGCCCTGGCGGTCTGGCGTATGTTAGGGATATATTTACAGGGGATAGATTTATATACAGTTCGTGACGCCACCTGTAGTATTCTGGTAATTTGTACCAGCGCTGCTGTAGATCTCTGAGGGGATGGTGATGCAGCTAGATGTCAGGTCCCCTACAGGTGGGACTCTTCCCTCAAAGTCTATGAAGTTAGTGTAGTCGGGTGCAGATAAATAACACAGTCTCACACGGTCAGCGTCTTTCCATACCTTTACTTGTAAGATGTTCAGGCAGGTCCCAGGGAGGCTGATCCAAGGAGAGTGTATCTTGAGACAGCAGCTGGACAAGTTAGGGGCCTCCTTTACTTTCAACACAATGAGTACAACCAGCCTGAAGCGTAGTTCCCTCAATAACTCCAGCTAATCCATAGCTGTACTGCCCAGTCAGTTTTGTGGTAGGGGCCTTCCTGCGAGAGAGCTGAATTCCTATCTTGCTGATCAGGCTCAAAGTCTTCACTCCCCTGACCCCAGTTACGTACTGACTATATGGGGCTGTTTGCCGCGACCTAAGGTCCGGTAAATCCTGGTTTTCTTACCACTATGCTTGAAGCTAATAGTGATCCTTCGGTCCCCAGTGACCGGTTGCAATGTGCAGGACTTCTTCAATCCAAAAGCACTATTCCAATAAACTTTCCACTGTGCCTTTCGCCTTGTCCTCGCTGGTAGCATAAGCACTCACACTTGCATAAAGTCGGGTAGTTACTTCCTTCATTCACTTCCTTCAGAGCTAGTTACAGATTCTCAGTTATCAATAGGCAGGAGCACGTCTCTGAACCTTTCACTGTCCTTTAGACAGGTGACTGAAGTCTTTCTGCACTAAGCTTCTTCTTTCTTTCAATGTATTCAGGTGAGGTACAGCTCTGACTAGGCTGAGGTGAATTAGACCACCTGTACTAGACTCCACTTTCCGAACTGATGATAGAGCAATCTGGACTGCTTCCCCCCTCCAGCTAGACTCCAGACGTCTGCTCTGTCCGAAGACAGGAAACACACTCCTAAAATCACTCAACACACATACACCTTGACCACTCCCTAACAAGTAAACTACACTACCCTAAGGGTGTGTCTAGTGTATGTTGAGTGAATGGTTATTTAGCATTAAACTGCTGTCTCGCCACACACTCTCCAGGGTACTGCGTGTGCCTAACACCAGGGCTACACATTCCCCCATGGTAAAAGACAGCACTCCCGGGCTGTAAAATACAAAAGAGACATTTTGTTTATGCATGAAAACATTAAACAATAACATTAATTCGTCCCATCCGGGAGGTGAGGATATCTTGAACGTTGCGAACAATATAGAAAAAATACAAATATTAAATAGCATTCAATAAATATACAGTATTCTTGTGAAGGACCCGCACCAAACCTTCAACGTGGGTCCTGGGTGGGCTGCAGGACATCCGAATGCAGACCTCACTCAGTGCCACACCACACGGGTTTTGTTTTCAGAGGTAGTTGTGCTGGTTTATGTAAAACCAAGATAAAGCACCAAAGCGCAACTATGTACAAATAAGTTCTGGGCTGGCACAGTCCTCAACCTCAAAGTCCATTGTAAAACAAAGACACAAATATAATATCACATTATAGTGCAAACTTTTCTGGTTACCCAGCCGGGCATTCTACTGTTAGAAATATATATATGCATTATATACGTTATACTCTTCAACTTGTGCAAAAATTTGTAAAACATTTCTGAAACTTTCTACAATATTACTTATGGTAGACCCTATATGGATCTCACCGATTCTTCTTTACTATTTATTCATTTTCAAATACACTTTCCACCCCTGGGGCTGGAACAATGCAATGGGCCCTAGATCCCAGGACTAGCAAATCATGCGCTGCGATTAGGGTCTGTGTCGCCACAGTTCTCGTGCGAACCTCTAGGGGCGCAACGGGTACATTCTCCTCACGAGACACCGATTGCGTTTCAATCACAGTTAACGATATGGACCGTGTCATGGATTGCGATTGAGACTGGGTCGCTAGTTGCGATGTAGATATTGCTTTAATTTGCGATGAACTTGCAGGGGGCGATGCTGGGGCACGGCCGGATACTGCTTGAGCTGGAGACGGGGACGCTGCGGTAGTGGTGACGTTACCTGCGTCAGGGACGGGGTCACGGACGATGGTGACGTTAAGGGCATACCATCCCTTCATTCCCCAGTGCCGTGTGTACGTGACGATGTCTCCATTTACTAAGTCCCTCCCGGGATGGCCTTGCGGTAGGTGGGATTCTACGTCACGCCTGCTGACAAAGACCCCTGGGTAGAGGCCCGGTTCACGGATGAAGCCCCAGCCCTTCCGGGCTGGAACTCAGTCACACACCCCTGCCGCCGCGGTTCCCTCAGGGTACCTTTCTCTCTCCGGACACTCTCCTTGTCCGCGATCAGCTCTGCATGTTGTCGCTGACGGTTCCGCTGAGCTTCCCGCTCTTCCTCCTGCTGGCGTTTCTGCTTCTCCTCACGACGCTGCCACTCATGTTCCCACTGGGCGGTATAGGCGACGTCATCCAGGCGCGCCATCTCGTCCCAGTCGACGTCTGGTAATGACGGACAGGACCCCTCCGGTGTCCCTGTCGGGGACCGATCATCTGCTGCGGCCTCCTGGCCGGGCGGGCGTTCCGGAACTGGCGGTACCTCCTCAACCTCCTTCGCCTCCACCGCTTCACCGGTGGGATCAGGATCGGTACTTTCGGGGGCAGCCTCCGGTTGCTCCTTCGCCTTGGGCAGCAGAATCTTCGGTAACTCGAATCGTGGGGGGTCGTTGAGGGGAGAGATCACCGTGTCCCACAGCCGCCGCTGCTCCAGGGTACGCCGACGTCTCTCGATCTCTTCAAATCCAGGTTAGTGCTGGACCATCTTCTTCAGGCGTGCATTTTCTTCTTTTGTCTCTAGCAACGCCTGCTGCAGGTGCAGGAGCACGCATAACTCCGGTGCTGGTGGCAGCTTGGCTGGGGCACGGGGCCTGCCTTCCTCCGCTTCCCTGCTCGGCTGCACACGTCCTGCTTCCATGATGTTCCAGAAGATTCTTTCTTCTTCCTCCAGAGACATCCGGTCTCTTCCGTGGAGGCGGGGTTTGCGTCTCCTCCTCCTCGCAGGGAAGGTGAAGAGGAGGCGGACCTCCTTTGCTGTAGGGCAGGATCGCATATTGTAATAGCACTTTGAGAGGGCAGGCATTTTCTTCGCGCCACTGGGGGGTACACGCCCACGAAGGTACGCCCACCTTCTCCAGCGCCTGAGGGCGCGAATATGGCGACAAAAATGGCGATTTTGGCGCCAAAAGTGCAAACAGTCCTTTTTCACAAAAACAATTCCTTAGGCACACAGGGCTCGCAATTCTGCGAGTTTCGCATCCTGTTCGTGACGCCAAATTTGTGTCGACCCGCCACCACAATTGTGGGTTACCAGGGCAATGGGGTACTCAGAGCCGAGCCCATGGAAGTCTATGGGGTTTTTGTCACAGGTAGCTGTGGCTCGGTCCGTGGCCCTGGCGGTCTGGCGTATGTTAGGGATATATTTACAGGGGATAGATTTATATACAGTTCGTGACGCCACCTGTAGTATTCTGGTAATTTGTACCAGCGCTGCTGTAGATCTCTGAGGGGATGGTGATGCAGCTAGATGTCAGGTCCCCTACAGGTGGGACTCTTCCCTCAAAGTCTATGAAGTTAGTGTAGTCGGGTGCAGATAAATAACACAGTCTCACACGGTCAGCGTCTTTCCATACCTTTACTTGTAAGATGTTCAGGCAGGTCCCAGGGAGGCTGATCCAAGGAGAGTGTATCTTGAGACAGCAGCTGGACAAGTTAGGGGCCTCCTTTACTTTCAACACAATGAGTACAACCAGCCTGAAGCGTAGTTCCCTCAATAACTCCAGCTAATCCATAGCTGTACTGCCCAGTCAGTTTTGTGGTAGGGGCCTTCCTGCGAGAGAGCTGAATTCCTATCTTGCTGATCAGGCTCAAAGTCTTCACTCCCCCTGACCCCAGTTACGTACTGACTATATGGGGCTGTTTGCCGCGACCTAAGGTCCGGTAAATCCCTGGTTTTCTTACCACTATGCTTGAAGCTAATAGTGATCCTTCGGTCCCCAGTGACCGGTTGCAATGTGCAGGACTTCTTCAATCCAAAAGCACTATTCCAATAAACTTTCCACTGTGCCTTTCGCCTTGTCCTCGCTGGTAGCATAAGCACTCACACTTGCATAAAGTCGGGTAGTTACTTCCTTCATTCACTTCCTTCAGAGCTAGTTACAGATTCTCAGTTATCAATAGGCAGGAGCACGTCTCTGAACCTTTCACTGTCCTTTAGACAGGTGACTGAAGTCTTTCTGCACTAAGCTTCTTCTTTCTTTCAATGTATTCAGGTGAGGTACAGCTCTGACTAGGCTGAGGTGAATTAGACCACCTGTACTAGACTCCACTTTCCGAACTGATGATAGAGCAATCTGGACTGCTTCCCCCCTCCAGCTAGACTCCAGACGTCTGCTCTGTCCGAAGACAGGAAACACACTCCTAAAATCACTCAACACACATACACCTTGACCACTCCCTAACAAGTAAACTACACTACCCTAAGGGTGTGTCTAGTGTATGTTGAGTGAATGGTTATTTAGCATTAAACTGCTGTCTCGCCACACACTCTCCAGGGTACTGCGTGTGCCTAACACCAGGGCTACACAATTCCAGCGAGCCTGGCGAGGAGTCAGGCACTTAGCCGACCTGATAAACTCAAGGTTACGATGGTCTGTTAGGACGACTATTTGCTGTGCAGCTCCCTGAAGAAGGTGTCTCCATTCTTTGAAGGCGGCAATAATGGCCAACAACTCTCTATTGCCCACATCGTAGTTCCTCTCAGCCGAAGACAACTGCTGGGAAAAGAAGGCACAGGGATGCAAGACATTCTTCTCACCTGTTCTCTGAGAGAGTATAGCTCCAACGGCACAGTCTGAAGCATCCACCTCTATTATGAAGGCAAGCTCGGGGTTGGGATGTACTAGGATAGGTGCAGTGGTAAATTTATCTTTTAGACGGGAAAATGCTTCCTGGGCTTGGGGAGTCCAGGAAAACCTAGACTCTTCCGGGTAAGTTGAGTGATAGGTGATACTACCTCAGAGAAATTTCTAATGAAACGTCTATAGAAGTTGGCAAACCCGATGAAGCGCTGTACCTCCTTCACATTTCTAGGACTTGGCCAATCCTTGATGGCTTGGGTTTTGCTTCCATCCATACTAATTCCTTGTGTAGACAGTACATACCCCAGAAATTGAATTTCGGTCCTATGGAATTCACACTTTTCAAGTTTGATGTAAAGATGATTTTGTCTTAGACGTTCCAAGACCATTCTCACATGTCCATGATGTTCCTCTGTGGAGTTAGAAAAAATTAGAATATCATCCAAATAAATTACCACGAATGTATCTAGGAGATCCCTGAAGATGTCATTCACCAAGTGTTGGAAAGTGGCTGGGGCGGTACTCAGACCAAAAGGCATAACTAGATATTCAAAGTGTCCATAGCGTGACCTGAATGCAGTCTTCCATTCATCCCCAGGTCTAATACGGACTAAGTTATAGGCCCCACGAAGATCTAGTTTAGAAAAAATTTTGGCATGTCGCACTCTCTCCAATAACTCAGGGATTAAAGGCAATGGATAACGGTTTCTAATAGTAACCTTATTGAGTTCCCTATAGTCTACGCATGGTCTCAGAGATCCATCTTTCTTCTTTACAAAGAAGATGGGTGCACCTGCAGGAGATGAAGAGGGGCGTATGAAGCCCTTGGCTAGATTTTCATCTATGTAATCCTTTAAAGCCTTTAGCTCGGGCCCCGCCAGGGGGTAGATCTTACCAAAAGGTATCTCTACTCCAGGCAATAATTCAATTGGACAATCATATGGACGGTGAGGAGGAAGCTGGTCAGCGTTCTTCTTGTCACATAAATCCACATAGTCCTGGTATACAGCTGGTAGTTCAGGGACTGACATGATTCCTTTAGGAACAGAGCAAGCTGAAACTTTTGGACTCATCTGTTTCTCTGGAAAGTGTAATTCCTTGGTCTCTCAGTTAATGGTAGGATTCTGAGCCTGCAGCCATGGTAGCCCTAGAATAATGGGAAAGTGGGGAGAAGAGATAAGCATAAAGGACAGTTTCTCTTGATGATCTTTACCCATAAGAACCCTCAAAGGCTCTGTTTCTTGATCCACTGGTCCAGAGGTCAGCAGGGAGCCATCCACAGTTTCCATCTGTACTGGAGTAGCCTTCTTCACTGAACGTATTCCCTGTTTCAGAGCAAAGGAGACATCCATAAAATTTCCACTTGCCCCTGAGTCGATCATAGCAGAGCTAGACACCCAAGCTGAGTCAACCCAGAGTTTGATGGAAAGAAAGCAATGAGAATTGTTTTTCTTACAACTCAGCTGGGACACCGCTGAGGAAACTTGAAAAATGGCAGCGTTTACACAGTCAACGTCCTCAGAGGTAACGGAGTTTAAGTCCGAGAAATCAAGATCTGTTGCTGCAGATCTCTCTGGAGCCTGAGGCTCGGACCTGACAGATCCCCTCTCGCAACACTCACAATGAATGAGTGTTGCAGTAGTCTTATGAGAACGGCTGGGGCAGTTTATAATGAAGTGCCCTGACTTACCACAATAGAAACATAGATTCTCCTTAAAACGATGTTCCTTGCGTGCATCACTAACCCGTCGTTGTAAAGAGTCTACCTGCATGGGTTCAGGTTCAGGTTCCCGTGTAATCCTACTCAAAGGTTCCTTAGCTGGAGAGGAAGGTAGGAAAAGGTTAGTACGATTGCTTTCGAACCATCTCTCTTGCCTGCGTTCAGTCAGACGAGTATCAATACGGATGCAGTAGTTAATAAAGTCACCTAACGCAGTGGGAGGGTCGGCACGAGCAAGTTCATCCTTAATCAGTGGAGATAACCCCTTTCGAAAAATAGATTTTTTGGCGGAACTGTCCCAGGTGGTATCAAGGGCCCATCTCCTGAAATCCAAGGCATATTCAGCTACCGAGTGCTTACCTTGGCGCAAAGCTAACATGGCTGCTTCAGCTGTTGCACCTCGATTGGGGTCATCAAACACCTGCCCCATGGCTGAAATAAAATCATCAAGGTGATTCAAACAATCATCCTCAGTCTCAATCAGAGGGTTTGCCCACATTAAAGCCTTGTTGGTAAGCAACATAATTATAGTTAGCACCTTAGATCGTTCAGTGGGAAATTGTGAAGCATGTGCAGAAAAAAAAAGATTGCATTGATTAATAAATCCCCTGAATTTCTCACGTTCACCGCCAAAACGAAAAGGGGGCAACTTGGGAATCCCAGCACTCGGGGCTACGGCAGGAGCCTGGACTCGCCCCTCTAGAACCTCAATCCTGGCTCGCAAATCCTGGGTAGTCTGTCCAACCACTTGCAAATTGTGATTATTGAGGTCCTGTAGATTTGTAAAACGGGTCTTTATATTCTGCAAATCTGCAAGGATATTATCAGTCACTCCGCAAAGTTCCTTTATGCGGGCCTCCATTTTCCAGATCTTTTAAGACAGGATTACTGGAAGAAGAGGAGAGAAAAAAAAACAATAGTGTTCACCTGTGGCAACACTGCAGAGAGAAAAAAAAATTAAGGGAACTGCTCACCTGGAATGGTTGTGAGAAGTCACAACCACTATCATCACAGAAAGTTTCAACCAGACATCTAATATCCAGAGTTACAGCAGACAAAAAAAAAAAAAAAGAAAGGAAAAAAAAAAAAAACAATAGTGTTTACCTGTGGTAACACTGCAAAAAAGAAAAAACTTAAGGGAATTGCTCACCTGGAATGGTTGTGAGAAGTCACAACCACTGTCATCACAGAAAGTACAACCGGACGTCTGATATCCACAGTACAGCAGACACAGCCTTCCAGACCCAGCAGACACTAACGTTTTGGCTTCAGAATCTTGTAATGTATGTAGTACAGTTCATATAGCGTCTTGTGCTTGGGTGCGATGAAAACACAGGAGTCACAGGTTTGATATAGAAAAGTCCGGTATTACTTCATACAAGTTGGCAGAAATAGTCACACAGTTTGCAGACACAGAAACAGGAGACACAGCAGGCCAGAGTAATCCAAGCTCAGCAATCACTCTCCAATACAGATTCAGGATCTTCTTCTCTGTTACCGTAAGTCCATGCAAACGTGGGTCTTTCAAAGAGCAGGGTTCAGAGTCCACAAGTGCTTCAGAGTTCCTCAGTAGGAATAGCTGGAGTACAAGGTCCCAGGCTTACAGGAGTCAAGTCACAGGTTCACTGCAGGCTAGATTCTGAAGCACTGATTGCTCAGCTGTGGCTGCTTAAGAAGCAAAGGAGAGAATCAGGACGGGAACATGCAAGCTGGAAACTCCATTTTGACTGAGGGCAAGATAGCTGCAGCAAGACAGAAAGTAAAATGGCTGACGAACAAACTGAGTTTCAGGAATATATACATAGAACCTTACAGACAGGACCTGTGTGGGGTCAAGGTCACGTGACCATCACATGGGATGTTAAATACCTGGACATGAGAGTCAGGCAGTGTTGTCTCTTTGGAGAGCAGGAACTCCCACATAGCTCCAGGAAAGCTAAGGACTGTGCGGGATAACTGCAGGTGAACCCTGCAGGGCATGGACTCATATGGACTGTGTTTTGTTTGTTTTACCATTATGCCAGCAGGGCTCTATAATAATATAAATAATAATCTTTATTTATATAGCGCCAACATATTCCGCAGCGCTTTACAGTTAGAAAAGGGCGGACACCTGGATGTTCGGATCTGACGGGTTCGACCAGTTTCAAAAAGTTCGGGTTAGGGTACCAGAACAGTACCGGGACCCAAACCCAGACCCCATTCACTTGAATAGTGGGCCCAAACATCCAGTGTCTGCCAAGTTGTCATGTGCATGGCAGCGCGGCAAACACTGCCACTGATCGGCAGTGAAATCAATTCCACCGGTCAGAGAGCCGTGGTTCCCACACTGTTAAAAGACAGCATGAGCGCTCAGCTGTGATCAAAGGCATAAAGTTTACCTCCGGTCACTGGTGTCAGCTGATGGGACTACAGCTCCCATCATCCAACACTTGTTGACGCTAATAACAGCGAGAGCAGGAGCAGCTGATGGGCGTAATCATCAGTCGTTCCTGCGCTGTAAATAAATTTTTTTAAAAAATGGCGTGCATTCCTCTGTATTTTTGATAACCAGCTAGACAAAACTCACAGCTTGGGGCCTGCAACCCTCAGCTGTCGGCTTTAGCAAGGCTGGTTATCAAGAATAGAGGGTACCCACGCTGTTTTTTTAAATTATTTAAATAAATGATTAAAAAAAGGCATGGTGTCCCCTCCTTTTTTTGACAACCAGCCTTGCTAAAGCAGGCAGCTGGGGGCTGATATTCTCAGGCTGGTAAGGGGCCATGGATATTGGCTCCTCCAGCCTAAAAATAGCAGCAGCCTGCAGCTGCCCAGAAAAGGCACATCTATTAGATTAGCCCATTCTGGTGCTTTGCCCGACTCTTCCCACTTGCCCTGTAGCAGTATTTTTAGGTTGGGGGGCCAATATCCATGGCCCTTTACCAGCCTGAGGATACCAGCCCCCAGCTGTCTGCTTTAGCAAGACTGGTTGTCAAAAATGGGGTGAACCCACTCCATTTTTTTATTATTTATTTAAATAATTTAAAAAAAAACAGAGTGGGCTCCCCTCGCTTCTTGATAACCATCCTTGCTGAAGCTGTGAGTTTTGCCTGACTGGTTATCAAAAATATAAAGGAACCGATGCCGGGGTTTTTTTTATTATTTATTTAGTAAACCTTAGTTACAGGTTAGTAAGGTTTCGATGTGAGGTGGGGTAGGGGTTGAGGTTGGGGGATGGTGGACCAGGGTAGGGGGAGATTTTCACTGAAATTAGTAGCAGTAGAAAGAGCGTTTAGTTTTTGTAAATGTGACAAGTTTTTTTGTGCAATGTCTTTGGGCAAGATGGCCTGAGGTTTATCAGAAAGGTGAGAAGTGCATGTGAGCTATACATGGGAGAGGGAAGTAGACAGGGGCTGATGTGTATGAGTGGTGATGGAGAGGAGATAGGGCAGTGAATGTGGATGGCAAGGGCACACAGGAGGATACAAAAGAAACATCATGGTTAAAAGGGAGAACATAGTGTGTGTTACCTGTCTCCTGCCCTGACTAACTCCCATTGATTAACTGCTTCTTCTGAATACTTCGCTACAGGGATCCTTTCCTGAAGGGATGGATGCATGTACCCTCTGCTTATTTTGCTAAACCCTGCCAAGGTTTATTTTATCTACAATAAACCAGCAGGTGATTCTCTACCAGAACCGTTCCTGGGTCTACCTGGGAAAGCAGCTGAGTGTGTGAACCCTCACAATAGATAGATAATAGATAGATAAATAATAGATAGATAGATAATAGATAGATACTGGAGATAGATAATCAATAGATAAATAGATGACAGACACTGAAGATAGTTTAGTCTTCATTCCAGGTAGACCTACAATTCAGCTTTAGATTGCTTTAGTGGGGGAACTAGTGGTGCGACCATTTATCCAAAGTGCCCCTGGAGCCATTTTCTAACATGACAACATTAGGCTGCATGTTGCTCGTACTACTGTGAGCCTAAACATGCTACCATGGCTGCAGCTTCTCAAGACTTGTCTCCCATCGAGCACACCTGGGATGTTAGTTGGCAGTTGCCAGAAGCCGGTCTTAAGGATTTGCGCCAACTGCATTTAGATGAGTATTTCTGCGAGTGACCCTCATACTCCAGACTGAATAGATTGAGATACTTTTTTTTTTTTTTTTCATCATTTGCATATCTTTAACACTTCTATCCACTGTGGAATTTTATAATTTTCCTTCTTGCTGTTGCAATTTCATTGTTGAGGAGTGTATATTTACCCTACTCACCCACCATCTTCATTACAGCCAAAAAAATACATTGAAATTGCATCCAAAATGATGAACTCCTATAATGGCATCACAAAATGGACGTCTCATGTAATCTTACTGGATGTCCCCCTCCTTAGTTTGTCCTGTGGGCTAAAAGAAGGTAAGACGTGGTAATCACGGTAAGATGGCTTACAGTGTGTTGATTTCTAGCCGTGTCCCTGGCACCTGTACATCAGCGTAATTGACACCTGTTCCTAATTTACTTTGAGAAGAATAAAATCCCCATCAGATCCTCAGTATAATAAACCGCTGGCTGCTTCTTATTACTCCGATTTACATAACGGAGTGGCTGGCGGTTAATTAGCATCTCAGGAAGTTTGTCAAACTTGTAATTCCGAGCATGCATCTATGTGACTTTACACTTTCCATTAGCGGAGGGAGCTCTACAACACAAAGGAGTCCCTCGGGTCTCCTTCATTCCTCGCTTTCTTACAGAATGACTTTTTAAAGTGCCACAAAATGGATTTATGTGGAGAATTAATTCCGTCTTCATTCATATTTTACGGTAGGTTGAATGAGTTTCACCATAACGCCAATGATGGATTTCAATGTTGACAAACTTTCAGATCGGGTCACGATTGTGGCAACAATAATTAGACTTGGGTTAAGACGGCGGCAATAAATTTGCCTTCATACCTCTACTTTAAACAGACGAAATCACAAAAGTCTGGCACTAAAGAATAGAAATATGGTATAATACCGCACCTTCTTCATATTCACACACTCGGTAAATATGATCATTGCCACAGTTTCGTAAATTTGATTTTTGACCAGTAACTTCACCATGGGTCATTGCTTCCTTTAAAACCTGGGCTATTTCCTTATTTTGCACAGTGGCCAGCATTGTGTCACTTAGTGATTCAGTGTAAAGCTATAGAAACGGTTTTTAATACCTTGGACATGTGTAAAGTGACCGCGAGCGGTAACCATGGCCGAGCTGCTGCTCCTCACCGCCGTGGCTCTTTACGGCAAAACCATGTTCCAGTTACGGTGTGCTGTCAGGTGCGGGGTGCATAACGCTCACTTGTAGGCCGCAGGCCTCTGCTGTCTACAGGCTTCCATCTTCATGAGCCGCTGCACACAATTCAGGTGACACCAAGTTCATTTTAAAGGGAAGCTGTCAGCAGGATTGTGCTCAGTAACCTACAGACAGTGTCAGGTCGGCGCCGTTATACTGATTACACTGATACCTTGGTTGATAAAATCCATCTTGTGGTTGTTTCATCTTTATTTTCAGTTTTGTGTTAACGATATGCTCGTGCTCCGGAGGGGCCTGTGGGGGTCTTCATGTGGTACTCTGATTAGGTATTCATAATGCAGCCTGCTGACAGGTCACTGATCCCTCACTGACCTGCCCCTTAGTTTGCATGTACATTTACATGTACTTACTGGGAAAAAAAAACCCTGTCACAGGCATGCACCCTGTGGCCCCTGCGCTGCAGCATAATCGCATATGTACTGTGTTTATAATTAATATTGTTGAGGTTATCCTGATAGTAAAAAAAAAATCAGTTTGAAAATGGCATCCACCGCGTCTGAGTAGTAGCAGCTATCGGTGTATATAGCGGTAATCCGATAGCCGCTATCACACATGTTCTGCTAGAGAAAAAAAATCCTCCTCCAAGATGGCGCCGCCAGCACCTGCACAGTAGCAGCTATTGGCGATTGCCTGACATGCACAACCCTCTGACTCCAGTCACTCTTCAGGGCTCTTGGTGTCGACAGGGATGACTAGGCCTCATGATATTATGGGGCAATGCATATGCATATGCATATCACATAAATCCTAGTGATGGTGTAAATAAATTTGTATAACCCGATGTAACATACCAAATTAACCCCTGTCCAGATTAAACCCGGGTGTAGTTTGGACCTGGCAGGATTTTCCCCCTGGGGATAAACCTTCCTTTGGTCAAACTATACCCGGGAGTGTAAAATTGCCTAGTCCAAACTATACCCCTCCAGGCTACAATATACCTCTGCATTTTATGAGCCCTTGTAGATTATATAGCTTTAGATGCCATTTTTTAATAGCCTAAAACTGACTTCCATGTAGTGGTAACTGGTAAGGTGTTTGTGTTGTTAAAAAGAATATATGCAATTTGACCTATGATTAAATACCATAAGGCTAAGTGCACACGTTCAGGAATGTGTGCATAATTTTCCTGAGCAAAAACAGACTTTTTTCACTGTAAAAACACGTGTTTTTTTGCGCGGATTTTGCATGTTTTTACTGCGATTTTTCCCTGAACTTTCTAGGTCAATAATATAGCGGGAATAACGCTAGAATTCCGCGAAATTAATGAACATATTGCTTCTTTTTCCGCAATGCATTTTTTTCACGGAAAAAAACGCACTATGTGCACAAAAATTGCAGAATTCATTCTAAATGATAGGATGCTTAATTCATGCGTTTTTTACGCATTTTTTGCTGCGAAAAAAACGCGAATAATCCTGAACGTGTGCACTTAGCCTGAACCACCAAATATGTTTTTTCTACTGAAATATTTAACCCTTAGGTGTCAAACAATACGGGTCAGAAAATCCAAAACATCTCCCTCCTGCATAAATCCTTGAATCTGCAGGGGGAATGAGGGACCTGGTCTATAGGTATTACTTTCAGACAACTGAAATCACCACCATGCATTACCGATGAATGATTACATACACTATGATTTTTAACGTTGTGTTTGGTGTTATATCTGTGTTTGTTAATCTCTTCTCTTAGGGACATAGTACTTCTTCCCACATACTGGAGTCCACAAGGGCACACCAGTACATAAATAACAAAATCGCATTAACGGTCTGGCGTGACGTCACATATACATCATGTTGCAATGATAATGCAAGGAGGCCAGGGTGGTAGTCGTGGCGAGGTGCTGCTGCGTCACCACACCCTGGCTCCTCACAAAGGAAACATAAAGTAGAACACGCACTTTAGGTTCTGGGGTCTCTTCTGCTTCAGCCATCCCGGCTCCAGATTCCCAGTTCTCACAAGCGAATCCAAAGTCCATGTCCATGCATGACAGTTCAACTTTACATAATAACAGGCTTCTTGACACAGATACAGCACAGTTCTTATGCAATGAATTTCCTGGAGCTTTCCCTGTTTTTCCTACAGTCTCTGCCTTGTCATGGCATTTCCTGCCTCGCTGGACAATCTCTGTCCCATCCTGGCAATCTCTGCCTCGCTGGACAATCTCTGTCCCATCTGACATTCTCTGTCTTTCCTGGCAATCTCTGCTCGCTGGACAATACTGTCTCTTCTGACATTCTCTGTCTTTCCCGGCAATCTCTTCCTCACTGGACAATCTCTGTCCCTTCTGCGGCGTCTGTGCTTTTAGGTCCACCAGCTTCCCCCCATTCCCTTGTCTGGTTTTAATAGGAAAAAGGTAAAAGGCTCGCCATCTCAGCTTTGCCTAATCCCGGTCGTAGGCCCCAGATACTCCTTGGAATGGTTACCATTTAAGATGGTGGTAACTTGCACACCGCTCAGCCTGGGATCCCTTCTTGCCTCAGCAACTTCACCCCCACGGCTTTCTGATTGCCTTTACTGCTGCATTACTACTTCCTGCCCTGGGCAGGGCTGCCCGGGTTCTGCTCACTAACCAGGAAGTCCCATCACTATATCCCACTGTTCTGTACTACACCCATCTGTAACTCCTCCCAGCCTGGAAAACCCCTTATGCTATGTTAAACTAACACTCTCATTCTCTTTCTCTAGTATGCCCCACTATTCTATGCCCACTACTGTCCTATGCTATCGCTAATCCTATACACAACATATGTCAAGTACATACACATTACTGCAACAGTAAATAAACACATTAACATTTGTAAACACTATGGAACTGCTCACATTTAATGTGAATACTGTCCAAGGAGGGGAAGCATATGACGGCCTCTGTAACCTCCTTACAATTACATCGCACCAGTCCAGCAAAATTAAAAGAAGACACAAGGGATGCCGTCAAATAGGTGGCGGTTCTCAGGGCTCCAATCTCATAGCTTCAGATTACTGACCTGGCTGCTGAGCTGGATGCTCTAGTAGTCTCATCTCTACTAGCTAATGGCATCAATGACAGGTATCACACTGTGACGTCATGAGGTCGTGAGACCTAAACAGCCCCAACAAAACAAAGGGTCAACATTGACCAGATTCAGTGAGACCTGTCCAGCAGGACTGGTGAGGGCGGCTGAGAGGTGAGTATCATGTTTATATTTCTTTACTATGCCTCACTCATCCTCTCTGCAATGTTTTGATGTCGTGAATAGGCTTTATAGACTAGGCCTCATGTACTGGGCAGGTAGGCAAGGATGGGATCTGCATGGTTCCCTTTGGCGATCCAGTACTCCCTATATTCAGTAGTATCCTTGTACTTAAGGCAAAAATACAGTTGAATAATCGAATTCTGACACGATGCTCGGTACTCCATGGTTTGCTGCTCCACCATGCTTTTACGCTGATACTTTCATGCCATTACTTACCTACACAAAAATGCTAGAGGCATGACGACATCATCATATCCCGGCTAACAAGCACAGGAGCCAGGCCTGATGTTAAGAGGTCTGACCTGAATAGCTGGATGTCATTGTGGAACCTGGAACATTTGAGTATTGAGCAGCATTGTGGAACCTGGAACATTTGAGTATTGAGTAGCATTGTGGAACCTGGAACATTGTGAGTATTGTGTGATTGAGTATTGTGCATTGTGGAACCTGGAACATTTGAGCATTAAGCAAGGGCACAGAACATATTCTGGGGGTGCAGGGGTTATTGTATTTGATAGGGAGAGCAATAATTATTATATTTATTTTTCATTGTGGTAATATATTTAATCGGGGCATATGACTTTACTTTGAGGCACAGTTCATAATAATTTTATTAAGGGTACACGGTGTAGTATACCAATTGATTTTAGGGGCAAACAATGTACTATGAAGCACTTTAGGGAACCCAGTGTGTATATTTCATTTTAGGGGTGTGATATTTTTCAGGAGGGTACATTATTTTTAGCTTTTTATTTCTGAGGACAGAGTATAGATTATTATTTATTTCAGGGGCACTGTGTTTAAGTGACATTATTATATTCATAGAGGCACAGTGTGTGGAGATAATTATAGGAGGGCACAGAATTTTTATCTTAGTATATTGAATAAGTGAAGAGCTGAAGGGCTGCAAGCTCTGTAGATGTGAGAAATAACTGGAAGAAGTCATAAGTCAATAAAAAAACATCAATCTACCAGAACTGCGCTGCTAACTACAGACCTGTCTCTAATCTTCCCTACATCTCTAAAATCCTGGAACGCTTGGTCCACTCTCATTTGATCCGCTATCTCTCAGATCACTTTCTTCTTGACCCTTTACAATCCGGATTCTGCTCTTAACATTCTACAGAAAATACCCTTACTAAAGTCTCCAATAATCTACTAACAGCTACATTTAGTGGTCACTACTCCCTGACGATTCTCCTGGGTCTCTCGGCAGCATTTGAAGCTGTGGATCACCAGCTCTTCCTCAATATGCTTTGCTCTATTGGTTTCAAGAACATTATTCTCTCCTGGTTCTTCTTCTACCTCTCTGACCACGCATTCACTGTATCTTTTGCTGGGTTTACTCCTCTTCTCTTCCTCTTACCTTTCAGGGTCCCTCAGGGTTCAGTTTTAGGTTCCATTCTCTTTTCCTTATATACTTCCCTGTGAGCACACAGCATTTAATCTTAATTATCCAGACGTCTATTTTCAGTTGGTCAAGAACCATAGATTGTTGTCATATGAGTCTTAGATGTTAATTATTGATATTTTTGAATGGCTGCCATTTGCCTGTTATATCAGCTCCTACAGGTTATTGTAGGCTATCTTTGCAAAACAGTAATGTTGGGTCATTGAACAATCAATGTTTGATAATAGGTTGATTGACCATTGTGTAGGACCCTGTGGCTTGTTGACTTTTACAAAACAGAGGAGGAGAAACCATGCAGATTGATTAAATTCTCAAACAATGAGTTAAACTCATCTCACCTTCCCCTGACCTTTGGATGATGACCTGAGCAACATAAATGGGTATAAAAAGGTATTTTCTGTCCTCCTAAAAGAATCAGAGACTCTTTACAAAACCACAGCCAGGACCACTCTACAGGACAACAGCCAGGACATCATGGCTCCATCATGAGCGACACAGGTTTGACATTATACAGGAAGCCAGCTTAGGGAACCATGGCTTCAAGGAGACATTCATAGAAACTGGGTTGTGACCCTTCTGTCTTCTAGTCATGCACCTCAGTGGACTGTCAGTTAACTAAGCTTGTCACTACCTCTTCTCTTTAGGTATCACAGGTGGCAGTAGTCAGCCCAGGAAGCCCCGGAGTCACAGCTGTCATAATCCAGGCGAGTCAGCAGAAGGGTGAAACTCTGTAATTTTGCACCATCTTGGGTATTTTGCTTGCATTTTTCTTTGTGTTATTGTCTGTTTAGTGGTTCAATAAAATATTGCCAAGTTGTTTTACCCTCACCTGTGTTGTCTGAGTAGTATTATGAGTTGCACAACCACTGCGAATTAGGGATGAGCGAACGCGAACTGTAACCTAAAGTCCGGTACTGAACCCTGAACATAGACTTTTCATAGGATGTCCGGTTTACTTTTCAGGTTCGGATGCCTTACAGAGTTTTTTGAAAGGCTGCAGCTCAGCCAATCAACAAGCTTTTAAGCTGTTTGCACTTCTGGAGCCATCGCAGCCATGCCAAGTATAGGCATGGTTGTGATTGATCAGCGCACCATGTGAGCCGGACTGCATAAATGCCAAATCATGCCAAATAAATGTCAAAAGCCCGCATCACTTTGACATTTATTTGTAGGCCAAAGAAATAATTTTTCTGAACCGCTGTGTGTTTTCTAGTAGGGTGGTAAATAAATAAATATCAGCAGCCATCTCTTTGCTATTTGTAGGCCAAGCAAATAATATTACTGTACCACTGTGTTAAGGCTAGGTTCACATTAACATTTGTGTGTGCAGCGTATTATCTGCATGTGCAAACGCATGCCAAAACGCATGCAAACGCATGCTAACACAGCGTTTTTATCCGCATCAGCTTACACATGACGCCAAAAAGAAACCCGCTATGTGTGCATGTGTTTGCATGCGTTTTGGCATGCGTTTGCGTTATTTCTGCGCATGCGTTCGATATTTCTAGGTGCTGTAATCAGTTCCTGGACATGCGCAGTCTGAAGTCCACATGCATATCGAACGCATTCATGCGCATGTCCTTGCGTACCAATGCGATCTCATAGACAGTAATGCGTTGTTTTGACGCACTCATCCGTATGCATATGACTGCGCATATTTCACAGATTTTTTACGCTTCAAAAAGTGCAACATGCTGCGTTCGCCGGACACCGGCGCACACCGCAAAACGACGCATGCGTACGCAAACGCATGTGAGCGCATGTCCCTGCGTACACCATGTTAAAGATATGTACGCATGGCGCATGCGGATCTATGCGGATCAAACGCTGCGCACAGATACGCAAATGTGAAACCAGCCTTATATGAGTAGAGTGGCAAAAAAATAAATCTACTCTTTGTATCACAAAATTTCAGGCCCCCATTGGCTCTGTGGTTACAATTTTAATCAACTTCTGTGGAGGGACTCTGCCCATGCTCTCTGGGTGGAATTTTTAATCTGCTTTTGTGGGGGTTTACTCTGCACTATGGTCTGGGTATCTGACAGTCCAGGGACTCCTAAAGTCATTGAAAATGGACTGTAACCGTTCCTTCTTTGTAAGGACCCTGGAAACATGTATGCAGTCCATAAAACTCACAGTCCTTGTTTTGTGCACCTGCACCTGCAGTCCAGCAGAAAAAGGTGCAACAGGCACAACAAAACAAAAATTAAAAATGAAAATTAAATGTTCTCAGCTGCAATAGGATCCCTTAACCTCAATGGTGTGGCTTTTAATCCCTCCGTACTCAACCACATACAGGCCTACACAAGGCTACAAGGGTGTTAAATAATGTCAACCCTCAGAAGAAGAGTCTGATATGTTGGGGTAGAGCTTTCCAGAGTAGGGGGGGATGCGCTGGAGAAAGCTTGTATGCGATTGTGGGAAGAGGAGATAAGAGGGGAGTAGAAAAGGAGATCTTGTGAGGATCAGAGGTTGTGTGCAGGTAAGTACTGGGAACGAGGTCACAGATGTATGGCGGAGACAGGTTGTGGATGGCTTTGTATGCCATAGTTAGGGTTTTGAACTGGAGTCTCTGGGTAATGGGGAGCCAGTGAAGGGATTGACAGAGAGGAGAGGCCGGGGAATAGTGAGGGAACAGGTGGATTAGTCGGGCAGCAGAGTTTAGGATAGATTGGAGAGGTGCGAGAGTGTTAGAGTGGAGACCACAGAGAAGGAGGTTGCAGTATTCAAGGCAGGAGATTATGAGGGCATGCACTAGAGCAGGGGTCATCGGCCCTCGATGACCTTTTATGCGGCCCCCAGGCAGATTCTCAGGGACCACAGTGCTTTGGCAGGAAGCTGCATTTTGATTACCATCAGCTCATTAATTTCTTCTTGCTCTGTTAGCATACACATGCAGTGTTCACTACTGAACACTGAAGGGCATGCAATGAAAAATTACGTCCTGACACCAGTGCCAGAGTCAGGATGTGGGCAGAGTTTGTACGGAAGCCGAAGGATGGTATAAATATCCAAATGGCCCAAGGCAGATTAAAGATTCCTCACCCCTGCACTAGAGTTTTTGCAGATTCTAGGTTGAGAAATGTATGGATTCGGGTCGTCAGGAAGTGGAAAAGGCTTGGATATGTGGTTTGAAGGAGAGATCAAAGTCAAGGATTACCCCGTGTCAATGAGATTGTGGGACTGGGGAGAGTGTGCAGCCATTTACTTTAATGGATAGGTCTGTTGGGGGAGTCGAGTGAGATGGGGAAAGATGATGAATTCTGTTTTGTCCATGTTAAGTTTTAGAAATCTAGTGGAGAAGTAGGATGAAATAGGAGACAGACATTCTGGGATTTTGGTTAGTAGGGAGGTGAAATCTGGTCCAGTGAGGTAGATCTGTGTGTCATCAGCATAGAGGTAATACTGCAAGCTGTGAGATTCTTTGAGCTGTCCGAGGCTGAAGGTGTAAATAGAGAAGAGTTGAGGCTCCAGGACTGAACTCGTTGTCTCTTACCCAGTGGGCCATAATTCATATTGAAACACACCTTCTTCCGGAACATGATTTCCATTTTGGGCCGAACCCTGGTTTCAACATATCCTCTCTTCTCGGTCGAATCTCCAAAGGCCAGAGCACCTTTTCGCAACCTAGGGCAGCGTCCACTTCCACAATGGGTCGGACTTCTCAACCTCAACCACAGGTCGTCGTCATCTTGGGATCCATGCTGCCATCTTAGTTTGTTCAATTTCAGGTCCTGTCATATGTGCATCAGCGTCCACCATTTTGGAATTTGTATGCTGTACCATTTCAGGTTGTTCATTTTCAGGTGCTTCTTCAATTGCGCCATGGACATTCGTCACCGCGCTTTCTCCATGTGAGGATCCCATATCCTGCCAACCATGCCAAGTGTAATGGGTCTCAGGATGGTAGTCATGGGCAAGTGTAGTACAATCGGCACACCGGCCACTACACAAATAGGTGGACCTTTCGGTTCCTGGGTGTGTGTGGAGTGCAGTGTTTAGGTGAGATAGATTTTCATACTCACTTCTGATTCGCCTTCTGGGGTGCCAATCTTTTGGACTTCCGATTTAGACAGCCACACCAGCTTGTACTTTCAAAGTCCTCTTTACTTACCAACACATTCAGATTCAGAGAGCAGCATGTGTAAGCAGGTAAGAAGATGCAGTAATGCAGGGAAGCAGAGCAAGGGTTAACAAGAGTGTAGTTTAATTTACAGCAAGAAACTCCTGGCAGGGAGATAACAGGGAATAACAGGGAGATAACAGTAAGGGGACAGGCAGGTGAAAACAGGGTTAAGCTGCTGTACTCTACACTTCTGAAGGTAAAAGTCTGGCTCTGTGGGGGAACTGAGAAAACATGCAATATGGGGACATTTTTAATAAGATTCTGTGGGGGTACTGTGCCCCATGCTCTGTGGGTGAAATTTGTAGTCAGCCTTTGTGGGGGTACTGTGACCCATGGTCTGAGGGTGACATTTTTAATCAACTTCTGCGGGGTTACTCTGTCCCATGATAATGTTGTGGACTAAATCATGTGTGCCCTGGGCAATGTTTTCATTCTGCGTCATTTCGTACATTCAAGTACCGCTGTACAAATGGTGAGGGCAGAACAAGTAGAGGCGGTTTGAGATTGGATGGCTGACAGTGCCTCCAGTTCCACTGGGTTCCCTCTTAATTATGTTCCGATAAACAAGAAAATAAAGCAAAGTACTATTTCATTTTTTGTAGCTGAAGTATTCAGGTGTGGTTGCCTGCTTTGAACAATCACTTTTTCAAGGTAAACACTTAGGTAACAGCATTGGGGAGGCATCCCAAGGCAAAAGGGTTGGGACTGCCGGTAGAAAGCCTTGAGGTGGACAGCCAGCAACATCCAAAATCATACTACCAGCTTTTCATCGGCGACAGTTGCAATGTACGCAAAGGGAGATGAAATTATGGATCTGTGAAAACATATTCTGTGGGTGAATTTTTTAATTAACTTCTATGGGGTGATTGTGCCCCATTCTCAGGTGGTGAAATTTTTAATCATCACAAAATTTCAGGCTCTGTGGGTGAAAATTTAATCATCTTGTGTGGGGTACTCTGCTCCGTGGGTGAAATTTGTAAGCTGTTTCTGTGGGGATGCTCTGCCCCATGCTATGTGGGTGAAATTTTTAACTGGACTGGAAGTAGCGAGCCTCAGTCTCTGTGGGGGGCACTGTTACAATTTTTATGTTATTCATTTACTTCCTATTTTACCATGATTGCTATGGTGACAGAACAGTCATTTCTCTATCCAAGTTTATAGGGCAATTGTCCTGCTCTTTATCGTATTTTGCTTCCTTTTGTAGCCGCCTAGCCCTTACTCCAACCATTTTACAACCATTTTACAGCACTGAAGTTCGCGTCCGCATTGGCTTATATGGAGTTCGGTGTCAAGTTCTGATCCCCAACCGGACTTTAAAAAAAAGTCCAGCCAAACCCGGATATCCTTGTGAGCCGCACATAACAGGGCTATGGGGTACTCGGCACCGAGCCCGTTCACTTCACTGGGGATGTCACGGGTAGCGCAGCTCTGTCCGTTGCCCTGGGCGCTCACTAAAGGGGGATATTTACAGGGGATTGTAGAAATGTTCGTGACGCCACCTGTGGTTTCTGATCAGGGTGACCAGCGCTGCAGGGTGAATCCTCTGAGGGGTTGTTACTGGGCAGCAAGGTGTTAAGTCTTCCACAGGTAAGACTGATCCCTCGAAGTATATGGCGGTGTAGGGGTGAAGGAGCAATAATGCAGACACACACAAGACAGTCTCTTTCTGTACCTTTACTGGTGATGAAGTTGCAGGCACGTCCCGGGAGGCCGTCAGGGTGGAGGATGCACGTCCAGCAATCCACTGAGTAGGTGTAAGGCCTCCTTATGTCCTTATGTGTGTGAGTTTCTAACTTGCATAAAACAGAGTTTAACTCCTTCTCTTTGCTACGCCCGGCTGATCTTGTGATGAGGTCTTCTTGTGGACAGAACAGTGTCTCTATGGCGGTACCTGCCAGACCCCCGTCTTCCTAACCTCAGTTACGTATCAGCACTGCTGGGCCCCTGCGACTTGAAGTCCAGGGTCTCCGGTTTTTCCCACTAGCTGTGAAGATACTAGCAAGCTCGGACCCGGTGTCCGGTGGTGCAGAGTGGAGGTAAGCTATCAATGCTGGTTGACCTCTGTCACTCTCTCTTTTCCTTTTTCCACTTGCCTGTCGTCCTACTCACACATTTAACATAAGCACAGGCAGCAGTAGATGTCAGCTTCTCGCTCAAACTTCCTCAGCCCTCAGGCTAATCTGACAGGAGTCTCTCTCCGGTGTTCTGAGGAGATCTCATCTCTCCCTCACAGCTTGTCTGAGGTAACTTTCTCTCTAACACGCTCTGACAGGAATCCTCTCACTCCGATGCTCTGAGGAGAACTGCACTGTCTGAGGTACAACCAACAACTCACTAACTCTCAGCTAGACTGCCTTCATCTCACTACTGTCTCAAGGGCTCCCTCTGGTGGAACCAGGAAAAATGTGAAGTGTTGTGTGCTTATCAGGTGATTGTGAATTACCTTTCCGTGCATCCTCCTGGGTGACATGTGGCACCAAGCGCAGCTGGGCTACACACATGGGTCCGCTCATCCCTACTGGTGATGAGTACTGGAAGGTGTTTATTTTTTATTCTCTCCCATCTGCAGTAGTAAATCCACAGACAAATCTGAACCAAAATCTGCATAATTTGATGCAGACTTATTCCTTCAGATATTCCTGAGGGTTTTGCAGCAATTCAGCTCTGTGCTAGAATACCTTTAACCAGATCTATTTCTGTCTCTCTATAAAAGACTAAGAACATCCGGACTTTACAACAGTCTGTTGATTTCCATTGTAAAGCCTTGTTTCACCTATGGAGGTACTATAGAAAAATTGAATTTACCCGCAGGTTACTCTTGATAACTGGTTGTTTCAACAGTAGGACAGCCTGTGATTATCACCAAGCGATAAACTGTCCAAAATGGGGAACCGCTTATATTTACCCAATTTTTATGATCCAATTACATGGGGGTTATTGTATAGCAATCAGTCTAAAGTAAAATTATAGACTCAATGCTTCCATACATCATGTACAATACCACAGACCGATCATGTGTATTTTATCTCCCTGATGTCATCATGTTTCTCATGTGGAACTATTGTTACATGGAAAGGCAACATCTCAAGAATTTTAGTCATCGAAGTAAAAGACAAGCGTGAAATTGGTGCCTCTGTCAAAATCAAACAAATGGTCCGGAATAAGTATTTCATATGAGTCAATACTGCAATTCTCCAGGGTCGCGCTAATATTTCTGTATAGGAAAAAGTCACTGAAATACTGAAGGTGTAGATACAAATAAGCTCTATTTCTGTTTCAACACCTGATGTGGACATTTCCCTAAATGTAGGAAACTTTAAGGGGTTGTCCCATTTCCACTTTTGCCTTGCAAGTGATACCCAGTAAGAGTCCGAGCAACTTTTTAAAGTTCTTCTATCAGCAGAGATGTATTAATTTGGCGCTGCACCTCACAGTCACATGTTTTACCTTTTTTTTAGCTTTGCTGATTTTGGCAGACCACATGGTGCAACGCCAACGCACGGCACTTTCAACGGGATGTCGCAGATACAGATGTTCCTCCCTCTTGTATTTGAAACTTCTTTTCAGTGTTTCATTGCTTTCAAGGAGAAATGAGTGCCAAGATCTTCATTGTCGATTACTGTTATGAATGTGCTAGAGATGGTTTCTGAGCAGAGGCTCCCTCTGGTGGTTACAGACAGTACTGAGCCTTTCAGCGAGGAATGGCAATCTGGGATCGCTGACTGGTCTGATATAAGGGAGGCTCCCTCTCATGATGGTTGCCGGTGATCAATTGTTCTTGTCTCAATTGTGGTTCCTGGTTCATTTGGAAGTTTGCTGAGTCTTGCCTGCATCTTCTGCTATCAGATAAGATATTTTCTGCTTCTATTTTTGTGCTTGCTTTTTGCATTGTTCCCTGCACTTCTGTGGAGGTCAGCCAGGTCTCCTCCGGGGGCTTGTGCTCCTCTCAGTTTATCTGAAGCCACTGTTATTTGTTCATTTGCTTTTTCCTGTTTTTTCAGTGGCTGCGACTTAGTTTTGTTACACCAGAGATCTGATTTTAGGTGGTAGAGATCGTGTGATCTCAGGTGTTTTTGCAATCAGAAGAGTTGGTATTTTTTAGGGGTTTTTTTGGATTGCAGTGAGTATCCTTTCCTGTACTTTTCTGTCTAGACAGATTGGGCCCCAGCGTTTGCTCATTCTATTTTCTGTCTGTGTCCGTGCTTCTTCTTGTCTAACCACAATTACATGTTTGGGGGCTTCCTATTTTCTTTGGAGATCTGCTCCGGGGCAGATAGCTTTCATCTTTCTGCCTTTAGGTGTAGTTATCTCTCAGGCTGTGACGAGGCGTCTAGGATCAACAGCCTCTCTGGTGTATTGCCGTTTTTGCTTATTCTCCTCAGCTACCAAAACACAACAGATTACACTGTAGAGTGGCATCCTATTTGTGCGCCCAAACAATGGTGGAGTGCCATGTATCACATTCACAACCACCAAGAGCAAAACCTTAAAGGAGGGCAGAGTAGAGGAGTATAGCGCTGGCAAAAACAGTGTGAGGGAGTTTTTGAATCAAGCAAACCAAGTCTCAGGTTGTAATGTGAAGAAAGCATGGGGAAGGAGTCAAGAGACCACCAAGCACAGCATGGATTTGGGACACTGGCTATTGTCGGAATATTTTGAGAGGTAACCCATGATGCCATTAATGATGTCACAATGATTGTCTGTGCAGAGGGGTGTTCCTTACAAATCTGTTGTCTAATAGTAAAAAATAAATAAAATAATTAATAAATAAATATATAGTCAAGTTTTACGAAAATCCAACTTACGAACGACTCCTAGTTCAAAAAGTAAGATGTTAAAAAAATAATACTTCTTTCCGCTGTCTACGGCCTCTTAACTATAGGCTAGGGCTTCTGGCCACATCCAGGCCTCAGATGTCACTGTCTGTTGTAAGGTTGTGACGCCAAAACCCCCAAGGACTGAAGATGACCAAAATCATGGCCTATAGTGAAGAGGTTGGAGATGTGGTGAGTGATGGCAGAAAGAAGAGGACCGGACGGTGGGCAGTGAGGCAGCAGTAGAAGTAAACGAGTAAACGGTGAGGGACGTATTAGTAAAAAATAAATTAATATGCACCTCTCCGGCTGCCGACTCTCCAATTCTCTTCATTCCCCCATAGTGCCTCATCTCTGGCCTCTTTACTAAAGGCCAGGACATATGGCCACAGCCAGGCCTCAGAGGTCGCTGCTTGTTGAAGCGTATATACTGTAACACCCACAGAGTGTGCTACAGTGCCGATCTAAGTCAAATAAACCCCTTCAAGAGGTGGTCCACTACTTTTTTTTGATTGACGACCTATTCTTCAAGTCTATGGATGGGTCTTTGAAGAAAATCAGACCACGCTGAGGAAAACTGATGAAGCTCTGAACAAACTCTTATATGGTAAAGACTGACCCTGACCAAATTCTGATGAAACTGAGCAAAATCACTGATGAAACCCGGATCATTTTTTTGTATACGAGAAAAATCACTGATGTCAGAATGAACCCTATGGGGAAGCACATTATAGTCAAATCTTAAAGGAGGTGTTTCTCCACTTTACATATCACTTAATGGCTATAACTTCCACGAGTTGAACCATGCTTGTAACGTCCTTAAGAAAATTGTGAAAAGGGTATCAATAAAAAATATCGCTCCACCGAAGTAAAAATTAAAATATTACAGGTCTCAGAAAATAAAGACACAAACTAATTTTTTGTCTATATATTTCCAATTTATTTTTACTACTTAAATTTAAAAAAAAACAAATTTAGGATCCCCATAGTCGAGATGACCTGCAGAATCATGTTGCCAGTTCATGTTTATACTACAATGAACACTATAAAAACAAAACCCAAAAAACAATAGCAAAATTGCATTTCAGGGAGTTTTTTAAAACTTCACAGGGCGTAATTTTTTTTTTCTTTTTTTCCAGTCCATTGAATGGCAAAATGTATAATGCCATTGAAAGCTACAAATTGTCTTGCAAAAAACAAGCCTTTATACAGCTATGTGGACACTAAAATACAAAAGTTATCGGACAACAGAGGAGAGAGAAAAAGGGTCCCCGATCCTCCCCTTGTGGCCCCGGTGGTCCTAGGGCCTCCTCCGGTGGGCGCCGCCATCTTTAATGGCGGGAAAATTGGCGGGCGCATGCGTAGTGAGCCCGCCGCAATGTGCCGGGGGGGTTGGGCAATTTTCTCCGGGGTCTCGGCTGCTGGGGGTAGCCGAGACTCCAGAGAACGTGATCCGGGTCGGTATTTACCGACCCCGTTGTTGCGATCGCCGTTATAACAGTATAACGGCGACCGCAACAAAAAAAATGATTTCTCTCCCCTCTGATGTGATCGCACATCAGAGGGGTGAGAGTTAGGGTCCCCAGGACCCCCGATGCCCCACCGTACCTCCTGGTGTACCCTCTGTCCGCCTGCAGCTCCTGCAGCTCCAGCCTTTTCATCCTGTAAAAAAAAATGGCGGGCGCATGCGCTGTGTGCCCGCCGAATCAGCCTGGCTGCAGATTCAAACAATGAATGAATGAAAGTACATTTTGATCACTGTGATAAACTATCACAGTGATCAAAATAAAAAAAATAATACATAAACCCCCCCTTTATCACCCCCTTAGTTAGGGACATATAATAAAATAAAGAAATTGTATCTATTTTCATATTTCCATTAGGGTTAGGGTTATAATTAGGGTTAGGGTTAGGGTTGGAATTAGGTTTAGAGTTACAATGAGGGTTAGGGATACAATTAGGGTTAGGTATACAATTAGGGTTAGGGATACAATTACGGTTGGGATTAGGGTTAGGATTAGGGTTAGGGTTAGGATTAGGGTTAGGGGTGTGTTGGGGTTAGGGTTGGAGCTAGGATTAAGGGGTTTCCACTATTTAGGCAGATCAGGGGGTCTCCAAACACGACGTGGCTTTCAAAAAATCAAATGGCGCTCCCTCCCTTCCGAGCCCTGCCGTGCGCGCAAACAGTGGTTTACCCCAACATATGGGGTATCGGCGTACTCAGGAAAAATTGCACAACAAATTGTGGGGTCCACTTTCTCCTGTTACCCTTGGGAAAAAACATAGCGTGCTAAAAAAAATTTTTGAGGAAAAAAATGATTTTTTATTTTCACTGCTCTACGTTATAAACTTCTGTGAAGCACTTGGAGGTTCAAAGTGCTCACAACACATCTAGATAAGTTCCTTAGGGGGTCTAGTTTCCAAAATGGGCTCAATTGTTGGGGGTTTCCACTGTTTAGGCACATCAGGGGCTCTCCAAACGTGACATGGAGTCCAGCCAATTCTGCGTTGAAAAAGTCAAACGGCGCTCCTTCTCTTGCGACCTCTGCTCTGCGCCCAAAAAGTGGTTTACCGCCACATATGGAGTATCGGCGAATTCAGGAGAAATTGCACAACAAATTTTGTGGTTCATTTTTTCTTTTAACACTTGTGAAAATAAAAAAATTGGTTCTGAATTAAATTTTTTGCAAAAAAAGTTAAATGTTAATTTTTTCCTTCCACATTACTTCTGCTCCTGTGAAGCACGTAAAGGGTTAATAAACTTCTTGAATGTGGTTTTGAGCACCTTGAGGGGTGCAGTTTTTAGAATGGTGTCACTTTTGGGTATTTTCTATCATATAGACCCCTCAAAGTGACTTCAAATGTGATGTGGTCCCTAAAAATAAAATGGTGTTGCAAAAATGAGAAATCGCTGGTCAACTTTTAATACTTATAACTTCATAACAAATAAAAATGGTGTCTCAAAATTGTGCTGATGTAAAGTAGACATGTGGGAAATGTTATTTATTAAGAAATTTGTGTGACATATCTCTCTGATTTAAGGGCATAAAAATTTAAAGTTTGAAAATTGCTAAGTTTTCAAAATTTTCGCCATATTTCCGTTTTTTCCATAAATAAACGCAAGTCATATAAAATATTTTTTACCACTAACGTGAAGTACAATATGTCACGAAAAAACAGTCTCAGAATCAGCAGAATCCGTTAAAGCGTTCCAGAGTTATAACCTCATAAATTGACAGTGGTCAGAATTGTAAAAATTGGCCCGGTCATTTAGCTGCAAATTGGCTCTGTCACTAAGGGGTTAAACAACAAAAAAGAACACCGTACCTACAGTCAAATATGATGGAAGTTCAAAGATGTTTTTGGGGTTGTTTTGACACTGTCGCAATGTAGTACCCAGTGTCAGAAAGCATGGTTTGCGTTCTAGGTCATGGGTCTTCCAACAGGACAATGACCCCAAACATACTTCAAGAAGCCCCCAGGAATGGATGGAAACAAAGCGCTGGAGAGTTCTACAGTGACAGTAATGAGTCCAGATCTAAATCCCATTGAACACCTGTGGAGAGATCTTAAAATTGCTGTATGGAGAAGACGCCTTCACATATGAGAGACCTGGATCAGGTGAGAGGTGAAAGAACCTTGTTGATGGTTATAGAAAGTGATTGATTGCAGTTATTTATTCCAAAGGGTGAGCAACCAAATATTAAATTGAGGGTGCCAACAATTTTGTCTGGCCCATTTCTGGAGTTTTGAGTGAAATTATGTCCAATTTGCCTTTTTTCTGTTTGTTTTTTTTGGTGTTGCTCAAATACACACAAAGGAAATAAACATGTATATAACAAAACACGTGTAATTGCAATAAATTCCAGGGAGAAATGGGGTGCCAACACTTTTGGCCATGACTGTATATATACTTATTCTCTGTAGACTGTGCCTTTAAAAAATACACTTTACATGATATAAAACTCTATAATATAGAATTGAATTTTTACTTAAAAAAAAACCTGTGTGTAATTGGATTTGCGGCTTGTATCGTTACTTTTTCTGCAATTAATCACTATTGTTATTATAATCCACACGACTTGAAATCCCGGCCATCGCTCTTATCATTTCCTGATGATTGTTCTTTCTCATGTGATCAGCCACATCTCATTAACCCCGGATCACTCAGACGAGGTGTTAATTACAGATATTTAAGCTGGAGTGCTGGTACTTTGGTTCTATATTTACTCCCCGGACCAGGTGATACTGATTTTTTTGCTTAATCGCGTCTCATAATTTACCTTATAATAATCGTAAGGGGTCCAACCTTGTATCAGGTGAGGACCTACACTTGTATAGGTGTCTCAAATATGGGGGAAGCGTAAAAACAAGTGAAAACTAATGTGATAATCATTAAGTAAATAACTCATATGGTATCACATTCCCTGTTTTTTAACTAATGAGCCAATTTGTGCCTCAGGGACTTGCACACTGTGCGGACTCAGAAACTCGCATCTTTTCAAACTTTCAAAGTTTTGCTCTTCCCACTTATGTTTAAAAGTTTGGGAACACTGTAATCGTATCAGTTCATAACTTTTTTTTGTTGTGTGGGAACCAACAGTTTCCCAATTTAATGTTAATATTTATACACAGTCATATAGAATTATTCCCTGACATACCGTGCTTAACCACTTGGTGTGCTGTTAGGAAAATATGACCATGACTTATACAGAGCAGATGCTTATATTATTTCCTGCAAGTTCTCATGGAGATTTCTAAAGACGCATCAGTGCAGAGCGGCATAGTGCTAAGTAGTGTTGAGCATTCCGATACCGCAAGTATCGGGTATCGGCCGATATTCGCTGTATCGGAATTCCGATACTTAGTTCCGATATTTTTCCTATATCGTATACCGGAATCGGAAGTTCCCATAATTCTTTGAGAGGCAATGTGATTTTAGTCAGCCAATGAGGAATCCTAAGAAGTGTGGGCACATCCTGTACTGCTGCGGTCATGTTAACTAATGGCATGGCTGTGATTGGATGCTGAAATGATGTCAGAATGCACTATAAAAGGCGCCGCCGCCATTTTAGCGTCACTGTGCTGTGAACTCAGTTAGGGACAGAACGCTGCTGTGCTGACTCTGAGGGACAGTTAGAGATTGCGATTTAGTGTACTGTGCTTTAGGCAGGCTAGCACCAACCGCTGTGTAAAGCTTCCTTTTGCCAGTGTTGTTTTAACAGCTCTGTGCAAGGTGTGTGTGAGTGCAGGTGACGCTGCAGTTTGCTCTGCATGCAACGCTGTCTGTAGGCATCTGCACGTGTCACTCACAGACTCTTTTTTTTTTCTTCAGTGTAATTCTTGCTGCTCCATGCAATTTAACTATTAGTGTGACGCGCTTCCATCCGTATACAATACATTGGTTGCAAACACTATAGAAGTAGACAAAGGAGTAGCCTTTCCCAGATTGTGGACAGTTGTGTTTCAGTGTTCACTTCAGTCTGTGTTTTTTATTTTTTGAGTGCATATCACGCTCCAGTTACTTGTTCAAGCACGGCTGCTTGTACTCTGCTGAGCGTGTCTCACTGACTCATCCTTTTCATTTCTCTCCAATTGGTGCTGCTCCATTATATTTGAAAAAAAAACTAATCTATTAGTGTGACGCGCTTCCATCCGTATCCAATACATTGGTTGCAAACACTATAGAAGTACAGAAAGGAGTAGCCTTTCCCAGATTGTGAACGGTTGTGTTTCAGTGTTCACTGCAGTCTCTGAGGAATAACCACACTTAGGCCTTATAACTTTTCTGACTTTCTTTATCAATCTACCAAGATGAAGAAGGCAGGGAGTAAGGCACGTGGTCATGGCCGTGGAGTTTCAGCAGGGAGAGGACGTGGGGATTCTGTGGCTGCTGCCGCACCCAGTGACACAGCATCCACCAGTTTTCCCCGTGAGCGTTCCTTTATGCGCACTTTTGTAGGAGCTCAGCGTACCCCCCTGCTGCAGGAAGAACACATTGAAGCCGTTGTTGGTTGGATGGCAGCCAATGCATCGACTTCAATTCCTTCCACCTCCTCTCAGGACCACAGCACTGTTGAACAACCATCTGTCTCTTCACCGCCTGCCAAATTGCCCAGGCAGTCAGAGAGTTCTGAACTGGAGCCAGCTGAGTCTCTGCTTCTGTTCTCAGAATTTGTTGGCTTGCAAACAGGGGCCCAGCCAAGCAGCATTCTGGAATGTGAAGAAGAGGCAGTATGCAGTGATGCGCAACAGCTGTGTCTCTCTGAATGTGAAGAGGCGGGTGAGCCAGTGATGATGGTCAGCACACCGCAGAACGCATCTGATGATGATGAGACTCAGGTGCCATTTTCTGTTGAGCATGGTGCTGGCCAGACCACCCAACAGCAGCAGGTGTTGGAAGAGGGTAGTGGAGATGATGAGGTCCAAGACCCAACATGGCGTGAGGAACAGGAAGGTGGTGGTAGCAGCTCTGAGGAAGAGATTGCCCCAACGGTCCAAACAGTAGGGAGAGTTAGGCTGCAGACTCGGTTGCCTGTAGCCTCCAGTTTGGCACCCGTTCGTAGCAGTTCTCTTCCAACAGCAAAAACGGGCGCTCCCAGGACTTGCACTGCGTGGTCCTTTTTTGACACACTTGCAGATGATATTTGCTATGTCAAATGCAAGCTGTGTAGTTGTTCCGACCACGCACCACAATTGTGGATACCAGGGCTATGGGGTACTCGGAGCTGAGCCCATGGAAGTCTATGGGAGTTGTCACTGGTAGCGGTGGCTCGGTCCGTGGCCCTGGCGGTCGTGCAATAGGGGA